>CM038679.1:369354243-369997720 GCA_021605205.1 Aegilops longissima | reverse complement strand
TGGAGCCGGGCGAGCATACCGTCGATGGCGACTACTACAGAGGTGCCTACTACTACGTGCAGCCAGCGGCGACGGGGAAGTAGTTAGGAGGATCGAGCGGGAGGCCTGCGCCTCTTCGATCTGTATCCGATTGGTGCTAGCCTTCTTAAGCAAACTTGCAATTTATGTACGTACTCAATATTGTACTTCCGCTGACTCGTCTATGATCGAGCACTTGTATTAGACCCTCGAGGCCCACAGCTTGTATTATGATGCTTGTATGACTCATTTTATTTGTAGAGTTTGTGTGATATCTTCCGTGAGTCCACAGTCTTTATCGTACACATTTCGTGCATGATTAGTATACGATTGAATCGAAGCGTCACAATCTTTCTAGCATTTGATTAATGAATGGCAGGGTAATGATCTTTTTAGTAGCCTTATTTAATTTGTGGAAATCAATTACTATCCTATAACATGTAATAATACTTTGCGGGATCAATTCATCTTTATCATTAGGGCAACGATAATACCTCCTTCTTAGGGACACAATGACAGGACTTACCCGACTATCGACAGCGGAATAGATTATACGCCTCAAGGGCTTTAGTATTTCCTTTCTTACCACTTCTTTAGTCTTAGGATTCAGCCGTCGTTAATGATCAATAATTGGTTTGGCATCTTTCTCCAAATTTATTTTGTGTTGGCATAGAGTGGGACTAATGCCCTTTAGATCATCAAGAGTATATCAATATAGCACGGTGCTTCTTGAGTTTTCAATAATTTCTCTTCTTCATGCTCTGAAAGGTTAGCACTAATAATAATAGGATATATCTTCTTTTCATCTAGATAAGCATATTTAAGAGTATCGGAGGTAATGGTTTAAGCTCAAACACGGGATCACCCTTTGGTGGAGGATCCCCTAAGTTTCAAGAATATTGTGTTTAGAATAGGTCCTGTTTAAAGAATACTTCATCTATTTCCTTCTTTCATTCATAAACATATCATTTTCATGGTCTAGCAAATATTGTTCTAAAGGATCATTAGGAGGCATGGCAATAGAGGCAAGACCAGTAATTTCATCCTTACTAGGCAACTCCTCGTCACGAGGTTGTCTAGGAAATTTAGAAATTAAATTCATGAGACATATCATCAAACCAATAGTAACAATATCCTTTTACAGTCTATCTTAGCATTAACGGTATTCAAGAAGGGTCTACCAAATATAATGGAACAAAAGCTATCACTGAGGAACCAAGAACAAGAAAATCAGCAGGATATTTAACCTTTCCACAAGACATCAACATCTCTAACAATCCCAATTGGTGAAGCAGTATCTCTATTAGCGAGCTTAATGGTGACATCAATTTCTTCTAACTCAGCGGGTGCAATATCATGCATAATTTCTTGATATAAAGAAATAGGTATTGCTTGCACTAGCACATATCACATAAGCCATGATAACAATGATCTCCTATTTTAACAGAAATAGGCATGCCTACCACGGTCTATGTTTATCTTTAGCACCAGGTTTAGCAATTCTAGCAGGTCTCATCACGAGTAAATAACATGCCCATCAATATTATCAGCCAAGAGGTTTTTACCCATAGCAATATTAGGTTCAACTTTAACTTTCTCAGGAGGTGTATAAGTTCTAATATTGCTTTATGATTTCTGATTGAAGCTTTAGCATGATCCTTTATCCCTAACGAGGGAAAGGTGGTTTCTCAACATAAGCGATGGAACAATAGGATCATTATAAGTGACAGTCTTTTCTTCAACTTTAATAGGTTCAACTACTTTTTACTTCTATGGGAGGATGATATTTAAACCACTTCTCCTTAGGGAGATCAACATGAGCAACAAAGATTCACAAAATAAGCTACTATCTTGAAAGTCAAGTCCATATTTAGTGCTAAATTTGGAAAAACATCGGTATCCATAAAGATTTAACACAATCAAACTTGAGTGTTATGACTCCTTACCTTTATCGAGATCCCAATCTTCAGAGTTGCATTTAATTCTTTCCAATAAATACCATTTAATTCAGTAGTCTTCATCATAAAGAACCCGATTACAAAGTATCGAGCATGGTGCGATTGTTGTCGAGAAGCGAGCATAAATTTTTGAATAATCATTTCTCTCGAGCTCATGATTGGGGCATGAATATACCATTGACTTAAGCCTCCCCAAGCTTGAAATTAACTCTCCTTCGCGAGCCAAAATTTTTATATATAATTACGATCCACGATGAACAAGATGCATAGGATAAAACTTACGATAAAAATTCCAATTTCAATTGTTTGTAGTTCCATGATCATATCATCACATAGCCTATACCATGTCAATGCATCTCCTTCAAAGATAAAGTCGACCTTCTTCTTGATAACATCATTGGCGCCTGCAAGCTTCAATAATCCACAAACTTCATCCACAGATTAAATGCTCATCAGGATGTAATGTTCCGTCTCATGCAAAAGTTAGCTAGCAGTTTTTACATCATACCGAAGAATTTCCGTAGACATTTTATCAAAGAAACATAACTACTCACAAAAGCATATTGTTTCATAATCAGGAGTGGCATTAATATGTAATGGATCTGATGTGATCTTCCAGAAATAAACCAACTAGCATGAACTACAAGGGAGTAATCAACACTACTAGCAACCTCTGGTACCAATCTCGAGTTAGAGGCAATGATTGGATACAAGAGAGATGAACTAGAGTTTTAGAGGAGATGGTCTTGGTGAAGATGTTGATGGAGATTGGCCCCTCCGATGATAGGAGGCGTTGGTGATGCAATGGTGATGATTTCCCCTCCGGAGGAAAGTGTCCCCGACGAAACAGCTCAGCAAAAAGCCCTAGATTGGTTCCACAAGGTTCCGCCTAAATGTGGTAGTCTCATCAGCTGCTTATGATTTTCTCGGACGAAAGACTTCATATCATGGAAGATGGGCACGGAGAGCCACGGGGGCCCACGAGGGCAGAGGGGCACGCCCGAGAAGTGGGCGCGCCCCCCCACCCTCGTGGCGAGGTGTGGGCCCTCTGGTATTTTCTTAGCTCATATTTTTATTATTTCCAAAAATAACTTCCGTGGAGTTTCAGGACTTTTGGATTCTTGTGAGAATAGGTCTCTAATAATTGCTCCTTTTCTGAGAATTCTGCTGACATTCTCCCTCTTGTAAACCTTGTAAAATAAGAGAAATAGGCATAAGTATTGTGGCATAATGTGTAATAATTGCCCATAATGCAATAAATATCAATATAAAGCATGATGCAAAATGGAATGTATGGGGACCCCTACTTTTGTACACGGCAGGGCCCCGGGCTGGGCCACATATAGCGCGGGCGTTATTGGGCCAGGCCTAGAATAATGTGAGCATGCGTGCGGCGGAGTTTTACATGATAACTCCCTGCTTTTGCGCTTTCCCGACCTACATTCGATCGCTGACGTGGGGGTCGTGCGTGTTTGTAGGGGTCATCGTGGGAATTGCTGCCCTCATCGTCACATCACAGTAAATGGTAAAGATCGGACCTTACTTCCCCAAAATAAAGGGGAAACCTGCTGCTCATTTACCCTTCGTCTCTTGATCCGGAACCGCCGTTCCTCTTTCCCCCCACATTATCTCTGACTTTACTCCGTGTCATCTTTCTTTGATTTGATGTTGTCTTCGAGGGGACGGAGGCGCTGGCCTTGAGTGTGGTGAAGGGCCAAGGCCTCGGCAGGCGACAAGCCCCGGCGGGTGCCAGTATGCATCTGTTGGTGGTGGAGAGCAGCCGGACAGCAGCCCGATGCAGCCCTTCAGCCCAGCGTGAGTCCATCCTCACTCCTCCATTGATGAACTTTGGGGTGTGAATCCTTGATGCTGACAGCCGGGTCTGGAGAAAAGCAAGGCAGGGAGGGCATGAGGGAGCCACCCCAAGCGCTGCCCCTCTCGACTCGCCGCCTCGGCGTCCCTGAGGCATCCTTTGCCGGGCCACGCCTGGAGGAGGAGGAGGCGAACTTGGGTGCAGTGGTTCCACCCGGCCTTGAACGATGGCGGGGAGGTGCCACTTCTTCCCAGCCAGGTGGTAAGTTGCTTACTTCCGTCCTGTTCTTCCTTCTTCTTCTGAGCCTTGACCTTGGGTCCATCTCATTCCCCTTCTTGGTATCTAGGCCCTTCCTCGGCGGACGGGGACATCGGCCAATCCGTCAGGGAGTGCCCGAGGCAAGGCCAAGGCCAACAAGATCGCCGCTAAGGAGGCCGCCAGGCTGATGAGGGCGCGCCAAGGAGCTGCCGAGATGGTGGCAAGGCCCGCTGCCGAGGAGGCCCGGCAAGGGGCCTACCCAGGGGCCTTGTGGGGCAACTTCCAGGAGGGAGGTCTTGACCAACCTTCCTCCTCACTGCCTCATTTCGGTGTCTGAAGGTGACGGCGACCTATTGATCGACACGCGAGGATAAGCGAGCGCAGGCGCCCGAGGAGGTGTTTGATAATTTTCGCCGCCCATGGCCTTGAGTTGTTGATGATGAGCCGGCGCGGTGTGAAGTGGTTCCCGGGAAGGCTGAAAAACTCCTTTGGGGAGCATAATGTCGGTGTCAAAACCGGCGGATCTCGGGTAGGGGTCCCGAACTGTGCGTCTAGGCGGATGGTAACAGGAGACAAGGGACGATGTTTACCCAGGTTCGGGCCCTCTTGATGGAGGTAAAACCCTACGTCCTGCTGATTGATATTGATATTGTGGATGTTTACAAAGTGGATCTACCACGAGATCAAAGGCTAAACCTAGAAGCTAGCCTATGGTATGATTGTAAGGTTGTTGTTCGTCTCTGGACTAGAGCCATCCGGTTTATATAGACAGGAGAGGGCTAGGGTTACATAAGTCGGTTACAATGGTAGGAGATCTACATATCCGTATCGCCAAGCTTGCCTTCCACCAAGGAAAGTCCCATCCGGACCGAGGAAAGTCTTCAATCTTGTATCTTCATAGTCTTGGAGTCCGATCGATGATGATAGTCCGGAGATGATAGTTCGGTGATGATGGTAGTCCGGCTATCACCCTAATCCGGACTCCCTCGGTAGCCCGAACCAGGCTTCAATGATGATAAGTCCGCGGCGTATATTGCTTGGCATTGCAAGCGGGTTCCTCCTCAAATGATAGAAGATTGTGAACACCGGGATATGTCAAACTCGCAAAATAAATTCCATTTCCACCGTAGAGAATAATAATATACACAAGTTCAATCTCTTGGCGTTTTTTGTGGCATGACGTCACACCACCAAGCCATTACTTGAATTGTTTTACTTTACCACCTCAGCGCATTTAGCGGCGGTTTCCTAACGCGTCTTGTCGAGCGGAGATCGTGTTTCCCTTAATCCGAGATTCTCATCAATCGGATTACCGTAGTAGCGCCATTGATGGTGGCAGGGGATAAGCGAGTTTTACCAGGCCGGTGGGGGCGTGAACTTAGCCCGCCCATATAAGGATAAGTATTCACCTTCTCACCTCGCCTTCTTCCTCCTTTGCTTATCCATCTCCGGCGCTTAGCTCCGCGCCCAAGTTCGCGCATCTCGTCTCAACCTTCTCCGACCATGTCGGGGCGGGAGGTAAATGGTTGGCCTCCACCGTTAAGGAGGAGCCATAAAGCTACTGCGGCGCGGATACCTCGGCGACATCGCGCACGGCTGCCGACGAGCTCCTCATCACCAGGCCCCATGAGAGGTCGTTTCCTTCCCCACTTCCTCCACGGTGGGCTTTCCACTTCACCTTTGTCGGGGCTCATGTTCTACTACGGCCTGGATTTCCATGATCTGCGCGAACTTCATCCTCAACATCTCGGCGTTTATAAATGCGTGTCGAGGCCTTCCTCTGCATCCGGCCCTTGACTTGGCTCAAGACCTTCAATGTCAAGCCAAAGGTAGTGAAGGCACTCAAGCGGAGCGGGCGCCATGTTGGGCAAGATGCCCAATGTCCTTTAGTTGAAGGGCCTTGGAATCCGTCAAGGGTGGCAATCGGGTGGTTCTATATCCCGAGCCGTGACCCTACATGGCGCCCCAGTTCAGATCTGGTATCCCACGCAGCTCACCTCTGGAAGAAGAGGCTTCTTGTGGGGTAGTTCGAGGCAGCGGACTCAAGCTGTATCGAAGCTGGTGAAGAAGCTCGGGCTGGTTCGTGGTCCAAGTCATGCTCGTCCGCGGATTCTCCCATGCCAAGCGGGCATTCAATCGTGGGAGTTCGATCCGGAACAGCACGAGGCGCTGAGCAAGCTCTTGACCACGACGTCTGAAAGGCGCTGGAGGTGCTTTCAAGGCGCCAGCCCGCATCCGCTGAAGATCGCGGTTTACTCAGCGTAAGCCAATGGTAAGTGATTCTACCCTTCACGGGACACTTGCTTTTCATAGTTTGACTCTATCTGGTTTAATTTCCCTTTCCTGACAGGACTAGGAAAGCGGAATAGATTATCTGTCCGGCTCCTATGCGAAAAATCGATGGGCGCCCGTCTAAGCGAGGCTGCTGGTTCGGCACCTGCGTGGTGCGGAGAAAACCAAGAAGGAGGCCACGGGTGCTCGAAAAGTGCCCGTTTTCGGTGTCGGCTCCGGGCGGACTCCTCCCGAAAATGAGGAGGAAAGAGGACTCTCTCCGGAGGAGGAGAGAGGAAGGCTTCCCCAGCGGGGAGGCGAAGGGTCAAGGGGAAGGACTATTCCCGGACAGCTCCGCCAACATCAGCGTTGGCGAGGAAGAATAGCCTTCAAGGCCAGGCCTCCGGCAGATCGTAAGTATCCAGTTCTGAATGATTTATAATTTCTTTCGTCACATAGTGTCATTACGATGCCGCATCGCTGCGTAGTCCGGCGGTGATGATCTCCCGCTTCATCGGCGGGTCGTTGGCTCGTCGGATGTAGACTCCATCCCGACCGCCTCCACCCCCGCGACACCGAGGGCGCCGAGTGGGATCCCAGAAGGACCCATCGGAGGCTCGGAGGCGCCACAAAGGCGTCCTCCGGACTTTCGCCGGACTCCAAATCGGAACCCGCGTGGTTCGGAGTCGGCAGCGTACCGAGCGAAGGGCAAGACCGTGGCGCGGCGGCTTCCGTCAACCGGGCGCCGGGCAATTGTTGGGCGCTGCAGGCGCTTCCATCGAGGAAGAACACCGCACTATTAGTGCGGTGATTGAAGTGCAGCTTCCAGGCGGGCTGACCGAAGCTCTGTAGCCTTCTATCGGGCTTTGAGGTAAGAAGTTAAAAATATGCAATGTAATACCGCATAGACAGTAGCCCCGATGCTCGGTTGGTGTGGGAAGAAAAGCGGATGAGGATCTGAAAAAAAAGATATCTGGGGTTGCTAAAAATTATGTCAATATGGGTTGCAGGCTCTTGCTGCTTGACCTCTGCCGCACTTGCTGCGGAGGTCGGTGCTTTAAGCGAGGCTCGGCGGTCGAGCAAGAGCTCGGCGCGCGAAGCAGCTCGGGACAAAGAAGGTGAGTAACACCACTTTGAACTTGTACCTTACAGAAAAGGATTTAGGTTGCAAAAAAATAACAAGGATAACATGGAGTCTGCGGGGCCACGAGCAGGTGGCGACCACAAGGAGGCCGTGTCATGACGGCATAATCTGACCCGCAGGCAGGCGGAGCGAGAAAAGCAAGGCGCGGGTGGCGGTGGTTCAGCAAGAGCTCCAGGCTCTCATGGAAAAGCATGAGAGTTTGGGCGTGACTCAAAGACTTCGAGTCGAGCTTGCCTCGGCTCTCGAATAAAACTGCCAGGCCGATGCCCATAAGTCCCGGAGATTGAGTTGATGAGGAAGATAGCGGCGGGTAAGGCATTTTTCATGCAAAGCAAGCATGTGAATGTAAATTACGTGTTACTTACCCGAATTCGGAGCTCTCGAGGCGTTTGCAGATCTGCCTGGCAGCGTGTCGATGCCTCCGCATTCTACCGAGGCGAGGAGGAGCTCAGCGGAGAAGGTCTTCGGTCTCGTATCTGAGGCCGGCCATCAGTGCCCCTAGCGACCAGCTGAAGCAGCTGGTCGAGCTCCTAAGGTGGCCGAGCGGCCATGAAGAGCCTCATAGTCCGTTGTGGCTGGAGAGGCCATGCACAGGGCTACGCCGGCCTCGTCGGCGGTTGGTGGATCGTGCCTGGGTGGAGGTTATCAGCGCTCACTTTGTATTGAAGGTGCTCGTCGGGCCCTTGCCGCGCAAAAGTGCATTAGGGCAAGCTGGATGCGGAGAATCTAATCGGCATACGGCGGGCAAGGAATATCGTCGCCGAAATGTACTATAAGCTGTCTGAAGGGTGCGCAAGATTGCGGATGAGTGCCCCGAGGATGTAATTATTGAGTAAATTAGCAATGTGTTATCACATGCTGAAAACTTTGTTCATATCGCTAAAGCTTATTAATTTAATATTACCTACAATGCGGCCGTTTATTAAATCGAGAGATGGCAAATGTCGGCTTCACCCCATGCCACAGTCTTTGGGGTTCGGGATAAACTTGAGCACTCTTGTTCCCATTTTGGGTCCATCTGAGGCGCTCAACACAACGAACAAGGCAACGGACTTATAGTGCTTGAACACTCTCACTTAGCCATAGAATTCTATAATTTTAAATTTGGTGAAGCCCCTAATCGGAGGACCGAATTGGGCGCTATCCGCCTTAATCGGACATTATCGGAACTTATTTCAGCGGCGTGGTCTTTAAGGACCGAAAGGACCTCTCGAACAGCGACCAGTCTCGCCTTATCATGACAGTCAGTTTTAGCTTTCTCCTTTGGTGCTTAACTCTCAGCAAGGCAATCGCGATGGTTCTCCGGTGCTACCTTAGCCGATAGAGCGGGCGTAAGGTGCCAAACATGGGGCGGGCAAACCCAACTATTGACCCAAGACATGATTGAAGCGATTCATATAATGCTATAAGTTGAGGTGCGCACTTGTGAAAGTGTTGGACTTTATCACACCATAATCACGGAGAACATAAGCCCTGGTGTATTTAGCGATACCAAAATGTCACGGATGCAACATGTAAATAAATGAACATATATATATAGGTAATGCAATTATAGGCAAAAAGTGCTGCATTTTATTGAGAAGATATGCTATGAGTGCGGAATGATACAAATAGTCACGGAAAGCAAAGGATTGGGCCAATTAAAGGCGTCTCCCTCGAGGGTAGGCAGCGGAATGTTGTATTTAACAAATTTAATGCTCGTGATGGAGACCACACGAGTGTTAAATCGCGGCCTTTGTCCTTCCTGGCTGTTGCATCATGAGTTCGGAGTTAGGCGGACAGTTCTGTATAAAGAGAAATAAAAGAAAAAAAGCGACACACTTGGGGCCCTGGTGTGGTCGAACCGCCTCTGGGTCTGTTGTGGTTGTGCCTTTCCCCTATGCCCATGGTATCTCGGGCGTAATTATGTCTGTGAGAGTTTGTCTTACAATTTCGAGAGGCTGGGGTTGAGGCCGCATACTCTGCGTTCTCGGGCGTGCCAGGTGGTCTTGGTTGATGTTGCTCGGTAGCGTTTGGCGTGTCCGGTCGTTTAACGGCGGACTCGAAAATGCCTTAAAGGCTGCTCGTACTACGCGAGAGCGTGTATGTTCCTCCGTTCGGAGGGCGTTCCGTGTTTCCATTGACCGTGATGACTCCACGAGGCTGGCATCTTGAGCTTAAGGTATGCATAATGCGGCACCGCGTTGAATTTCGCGGCGGTTCGTCGGCGAGAGCATGATAGCGGCTGCGGAGCGGACTATCGAAGATTAACTCCGCGGAAATTATCCGGGGATCGAAGACCACTTCGGTGTAATGAGCTGTACAATTGGCCTCGACACCTGGTATGGCGCCTTTGAAGGTTGTCTTTGTAGGTTTAATCCTTGAAGGGTCTATGCCCATCTTGCGCCTTGTATCGATAGCGGAGTTAGAGCTCTGCCGCCGTCCATCGGGACTCGTGAGTGAAATCCGCCGGCGATTGGGTCTAAAACCAATGCAGCGAATCCGCCATGGCGGATCTTGGTCGGATGGTCTCTTGATCGAAAGTGATCGGGCAAGAGGACCATGGGTTGAATTTTAGGCGGCGGCTCCATCACGTATATGTCCCTTAGTACGCTTCCGCTCCCTCTTGGGGATATCGTTGTGTATATCATGTTTACCGTCCGAACTTGAGAATCCTTTTGTCCTCTGTTGTTCGGCGTCGGGTCTCTTCCTCGTCATGTTGTGTAGCCTTGTCCTTTTTTGGCGATTAATTTGCCTGCTTGAATACCCAACAATCTCTGTTGGTGTGGTTAGCTAGCTTCGGGGAGTTCCATGTATTTGCGGGGCGGTCGATATTGGTCCAAATTGGGCGGGCCCAGTGGTTCTTTTGAATGGCTTCTTCCGTTGACGGGTTTGGAGCCTCGGAATCCGGCATTGGTGCGTATCCTCATTCTTATCGCCGTTAATGGCGTTTGTTTTGTTTAGCGCAACCTGCCATTGCGGTCCTGGTATCCGGACTGCGGCGTTTTTCTTGAGGTTGTTCTGCGAGCTAGCCGCTATCCTCTCCCTACGAAGCGGGTCAGAGTGATGTGAGGGCTGCCATGGATTTGGCTTCTCTGTCCTAGGTGCGGGCCAGCCACGTCACGGATGTTATGTTTGAAGGCGCGAGTGCCTCTGCATCAGACGATCGGCGATTTTCTTTGTTAAGAACCGTGTCGAATTGCTGGCGATTAAATGCAGCTCTGGATTATGTGGCTTAGGTCATCTGTGTCCGGTGGTCGCTTTGCTCGTGCCACTGAAGTTGTCGAGGAATGCGGCTTCGGGTCTTCCGACATCAATTGACTCTGCGGGCAGGCTGTTAAGCCAATGCCGAGCTGGTCTTTGAGCTTGGCGGGGAGATATTTGATGGCGTGGGTCTATTGCCATCATAAGATTCGATATTGAGTTTAAAACCCTTGAGGATTTGATGATCCATTACTTCGTCGGTGAAGCATAGTGGGTGTCTGGCGCCTCTGTATTGATCAATATCGCGGCGTAGCTCGAAGGCGTTATCTGCTGTGTTGACCCGGCGAATGTTGTATCCGTAGCGGCGGTGTTAGTCGTGGGTCTTGGGGCGCTCGCGTGATCCATAGATAGATCTGGATTGTCTTGCCTTGTCCTCAATATATCTAAAGTCGGTAGCGTTCCCGTGGCTTCATGTTTTGGCGATGCGGGAGTGCGGTTTTGGTGAGGCTTGCCGCCTCTGTCAACCCGCGAGTGGTCGGTCTGCCCGTATGTCTTGCTGGTGATGCAGGTTTATGCGCTTCCTCCTCTAATCGGGGAGCAACTTGCATTTTAGGTAACTTTTGGAGGCGTTGAGTTCATACTCTTGACGCGAGGACCTCGGTCCATCTGTCGGCCCGATGGGTCTTGATCAGCTTGAAGTTGTTGTTGCTTTTCTTTAGGTTGTTTGCCATGGCCATTAGCCGTCTAAAGCGCTCTTGTTCGGCGGGATCCTCGAGCCGGCAATTAAATCGTCGCCGAGGCTTGCCTCGTCTCGGAGGAGGTAAGTAGTTGTCATCCTCGACCTCTTAAATGCCGCTCTCGTGAGGCTTGCTTACGCCTCCTCCTGCTGTTGGATCATCTTTGAGGGAGTTGTCTTCGGCACTACGGTGTTATTATCTCTGTGCGGAATCTCCATTCTTGCCGTGGCGGGATTTAAGCGGCGCTTGGCGGCGTCGGCGCTTGGGCTGTTCTTTAAGGAATCAGCCTCCGCTCTTCTTCGCCGTCCCCATATTTTGGGGTGTCCACCATGTATATGTCGTATGTGAGGTGGTCTTCCGATGTCCTGTAGTGCTGGTTCTTGGTAGTCTCCGCATCGTCGTCCATACGTCGATGTCTTGAATCATAGTCGTATGTCGGTTAAATCTTGACGGTGGCTCTGAAGTGGGTGGTGAGTGGGCTCTGAATTTCTTCGTCGTCCGCGTCCCAACCATCTGGCGTGAATTCGGCCAGAGCTCTCGAATAGCGAAGATGCTTGATGAATTTATGATATCACGAAGAAGCGAGTGCTTGAAGATGTCCGCATGAATTCCATGATCGGCGCCGATCGGATTATTGGCGAAGCGAGGAGGTTGGTCGGCGAGTCGGCACCTCGAGTCATAAGCTTTCTCGGGACAAGGTAAGTGTTGGCTCCATCGCCGTAGGAGTTGCGGCTCGGCGGTGTCAGCCATCCGTCCTCGATCGGCGATCGGCGGACTATGGGTGGGCGGACTCGTGTCACGACCTCAAGTGCTTTTCCGGCGGCGAGTTAAGTCGTGCCCATCGTGACAGCAACGCAGCTCAGTATGGCTCGAGATCCATCGAATCATGTCTCGCGGATATCGGCCGTGAAGTTTAGGCTTCAAACCTGACACTGCGGCGAGGCGTAACTTCGATCTGCTCGGATGGCCCGTGAGTTGGCCCGCGTCTGGCCGCCGAATCTGAAGATCTGTCCGGGAAAAAGTCTCGCCGGGACTGCGTCGTTGTCGATTGAAGAGGCCATCAAGCCTATCGGTGGCGACCGGAAGAACTCTCAATAAGCACCAATGTTGGTGTCAAAACGGCGGATCTCGGGTAGGGGTCCCAAGCGTGCGTCTAGGCGGATGGTAACAGGAGACAAGGGACGATGTTTTACCCAGGTTGGGCCCTCTTGATGGAGGTAAACCCTACGTCCTGCTCGATTGATATTGATATTGTGGATGTGTACAAAGTGGATCTACCACGAGATCAAGGAGGCTAAACCTAGAAGCTAGCCTATGGTATGATTGTAAGGGTTGTTACGTCCCTCTGGACTAGAGCCATCCGGTTTATATACACCGGAGGGCTAGGGTTACATAGAGTCGGTTACAATGGTAGGAGATCTACATATCCGTATGCGAAGCTTTCCTTCCGCCAAGGAAAGTCCCATCCGGACACGAGGAGAAGTCTTCAATCTTGTATCTTCATAATCTTGGAGTCCGATCGATGATGATAGTCCGGCGGATGATAGTTGGTGATGATGGTAGTCGGCTATCCGGACACCCCTAATCTAGGATTCCCTCAGCGCCAACTTCCGAGCTCGGTGGCTCCACCACGCCCGCTGGACAAGGCAAAGTCAGGATGGTGGTGGCGGACAAAGCGAGGCGGTTCTCGCCGGAAGCGGCGTTGTCGAGGAGCCTTGAACCTGGTTCGCCGAGCCCGCGTGGAACTGGTTGCCTGGATCTGCTGGTTGGCGCAAACAGGGCTTATCTCTTTGAAGGCGATGTCGAAAGCCCGGGGGCGGATCAGGCCGCCAAGGATGAGCCTCGGCACCGGCCGGGCAGTGCTGAACTCAGGAGGAGGACCTTGCGATCGTGAGGCGCTTGCCACCACCCTCTGCGGCAAGGATGAGGGAGGTCAAGAAGCTTGCTGCTTGATAGACCCATGAGCTAGAGCAGAGAGGCACAAAGGCACTCAATGCTCAGGCCCAGGTCCATGCCGGCAAGGTGAAGGAGGCTGGAGGTGGAGCAGGATGGGCTGAAGGAACATGTCACAGAATTTGGCGAAGGAAAGGACCGCTCAGCGGCGCTTTGGTGGGCGCAAGTATGGATGAAGTGTTAGAAGATCGTGGAGGTATTGATATAGGATAATAAGGGAGGTAAGAGTTCAAGCTTGGGATTCCCAAGGCACCCCAAGTAAATATTCACGAGACTCAAGCATAGTATCGGTATGTTTGATTTTTGTTTTGTTCACATGATATCGTAAATTCTTGGGCGTCGTGTGCTTTCTATTTTCTGTTAATAATGCACCATGCTGGTATGAGATAGTGCTTGTTTGATTTATAGAATACTTCATGCACTTCACTTATATCTTTAGTGTATGGCTTTATAGAATGCTTCATGTGCTTCACTTATATCGATTGAAGTTTGGATGCTTGTTTCTCTACATCTAGAAAATCGTTATTTGCAGAATGCTCTGTTGCTTCACTTATATTTATTAGAGCATGTTCTTTTGTGAAAAGAATTAAACTCTCTTGCTTCACTTATATATATTTAGAATTCAACTGGAATTGGTCATTCACATGGTTAGTCCTAAAATCCTACATAAAACTTATAGATCACTTGAATATGATATGTTTGATTCCTTGTAATAGTTTAGCGATATAGAGATGGTAATATTTGGGGTGATCGTCTCCAACGTATCTATAATTTTTATTGTTCCATGCTATTATATTATAAATCTTGGATGTTTTATAACCATTTTATAGTCATTTTATATCATTTTAGTACTAACCTATTGACATAGTGCCAAGTGCCGTTGCTGTTTTCTATATTTTTTACATCAGGAATCAATACCAAGCAGTCCAAATGCAGCGAAACTTCTGAGATTTTATGGACGAGAAGACACCTAATGGGCCAAGTTGCGCTGGGGGTGCTCCAAGGAGACACAACCCACCGAGGGCACTAGGAGGCGCGCCCTGGTGGGTTGTGCTCACCTCGGGTGCCCCGGACCGCCTCTTTGCTCTATAAATACCCCAATATTCCAGAAACCATAGAAGTCAAAATCAATTACAGCCGCATGAGAGTGAGGAACAGTAGATCCAATCTAGACACCATCACAGATGGGGTTGACCACCTCCATGGTGCCTCTCCGATGATCGTGGTAGGTATTTAGACCTTGGTCCGTTGTAAGTAGCTAGATGGCTTCCTCTCTCGCTGAGTTCTCAATACAATGGTCTCTTGGAGATCCATATGATGTAACTCTTTTGGGTGTATTTGTTGTGATCGGATGAACTTTGAGTTTATGATCAGATCTATCTTTTATATCCATGAAAGTATTTGAGTTTCTTTGATCCCTTTTATGCGTGATTGCTTATAGCCTCATATTTCTTCTCCGATATTTGGGTTTTGTTTGGCCAACTTGATCTATTTATATTGCAATGGGAAGAGGTGCTTTGTAGTGGGTTCGATCTTACGGTGCTTGATCCTAGTAATGAAGGGAACCGACACGTATGTATCATTGCTACTAAAGATCAAATGATGGGGTCTATCTCTACATAGATAGATATTGTCTACATCATGTCATCGTTCTTATTGCATTACTCCGTTTCTCCATGAACTTAATACACTAGATGCCGCTAGATAGCGATCGATGTATGGAGTAATAGTAGTAGATGCAAGCAAAAGTCGACCTACTAATCTTGGGCGTGATGCCTATATAATGACCATTGCCTGGATATCGTCATGATTATTTGAAGTTCTATCAATTGCCCAAGTAATTTGTTCACCCACGGTTGCTATTTTTCTCGAGAGAAGCCACTAGTGAAACCTCGACGCCCGGGTCTCTTTCTCATATTATTTGCCTTTGCGCTATATTTTCCTTTGCTTTTATTTTCAGATCTATTAAACCAAAATACAAAAATACCTTGTTGCGTTTTATTCTTATTTATTTTATTTGGCGTTCGATCTATCAATATACTACAATTCTATTCACGTCCGTTTGCCTATCTTGGCGCCACTACCGGAAGGATTGACATCCTTTTACGTCGGGTTGTGAGTAGTTGTTATTTGTGTGCAAGTGTTGTTTATGTTGTCTTGCTTGGTTATCCTCTGGTTCGATAACCTTGGTCTCTAGCTGAAGGAAATACCTACCTTGTTGTGCTGCATCATCCCTTCCTCTTTGGGAAATACCGATGTAGCTTCAAGCCGCATCAAGGAATATCTGCGCCGTTGCGGGGAGGATCTTCAACATACCAGGTTCCTAATCACAAATCTCATCTCCTCACAATTTACATTATTGCCATTTGCCTCTCATTTTCCTCTCCCCACTTCACAAAAATTGCCTTTTTTTGCCCCTCTTTTAGATCGCCATTTTCGTCGGATCTATCCGTGTTCTTGATTTCTTGTCATAATGGCTAGCTTGCCTACTCCTCCTTTGTCACCAGATTTTGAAGTGCTTTACTTCAAGCAAAGACAAGGAGAAAATTTGAAAGATGCTTGGTATGAGGCATGGAATCTTATCATATTTGCAATTTAAAGGGGGCGCTATGATCTTGCCCGTAATTTTTTACATAGGATTGGCTTTGCATCATAGAAAACTCCTATATTTTGCCGCTAAAGGGAATTTTATTGAGCTTGATGCCAATGCTGCCTATGAAATTTTAGAAGGAATTTTGGATGTTCCACCTCAAAGAAGGGGTCTTTCTTTCACGGAGGAGTACAAATGTTAGATAAACTTGGTGATTTGCATAAACATATGGTTGAATTGCAAAAATATAATGAACCCTCAAACATCTCAATGGTAGTATCAATGGCATGAATACCTTGATTACTCTTTGCAACAAGCGATTGGATATTTTGGATCTAAAGATGGTTTCTTTTCAGGAGAATTTAGGTAAGCGTAAAGACCTCCGGGTTTGACAAAACCCTTACAAAATTGCCAAAACTACAGATGACAAAACTTAGATCCTTGCTTTATGCCTAGCTATGGAGCCGGGCGAGCATACCGTCGATGGCGACTACTACAGAGGTGCCTACTACTACGTGCAGCCAGCGGCGACGGGGAAGTAGTTAGGAGGATCGAGCGGGAGGCCTGCGCCTCTTCGATCTGTATCCGATTGGTGCTAGCCTTCTTAAGCAAACTTGCAATTTATGTACGTACTCAATATTGTACTTCCGCTGACTCGTCTATGATCGAGCACTTGTATTAGACCCTCGAGGCCCACAGCTTGTATTATGATGCTTGTATGACTCATTTTATTTGTAGAGTTTGTGTGATATCTTCCGTGAGTCCACAGTCTTTATCGTACACATTTCGTGCATGATTAGTATACGATTGAATCGAAGCGTCACAATCTTTCTAGCATTTGATTAATGAATGGCAGGGTAATGATCTTTTTAGTAGCCTTATTTAATTTGTGGAAATCAATTACTATCCTATAACATGTAATAATACTTTGCGGGATCAATTCATCTTTATCATTAGGGCAACGATAATACCTCCTTCTTAGGGACACAATGACAGGACTTACCCGACTATCGACAGCGGAATAGATTATACGCCTCAAGGGCTTTAGTATTTCCTTTCTTACCACTTCTTTAGTCTTAGGATTCAGCCGTCGTTAATGATCAATAATTGGTTTGGCATCTTTCTCCAAATTTATTTTGTGTTGGCATAGAGTGGGACTAATGCCCTTTAGATCATCAAGAGTATATCAATATAGCACGGTGCTTCTTGAGTTTTCAATAATTTCTCTTCTTCATGCTCTGAAAGGTTAGCACTAATAATAATAGGATATATCTTCTTTTCATCTAGATAAGCATATTTAAGAGTATCGGAGGTAATGGTTTAAGCTCAAACACGGGATCACCCTTTGGTGGAGGATCCCCTAAGTTTCAAGAATATTGTGTTTAGAATAGGTCCTGTTTAAAGAATACTTCATCTATTTCCTTCTTTCATTCATAAACATATCATTTTCATGGTCTAGCAAATATTGTTCTAAAGGATCATTAGGAGGCATGGCAATAGAGGCAAGACCAGTAATTTCATCCTTACTAGGCAACTCCTCGTCACGAGGTTGTCTAGGAAATTTAGAAATTAAATTCATGAGACATATCATCAAACCAATAGTAACAATATCCTTTTACAGTCTATCTTAGCATTAACGGTATTCAAGAAGGGTCTACCAAATATAATGGAACAAAAGCTATCACTGAGGAACCAAGAACAAGAAAATCAGCAGGATATTTAACCTTTCCACAAGACATCAACATCTCTAACAATCCCAATTGGTGAAGCAGTATCTCTATTAGCGAGCTTAATGGTGACATCAATTTCTTCTAACTCAGCGGGTGCAATATCATGCATAATTTCTTGATATAAAGAAATAGGTATTGCTTGCACTAGCACATATCACATAAGCCATGATAACAATGATCTCCTATTTTAACAGAAATAGGCATGCCTACCACGGTCTATGTTTATCTTTAGCACCAGGTTTAGCAATTCTAGCAGGTCTCATCACGAGTAAATAACATGCCCATCAATATTATCAGCCAAGAGGTTTTTACCCATAGCAATATTAGGTTCAACTTTAACTTTCTCAGGAGGTGTATAAGTTCTAATATTGCTTTATGATTTCTGATTGAAGCTTTAGCATGATCCTTTATCCCTAACGAGGGAAAGGTGGTTTCTCAACATAAGCGATGGAACAATAGGATCATTATAAGTGACAGTCTTTTCTTCAACTTTAATAGGTTCAACTACTTTTTACTTCTATGGGAGGATGATATTTAAACCACTTCTCCTTAGGGAGATCAACATGAGCAACAAAGATTCACAAAATAAGCTACTATCTTGAAAGTCAAGTCCATATTTAGTGCTAAATTTGGAAAAACATCGGTATCCATAAAGATTTAACACAATCAAACTTGAGTGTTATGACTCCTTACCTTTATCGAGATCCCAATCTTCAGAGTTGCATTTAATTCTTTCCAATAAATACCATTTAATTCAGTAGTCTTCATCATAAAGAACCCGATTACAAAGTATCGAGCATGGTGCGATTGTTGTCGAGAAGCGAGCATAAATTTTTGAATAATCATTTCTCTCGAGCTCATGATTGGGGCATGAATATACCATTGACTTAAGCCTCCCCAAGCTTGAAATTAACTCTCCTTCGCGAGCCAAAATTTTTATATATAATTACGATCCACGATGAACAAGATGCATAGGATAAAACTTACGATAAAAATTCCAATTTCAATTGTTTGTAGTTCCATGATCATATCATCACATAGCCTATACCATGTCAATGCATCTCCTTCAAAGATAAAGTCGACCTTCTTCTTGATAACATCATTGGCGCCTGCAAGCTTCAATAATCCACAAACTTCATCCACAGATTAAATGCTCATCAGGATGTAATGTTCCGTCTCATGCAAAAGTTAGCTAGCAGTTTTTACATCATACCGAAGAATTTCCGTAGACATTTTATCAAAGAAACATAACTACTCACAAAAGCATATTGTTTCATAATCAGGAGTGGCATTAATATGTAATGGATCTGATGTGATCTTCCAGAAATAAACCAACTAGCATGAACTACAAGGGAGTAATCAACACTACTAGCAACCTCTGGTACCAATCTCGAGTTAGAGGCAATGATTGGATACAAGAGAGATGAACTAGAGTTTTAGAGGAGATGGTCTTGGTGAAGATGTTGATGGAGATTGGCCCCTCCGATGATAGGAGGCGTTGGTGATGCAATGGTGATGATTTCCCCTCCGGAGGAAAGTGTCCCCGACGAAACAGCTCAGCAAAAAGCCCTAGATTGGTTCCACAAGGTTCCGCCTAAATGTGGTAGTCTCATCAGCTGCTTATGATTTTCTCGGACGAAAGACTTCATATCATGGAAGATGGGCACGGAGAGCCACGGGGGCCCACGAGGGCAGAGGGGCACGCCCGAGAAGTGGGCGCGCCCCCCCACCCTCGTGGCGAGGTGTGGGCCCTCTGGTATTTTCTTAGCTCATATTTTTATTATTTCCAAAAATAACTTCCGTGGAGTTTCAGGACTTTTGGATTCTTGTGAGAATAGGTCTCTAATAATTGCTCCTTTTCTGAGAATTCTGCTGACATTCTCCCTCTTGTAAACCTTGTAAAATAAGAGAAATAGGCATAAGTATTGTGGCATAATGTGTAATAATTGCCCATAATGCAATAAATATCAATATAAAGCATGATGCAAAATGGAATGTATGGGGACCCCTACTTTTGTACACGGCAGGGCCCCGGGCTGGGCCACATATAGCGCGGGCGTTATTGGGCCAGGCCTAGAATAATGTGAGCATGCGTGCGGCGGAGTTTTACATGATAACTCCCTGCTTTTGCGCTTTCCCGACCTACATTCGATCGCTGACGTGGGGGTCGTGCGTGTTTGTAGGGGTCATCGTGGGAATTGCTGCCCTCATCGTCACATCACAGTAAATGGTAAAGATCGGACCTTACTTCCCCAAAATAAAGGGGAAACCTGCTGCTCATTTACCCTTCGTCTCTTGATCCGGAACCGCCGTTCCTCTTTCCCCCCACATTATCTCTGACTTTACTCCGTGTCATCTTTCTTTGATTTGATGTTGTCTTCGAGGGGACGGAGGCGCTGGCCTTGAGTGTGGTGAAGGGCCAAGGCCTCGGCAGGCGACAAGCCCCGGCGGGTGCCAGTATGCATCTGTTGGTGGTGGAGAGCAGCCGGACAGCAGCCCGATGCAGCCCTTCAGCCCAGCGTGAGTCCATCCTCACTCCTCCATTGATGAACTTTGGGGTGTGAATCCTTGATGCTGACAGCCGGGTCTGGAGAAAAGCAAGGCAGGGAGGGCATGAGGGAGCCACCCCAAGCGCTGCCCCTCTCGACTCGCCGCCTCGGCGTCCCTGAGGCATCCTTTGCCGGGCCACGCCTGGAGGAGGAGGAGGCGAACTTGGGTGCAGTGGTTCCACCCGGCCTTGAACGATGGCGGGGAGGTGCCACTTCTTCCCAGCCAGGTGGTAAGTTGCTTACTTCCGTCCTGTTCTTCCTTCTTCTTCTGAGCCTTGACCTTGGGTCCATCTCATTCCCCTTCTTGGTATCTAGGCCCTTCCTCGGCGGACGGGGACATCGGCCAATCCGTCAGGGAGTGCCCGAGGCAAGGCCAAGGCCAACAAGATCGCCGCTAAGGAGGCCGCCAGGCTGATGAGGGCGCGCCAAGGAGCTGCCGAGATGGTGGCAAGGCCCGCTGCCGAGGAGGCCCGGCAAGGGGCCTACCCAGGGGCCTTGTGGGGCAACTTCCAGGAGGGAGGTCTTGACCAACCTTCCTCCTCACTGCCTCATTTCGGTGTCTGAAGGTGACGGCGACCTATTGATCGACACGCGAGGATAAGCGAGCGCAGGCGCCCGAGGAGGTGTTTGATAATTTTCGCCGCCCATGGCCTTGAGTTGTTGATGATGAGCCGGCGCGGTGTGAAGTGGTTCCCGGGAAGGCTGAAAAACTCCTTTGGGGAGCATAATGTCGGTGTCAAAACCGGCGGATCTCGGGTAGGGGTCCCGAACTGTGCGTCTAGGCGGATGGTAACAGGAGACAAGGGACGATGTTTACCCAGGTTCGGGCCCTCTTGATGGAGGTAAAACCCTACGTCCTGCTGATTGATATTGATATTGTGGATGTTTACAAAGTGGATCTACCACGAGATCAAAGGCTAAACCTAGAAGCTAGCCTATGGTATGATTGTAAGGTTGTTGTTCGTCTCTGGACTAGAGCCATCCGGTTTATATAGACAGGAGAGGGCTAGGGTTACATAAGTCGGTTACAATGGTAGGAGATCTACATATCCGTATCGCCAAGCTTGCCTTCCACCAAGGAAAGTCCCATCCGGACCGAGGAAAGTCTTCAATCTTGTATCTTCATAGTCTTGGAGTCCGATCGATGATGATAGTCCGGAGATGATAGTTCGGTGATGATGGTAGTCCGGCTATCACCCTAATCCGGACTCCCTCGGTAGCCCGAACCAGGCTTCAATGATGATAAGTCCGCGGCGTATATTGCTTGGCATTGCAAGCGGGTTCCTCCTCAAATGATAGAAGATTGTGAACACCGGGATATGTCAAACTCGCAAAATAAATTCCATTTCCACCGTAGAGAATAATAATATACACAAGTTCAATCTCTTGGCGTTTTTTGTGGCATGACGTCACACCACCAAGCCATTACTTGAATTGTTTTACTTTACCACCTCAGCGCATTTAGCGGCGGTTTCCTAACGCGTCTTGTCGAGCGGAGATCGTGTTTCCCTTAATCCGAGATTCTCATCAATCGGATTACCGTAGTAGCGCCATTGATGGTGGCAGGGGATAAGCGAGTTTTACCAGGCCGGTGGGGGCGTGAACTTAGCCCGCCCATATAAGGATAAGTATTCACCTTCTCACCTCGCCTTCTTCCTCCTTTGCTTATCCATCTCCGGCGCTTAGCTCCGCGCCCAAGTTCGCGCATCTCGTCTCAACCTTCTCCGACCATGTCGGGGCGGGAGGTAAATGGTTGGCCTCCACCGTTAAGGAGGAGCCATAAAGCTACTGCGGCGCGGATACCTCGGCGACATCGCGCACGGCTGCCGACGAGCTCCTCATCACCAGGCCCCATGAGAGGTCGTTTCCTTCCCCACTTCCTCCACGGTGGGCTTTCCACTTCACCTTTGTCGGGGCTCATGTTCTACTACGGCCTGGATTTCCATGATCTGCGCGAACTTCATCCTCAACATCTCGGCGTTTATAAATGCGTGTCGAGGCCTTCCTCTGCATCCGGCCCTTGACTTGGCTCAAGACCTTCAATGTCAAGCCAAAGGTAGTGAAGGCACTCAAGCGGAGCGGGCGCCATGTTGGGCAAGATGCCCAATGTCCTTTAGTTGAAGGGCCTTGGAATCCGTCAAGGGTGGCAATCGGGTGGTTCTATATCCCGAGCCGTGACCCTACATGGCGCCCCAGTTCAGATCTGGTATCCCACGCAGCTCACCTCTGGAAGAAGAGGCTTCTTGTGGGGTAGTTCGAGGCAGCGGACTCAAGCTGTATCGAAGCTGGTGAAGAAGCTCGGGCTGGTTCGTGGTCCAAGTCATGCTCGTCCGCGGATTCTCCCATGCCAAGCGGGCATTCAATCGTGGGAGTTCGATCCGGAACAGCACGAGGCGCTGAGCAAGCTCTTGACCACGACGTCTGAAAGGCGCTGGAGGTGCTTTCAAGGCGCCAGCCCGCATCCGCTGAAGATCGCGGTTTACTCAGCGTAAGCCAATGGTAAGTGATTCTACCCTTCACGGGACACTTGCTTTTCATAGTTTGACTCTATCTGGTTTAATTTCCCTTTCCTGACAGGACTAGGAAAGCGGAATAGATTATCTGTCCGGCTCCTATGCGAAAAATCGATGGGCGCCCGTCTAAGCGAGGCTGCTGGTTCGGCACCTGCGTGGTGCGGAGAAAACCAAGAAGGAGGCCACGGGTGCTCGAAAAGTGCCCGTTTTCGGTGTCGGCTCCGGGCGGACTCCTCCCGAAAATGAGGAGGAAAGAGGACTCTCTCCGGAGGAGGAGAGAGGAAGGCTTCCCCAGCGGGGAGGCGAAGGGTCAAGGGGAAGGACTATTCCCGGACAGCTCCGCCAACATCAGCGTTGGCGAGGAAGAATAGCCTTCAAGGCCAGGCCTCCGGCAGATCGTAAGTATCCAGTTCTGAATGATTTATAATTTCTTTCGTCACATAGTGTCATTACGATGCCGCATCGCTGCGTAGTCCGGCGGTGATGATCTCCCGCTTCATCGGCGGGTCGTTGGCTCGTCGGATGTAGACTCCATCCCGACCGCCTCCACCCCCGCGACACCGAGGGCGCCGAGTGGGATCCCAGAAGGACCCATCGGAGGCTCGGAGGCGCCACAAAGGCGTCCTCCGGACTTTCGCCGGACTCCAAATCGGAACCCGCGTGGTTCGGAGTCGGCAGCGTACCGAGCGAAGGGCAAGACCGTGGCGCGGCGGCTTCCGTCAACCGGGCGCCGGGCAATTGTTGGGCGCTGCAGGCGCTTCCATCGAGGAAGAACACCGCACTATTAGTGCGGTGATTGAAGTGCAGCTTCCAGGCGGGCTGACCGAAGCTCTGTAGCCTTCTATCGGGCTTTGAGGTAAGAAGTTAAAAATATGCAATGTAATACCGCATAGACAGTAGCCCCGATGCTCGGTTGGTGTGGGAAGAAAAGCGGATGAGGATCTGAAAAAAAAGATATCTGGGGTTGCTAAAAATTATGTCAATATGGGTTGCAGGCTCTTGCTGCTTGACCTCTGCCGCACTTGCTGCGGAGGTCGGTGCTTTAAGCGAGGCTCGGCGGTCGAGCAAGAGCTCGGCGCGCGAAGCAGCTCGGGACAAAGAAGGTGAGTAACACCACTTTGAACTTGTACCTTACAGAAAAGGATTTAGGTTGCAAAAAAATAACAAGGATAACATGGAGTCTGCGGGGCCACGAGCAGGTGGCGACCACAAGGAGGCCGTGTCATGACGGCATAATCTGACCCGCAGGCAGGCGGAGCGAGAAAAGCAAGGCGCGGGTGGCGGTGGTTCAGCAAGAGCTCCAGGCTCTCATGGAAAAGCATGAGAGTTTGGGCGTGACTCAAAGACTTCGAGTCGAGCTTGCCTCGGCTCTCGAATAAAACTGCCAGGCCGATGCCCATAAGTCCCGGAGATTGAGTTGATGAGGAAGATAGCGGCGGGTAAGGCATTTTTCATGCAAAGCAAGCATGTGAATGTAAATTACGTGTTACTTACC
Source organism: Aegilops longissima (assembly GCA_021605205.1). NCBI lineage: Eukaryota > Viridiplantae > Streptophyta > Magnoliopsida > Poales > Poaceae > Aegilops > Aegilops longissima. Next base: position 369,973,508 of record CM038679.1, on the reverse strand, counting down.
CGAATTCGGAGCTCTCGAGGCGTTTGCAGATCTGCCTGGCAGCGTGTCGATGCCTCCGCATTCTACCGAGGCGAGGAGGAGCTCAGCGGAGAAGGTCTTCGGTCTCGTATCTGAGGCCGGCCATCAGTGCCCCTAGCGACCAGCTGAAGCAGCTGGTCGAGCTCCTAAGGTGGCCGAGCGGCCATGAAGAGCCTCATAGTCCGTTGTGGCTGGAGAGGCCATGCACAGGGCTACGCCGGCCTCGTCGGCGGTTGGTGGATCGTGCCTGGGTGGAGGTTATCAGCGCTCACTTTGTATTGAAGGTGCTCGTCGGGCCCTTGCCGCGCAAAAGTGCATTAGGGCAAGCTGGATGCGGAGAATCTAATCGGCATACGGCGGGCAAGGAATATCGTCGCCGAAATGTACTATAAGCTGTCTGAAGGGTGCGCAAGATTGCGGATGAGTGCCCCGAGGATGTAATTATTGAGTAAATTAGCAATGTGTTATCACATGCTGAAAACTTTGTTCATATCGCTAAAGCTTATTAATTTAATATTACCTACAATGCGGCCGTTTATTAAATCGAGAGATGGCAAATGTCGGCTTCACCCCATGCCACAGTCTTTGGGGTTCGGGATAAACTTGAGCACTCTTGTTCCCATTTTGGGTCCATCTGAGGCGCTCAACACAACGAACAAGGCAACGGACTTATAGTGCTTGAACACTCTCACTTAGCCATAGAATTCTATAATTTTAAATTTGGTGAAGCCCCTAATCGGAGGACCGAATTGGGCGCTATCCGCCTTAATCGGACATTATCGGAACTTATTTCAGCGGCGTGGTCTTTAAGGACCGAAAGGACCTCTCGAACAGCGACCAGTCTCGCCTTATCATGACAGTCAGTTTTAGCTTTCTCCTTTGGTGCTTAACTCTCAGCAAGGCAATCGCGATGGTTCTCCGGTGCTACCTTAGCCGATAGAGCGGGCGTAAGGTGCCAAACATGGGGCGGGCAAACCCAACTATTGACCCAAGACATGATTGAAGCGATTCATATAATGCTATAAGTTGAGGTGCGCACTTGTGAAAGTGTTGGACTTTATCACACCATAATCACGGAGAACATAAGCCCTGGTGTATTTAGCGATACCAAAATGTCACGGATGCAACATGTAAATAAATGAACATATATATATAGGTAATGCAATTATAGGCAAAAAGTGCTGCATTTTATTGAGAAGATATGCTATGAGTGCGGAATGATACAAATAGTCACGGAAAGCAAAGGATTGGGCCAATTAAAGGCGTCTCCCTCGAGGGTAGGCAGCGGAATGTTGTATTTAACAAATTTAATGCTCGTGATGGAGACCACACGAGTGTTAAATCGCGGCCTTTGTCCTTCCTGGCTGTTGCATCATGAGTTCGGAGTTAGGCGGACAGTTCTGTATAAAGAGAAATAAAAGAAAAAAAGCGACACACTTGGGGCCCTGGTGTGGTCGAACCGCCTCTGGGTCTGTTGTGGTTGTGCCTTTCCCCTATGCCCATGGTATCTCGGGCGTAATTATGTCTGTGAGAGTTTGTCTTACAATTTCGAGAGGCTGGGGTTGAGGCCGCATACTCTGCGTTCTCGGGCGTGCCAGGTGGTCTTGGTTGATGTTGCTCGGTAGCGTTTGGCGTGTCCGGTCGTTTAACGGCGGACTCGAAAATGCCTTAAAGGCTGCTCGTACTACGCGAGAGCGTGTATGTTCCTCCGTTCGGAGGGCGTTCCGTGTTTCCATTGACCGTGATGACTCCACGAGGCTGGCATCTTGAGCTTAAGGTATGCATAATGCGGCACCGCGTTGAATTTCGCGGCGGTTCGTCGGCGAGAGCATGATAGCGGCTGCGGAGCGGACTATCGAAGATTAACTCCGCGGAAATTATCCGGGGATCGAAGACCACTTCGGTGTAATGAGCTGTACAATTGGCCTCGACACCTGGTATGGCGCCTTTGAAGGTTGTCTTTGTAGGTTTAATCCTTGAAGGGTCTATGCCCATCTTGCGCCTTGTATCGATAGCGGAGTTAGAGCTCTGCCGCCGTCCATCGGGACTCGTGAGTGAAATCCGCCGGCGATTGGGTCTAAAACCAATGCAGCGAATCCGCCATGGCGGATCTTGGTCGGATGGTCTCTTGATCGAAAGTGATCGGGCAAGAGGACCATGGGTTGAATTTTAGGCGGCGGCTCCATCACGTATATGTCCCTTAGTACGCTTCCGCTCCCTCTTGGGGATATCGTTGTGTATATCATGTTTACCGTCCGAACTTGAGAATCCTTTTGTCCTCTGTTGTTCGGCGTCGGGTCTCTTCCTCGTCATGTTGTGTAGCCTTGTCCTTTTTTGGCGATTAATTTGCCTGCTTGAATACCCAACAATCTCTGTTGGTGTGGTTAGCTAGCTTCGGGGAGTTCCATGTATTTGCGGGGCGGTCGATATTGGTCCAAATTGGGCGGGCCCAGTGGTTCTTTTGAATGGCTTCTTCCGTTGACGGGTTTGGAGCCTCGGAATCCGGCATTGGTGCGTATCCTCATTCTTATCGCCGTTAATGGCGTTTGTTTTGTTTAGCGCAACCTGCCATTGCGGTCCTGGTATCCGGACTGCGGCGTTTTTCTTGAGGTTGTTCTGCGAGCTAGCCGCTATCCTCTCCCTACGAAGCGGGTCAGAGTGATGTGAGGGCTGCCATGGATTTGGCTTCTCTGTCCTAGGTGCGGGCCAGCCACGTCACGGATGTTATGTTTGAAGGCGCGAGTGCCTCTGCATCAGACGATCGGCGATTTTCTTTGTTAAGAACCGTGTCGAATTGCTGGCGATTAAATGCAGCTCTGGATTATGTGGCTTAGGTCATCTGTGTCCGGTGGTCGCTTTGCTCGTGCCACTGAAGTTGTCGAGGAATGCGGCTTCGGGTCTTCCGACATCAATTGACTCTGCGGGCAGGCTGTTAAGCCAATGCCGAGCTGGTCTTTGAGCTTGGCGGGGAGATATTTGATGGCGTGGGTCTATTGCCATCATAAGATTCGATATTGAGTTTAAAACCCTTGAGGATTTGATGATCCATTACTTCGTCGGTGAAGCATAGTGGGTGTCTGGCGCCTCTGTATTGATCAATATCGCGGCGTAGCTCGAAGGCGTTATCTGCTGTGTTGACCCGGCGAATGTTGTATCCGTAGCGGCGGTGTTAGTCGTGGGTCTTGGGGCGCTCGCGTGATCCATAGATAGATCTGGATTGTCTTGCCTTGTCCTCAATATATCTAAAGTCGGTAGCGTTCCCGTGGCTTCATGTTTTGGCGATGCGGGAGTGCGGTTTTGGTGAGGCTTGCCGCCTCTGTCAACCCGCGAGTGGTCGGTCTGCCCGTATGTCTTGCTGGTGATGCAGGTTTATGCGCTTCCTCCTCTAATCGGGGAGCAACTTGCATTTTAGGTAACTTTTGGAGGCGTTGAGTTCATACTCTTGACGCGAGGACCTCGGTCCATCTGTCGGCCCGATGGGTCTTGATCAGCTTGAAGTTGTTGTTGCTTTTCTTTAGGTTGTTTGCCATGGCCATTAGCCGTCTAAAGCGCTCTTGTTCGGCGGGATCCTCGAGCCGGCAATTAAATCGTCGCCGAGGCTTGCCTCGTCTCGGAGGAGGTAAGTAGTTGTCATCCTCGACCTCTTAAATGCCGCTCTCGTGAGGCTTGCTTACGCCTCCTCCTGCTGTTGGATCATCTTTGAGGGAGTTGTCTTCGGCACTACGGTGTTATTATCTCTGTGCGGAATCTCCATTCTTGCCGTGGCGGGATTTAAGCGGCGCTTGGCGGCGTCGGCGCTTGGGCTGTTCTTTAAGGAATCAGCCTCCGCTCTTCTTCGCCGTCCCCATATTTTGGGGTGTCCACCATGTATATGTCGTATGTGAGGTGGTCTTCCGATGTCCTGTAGTGCTGGTTCTTGGTAGTCTCCGCATCGTCGTCCATACGTCGATGTCTTGAATCATAGTCGTATGTCGGTTAAATCTTGACGGTGGCTCTGAAGTGGGTGGTGAGTGGGCTCTGAATTTCTTCGTCGTCCGCGTCCCAACCATCTGGCGTGAATTCGGCCAGAGCTCTCGAATAGCGAAGATGCTTGATGAATTTATGATATCACGAAGAAGCGAGTGCTTGAAGATGTCCGCATGAATTCCATGATCGGCGCCGATCGGATTATTGGCGAAGCGAGGAGGTTGGTCGGCGAGTCGGCACCTCGAGTCATAAGCTTTCTCGGGACAAGGTAAGTGTTGGCTCCATCGCCGTAGGAGTTGCGGCTCGGCGGTGTCAGCCATCCGTCCTCGATCGGCGATCGGCGGACTATGGGTGGGCGGACTCGTGTCACGACCTCAAGTGCTTTTCCGGCGGCGAGTTAAGTCGTGCCCATCGTGACAGCAACGCAGCTCAGTATGGCTCGAGATCCATCGAATCATGTCTCGCGGATATCGGCCGTGAAGTTTAGGCTTCAAACCTGACACTGCGGCGAGGCGTAACTTCGATCTGCTCGGATGGCCCGTGAGTTGGCCCGCGTCTGGCCGCCGAATCTGAAGATCTGTCCGGGAAAAAGTCTCGCCGGGACTGCGTCGTTGTCGATTGAAGAGGCCATCAAGCCTATCGGTGGCGACCGGAAGAACTCTCAATAAGCACCAATGTTGGTGTCAAAACGGCGGATCTCGGGTAGGGGTCCCAAGCGTGCGTCTAGGCGGATGGTAACAGGAGACAAGGGACGATGTTTTACCCAGGTTGGGCCCTCTTGATGGAGGTAAACCCTACGTCCTGCTCGATTGATATTGATATTGTGGATGTGTACAAAGTGGATCTACCACGAGATCAAGGAGGCTAAACCTAGAAGCTAGCCTATGGTATGATTGTAAGGGTTGTTACGTCCCTCTGGACTAGAGCCATCCGGTTTATATACACCGGAGGGCTAGGGTTACATAGAGTCGGTTACAATGGTAGGAGATCTACATATCCGTATGCGAAGCTTTCCTTCCGCCAAGGAAAGTCCCATCCGGACACGAGGAGAAGTCTTCAATCTTGTATCTTCATAATCTTGGAGTCCGATCGATGATGATAGTCCGGCGGATGATAGTTGGTGATGATGGTAGTCGGCTATCCGGACACCCCTAATCTAGGATTCCCTCAGCGCCAACTTCCGAGCTCGGTGGCTCCACCACGCCCGCTGGACAAGGCAAAGTCAGGATGGTGGTGGCGGACAAAGCGAGGCGGTTCTCGCCGGAAGCGGCGTTGTCGAGGAGCCTTGAACCTGGTTCGCCGAGCCCGCGTGGAACTGGTTGCCTGGATCTGCTGGTTGGCGCAAACAGGGCTTATCTCTTTGAAGGCGATGTCGAAAGCCCGGGGGCGGATCAGGCCGCCAAGGATGAGCCTCGGCACCGGCCGGGCAGTGCTGAACTCAGGAGGAGGACCTTGCGATCGTGAGGCGCTTGCCACCACCCTCTGCGGCAAGGATGAGGGAGGTCAAGAAGCTTGCTGCTTGATAGACCCATGAGCTAGAGCAGAGAGGCACAAAGGCACTCAATGCTCAGGCCCAGGTCCATGCCGGCAAGGTGAAGGAGGCTGGAGGTGGAGCAGGATGGGCTGAAGGAACATGTCACAGAATTTGGCGAAGGAAAGGACCGCTCAGCGGCGCTTTGGTGGGCGCAAGTATGGATGAAGTGTTAGAAGATCGTGGAGGTATTGATATAGGATAATAAGGGAGGTAAGAGTTCAAGCTTGGGATTCCCAAGGCACCCCAAGTAAATATTCACGAGACTCAAGCATAGTATCGGTATGTTTGATTTTTGTTTTGTTCACATGATATCGTAAATTCTTGGGCGTCGTGTGCTTTCTATTTTCTGTTAATAATGCACCATGCTGGTATGAGATAGTGCTTGTTTGATTTATAGAATACTTCATGCACTTCACTTATATCTTTAGTGTATGGCTTTATAGAATGCTTCATGTGCTTCACTTATATCGATTGAAGTTTGGATGCTTGTTTCTCTACATCTAGAAAATCGTTATTTGCAGAATGCTCTGTTGCTTCACTTATATTTATTAGAGCATGTTCTTTTGTGAAAAGAATTAAACTCTCTTGCTTCACTTATATATATTTAGAATTCAACTGGAATTGGTCATTCACATGGTTAGTCCTAAAATCCTACATAAAACTTATAGATCACTTGAATATGATATGTTTGATTCCTTGTAATAGTTTAGCGATATAGAGATGGTAATATTTGGGGTGATCGTCTCCAACGTATCTATAATTTTTATTGTTCCATGCTATTATATTATAAATCTTGGATGTTTTATAACCATTTTATAGTCATTTTATATCATTTTAGTACTAACCTATTGACATAGTGCCAAGTGCCGTTGCTGTTTTCTATATTTTTTACATCAGGAATCAATACCAAGCAGTCCAAATGCAGCGAAACTTCTGAGATTTTATGGACGAGAAGACACCTAATGGGCCAAGTTGCGCTGGGGGTGCTCCAAGGAGACACAACCCACCGAGGGCACTAGGAGGCGCGCCCTGGTGGGTTGTGCTCACCTCGGGTGCCCCGGACCGCCTCTTTGCTCTATAAATACCCCAATATTCCAGAAACCATAGAAGTCAAAATCAATTACAGCCGCATGAGAGTGAGGAACAGTAGATCCAATCTAGACACCATCACAGATGGGGTTGACCACCTCCATGGTGCCTCTCCGATGATCGTGGTAGGTATTTAGACCTTGGTCCGTTGTAAGTAGCTAGATGGCTTCCTCTCTCGCTGAGTTCTCAATACAATGGTCTCTTGGAGATCCATATGATGTAACTCTTTTGGGTGTATTTGTTGTGATCGGATGAACTTTGAGTTTATGATCAGATCTATCTTTTATATCCATGAAAGTATTTGAGTTTCTTTGATCCCTTTTATGCGTGATTGCTTATAGCCTCATATTTCTTCTCCGATATTTGGGTTTTGTTTGGCCAACTTGATCTATTTATATTGCAATGGGAAGAGGTGCTTTGTAGTGGGTTCGATCTTACGGTGCTTGATCCTAGTAATGAAGGGAACCGACACGTATGTATCATTGCTACTAAAGATCAAATGATGGGGTCTATCTCTACATAGATAGATATTGTCTACATCATGTCATCGTTCTTATTGCATTACTCCGTTTCTCCATGAACTTAATACACTAGATGCCGCTAGATAGCGATCGATGTATGGAGTAATAGTAGTAGATGCAAGCAAAAGTCGACCTACTAATCTTGGGCGTGATGCCTATATAATGACCATTGCCTGGATATCGTCATGATTATTTGAAGTTCTATCAATTGCCCAAGTAATTTGTTCACCCACGGTTGCTATTTTTCTCGAGAGAAGCCACTAGTGAAACCTCGACGCCCGGGTCTCTTTCTCATATTATTTGCCTTTGCGCTATATTTTCCTTTGCTTTTATTTTCAGATCTATTAAACCAAAATACAAAAATACCTTGTTGCGTTTTATTCTTATTTATTTTATTTGGCGTTCGATCTATCAATATACTACAATTCTATTCACGTCCGTTTGCCTATCTTGGCGCCACTACCGGAAGGATTGACATCCTTTTACGTCGGGTTGTGAGTAGTTGTTATTTGTGTGCAAGTGTTGTTTATGTTGTCTTGCTTGGTTATCCTCTGGTTCGATAACCTTGGTCTCTAGCTGAAGGAAATACCTACCTTGTTGTGCTGCATCATCCCTTCCTCTTTGGGAAATACCGATGTAGCTTCAAGCCGCATCAAGGAATATCTGCGCCGTTGCGGGGAGGATCTTCAACATACCAGGTTCCTAATCACAAATCTCATCTCCTCACAATTTACATTATTGCCATTTGCCTCTCATTTTCCTCTCCCCACTTCACAAAAATTGCCTTTTTTTGCCCCTCTTTTAGATCGCCATTTTCGTCGGATCTATCCGTGTTCTTGATTTCTTGTCATAATGGCTAGCTTGCCTACTCCTCCTTTGTCACCAGATTTTGAAGTGCTTTACTTCAAGCAAAGACAAGGAGAAAATTTGAAAGATGCTTGGTATGAGGCATGGAATCTTATCATATTTGCAATTTAAAGGGGGCGCTATGATCTTGCCCGTAATTTTTTACATAGGATTGGCTTTGCATCATAGAAAACTCCTATATTTTGCCGCTAAAGGGAATTTTATTGAGCTTGATGCCAATGCTGCCTATGAAATTTTAGAAGGAATTTTGGATGTTCCACCTCAAAGAAGGGGTCTTTCTTTCACGGAGGAGTACAAATGTTAGATAAACTTGGTGATTTGCATAAACATATGGTTGAATTGCAAAAATATAATGAACCCTCAAACATCTCAATGGTAGTATCAATGGCATGAATACCTTGATTACTCTTTGCAACAAGCGATTGGATATTTTGGATCTAAAGATGGTTTCTTTTCAGGAGAATTTAGGTAAGCGTAAAGACCTCCGGGTTTGACAAAACCCTTACAAAATTGCCAAAACTACAGATGACAAAACTTAGATCCTTGCTTTATGGATACGATGACGATATTAACAGTCTTGAGACTTTTGCATCAAACAATATGTAAAAACGAACACTCCATGAGCTTGTCAAGTCTACCAAGTAGCAACAATAAATCCATGGAGGACCACGGCTATTACCTTTAATGCCGGTGATGAACCTAAATTCGGACAGCCCGAGCACCGGCGACATTGGTCCTCGGTCCAATGAGTGGATTGCCGCTATACCAAGGTACTCATGGGACGGTGGCAAGCGGATTGAACCTCATTTATGAGGAAACCTTTGAAAAATGGAAATAGATCGAGCCGATTGAGCGAAGCAGACAACCTTTAGAGGAATAATCCTACCGAAGCGAAGGCACAGGTAAAATCACACGGATGTGGTGTTCGCACGCCGGATAATTACAGGTCCGAGGAGGTCACGCCAAGTGGCCCTGCTCACAGCAAATGATACCACGCTTATTAGGGCGAGAGGCATTCACAATTTTTCAAGCTTATACCCATTACGGGTACATGAAGCTCAAAATGCCCTGCCCATGGAATCATCACTCTTGCTAGTGACCCTGACATAGCACCTGCCAACGAAAATAAGACAGCCAAGACTAGCCCTTGAGGCACTATCCAAGCCCTAGCGTCGAGGAACTCGACCGCGCTTACGCCCACGGTGAACAGGACACGTGATACTCGATAAAAGATCCAAGTCCACCTCCTTTAAACCAACAGCATTTAAATAGTCAAATTCCAAGTCCACCCAACGGACCTACAAAACGGCTTCCATTGGTGCACAATTAAACCTCGATGTAGACGCCAGACTACGAGAATTCCTACTAAAATTGGGACATTTTTGCATCGCACCCTTCGACATGCCAGAATCCCACGTCGCTGGCCGAAAAAGCAGCCTAAACATCCTAAAAGGATCTCAAGCCAACAAACAGCTCTTCGGTGTTTCTCTCCGAACCTAAGAGAGATGCTTTCATGGAGAGGAGCTAGCTAAACTATTGGAGGCCGGATTCATCGAGATATAAAACATCCGGACCGCTAGCAAACCTGGTGATGGTACCAAAGAAGGACAAATCCCGGCGCTTATGCTCGATTTCAAGGACCTCAACAAGGCTTGCCTAAAGGATCCCTTCTCTCCCCCGCAGATCGACATCAAATTATCGACGCTACCGCAGGACACGATTCATTGTGTTTCCTCGACGATACTCCGCTACCATCAAATTAAGATGGCAGAACCTGATCGAAGCAAGAACGGCATTTATCACCCCATACGCCCATTCTGCTTCAACACAATGCCCTTCGGCTCAAAACGCCGCGCAATATATCAGTTTATGATTCGTATACATGTCCGCAAACCAGATCGGCAAAACAAAGGAGGCATACATAGATGATGTGGTCGCCAAAACCAAGCATGTCAAACCCTAGTAGACGACTTGAGGCTCACATTCGACAATCTTCGAACATATGACATCAAGCTTAACCCGAAAAATATGCTGCTGTACCAAATGGAAAGCTCTTGGGCTTCATTGTATCCGTAGAGGAATTGAAGCAAACCCAGCCAAGATCTGAGCTCTCGTCACAATTGATATCCCAAAGGACCTCAAACAAATAAAAAATTGACTGGATGCATGGCGTTTTAAGCCGCTTTATCTCCCGCTTGGGAGAAAAGGCATTACCCTCTATCGCCTCCTCTCGCGACCAACACTTTTGAGTGGACGATGCAACCACGGCCGGACTCAAGAAATAAAAGCCATATTGGCAATAAACCTCGTCCTGGCTCGCGCCCAACATGGGCAAACCAATGCTATTATACATCGCCGCAACTCATCAAGTTGTAAGCGCTGTGTCGCTTGTCGAACAACGAGAAACGGACGGACACAAGTTTCCTTCAAAACCAGTCTACTACGTGTCCACCGCCCTCACTCCATGCAAGTCACGTATCCCGATTATCAAAAGATAGCGACGCGGTGTTTATGGCATCCCGAAGCTTCGACACTACTTTCAAGAGTGTTTGATAATAGTAGCTCAAGTACCTCTTAATGACATTATAAACAACCATGACGCGACGGGCCGGATTGCCAAATGGGCCATTGAGCTCCTCCCATTCGACATAACCTATAAGCCACAACGAGCAATTAAGTCGCAATTTTGGCGACTTCGTCGCCGAATGGACAAGTCAACTCCCTAAAGAGTACTACACATATTCCAACCGGATCATGCACTTCGACGGCTCCAAAATGTTGGCTGGTCTGGGGCTGGGCGCTTGCTCGACGCCCCAAAAGAGATACAGCCAATACGTACTCCAGATAATGTATACGACTCCAACAACGCAGCCGAATACGAGGCCCTTCTACATGGTCTCCGGATGGCAAGATTCATGGGCATTCAACGCCTAGAGGTGCGCGGACTTAACCTCGCGATATCCCAAATAAATGGAGACTTTGATGCCAAGGATCCGAAATGGCAGCTTATCGCAACGCCAGCCCTAAAATGTCAACTCGGTTCAAGGGCTCAATTTCACCATATAGCCCGGAAAACAAATCAGGCAGCAGACGCCCCGCACGACATTGGTGTAAAGCGATGTCAGCCCCCCAATATCTTCTTAGAGAGGCTGTTCAAACCATCCGTATTATGGGAAGGGGAGTCTGAAATAACAGCCCTCGACCCAACATCACCGCCTCGACATCGAACATTCTCGACACAATTGGAGGCTCGCCAACTAAGCAACATCTTCAGCCCATTTAATAATGGCAGCTATCGCCCTGCGGACGGAACCATTCCCAGCCTACCTAACTAGGCAGGAACTTCCCGAGGACCAAAACAAGGCATCGCTGCATAGTGCGGCGATCTAAAGCCTATAAAATCCATGAGGGAGAGCTTTATAAGAAAAGCACCACCGAGTCCTTCAAAGGTGTATCTCAAGAGGAAGGGCGGAATCTTCTGGTTGAAATTCATGCCGGACTCGGCGGGCACCACGCCAGAGCCCGGCCCTTGTAAGCAAGGCCTTCAGACAGGATTCTATTGGCCGACGTCCGGCAAATGCTCAGATTTAGTCCAACGATGCGCCGGTTGCCAACTCTTTTCTAATCAAAGCTACATGCCACCCACCGCCTCCAAACTATACCCATCACCGCCCTTCATGTCTGGGGCTTGACATGGTTGGACCCTTAAAGGAGGAACCCATAAGCAAAAATACCTACCGGGTCATGGTGGATAAATTCACCAAATGGATAGGAGGCCAAGCTCGTTAAGACGGCCTAATCCCGACCGTGATAGACTTCATATCGTGGGTCATACATCGCTACGGGCGCCCCCACAAGATCATCACCGATAACGGCACTAACTTCATGCCGACGAGGTCAAAATCTGTGCAAAACATGGGCATCAAGCTCGACTCATGCTTCAGTCCATCACCCTCAAACTAACGGGTCAAGTCGAACGTAGCAAATGGTCTAATCATGAGCGGCATCATACCGCATTAGTGCGGTCCTCAAGGAATCTAACACGATCGCGGTCGTGGAATTGTCACGGCGTATGTCCTCGTGAAAGGACTTAGTCGCAGGCCATCGAACGGGTTAACTTAGAGGGTTAAAGCGACACAAAGACACGGGGAGTTATACTAGTTCGCCCTTCGATGAAGGTAAAGCCTACGCCTAGTTGTGATGGGATTGATGTGATTTCACATTAGGGAGCAATAGCTTCCTAAGCCTCAATTGTCTCGTCCCTTAAACCGCCGCCTGGTGGGCCCCTTATATATGACGGGTTGACGCCGGCTGTTCACACAAGAGTCCCTGCTGCCATACAAGTGTCCCGGCCTTCTTTCTTATCTTACAGACAAGTTACAAGACTAATGCGGTTTATAAATGGACCCTAATCCGCCTGGGCTCGGGCTCAAGCGTGCCTTCATGGGCCCCGATTATGGACGCACGATAACCCTGACCCATTGGGCGGTTTACATTCAACGGTTATATCCCCGACATTAGGCCCCGATTGACTTGAACCGTTCATGTTAATCTTCAACATCTTTAGAAACTCAACCTCCTTTCATATTTCATAAACCGCCATCTCGCTTGAAGGCCGCCCGCTTGAACGCGGATGTCATCCTTCGATCGCAGCACGGGGGTGCCTGACGCCATCCTTAATAAAGAAATCCAAACAGTAAGATTCCTTTAATGCTATCCCGAAATCGAGGCGACCGCTGCACCGCCCGCCGCTGATTTCTCGATTCTCGTGCTTTGTTAATTGCCCCGCTTCATATAAATAGACCGCAGGCCTCTTTCTTCTTCTTCCGCACTTCTTCTTCCTCACGACGCCCGCTTTGAAGCTCCGCCCGCCACGCCGACTCTTCCGACCACGCGTCCAGTAAGGCCGCTACATCGACCTGACCGACCGTAAACTCTCCGCTGTTCTCCGCCAGATCGGTAAGGCCCTCTTTCAACCCTAGATCCGTGATCTCGAAGATCCCCGCTCCTCTCGTAGTTCAGAGGTGCTCATCTTAGTTTCTTCATACCTGCCCTGCCATGGCCGTATGATTCAACCGTAGTATACGTCTGTGCGCGATCGCCCGCCATCAGTCTAACTCTTTGTGCCTCTTTCATTTCGTTCAGATCTTCTTGTTTAGGACGCACTAACCTTCCTCGCCCTTTATGAGGCTTGCATAGGTCGCAGAAATTTTTCATCGTATCTTCTTAGATCTAAATTACCTCCATTCGCATGTGAAATCTGTTTTATCCACACTTAGTAGATTTTCCAGTTGTCTCTTTGGCGGTTTGACTTTTGATAGCTAATCCGTTACCCATTAGTCCTCGCTAAACCGAATGAGAAGTCGGCGGCTGAATTGCCGTTTAACATTGTGTATCGTGTCCGAACCGCTTAACAATAAATCATTCTCCTTCCTTTCGCAGTTTAGTCTTCCGAATGGCTCCTCAATTTTCAGCTTGCAATTGGGTCCGCTCCAAGGCCACCGAGACGCAACTCAACGAATACGTCACTACCGGCGCTTTAGCTGCTAAAAATGTCCTCCACTGGCGGGTTCCGGATGTCGAATGCCCTCCCAATCCGCAAGAAGGAGAAGCAATTGTGTTTGTGCAGCACTTAGACCGGGGATTCTGCCCGCCGGATCAAAATTCTTCCGGATGTTCTTGCAAGCTTTCAACCCATCCACAGGATATTGGACCGAACTCGTGTCAAACATATGCAATTTCCAAGTTTTCCGTGAAGTCTACCTTCAAGAAGAACCATCTGTGGAGCTGTTCCGGATTGCTTTCACCTGAACCTCCGTGACAGAATTTTCGGATGGTCCTAACACGTAGCTGGGCGGGCGCTTCAATCCGTAAAAGGAAGGAAGTGGACTTTCCTCACGCCAAACACCACAGCCATCCAAAGATTGGAACCAAACCTGGTTCTACATCGCCGAACACTGCTCCCCGATAACGAATCCTTTGTCCGGTTACCGCCTCACCGGCTTAGCAACCATCATCCGCTGTTTTACGCTTGACCGCCGCTAAACGGAAGAACTTTGTGCCTCAAATTATCAAGCTCCGGCTCTAATGGCCAATGGCTTAACCGGTGTGGACCTTGTGCGTTGTTGGGTTTCTTGGGGCGTCTTGCCACTAAGCCGCCGGCCCGGATTGATGCTGCGAATACACGGCAGCCTCCAAGACCCTCAAAGACGCCACGAGCTACCAATAACAGAGCTTGAAGTCACGAGAGACGGTGAAGCGGATGCTGGACGAACCGATCTCATGCAGCAGCCAAACCGGGTTGGCTCCTCACGTGTTGCCAACAAACCGCCTGCAGTGAGGCTCTACTCACCGCTTTTCGACATTAATGCCTTGTTGACATATATTAATTCTTGATACTTCTCAGGCTAACAGCTCCTTCTAGAAGCGTACCAAACCGGCCGGGCTCGGCGTAAAGTCCAAGGCCACCAAGAAGGCTGGCAAGAAGAAAATCGCCGAGTCTTCTGATCCGCCGGAGGACGAAGAATCAGAAGCTGAGGTAAAGCTTGATATCCTTACGAGGGAGTCGCCGTAAACCGGCTCTCCTCTTTGTGTTTCTTCTTGCTTGTAATTTGTCCCTTTGTATTCCTTTTACTGACAATTTTAACTCCTGTGATGATGTGAAGCCACCATGCCGACCTGTTGAGGTAATCTTTCTTTCTTCCGAATCCGACCTCGTGCGGGTTAAAAGAATTAAATCGCGCCCGTCCGGAAAGTGAAAAAATCTCATTCCTATGCTTATTTGAATCCAAACCTTTCCTTGAAGACACACAGCGGGCTGAAGAGCACCAGACGACCCGCACGATGGTCAGTCGGATTACCTCATCCGTTTACGGATACACCAACCCAAAGCGTCGTCGAGGTGATTTGTTCTCCGAAAAGCGCTATCCCTTAAAGGGTTTCTTCCGATGTCCTCTCAATCCGCCCGACCCGAATTATCGTGCCTCTTCCAACTCTTACGGCGGTTCATCAACCACGCAACTGCCACCTCTTAAAGTTGCTGCAGGTCGCACCATACTGCTGTCCCGCCAATTCGGTTTACAATTTCCTTAGTTGATTTATCTTAATCTAATTCCGAATATTGCAGCACCAAGGCTCGCTTGAGTAAGAAAGCGAAAACTCTTGATCCTCTGCGGATGTTGATCCGAAAGACCCCGAGCAAACCCACGAAAATCCTGAAGTGCGCCAAAATAGCTCGTGAGTTGTACAAAGACGACATCGCTGATCCGAGAAACTGAACCGAGGTCAAGTGGAAACCTCGCATCCTGCTCCACCGAGTCCGCCACAGCGGGTAGTAATTGTTGAACCGCCGAGCCAAAGTACGAAGACATCAAGCCCAAGAAGACCGCCCGGTCCGCCAGCCCAGCCAAAAATGATGATGTTATTGTGACGAGGCATCGCTACACCACTCCTAGCCACCCGTCGCTTTAGCAAAACACAGCGTCAAGGAAGATTCTACTACTATGAGCAAAGATAAGGGGAAAACTGATCTGTCAGCTTATGACAACCTCTCTGCCCAAGAACTTCACTCCGGCTTTCTGAACCGGCTCTACACAAGCCGTGACTTTGAAGCCGGTCTGGTAAATCGCATGAAGGACCGCTATGAGGTAAGGAGTTATGCCTTTCTTGTACTTTTTGCTGTATAGTAGCCCCCAAGGGTCGGTTTAACATGCATAGCTAAACCGCACTTAACTTTGCATAGCAACATACGCCTTAAACTGCAGTATTGCCCCTCTAAGGGTCGGTTCAACTTAGCATAGTTAAACGGGACTTAATTTCAGATCCCCATAGCAAACTGAGATCAACTAGCCATTAGCCCCCAAGTGCCAAGTTGAATATTTGTATTGAGCTTGGGACTTTATAATGAAACAACTAACATGCTCCCTTTGTTATCGTAATGAAATATACCAAAGAAACCGTGCAACTCAAGGACCTTCGAGCCAATCTGGAAACTCAACAAGCGAAACCACCAAGGCCAAGGCGAATTGAAAACTGCCTTGGCCACTATGGAACAAGTGAAGGAGTGGTATAAACCGAACAGGCCAACTGGGACACCGAGAAGGCCGGTTTGAAAAAACGGGCGGAAGATGTCAAGCAGCTCTTAAACCGGTGATCAAGAGCTTACCGGACTAAAGCGCCAAGTGCATGCCATGACCTCTCGCCATCTTTGGTAAGAAAACTTGCCGATTACCTTTGTTTTGATATTTCCGCCGGTTTAACCTGAGCTGTGCAAACCGGTGCGAGCAAGCGTATTGCTCATTTGGGCTCGATGATGCGGAGAAGCTCAAGGCCGCTTACACGCTGATTGAGCAGCTGTATACGGCGCCCAGCGAAGTCATATGTGCCACATCATACGACAACACAGCTCCGCCTCGATCAAAGATACCTTTGGACCGGCTGTCCATGGTTCCGGGCAGCTTGAAGAGTTGAAACGATCCGCGTCCGGCTGGTACTCATCGTTTCTAACTCGCGCCAAAGGCGTGGATAGCGGATCTTGATCCGGTGACATAGCAAGGGTTTCCCAGCGCTCAAGAGAACGGTGAAGCCTTTGATAATGACGCTCAAACGAATAACAAAGGAGATCGTTCATTGGCGAAGTCAATCGGCAGCGAAGCCAACTTGGCGGTTCACCGCTCTTTTATGATGCAAACAACAAGCGGGTGGAGTTTTCATTCGAAGTGCGAGCCTTGTTCCTCCAATCCGTAAGCACACTTATGCCCCTCGACGCTGATCCGCTGAGCTTATAAGTGAAGAGGCTGTCTTTCGTGCCTTAACCCGGATTGGTTGGTCTACCAATGACTTAGGGCTTTGGGTGATGAAGAGGAAGAAGTTGAACGGCGCCAGCGCCCCCTCTTCCTCACGTCAACCCGGCGAAGAAGCTTAATCCATCAAGCCGGGTGATGCATCAGAAACTGCTAGTCATAACGCCATGCGAAACACCAGGCCTTGGAAGGCCTTGTAATAGAATAGCCAGCACTTTGTTTTTGAACATGCTTTTACGCTCTCGACCAGAATCCATCGCTGGAGGTGATGATACTTTGGTTTGAAACCTGCAATGCATTTTGCCTGCAATCACAAATTCTTAAACCGCCACGGCGGCTTGTGTCGCCAGCCGGCTTGTGATGCCGATATATTTCTATAAGAAAATATTGATGTATATGCTCAAACCTTTGTGATACAAAAACAAATACCTGCCAGCGTCGGGCATGCAATTGGCTTAGCCAATCTTGAGGCGGAAGGTGTATAAACCATTACCGTCAAAGGGGAAAACAACTCCTGTGTTTATAATGCTGGTTTACCGTGTACACCGTGCTGGGTCATGACAAGCCCCCTGTTACTCCATAATGGGATGTTAACAGAAAAAATCAAACCGAAAGAAATATCTCCGGATGAAAAATAGACCAAGTTCCATTAATTGACAGATTGAACCGGTTTAAAGAGGTCATCGGTTTAAAAAGGCCAATAAAACCAAATAACAGTTATGAAATCAATGTGAAAGCAAAGGCAATTATAAAACCGTTTGCAAGAAGAAGGCTTTATCGAGCCTCGATCGGATGGTGTTACCATGGTCGGACAGACCAAGCTCCCCATAAGGTGTAGCGATGGTTCAAGTCAGCCAGCCCCCAACTCGAAACCGTGGCATTATGCCGATCAAGTGGCATGGCAATGGTTCAGGTTCACCAAGCCCCTAAGTGATTCTATGGCCTTAGGCCGACCAAGAGGCGGACTGGTTCAGATGTGACCATGTCCCTGGGTGATCCGGTGGCTTCGACCATCAAAAGGTGTTGCATTGGTTCGGACACCCACCAAGCCCCCAAGTGACATAAAAACTTCGAGAAGCAAGATCAAGGGCTAAACCGAGGCTGCTTTGTGACAACAACTCCATGTACCCAAACCGGACTTTTACAAACGGATACCCCGCTTTAGCCGAGGCCGGTTTATTGCTTTTATTCATAATATATACATTGTCTTAATATGTACATAAGTGGAGCCGATGGCTCGGGTATAATAAGGTCAAGATGAGCTATGTTCCACGGCCCGTTGGTCTCCTCTTCGACGTCGCGTGAGTCTTTTCGCCTCGAATATCAATCAGATAGTATGACCCACAGTAAATTTTTGCTGACCACAAAGGGCCCTTCCCAAGGTGGGATAGCTTGTGCATATCTGTTCGGTCTTGAATGAGCCGAAGCACCAAGTCTCCTTCCCGAAGGTTCTTGTTCTAACCCGCCGATCGCGTGATACCGACGAAGATCCTGTTGGTAAATCGCCGAACGAGCAGCCGCCATATCTCGCTCTTCATCCAGCCGATCCAAAGCGCCCTGCCGTATACCTCGCTATCGGCCTCAACATAGGCTACGCGCCAAGTAGTCATGACGGATATCGCAAGGAAGGACCGCCCCGCCCATAGACCATAAAGAACGGTGTGTATCCGGTGGATCTGTTAGGGTAGTATTGATACTCCATATCACGGATGGTAGCTCTTTACCCAACAACCCGCGTCCTCTCTAAAGGGACCATAAGCCGGGTTTAATACCTCTCAAGATCTCCGATTAGCTCGTTCGCTTTGACCATTGGACTGCTTGGGTGGGCCATCAAGAAACGCTGCCGGATGTGCTCGCTCTCAAAACTCCTTCATGGCTCCCTTGGACAAATTGGTGCCATTGTCCGTGATGATGCTGTGGAAACCCAAACCGAAAATCACCTTTTGATGAACTGAACCGCCGTGGTCGCATCACACTTGCTAACTGTGCTCGCCTCTACCCACTTTGTAAATTTATCGACCGCCACCAATAGGTGGGTCTTCGTCCTTGGACCTTTTGAAAGGTCCAACCATATCCAACCCCTAAGTCGCAAACGGCCAAGTAATTGAATCATCCTTAATTCTTGGGCCGGTACATGAGCACGCCCGAAAACTTTTGGCAACCATCACATCGTCGACCAGATCTTCCGTGATCAAGATGGGCAGTCAACCAATAAAAACCGTATGAACGCTATTACCAAGGATTTTGAACCGCGTGGTGACCACGGTCCCCTTCATGGATCTTACGCAATATCTCACGGCCTTCCTCGGGGGACACAACGCTGAAACGCCTCGACACGCCGCAATGATGCAACTTCGCCCTTATATATGGTCATAGATTTAGACCGGCCGAACTATCTGTCAGCCAACGCCTCATCTTCCGTAACTCGCCCCGGTTCATATACGCCAAATAAGGGAGCGTCCAATCTGGAATGACATGCAAGGCTGCCACCAACTGAGCCTCCGGATCAGGTATAGCCAAATCTACTTCATCAGGAAGCTTAACTGACGGATTGTGCAGTACGTCAAGGAAGACATTGGGCGGGACCGGTTTACGTTGAGAGCCCAGCCGGCTTAGAGCATCCGCCGCTTCGTTCTTCCGACGATCCACATGGTCCACCTGATATCCTTTAAAGTGTCCTGCAACAATATCCACCTCCCGACTGCATGCGCAGCCATGAGTGGATCTTTGGAATCCCAAGTACCTGATACTTGCTGAGCCACCAAGTCCGAGTCACCAAAGCACTTAAACCGGCTTAGATTCATCTCCTTAGCCATCCGGAGACCATGGAGTAAAGCTTCATACTCAGCTGCATTGTTAGTACAAGGGAACATTGCGAAGAACGAATGTGAACTTGTCACCTCGTGGGGAAGTTAATACGACTCCAAACTTCGAGCCCTCCAATTGCTCGGACCCATCAAAGTGGATGGTCCAATAGGTATGATCCGCTTTTCTTCAGCGCTTGCAACTCCGGCCCAATCATTAATGAAATCCACAAGTGCTCGAGATTTTATTGCCGCTCGAGGCACATACCTTAAACCGTATGCCCAAGTTCTATAGCCCACTTAGCAATCCGCCGCCGCTTCCGGTTCAGATGATATCGCCTAAAGGAGCTGAACGACCACCATGATGGGGTGCCTCGAAAATATTGCTTCAGTTTCCGGCTTGCCATAAAACTCCATATACCAGCTTACGCCAATGCGGATATCTTTGCTTAGACTCAATGAGGACCTCGCTGATGTAATAAACAGCCGCTGAACCGATACTCCTTCCTGCCTCCTTCCGCTCCACCACAATGGCTACGCTGACCGCCCTGGCATTAGCAAAGAACATATATGTAGCGGCTCCTTGTCAATGGGAGCGGCGAAAAAAGCGGGTTGGCCAACTGCCGCTTTAAGTCCTCCAATGCTTCATCAGCGCTAAACCTGCATAAACAGCGATCCGTCTTTCTTCAAAGATCTGGTACAAAGGAATGGCCTTTTCTCCTAGGCGGCCGATAAACCGCTTAGCGCTGCAATCCGATCCGCCAATCGCTGGACATCATTGATGCACTTTGGCTTAGCCAAGGAGGTGATAGCTGTAATTTTATCCGGATTAGCTTCAATCCCTCTGTTGGACACAAGAAAACCCAATAACTTGCCTGTCGGAACACCGAAGACACACTTAGCCGGATTGAGCATCATCTTGTACACCCGCAAGTTGTCAAAAGTTTCCTTTAGATCCTCAATCAACGCTTCCTTCCTCCTTGACTTAACCACAATATCATCCACATAAGCATGCACATTACGGCCGATCTGTTCATGCAAGCAATTCACACGCAACGTTGATAAGTTGTTGGGCGCCTTGAGCCCAAAAGGCATAGATACATAGCGAAGGCTCCAAAAGGGGTGATAAACGCCGCCTTCTCCTGGTCCTTAACCGCCATCTTAATCTGATGATATCCGAATATGCATCTAAAAGGCTCAAACGTTCACAACCCGCCGGCGTCAATGATCTGATCAATGCGGGAGGGCGAAGGATCGCGGACAAGCCTTGTTAAGATCATGTAATCCACACACATGCGCCAAGTGCCATTCTTCTTAAGGACCAACACCAGATTAGCAAGCCACTCGATGGAAAACCTCAACGATAAACCCCGCCGCTAAGAGCCCGCAACCTCCTCTCCAATGGCCTTGCGCTTTTCCTCGTTAAACCGCGAAGAAGCTGCTTTACCGGTCTGTCTTGGGATCAACATTAAGAGTGTGCTCAGCGAGTTCCTCGGTACACCGGCATGTCGAAGGTTTCCATGCAAAATGTCCCGATTCTCACGGATGAACTCGATGAGCGCGCTTTCCTATTTAGGATCCAAGTTAGACCGATGGTGAACTGCTTGGGACGAATCGCCGGGCACAAAATCAACAAGTTTAGTCTCAGCCACCGACTTAAACTTCAATTCGGATCGTGCTCAGAAGTTGGCTTCTTCAACGGGTCATATCCGCCGGATCAACATTGTCTTTATAATACTTTAACTCTTCGTGGCACAAACCGACTCGCATAAGCCGTGATCACCTTCCTCGCACTCCAACACAATCCGGCGGCTCCCATGAACCGTTATCGCCCCTTGTGACCCAGCATTTTCAGCTGCAAATAAACATAACAAGGCCGTGCCATAAACTTAGCATAAAGCGGCCGCCCAAACAGGCGTGGTAAGGGCTTTGGATTTTCACCACCTCAAACGCCAATGTTTCCGATCTAGAGTCATGTTCATCTCCAAAGGCTACCTCGAGCTATCTTACCGACCGGGTACGCTGACTTACTGTGCACCACACCGTGAAACACCGTGGCCGGACGGCCCGAGATGCTTATCCACAACCCCATACGCCGGAAGGTCTCGTAGTACGTGATGTTGATGCTACTCCCTCCATCCATAAGTACTTTGGTAAACTTGTATCCTCCCACCGAGGTGCCACCACTAGGGTTAGCTGACCCGGATTGTAAACCCGGGAGGATGATCCTCTCGCTCCATACAATAGGCTGTTCCGACCAGCGAGGTAATGCGGTGCGGCCGGTTCAACAACTAACGGACCGCCCGCTCAAGTTTCCGGTCTCGTCTGTCCAAGCTGGTGGTAAAACATGGTATCGCTCCACTGCTCAACTGCTTTGGATTACTTTGGTAACCCGACTGCTGCTGTTGTTGATTGTAACCCTTGGTTCTGATTGTTCGATTGTTCGATTGCTCGATTGCCTTGCCCGCCGGATTACCACCGAACCTGGGCCGGAATTTCCTCCACCAGAACCGGGTGGACCTCGAACCGCCGCCTGGCCCTTGATCATACCGAAAGCATTAGAGTTTTTGAACTCCTGCATGATATAACAATCCTTCCGAGGTGGTTTGTTGGTGCCTCCTTCGCCCCATGCTTCGGACAAGGTTGATTCAACAGGTAATTCAAACGATCCGGATTGTGACCTTGCGCACGCCCGGTTTGATTGCTTACCCTTGCGCCGCTGACCCTTGTCATGCTGGTGTTGGCTACGAAGCCCATGTTACCGCTTGTTTTACGCTTGTTTCCATTGTCGCCGAATGATGCCGCTGGCCTCTGCAGTTGCTATTCTGTTTCCCTTCCCTACTCGTCATCCTCGCACTCGGGATCCTTGGTACTATCGAATCAGCATACTTTACCAAAACACCCATGAGAGTGCCCATGTCATTGCAAAACGCTTCATGCGACTCCAGCTTCAACTTCAACGGTTTGAACCGCAGTTGGCTTCTAGGGTTAAGATCGCGAATCGTGGTTGATCCGGCCTCATTTAATGTAGAACCTCCAAACGCGGTGCACCCAATGGGTTGTGGATTCGCCCCGCTCGACACAAGCCGCCAAATCCACCACGCATATGGGCTGTTTACAGGTGTCTTTGAAATTTTGAATGAACCGGTCCCGAATCGGGTCCATGAACTAACCGAGTTAGGCGGCAGGTTCTTCAACCAAGTACGGGTCGTACCTTCCAACATCATGGTGAAATACTTCGCACACGCAGCTTCATCCGCATCCAGCATCTCCATGGCCATCTCATAGCTTTCTATCCACGCTTCTGGAGCCAAATCGGCGGTATAATTGGGCACCTTGCGTGGCCCTTTGAAGTCCTTTGGTAAACGCACATTGCGTAAAGTGGGGACGAGGCAAGGCACCCCCAATGAGCCAGACGTGACCCCCGGTTCGAAGATGGTTGGACGAACCGGCGCGAGCTGATGATCCTCATATTGTGCTGCTAACTCGCCTCCCCACGTGCCTCGCCCGTCCACCACCACTTGAGCGCCTTGAAGCCACCCGCCGGGTTGTTGCCTCGAGGCGGGCAGCCGCGCATTGCTTGATACGGCCGGTTCGCTCGGCGCGTCGGCTATAGCTCCGGCTTGGGCGGGGTGGAGGATCCGATCCCGATCAGTATGAATACGCTCGTTGAGCCAGGCCGCCTGAGGAGCTCCTTAACCCGGCGTGTTCTACCGCCGTGGTGAATCACCTTCAATTGAATCGCCCAACCGTGCCGCAGCCGCAACGAGATTATCCATCGGGTTGGAGTAGTGACCCGAGGTGTCTGCACAACCCGGGCGCGCCGTATGGTGGCGAGGCGATCTATCGCACGGGCTGAACTGGCGCTACCGTCCAGTGCTTCCGACCGGTTCACCACCGTGGCGGATTACCGTCCCTGCCTCGGGTATTAAAGAGCCTCTTCCTCGAAACCGAAGGTAAACGGATCTGTATTTCCTTTTCATGACTTCATGTGACGACTCGATCCAAAGATGAGCCTATAAGCTCGTGCATCCAAAGCGTTCGCTCCGCCGCCATCCTCACGCCCGCGGGCTGCCGATCCGCTTTAGCTTTAGCGATCTGTTCCTTCACCTTTGCAATCTCTGCAGTAGGTCCTGATCCGCCGGATTAGCCTCTCGCCATGAGCGCAGCCACGCGTCGAACAACTCGATAAAACTTGAGCCGGTGGGCGATTGGGCCTCCTTCCCGGCTGCCACCACCGCTGCTGAACCGGGCGACGATGGGCGCCGCGGTCAAGAGTGAAGCGCCGCTTGTGTACCAGCCATGAAAATTCCAACCCGCTGGGTAGATCAAAGGGTCGGAATACTCTCACCGTCGGAACAGCCTCGATCCGCCATCTTGCAGCTGGTACAAAGACTTCGGTTTCGGCGGACGACTCGTCGCCAGAGTAGACAACGGTTTCGCCGCCAGATGCTGATCCGCCTCATATTCTCCGTGGACGACTCCCAATAAAGCACGCTTGACAGCCGGTTTCGCCGTGGCAGGACTCTTCTTCGCCTGGCTGAGCCGCCTCGACGAGGTCGGTGCAGATGTCCGGTCCAGCCCCGGCTCGCCGATCTTGCCGATGAATACGTGTATGCCACCAAAGGGGACCGGCACCCAGACTCGATCGAGCCTCTGGCCCCCAGTCCGCATCGCCGATGTAGAGCTTGCCGCGTCGACTCTTAGTCATCCGCCCACAAAGATAGCCTTCGAGTCCTTCGAACTTGCCCTCCAAGATCATCAAACCATCGTGCGATAGCCCCACGGTGGCGCCAAACCGTCGTGGAATTGTCACGGCAGATGTCCTCGTGAAAGGACTTAGTCGAGGGCCATCGAACGGGTTAACTTAGAGGGTTAAAGCGGACACAAAGACACGGAGTTATACTAGTTCGCCCCTTCGATGAAGGTAAAGCCTACGCCTAGTTGTGATGGGATTGATGTGATTTCGCGAATAGGGAGCAATAGCTTCGCTTAAGCCTCGAATTGTCTCGTCCTTAAACCGCCTGGTCGCCCCTTATATACACGGGTTGACGCCCGACCGGTCTACAGAGTCCCGGCCCGGCTCATACAAGTGTCCGGCTCGGTCTCTTCTCTCTTATCTTACAGCACAAGTTACAAGACTAAGGAGGTTTACATAAATGGACCCTAATCCGCCTCTGGGCTCTGGGCCTCAAGCGTGCCTTCATGGGCCCTGATTATGGACGACGATAACCCGGCCCCATTGGGCGGTTTACATTCAGCGGTTATATCCCCGACACACTGGGTAGAGGAGCTCGACTCCGTACTCTGGGGGCTGCGGACCACGCCGAATCGCACCACCGGATTAACACCATTCTTTATGGTATACGACGCAGAGGCAGTTCTGCCCTGCGACATAATTCATGACTCACCTCGCGTGCGCATGTACGAAGAAAGAGAAGCCGAGCTCGATCGGTAGGACAGTTTGGATGCCTTGGAGGAGGAGGTGACATGGCCAAAGCCCGCTCCGCATTCTATCAACAGAGAGCTCAAGATATCAAAGCAGAGAAGCACGAGCCAAAACTTACAACGTTGGCGAATTAGTTCTACGCCGGACAAGAAAAGGACAAACTCAAGCCCAAATGGGAAGGTCCCTTTATTATCGCATCAAGTCCTGACCGTGGAGCGCACCATCTGCGAGATGCATCGGATAACCGACTCGAGCCGAACCCATGGAACGCACCCGCCTCCGAAGATTCTACGCCTAGCGCCGGATTACGAGTTCGCCTCCTTCCTCTCGCTATTTTTACACATTAGCTGTCTTATATTTCTCTCCTTCTCCCTCTTTTTCTCTTACAACCTTTAAAGGCTCGTTCGCACCTTGTTCACACACACTTGACGCGCTATCCGCGCTCATTATACCTGGGGGCTTCTTTAATGTGCTTATTTACGGGCTTTATGCCTAACACATGTGTAATGCTTCCGCATGTACCTTTTATTCACCATTATATGCATCGATATGACTTAAGTTTTGGCGGTTGGGTTTCTGGCTCCTGTGCTTACCCCCACGCCCCGATTGTTCGGCTAGGTGGTAGAGGGAGCACCTCTGCGATTGTTACCGTCGGGTCAGCCGGATGTGTACCTCGACCGGGTGAAGCCGAAGCTAGCGTTTTAAGGGAATATTCGCGGTGAACTAAAGATGATTTCTCACTTATTTATTTATCCGCCCCAGATGCTTTTTTCTGCTTTTTGCTGCATCCGCACATGCACTTTATAGCATGCCTCCCAGGGAAAGGAACCCCTAACGGAACTATTCTCCCTGGAAGATGTTTTTCTTACTAACCATGTAATATAACATAACTAGTTGGGCACTTGTCTGTTAAAGCACTAATGACCCCTACGCCTGGTCTCCACGCATACCCTGGTTCTTACATAACCGTGATGGTATTCGGACACACTCCGGACTATAGGGTCCCGAGGTTGAAGCAAAAAGGTCCGCCATGACAAACGATCTACAATCCGGCTAGAAGGCATTTTTACATGTCATCTTAAATTACATAGTCAATTTGACTGGGTGTATTCCTCCTCAATACCATGTAATAAGCTGTCTAGTTTACAATCCTGTTGGGAATACTTTGTGGCCAATTCTACTTGGCCGTACACTAAGCTCACAGGGATCTCCTTCCCATCGGGCCCCACAGGTCCGACCTCGGCCATGTGGTTTGGGTCAGCCTTCGTATACCGCGTCTTCACCATTGCCCAGCCTCCACAGGCGCCTTTGACGCAGGCCGATATCTTCCATAACCGGAGCGCCGCGCTCCCTTAAGCCTCTCTGCAAGCTCTCCAAGGCCTTCGGGCAGGGAGACAGATGGCCACAAGGCCTGGGCGACGCCCTTCATCACCTGCCGAACTCGTCCGTGCAATTGTAAGAGCTCGAGAAGAAGGTCACCCGAGAACCGGGCATTTCCTCTGCGCAGGCGACACGCGGAGCATACCTACAAACATAACTCGTTAGTCGACTTCTTCGCGAACTCTTTTTCAAAGTTCGCTCAAGTACTTACTAAAATGCCGCGTCAAGTCGCCGATTCTCCTTCACGGAGTCCGCCGGTGAGCACGAACATCTTTGAGTTCCTCTCCCAGCTGGGTGTTGGCATCTTGAGATTATTCTTCTCCTGCCTCACCCTCGTAAGCATGGTCTCCCGGCTTTTAACCGGGCGTAAGATTTGTTGCTTGTCCGATCTACTCTGGCGCCATCTGCAATGATATTGTCAGATTTACACATACGCCGCACTTCACAACATACTTATCTTTCGAAGCGTATATTACCAGAGGGGGTCTCCTTGGCCTCCCCTGCAGCGGCTAGTGCAGCCTCAAGTTGGGCTTTGCACTCTTCAAGCTCCTAGACAGTTGGGTATTCTTTTTTGTAAGATCCTGCATAACAAATGATCCTTAAATCAGTTATTCTAACTATTTCAAGTCTCGGGGGCTACTGGTATGTATAACCATCAAATTTTCTCACCCGTATGTCTTTCACATATTGCTCCGTGGCTCCGGCTAGGCCATTTTGAGCGGCACGGAGGTGCGCATCTCCTGAATTGAAGGCATCCAATGCCTCTTTGGAGAAACATGCGTCACGAAGAACTGTCCGGCGACGCTTCTGATTCATGGCACTCTCCACCTCGGAATGGGTGGCAGATAGTCTATCCGCATCCTCTGTCGGAGGAGTGTCCGACGCATGCCTCGTGTTCGCCTCCGCTTCTGGACCTGGCCTTGGAGCCTGGCTGGTGGAGGCTCGATGGCAGCCTCGCGGATATAGTCCGGCGGCGCTTTTTCTGAAGGAGCACGGGCGTTAGTATACCTTCCGGAATAAAACCTGGGAAGAAGATGGCATGCCATACCGCTGCGCGGCGCCTCAATCCGGACCGCACTTCTTTTCAGCCTGCTGGGCCTTGCTTGCCCCTTGTTGGCTAGCCACCACAGGCTCGGCCTTCGCCCGAGGACTCCCTCGCAAAACACCATTGATATACGGTGATCAAAGGTAAGCACGGATGGATCATTTTCAAAGTATTGGGACTTCAGTCTCGCCACTGTGAGGCTGGAAATATTCGGTAATCGGTCGTAATGGCAACCAAGGCATTGTCGATGCTCGGTTGGTAAAATACCCCATCGATCAGCTCCACGGATATGTCCAGATCCTCTTGGGAGGCCGGATCGAGGACCTTTTCGGATCCTCGGGTTGTGGAGGAGGGATGTTTATATCCTTACGGCCCGGCGCAATTCCTGCGCCGAAATCACAAAATAAGGTACCTAATCACGGAATATGGAACTAATGGGCATAAAGAAGTGTCCGCTACCCAGCTTGGAGGATCGTACATAGAAAATCCGCCTGTGGATTGACGCGAGGAAATCCTCCTCTTCTCCCTTGTATAATGCGGACAAGGCCTTCACGGAGCAAAGAATCGATCCCGCCCCATACGGCCGCAGCGGGTGGCATCATCCTCCCATTGAAATCCCATGGGTGGCCTCTATACTAAAGCGGCTGCACCCCCGCATGATGCATGTGGCCATGAGCCCGATCATGGTCAGTCCGGAATGAGCTAGTAATCTTATCCGCTCATCAGTAAACGACGCCCCTGTCATTTTTCTTCCGAGGGCTCCGTGGGCGCCAAAGTTAGGTGCTTCTTCAAAGGAGCATTATTGAACTCAGAAGGCCAATCCAACAGGGTCCCGTGGGGAAATCTTCTATAAAACCATTCGAAGGCCGGTCTTCGAAGCCTTCTTCGGTTCCGGATAGGTATCCGTCCCGGCGATGCGCCATAGTTCGACTACCACTTGATATATCAACCCTCCCGAGAACGGGCACAAGGCGTACAGCTTCTTCCACAGCGTGAAGTGAGCCTCGACGCCCAAGAACAGCTCGCAAAGGGCTACTGAAGCCCGCAATATGCAATATGGAGGCATGCGTAAGGTTGTGCAGTGGAGGTCAGAACTCCGAGGAGCCCCGGAGAAACGGATGAATTGGAAACCGAGCCCTCTTATTAAGTAAGGGACAAGGCATACCCGCTCTCCTTTGAGGGATTGGGACGCCTCCGCTTTGCTTCCGCCATTATAGGTGGCGAGTCCGCTCAACCGGGACCATGAAGGCTGGGGAAAGAAATCCCTTGGTTTGGAGCGCCACTAGCTCGCTGTGTGGGACGGAACATCTCTCCCAATCTCCGTGCTGAGGGCTGGTAGGGCGAGAGGAGGAGTTGCGCCGACCGCCATGATGGAATGGATTACGCCGATGCGCTCGATGAATGCTCGCTAAGGAAGATGGTGTGATTCGGATCTAAATCCTCGTCTCTTTTATAAGGCAGCTTATTTGCGCAGCTAGGGGGGTAAAAGTAAAAACACCCTGGATTTTCGCATTCGTTTGACACGTGGAAGATGGCCATTATTGGGCGTGGAAGCCAAGGAGCGCACTATTCACGAAAAGCCGGACACTATTCAACAGGTACACAGAATTTGGAGAAGAACCCGCCTTGCAATGCCGAAGACAAATCTGCGTGCCGGAGTCATCGTCATTGAAGCCTGGTTCGGGGGCTACTGAGGGAGTCCTGGATTAGGGGGTGTCCGGATAGCCGAACTATAACCTTCGGCCGGACTCCTGGACTATGAAGATACAAGATTGAAGACTTCGTCCCGTGTCCGGATGGGACTTTCCTTGGCGTGGAAGGCAAGCTTGGCGATACGGATATGTAGATCTCCTTCCATTGTAACCGACTCTGTGTAACCCTAGCCCTCTCCGTGTCTATATAAACCGGAGGGTTTTAGTCCGTAAGACGAACAACGATCATACCATAGGCTAGCTTCTAGGGTTTAGCCTCTCTGATCTCGTGGTAGATCTACTCTTGTACTACCCATATCATCAATATTAATCAAGCAGGAGTAGGGTTTTACCTCCATCGAGAGGGCCTGAACCAGGGTAAAAACATTGTGTCCCTTGTCTCCTGTTACCATCCGCCTAGACTCACAGTTCGAGACCCCCTACCCGAGATCCGCCGGTTTTGACACCGACAGTTACCTTGACAACCAACCCAGAATTACACAGGAAGGTGCTTTTTGCAGTGTTAGTGGAGAGATACTGACGCACCGCAGCAAGAGGTGAAATTGTGCCTGTGGTAGCCTCGTCACCTTCAGGTGGTTGTGCCTGTTCAATCATTTTTTCCATAGCTTCCCGAAAGTTTGAAATTGTAGATTAGTGTACCAGATAAGTTACTAATGAGACAAAAACAAACAAAGTAGGTTACACATTTATACATAACTTATTTTGGTGAACTACTGTAATACATTAGTATGTATTTTAGTGCCAACTACATAATAAAATCACTTTCGGAACATATGTCCATGTAGCATGCCCACTGTATTGTCTATTTCCTCACATTCGTTGACATCCAAGGATAAAGAGACATGGTTTAAAGTAGGATGAACATAGTATGAAATTATTCATATCATGGGCAAACAGATATAAAACAAACAGGCTATTTTATCATTGTGTGCGCACGTGAACATAACAACTAGAATACAGATCAAGACCAAAAGAATATCCTTCACCTCTTTTAAACCATGTAAGGTGAAATGATACGTTAAGACAACTGTGTATAAAAGTGAACAGAGTAACTGACATTGGCTGCGAACCAAGTAGTTAAATGAACACATCACAATACCAATCAGTTCAAAGGCAGGAGGAGTAAGGACTAAGAACAACGGCTTGAACTGGTGTCCTCATGCCCTTCATCTTGCTGGTGTGGCAATCCTTGAAGATTTGCACTGCATTCGGTTCAGGTTCTTTTTGGTCCTCACAGGCTTTCCTCTGTATTTGGGACAAGTCAATATAGATACGATAATATAGCACAGAAAAAAGAAGGAAGTAGCAGCTATTTACAAGAGCCTCGCAGTGTGCAATATAGCTACAAGATCTTGTTGTCTGTTGGAATTTCACTTTAGAACGGTTGGTCTTGTTCTTCAAACAGTTAGCCTAGAAGAAGATACACTTGTAAGGCACATACATAAATACAAGTTCAATATGTTGTCTGATCAAGTACACATAGCCTACCTGATACTTTGGATCAGACCAGTGTTTAACGAGGGATGTCCAGTCTTCATCTGTAATATATTCCACTGGAGATGTTTGGGCGATTTCATTGTTAGCCTTGCCTTCAAAGTGAGATTTACTAAGGTGGTACCGACATCGCCGCAGAGAGCTGAAAAACATGAGTGCATGCTTGTTTAGTTGCATCATCTTTCGGATCCAACTTGAACCTCATCTGTTGAAAAAAGAATGTGAGTCTTATTAGGAGGAAGCTAGAAAGTATGGGACAGAGCAAGACAATATTACTAATTGCGATGAATAACATTACTTACGGATAAATGGTCAAGGAAGGTGTTAAACTGGGTATTGTCTTTCTCATTCCTATACTGGATCCACGTTGGGAGGATATGTGCATGACACCTAACGGCGGCGGCTGCCTCGATACTAACTTGGCTGACTCAGAGCATCACGTGGCCTTTTTAAACCTGCCTCAAAATGGATCTCCATTCTTCCTCCTTTAGATTTTGTTAATCTGTCAAGCATTATCCCCGATGTCTATTTCGCTATGTCGTGGTGCTAGTTCAACAACGAATATGGGAAGTGTTAGTGTACATCAAAATGTGAGAGTACATATAAAGGAGCATGCAATCGCAACTTGACTCGGTCAGTACCGCCTTGGTGTTGATGCTCATGAGGTTCATCTGATCTTGCCAAGTCTGTTGTGTCGCCAGTGTTCGGAAGTAGTGTTAGGTGTGAAGGCAGCTTGGGAACCGCCAGTTTGAGCAAACAAACGAGTACCTCGTTGAGATGTTATTACAGCTTGAAGCGGATGCTGCAGCTGGTGGAGCAGTGATACCGTGTTTGTAGATTTAGCCGGTGGACTTGGAC
Source organism: Aegilops longissima (assembly GCA_021605205.1). NCBI lineage: Eukaryota > Viridiplantae > Streptophyta > Magnoliopsida > Poales > Poaceae > Aegilops > Aegilops longissima. The sequence continues at coordinate 369,941,970 of CM038679.1, read as the reverse complement.
CTTCTACTGCACTATAAGTACCATCAGAATCTGGACGGCAGATCCTTTTCTGTTTCACCCGACGAGTAACACCACTCCCTACTATATTATTTTCCTTGCTCTTTTTTGACTTTGCCATGTCAAGCCGCACCCACAACACAAAAGAATAAAATCTCTTCGTAACTCATTGATGCATGATACGCATAAGCAATACTTTGATGTAAGACAACCATATGAGGATGGAATATGTAAGAAAAACAGGACGGCATGACATATTCACAGCTACGATGTGTAAACTAACCAGAAGGATTTTCAAGAAAATAGAAGTAATGCAAGCTAGACACCATATGAAAGATGCAACCAATATTACTCTGCCAAGTTAAAAGTGTCTTGTCATAAGTGGCAATTCGAGAAATTAGAAGCAGTACAACGTAGAAATCAATGCAAGATGCAACCACTATCAAACTGCCATGTTAAAAGTGTCCAATCATGAGTGACTGATGCGGGATACACAACAACAGCACTTTGATGTAAGAACAAGGTATGATAGATAGATGCAGTGTATTCTAGACACAGAACGCCATGTCATATGCACATGTATAACGTATGAACTCAGCAGGTGCAATTTAATCAAAATAGAAGAAATACAGGCTAGACAACATATGCAACATGAAACCAATTATCACACTGTCAACTTAGAGCAAGCATCTGCGATGGTGGAGTATGGGAGATGAACTCATCATGTAGACTTGGGACTTCAACTTCATTAGCAGTAGGAGTGGAAAATCTAGAGAGTCTCTGTTTGCGTCGGTGCCGAGGACACCAACATCCCCTAACTTACTCTTTTACTTCCTATTTTCTGATATTGCCTTATGAAGTCAAAACCACAAGAAGATGAATAAAATTAGCTCTGCATAACTGGTTGATGCATGATATGATTTAACACTACTTTGATGTAAGGCAAGCGCAGGATAGGAGGATGGAATATATACAAAAAAGACAGCATTTCATATTCACACATATGATAGGAGGATGGAATATGTATTTAAAAACAATAAGCGGAAGGCATTTCAACAAAATTAGAAGAAATGAAAGCTAGGCACCATATGAACATGCAACCAAAATCACTCTATCCGGTAAAAAGTGTCTCGTCGTAAGTGCCATTTCAAGAAATTAGAAGTAGTACAAGCTAGAAGACAATGCAAGATGCAACCTACATCACAGTCCCAAGTTAAATGTGTCTTATGGGTAAGTGATCGCTGCAGGTATAAGTTGTAAGCTACGCAGATGCAATTCAACATAATCAGAAGCAATACAAACTAGACATCATACGGAAAACGCAACCACATATAACAGTTCCAAGTTAGAGCAAGCACCTGTGATGGTGGAGTAGGGGAGATGTGCTCATCATGTACACGTATGTTCTAGAAACAGGAACACGTGTCATATTCACATGCATTATGTGTAAAGTAAGCAGATGCAATTCAACAAAGTTAGAAGCAATAGAAGCTAGACATCATACGCAACATGCAACGACATATAATAGTGCCAAGTTAGAGCAAGCACCTGTGATGGTGGAGTAGGGGAGATGTGCTCATCATCTACACAGCTACGTTGACTGTCTAGCCTTGCGTTGTCTTGTGAATCTTGTTGGGAGGGTGGCGGAGTAGAATCTGTAGAGAACCTCCGTTTCAGTTGCTCGGAGGGACCACCATCATCGAATGCCTTGCCAATTTCCTTCAGCTTTAATGATTTTGCATTGTGAGGTCAAATCGACAAGAAAAAGGAATATAATTCGCTCTTCAGAACTCATTCATGCATGATACTGACGAACACTACTCTAATGAAAGTCAAAGTCATGATACAAGGATGGAATATGTACGAAAAAATGGACGGCTTGACATATTCACACCTATGATGTGGTAACTAAGCAAAAGGCACTTGAACAAATTAGAAGCACTGCAAACTAGACACCATATGAAAGGTGCAATCAATATCACTCTGCCAAGTTAAAACTGTCTCATCATAGGTATGCGTTCATCAAACTAGAAGCAATACATGCTAGAAATCATATTCAAGACGCAAACCAATATCACACTGCCAACTTAAAGGTGTTCCATCATAAGTGACTGATGCAGGATACACAAGAAGAGTAGTTTCATGTAAGAACATGGTGTGATAGACAGATATAGTATGTACCAAAAACAGGAAAGCGTGTCATATTCACACGTATCATGTGTAAGCTAAGCAGATGCAGTTTACACTAATTAGGAGCAATACAAGCTAGACACCATATGCAACATGCAACCAGATATCACACTGCCAAGTTAGAGCAAGCACCTTGGATGGTGGAGTAGGGGAGCGGAGACTTGGACCTTGTAATGCACTATCAGTACAAGGAGAATCGGTAAAAATGCTCTGTTTATGTTGCTGTAGAGGATCATCATCATCACCTTCCTTACTCTTTTCCTTCCTCTTTCTTGATTTTGCCTTGTCAAGTCAAACCCATAAGAAAAAGGAATACAATTTTCTCTTCAGAACTTATTGATGCATGATACTGACGAACACTACTCTGATGAAAGGCAAAGTCATGATACGAGGATGGAATATGTATAGATGCTCCGTTTACGTTGCTGTAGAGGACCACCATCATTGCCTTCCTTACTCTTTTCCTTCCTCTTTCTTGATTTTGCCTTGTCAAGTCAAACCCACAAGAAAAAGGAATAAAATTTGCTCTTTAGAACTCATTGATGCATGATACTGACGAACACTACTTTCATGTAAGGCAGCCGCATTATAGGAGGATGGAATATGTATGAAAAACAGGACAGCGTAACATATTGAAATGTATGATGTATAAAGTGTAAACTAAGCACAAGGTGCTTGAACTTGTTAGAATCAATGCAAGCTAGAAACCATATGAAAGATGAAACCAATATCACTCTGCCAAATTAAAAGGGTGCCCTAACAAATGTATTTGACCAAACTAGAAGCAATACATGGCAACAAGATAGAAATAATATGCAATATGCAACGAATAAAGGTGACTCATCGTATGTGATCTATGCAGGATACAGAAGAGAGGTAGTTTCATGTAAGAACAAGGTTAACACATAGATGTAGTGTGTACCAAAAATAGGAAGGCATGTCATATTCACAGGTATAGAACAAGGTTAACTCATTGATGCATTTGGAAGCATTACAAGCTAGACACCGTATGCAACATGCAACCACATATCACACTGCGAAGTTAGAGCAAGCACCTGTGATGGTGGTGTGGGGAAATTGCGGTCATCAACTAGAGAGCTACGCTGACTATCTTCATTTAGCCTTGCTGTTTCTTGAGAATCATATGGCGAGGATGACACTGCACTCTTTAAACGAGTATGACGTCTCACAGTAACCCATTTGGGTGACTGTCTCATCATAAGTGATTGACGAGGGATACAAAAGAGCATTAGTTTGATGTACGAACATGGTTAATAGACATATGTAGTACGTATCAAAAACAGGAAGGCATGTCATTATCAAAGGTATAATGTGTAAAGTAAGCAGATGCAATTTAACCAAATTGTAAGCAATACAAGCTAGACACCATATGCAACATGCAACCACATTTGACAGCGCGAAGTTAAAGCAAGCACCTGGGATGATTGTGTGTGGCAATGGAGATCATCAACTGCAGAGCTATGTTTACTGTCTCCAACTGCTGACACTGCATCCTTTAGAACGCTGAAAAGCTTAGTGCTTATCTTCGAATTACACTGGGTCAGAGTCTGAAATACCCATGCATAAAAATACAATTGTGTGAGTATGGGTGAAGTGTGTGCACAATTAGTACAATGTAAAGGTAGCAGATAGCAGGTCGGTGAGAAATAAATGACGGGAGACATATGATAGCTCTACAACATGCATGGCGCACTAAATTACTACAGGATTCTATGAAAATAACATTCAACTGAAAACAAATAGGTCAGTCCATTTCTTCTGCACCGTCCGATGTACAAAGAACAGGCATATCGCCTTCATCTACCTCCAGCCAGTCAGTGTTGATGATCTTCCTCGAAACAGCAGCGACCACCGGCCCAGTCCCCTGCCTGCGCCCTCCCCTCGACCTCACCGCACCACCGTGCTTGGCACCGCCCCCCAGCCATCCATTCAAGCCCTGCCGACCTCCAGATCGGGCGCAAGCAGCTCCTGGGCCCCACACCCCTATGATAGACACCGATGCGCCGCTTCCCTAGCGAACAGGCGGACTAGGTGCTCCACGTGCCTAAGCGGGTGCTGCTTCTTTTAATTGCGGTTCGACTGACCCTGAATTGAAATCCAGGCGGGCTACTGACCTCTAGTAAAGGTGAAATAGTAAAGGGAGGAAACCTTGTGTATTTAGTATCACGAAGAATATGCAGTAAGAAGCGCTCAACTAGTTTCTTTCGTGGGATGAATACGGTGTGAGCAGAGATGTAAGGTTTGCATGAATAAGGGAAGAGGAGTACCTCTTTCTGTTGGCAGTGTTGTGTCCTCCTTCTGTTTTTCCAATGATCTTCTTGTGGTTCACTTGAAACGAGAAGTTGTGGAGGACGGTGCAGCCTTGGACGAACCCATGGCCAAGTTGTTGAGTGTGGTGCGGTGGCCGTCTGTCGGCGGCGGGGCAGCAGATCCGAGGCGGCAAACAACGGCGTAGTGGGAACAGCTCCGGTGCGGTGGATGGTTGCGACAGTGGAGCGGCAGCAGTGAGGCGCAGGACGGCGTGATCGGAGTAGTTCTGGTACAACGCACATCGGCGTCGGCGTCGTGGAGGCAGCTCTACCTCGGCTTCAGCTGCTAAGTCCTTGAGGGCGTTGCGGTTGCGGTTGCATTGGACGACGACGTCGGGGTACCGGATCCGGCGTGATGGAGGAGGGCGGCGGTGGATTGGGCGCTATGGGGTGGAGGACGGAGGAGGCTGGGGTTTCGTGGCTGGTGGAGAGGGCATTTTGGCGCCCATGGAGTATGAATGGGGAAACGGAGGGAGGTGGGGAACTAAGGGGGAACAATGTTTCGGTTCGGGAGGCGCTTGTTTGAAATTTGGGGAAAGTTACAAACTTTGCCCCCATCTAAAATTTCGGACATATTGCGGGTTGGGGTAGGACAGTAATCTCAGATGTCCCAAATGTGGGCGGTATAGATTTCGGCCAAGCGCATGGGTGTTTAGGCGCCCACGGCATATGAATGCCGCTCAGAGGCGGTTGAGATTGACGTCTTGGTGAAGTTACAAACCTACCCCGGTTTAGACCTTTGGACATCGGGCCGATAGGCTACACGGGCCAGAGTCAGGACAGTAATTTCCTACCACCAAACATTAGTATCGCGCGGTTTCGGGTGACCAGAGGCCTATTTGGCGCTTCGTTCAATATTTGGGAGGAAAAGCATTAACGTTTTCGGTTCTCTTGAATTGAACATTCAGGATTTGTGAAACTTCACAAATCTTTACTCTTGAAAATCCTAAAGCTACGATTATTTTGGAATGGAGGTGGTACATTTGAATATACATTGTACACGAGTATATATTAAAAAATATGCAACTTACCTCAGTTCATGCATGGTTCCAGATATAATCTCCTTGGTTACAAAAAAAAAGTTAGGCATGCGTATGAATATATATAGCATGTTCAAACGCACAACAAAGATTGATGCCCCCTTTTACATCTGATTTACAAATGCCATTACCTCGGGTTCAAATAGAAGAATGCACTTCCTATGAATTTGAATCTTCGAAACCCCCTTTATATTGAATTCTACATGTATTCTATTTGTAGCTAGCAATTTGGAATGCATCCATGCAAGTGACAAATGTATAAAGTGCTTCACACTAACAACATGGAGTGCACTAATTAATGTTTATATATGAATTGCAAAAGCATCCATTGCCTGTATTTCAAATCGCTCTCACTCTATGGATCGATAATATAAAATAAACACATGCACATGCTAGAATTCAATAGAGTATGGGAGTCTGATAGACCGATTTTCGTCCATATGCAATTTGCAAAATTCATGATCTCATCCAAAAATAATAATGCCATTTATATTTTAATTTAATGCGTAGAACCGCCTTTTACACGTAGATGCACTATGCCTCGGCCCGTTCTCACAAACACGCTATATATCTCTCTATCTACCTCATAAGTGCACACACTATATGCATCGGCATTTCTCTTTCACACATGCTCACAATCTCTCTCGGGTGTCGGGGAGTCTCACGCACATGCTCTCTCTGTATCTCTCTCTCTTTCTGACTACTATGTACCACTCTTTTCACTAATCTCAGTTGGAAAACACTATTTCTCTCACATGCATATATACACACGCACAGTCTCTACTAGCCCTCTATACGCACACACGCACACACACATATATATATATATATATATAGGGCTGGACTATTCTGTTACCCATAACAGAATATTATTCTGTTACCCCTGGCCACTATATACAGCGCCCTCCATCAGAAACGAGAAAGCCAACCCAAAAAGAAAAACTCTTATCCACTCCCACCCCGCAGCCTCCCGATTCTTCTCCACCTTCCACCGTCGGGCGCCGTCCCCCGCAACTCCGGCGGCCTCCTTCCCCCGCTCAGGCCGCCTCCCTCCCCAGCTCCGGCCGCCTCCCTCCCTAGTTCCGGCCTCCTCCCTCCCCAGCGTCGGCCTCCTCCCCAGCGCGCCGCCGGCCGGCCTCCCTCCCAGCGCGCCGCCAGCCGGCCTCTTTCCAGCGTGCCTCCGGCCGGCCTCGCCTCAAGCGCGCCGCGGCGACGGCCCTCGCCGCCACCACCACCTCCCACCGCCACCACCACCACCTTCTCATCCTCGTGAGCCCACGCCTATCACTCCCCATGAACCCCGCCGCCTCCATCCCTCCTACACCGGCGCTGCCCTTACCTCGCGACGACAACCGCGCTCCCTCGCCCTGCAGCCGCCCTCCCTTGCGCGCCAGCCTCCTCCACCCCCACGCTCAGGACGCCTTCCTTCCTGCGCTCCGGTCGCCTTCCTCCGTGCACGCCGGCCTCCTCCCTACCCCGCGCTCTGTCTTCCTTTCTTCCCGCACTCCGGCCGTCTTCCTCCCCATGCTCCGGCCGCCTTCCTCCCCGCGTTCCGGCCTCCTTCCTCCCCGCAATCAGTATGCCTCCCTCCCCAAGCTCCGTTCACCTTCCTCCCCGAGATCCATCCGCCTTCTCCCCTGAGATCCCACGGCCGTACCGCTGCCGGCCAACCCCTCCATCTGTAAGTAAGGGCACTGGGCCGCCCTCCATGCCGGGGTGGCCCTGCTAGCCATCAGCGGGGGAAGCAGAGTGGCTGCCATGGCGTGGGTGGAGACGAGTTTGTCTTGGGCGTGCGCATCCTCGGGAAGTCCATCTGCAATATGGGCACCTCGCAGAGACCTCATAGTGCTCGTCCCAGACTACTCTCCGAAGCCATCGAGGTATGCGTGCACATCTGCACATCGAGGTATTTCTAGGAGATGGGAACAAGAAAGAACCAATTTATTTTGCATTCAGTCGCCATTGGAGTTGGTCTTGTGCACCACAAAATTAACTTTCTGAAGCTACCTCTATGGTTAATAAAAGCACGTGAGCATCCTTCTACGTAGTAAGTTCATAGTCAAGAAGACAGGGAGTTCAGAAAAGAACGTGAACACTGAAAGACCATAAAAAACCCAAAACCTACATTAGGGGAGTTCTTCAAGAAGTTCGTGGCTAGCCGACCGTGTTGTGTGTTCTTATCAGTTCATTGTAAGAAGACAAGTAATTAGTTTATATATCTAGCCTGGCATGTAGTGTATTCTGGTCAGTTCGTGTTTGTGTATGTGTTTCCCTTGTGGCGTATGAGAGGAAGCCGCTGATCTGGTCCAGGCATGCTCCTATTCTCTCTTTTCGGTAGCACAAACATTTAAAAGTTTGAACGCTAGACCCCGGTAAGTTCTGCTTGACAAAACCTCCTCTCTCATATTTGTTCCTGTTTTGTAGGTTGCAGCAAAAAACAAGATGCACAAGTTCATATTTTGTATGCTTTTCGGTTCATCTACTTCCCTGTGATGAGTCCGATTTCCTTTGTGTTTCATCTTCTTCATATAGCACAAACAAGTGCTTGTGGTTATGCTTGTAGTTATGCGTAGTCCATGGGTTCTAGTATTTGATTACAGTCAGGCCACGAGTTAGTATTGTGGTACTCCGTTGCAAGAAAAAAGGGTTGTCGGTTCGTTATAGGCACCCAACTCAAGATTTTGAATTTTAGCATGGTATTTTAAGTTTGTTTTTATCATATAATGTAAAATTGTAAACATGTTTCCAATGTTCTTTGCTCCCGTTCTGAACTTTTCTTCATCTGCTTAGTATACTGTCGTGGTCGCCACCCCGACTCCTAGCCCACCAACCAGCGTCTGCGTTGCCCGGGACCCCGAGACCGCCGCGCCCGTCGCCGGTGCCTCACGGTGAGGGCCAGCATCTTTGCCCGACAAAGCGGGCTACCATCCCTCCATTGACAATGCGCATGTCCAGCCGTTGTCTGCATCTCTTTTCGCCCGTGGATGCTCGTGGTGCTATAGTTGCTTTCTCCCTTCCCTGCACATGCTGCTACTCACCTTTTATCTCTTTGATGCGCTAGTATTGCACTACTGCAGCTTGATCTAGGAGGTGCTAGCTCATGCTGGCTGGAACTAGGATGCAACAGGTTGACGGATCATGCCGCATGCTAATCGGTGCTCTTCTTTCTTCTTACTTTGTGTTCTAATTTGCTTTCTTCTTATTTTCAGTTTGCGAGAATAAAAAAGAAGTTAAAAAATGTTATGCCTGGAGTCCATATTATTTTCTACCCCATGATGCACGTCTATAGTTTCTCCCTCCAAATGTGTTGGTCCATGTGGTTGTATTTTCTGTTTTTTTTTTGTTTTGGATCTACGAAAAAGGTTATTGAAGCTCAAATGTGATAAGCACATAAGTTCAGATCTCTAATGCTACAAAGTTCACGTATACCTCTCTGTTTTAATCATGGCATACAAATTTTGCACTACGAGAAAGTTCAGAGGCAAGAACGTAGAAAATAAAGAACACAAAAATATCAACAAAAAATTCACTAGGAGAAAAGTTTAAGTCAGGATATGCAAGAAAAGCTCTTATTTTATTTCAGTTCAATTTCAAATTGTAGTTAAGTTTCATTTCTTATTTTAATTTAGTCTAGTTTCTTATTTTAGTTCAGTTCAATATCTAATTTTTGTTCAGTTCAATTCTTATTTTAGAAAAAATTGAATTGTTTATTTATCTACATTCTTCTATTCAACATCGGGAGAAGGTGCCTCATGGTAAAAGCGTGCCAAGATTTTCTAAGTTCCTGCACTCCATCCTGTCCTCTATACAGATTTTAGAGTTTAACACATCAATGGAAGTTTGTTCTCAAAACTGAAATTGTTCTGCATGTACTGAAACTAGTTGTTAATTGTTGGAGTGTTTCGTTCTTGCAGAAGAAAAATAAGATGTATGCATTGCTTCTTGGCCCAGCTTGAGAGAACCCTCATGTTAAAAAGTATAAAGCAGTTTTGAAGCAACTCCTTGTGTCTTTAGAAGCATTCATGGTTAAAAAGCAACGACAACCTCATCCGTTTGAGTTGAGCACTGGTCATTGTCCAAGTTGAGCACTAGGTGCCGTCCAAGTTAAAAAAGAGTAGTATGCAAGTATAGAAGTTTGTTTTAGTGAGAAAAATGCATACTGTCTTCTATAACTCGTTTCACTTCACGATTTCTTCACCAGTTTGTTGTTTCCTAATTATCCTAATTCCTAATTGTTCTACTCAACTTTAGCGCCATGCTCAGTACAACCCCATGGCTTCAGGTGGCCGAGTTCGTCGCGACCATCGTTCAGAGACTGCGTCCATCGCTGCGTGTCGCTACCATGGCCCCCTCGTGTCATGCGTTAGCCGTCAACAAGCCTCCTGCACATGGAAAAGCAACAGAGTCCGAGATGCTCTTTTCTAGTGAGGTGGCTGATTATGTTTGTCGCTTGTAATACTTTGGCGCAGTGTACTTATGTATCTTTTTCTGGCCGAGCACCACCAGAGCTTATGTCAAGCATTTAACTTTGATTGTGATGGTAATACAAACTCTATAGGGTACTTACCTTTTATACAATTCACATGGATTGTGCCCCTATTACCAACTGTGGTACAAAATGCACTGTGCTCACCATTTTATTTTAGTTCATCTGTTTGTAATACTTTAAAAGAGGAGGTAAAATGAACCATTCGGTTTTGTATTATAAAAGTGTTAATGTGAGAAACTTCAAAATATCTTGTTTAATAAGTTCTGCTTGTTCTTTGTATAGTATTTATTGAGCTAAAATGGTATGGTTCATACATTCTTGTCGATCTCGTTGTAATCGCCCTTGTTTTTGTGAGTTTCCTGATGCAAGTTTTGTGGTCAGTCCAGATGGGAGAGGGTGATCCGTTCAAAATGTAATTATGTGACATTGACATTCAAGTTCTACAACTGATCCGTATGAACAAAAACGATGATCCGTTCTACAAAGGAAAAATGGTTTAACTAAAAATATTGATTAGTACAAGTTAAAAACGATGGTCCGTTAGGAATAAAAGAAATGACAAAAATTCAATTGTAAAAGTTCAAGCAAAAAGAAACCCCATGCAATTCAAATAGTAAAAGTACAAGTCGTAAAATAAGAGAAATCCAGAACATCATTGTAAAAAAATGTTTAGTTCAAAAAATAAATAAAACGTTTTCTTTTTGAAAAAAATATCATTCAGTTCGATGATGCAAACTATACAAGTACATGGGCGACAATACAGTAAACCGTTGAAAACTTACGAGCAAAAATATTACCCAAAAACAGAGCAAAGTCCAGTTAGAGAAAACACGCTTAGTACAAACCCATGCAACCATCAGTACAAGTACTCTTTTTTGAGAACAATTCAAAATTACTCTACAAAAAATAACTCAAGTACAAACACACACATTTATCAAGATGAGTACTACTGTTTTTCAGACGGAAAACAATAAGATCCGTCTTGCAGATTCAAAATTACTCTTAAACGATTGCGAATTTGAGAAAATGTTCAACATGACTAAGTTTCTCTAGTACCATAAGTACCATAAATTAAAATTTAAGAATTTCCTCGATTCGACTCAAGGGACAAATTTGCAAAAAATATCATAGCAAGAAGGTTCAAGGAAAAAGCAACTTAACAAATGGAAAAACGACAATGGATTTATATTATGTTAATCACCGTGTGCTCTTGTTTGTCGGGCTCATGTGTGCTCTTGTTATCAGGTCATGTGCCAACTTGTTATCAATTCTGTGTGTGTGTGAGTTGGTAAACCAAGTGTAGCTGCTGCAGAAAAAAGACATGGGATGTGCTGCCCTCAGTTCTCTCTCGACAAATCCAGCAGTGCAGGTTCTCTGGTGCGCCAAGTATTGCCGACGGCGATGCTTGCATCATGACCCATTGAGGAGATGCAATTTTCCTGGTTTTCACAAACAACATGGATTTTAGTTCAGCTACAGAAACCACGCAGGTTCAGTGATGATGATACCATAAGTTCGGACAAGAAAACAAATAAGAACTAAAACAAAATTTTTTAAATTCTACAAGATCAAGTGCTCATCCACACACGGTAATTCACGTTGGTAAAATTTTAAAATGGTAAAAAGTTCAAGTTGCAAAACAAGAGAAATCTAGAACATTCGTTGCAAAAAAAATTGACTTAAGAAAAAAGAAACACGCAAAAAAAAATTGGCAGAAAAATAACATTCAGTTCAACAATAAAAACCATGCAAGTTCGGGGCTAGGATACAGTAAACCGTTGAAAACTTACGAGAAAAATATTACCCAAAAAATAGAGCAAAGTCTAGTTAGTGAAAACACGCTTAGTACAAACCCATGCAAGCATCAGTACAAGTACCTTTTTTCGGAAACATTCAAAATTACTCTACAAAAAATAGCTCAGTACAAACATACATATATATCAGTACGACTACTCTGTTTTTCACACAAGAAAACAGTAGGATCCGTCATGCCGTATTCAAAATTACTCTTAAACGGTTGCGAAGTAGAGAAAACGTCTAACATGAATAAGTTTTCGCATTTTCGATAGCTATCCAACGGTATATTATTTGCCATATTTCGACAAACTTTTTTTAAAAAATCGCGTTCAAAATCAAATTTGACCGTATTCGAATTCGTTTTTAAACCGTAAGGAATTAGAAAAACATTTCTATATGAAAAATTTGCGCATTTTTCATAGCTTTTTAACGCCGTATCATTTGCATCAATCCGACAAACCATTTGGAAAAACTTGTGAAAATACCTTTCGCCCAGAATTTCACCGTTTTTCAAATTAATTTTAAATCATATAAAATTAGAAAAAACAATACATATATGGAAGATGCGGATTTTCACCAGCTTTCCAACGCCATCTTATTTGCTCAATTCTGACAAACCGTTTGAAAATTGAGTCCAAAATATGATTCATGTTTTTGGTTTTGAAGAAAACGGTTTTTCAAAACTGCTCTTACACCGTGATGATTTTGCAAAAAGTTCCTATATATTTGTAATGTAGATGTCAAGAGCTTTCCAATGATATATTACATGCCCCATTCCGACGAAAAAATTACAAAAAGTTTTTGAACTAAAGAAGATGATCTGTTTAACACAACTGAAAGCATCAGTTCAACCGCTTCGAAAACATCAGTACAACCACGTGAAACCGTCAGTTCAAAAAGGGTAACAGAATAATATTCTGTTACGTGTAACAGAATAGCCCAGATGTATGTGCCTATGTGTCTCCCGCACGCACATTATCTTAGGCCTCTCTCGCACACATTGCAGATATGATTCGATCATATCATTCGGTAGGGTATCCCTGATTGTTAAGCTGGATGGTAATACGAGGCAAAGTTTTACCCTAGTTTGAACCCTTGCAGTTGAGGAAAAAGCCTACTCCTGGTACTGTATATTAGTGATAGGGGTGTGTACAAAGTACACGTGAAAACCAGGCATTGTGCGTGTGTGTATACTATCGACGAACTAGCCCCCAAGCTTCTATAACATACTGGGGGCCTAGGGTTACAAATCATATATAGTCGGCTTATCACCAGTGGGGATAGAGTCCTCCATGACTCTGGTAGCTAGCTTCGTGTTGTACGCCGAGTCCTCCACATGGGTCTACGTATAATGCGTCTCGCTCCAACCTATGTGGCGTAGGATGGAACCAACCCATGAGTCCTCATGTTGACCCAGCACAAAGTGCCCACCACACCACACACGCAATCGACCACTAAGAAAATAAGCATATACAATAGTACAATGTTATACATGAAAGTTAATTGCATGGTGCATCCAAAAATATTTGTTTTGCATTGTGAATGTTTATATATTCTCCTAAAATATTAGTCACGGGAAAGAGAAACAAAGGGCATATCTCTCCTTGTCTCCACCGGACATCCCCTCTTTCTACACCTCTTTCACGTACGCACATAAACTATCTCTCGGCCCTCTAAAAGTATGCATGCCCACGACACATTCACGCATGACGGTCACTGTATTTCAAGCTAAAGCACTATACGGTCAATGGAGTTCAGAATATGCTCATTACGGTCACCGTATACATTCTCGTGGTGATCATACGGTATCTAGCTCACGATACGTCTCCGTATTTTCTTGATGACACTAACGGACTTTGCATTTGATGCGTGCTCTGTATTTTGTTGACGACACTTACGGTCATTGTATTTGAAGCCAAAGCACGATATTGTTGGGGAACGTAGTAATTTCAAAAAATTTCCTACGATCACGCAAGACCATGGTGATGGCATAGCAACGAGAGGGGAGAGTGTCCGTCCACGCACTCGTGAGACCGAAAGCGGAAGCGTTATAACAACGCTGTTGATGTAGTCGACGCCTTCACGATCCGACCGATCCAAGCACCGAACGACGGCACCTCCGAGTTCGCACACGCTCAGCTCGATGACGATCCCTGACCGATCCAGCAAAGTGTCGGGATGAGTTCCACAAGACGACGGCGCAGGACGATGATGATGCTCCACCGACGCAGGGCTTCGCCTAAGCTCGCGACGATATGACTTCTCCGCGCAGGGCTTCGCCTAAGCCCGCGACGATATGACCGAAGTGGAATATGGTGGAAGGGGCACCGACACGGCTAAGGAACGATCCGTAGATCAACTTGTGTGTCATGGGTGCCCCTGCCCTCAGATATAAAGGAGCCAAGGGGAGGGGCTGGCCGGCCAAGAGGGGCTGGCAGGAGTCCTACTCCTCCGGGAGTAGGATTCCTCCAATCCTAGTTGGAATAGGATTCCCTGAGGGGAGAGAGAGAGGGGCGGCCCACCTTTCCTAGTCCTAATAGGACTAGGGAAGGGGAGGCCGCGCCACCTAGGGCTGGCCCTTTCTCCTTTCCACCAAGGCCCACTATGGCCCATTTAGTTCCCGGGGTTCCGTAACCTCCCTGCACTCGCAGAATTTCGATTTCACTCGGAACATTTCCGATGTCCAAATGTAGGCTTCCAATATATCAATCTTTATGTCTCGACCATTTCGAGACTCCTCGTCATGTCCGTGATCACATCGGGACTCGAACTACCTTCGTACATCAATACTTATAAACTCATAATGAACTGTCATCGAAACGTTAAGCGTGCGGACCCTACGGGTTCGAGAACTATGTAGACATGACCTAGAACCATTCTCGGTCAATAACCAATAGCGGAACCTGGATGCCCATATTGGTTCCTACATATTCTACGAAGATCTTTATCGGTCAAACCGCATAACAACATACGTTGTTCCTTTGTCATCGGTATGTTACTTACCCGAGATTCGATCGTCGTATCCAATACCTAGTTCAATCTCGCTACCGTAAGTCTCTTTACTCGCTCCGTAATACATCATCTCACAACTAACTCATTAGTTGCAATGCTTGCAAGGCTTATGTGATGTGTATTACCGAGAAGGCCAGAGATACCTCTCCGACAATCGGAGTGACAAAACCTAATCTTGATTCATGCCAACTCAACATATACTTTTGGAGACACCTGTAGAGTACCTTTATAATCACCCAGCACGCTAGACGTTTGGTAGCACACAAAGTGTTCCTCCGTAAACGGAGTTGCATAATCTTATAGTTGCAGGAACTTTGTATAAGTCATGAAGAAAGCATAAGCAACATACTAAACGATCAAGTGCTAAGCTAACGAAATGGGTCATGTCAATCACATCATTCTCCTAATGATGTGATCCCATTAATCAAATGACAACACATGTCTATGGTTAGGAAACATAACCATCTTCGATTAATGAGCTAGTCTAGTAGAGGCATACTAGTGACTATCTGCTTGTCTATGTATTCACACATGTATTATGTTTCCGTTAATACAATTCTAGCATGAATAATAAACATTTATCATGATATAAGGAAATAAATAATAACTTTATTATTGCCTCTAGGGCATATTTCCTTGCCTCCCACTTGCACTAGAGTCAATAATCTAGATTACACAAGAATGATTCTTACACCCATGGAGTCTTGGTGCTGATCATGTTTTGCTCGTGGAAGAGGCTTAGTCAACGGTCCGCAACATTCAGATCCGTATGTATTTTGCAAATCTCTATGTCTCCCACTTGGACTTGGTCCCGAATGGAATTGAAGCGCCTCTTGATATGCTTGGTCCTCTTGTGAAATCTGGATTCCTTTGCCAAGGCAATTGCACCAAGATTGTCACGAAGATCTTCATTGGTCCCGATGCACTAGGTATGACACCTAGATCGAAATGAACTCTTTCATCCAGACTCCTTCATTTGCTGCTTCCAAGCAGCTATGTACTCCGCTTCACATGTAGATCCCGCCACGACGCTTTGTTTAGAACTGCACCAACCGACAGCTCCACCGCTTAATTAAAATACGATCCGGTTTGCGATTTAGAATCGTCCGGATCAGTGTCAAAGCTTGCATCGACGTAACCATTTACGACTAGCTCTTTGTCACCTCCATATACGAGAAACATATCCTTAGTCCTTTTCGGTATTTCAGATGTTCTTGACCGCTGTCCAAATGATCCACCTGGATTACTTTGGTACCTTCCTGCCAAGCTTACAGCTAAGCATACGTCGGTCTGGTACACAGATTGCATACATGATAGAGCCTATGGCTGAAGCATAGGAACATTTTTCATTTTCTCTATCTTCTCATTGTGGTCGGGCATTGAGTCCGACTCAATCTTACACCTTGTACTACAGGTAAAAACCTTTCTTTGCTCGATCCATTTTGAACTTCTTCAAAACTTTATCAAGGTATGTGCTTTGTGAAAGTCCAATTAAGCGCCTTGATCTATCTCTATAGATCTTGATGCCCAATATGTAAGCAGCTTCACCGAGGTATTTCATTGAAAAACTTTTATTCAAGTATCCTTTTATGCTATCCAGAAATTCTATATCATTTCCAATCAACAATATGTCGTCCACATATAATATCGAAATGCTACTGAGCTCCCACTCACTTTCTTGTAAATACAAAGCTTCTCCAAAAGTCTCAGATAAAACCATATGCTTTGATCACACTATCAAAGCGCTTATTCCAACTCCGAGAGGCTTGCACTGCACCATAAATTGATCGTTGAGCTTGCACACTTTGTTAGCACCCTTTGATCAACAAAACCTTCTGGTTGCATCATATACAACTCTTCTTCTAGAAATCCATTCAAGAATGCAGTTTTACATCCATTTGCCAAATTTCATAATCATAAAATGCGGCAATTGCTAACATGATTCGGACAGACTTAAGCATCGCTACGGGTGAGAAAGTCTCATCGTAGTCAACCCCTTGAACTTGTCGAAAACCTTTTGCAACAAGTCGAGCTTTGTAGACAAATACATTACCATCAAGATCAGTCTTCTTCTTAAAGATCCATTTATTCTCAATAGCTTGCCGATCATCGGGCAAGTCTACCAAAGTCCATACTTTGTTCTCATACATGGATCCCATCTCAGATTTCATGGCTTCAAGCCATTTTATGGAATCTGGGCTCACCATCGCTTCTTCATAGTTCGAGGTTCACCATGATCTAGTAGCATGACTTCTAGAATAGGATTACCGCATCACTCACAGTGCGGATTTTATTCTGGTTGATCTACTAAGTTCAAGTGACAACTTGATCTGAAGTTTCATGATCATTATCATTATCTTCCTCGCTAATCTGGTGTAGTTGTTACGTAAACTGATTTCGTGATGAACTACTTTCCAATAAGGAGCTGGTACTATTACCTCATCAAGTTCCACTTTCCTCCCACTCACTTCTTTCGAGAGAAACTCCTTCTCTAGAAAGGATCCATTCTTAGCAACGAATGTCTTGCCTTCGGATCTGTGATAGAAGGTATACCCAATCGTCTCCTTTGGGTATCCTATGAAGACACATTTTTCCGATTTGGGTTCAAGCTTATCAGTTGAAGTTTTTCACATAAGCATCGCAACCCCAAACTTTCGAACGACAACTTTGGTTTCTTGCTAAACCATAGTTCATAAGGCGTCGTCTTAACGGATTTTGACGGTGTCCTATTTAACGTGAATGCGGCCGCCTCTAAAGCATAACCCCAAAACGATAGCGGTAAATCGAAATAGACATCATAGATCGCACCATATCTAGTAAAGTACGACACGACGCTCGGACACACCATTACGCTGTGGTGTTCCGGTGGCGTGAGTTGCTAAACTATTCCGCATTGCTTCAAATGTAGACCAAACTCAGAACTCAAATATTCTCCTCCACGATCAGATCGTAGAAACTTTATTTTCTTGTTACGATGATTTTCAACTTCACTCTGAAATTCTTTGAACTTTTCAAATGTTTCAGATTTATGTTTCATCAAGTAGATATACCCATATCTCGCTTAAATCATCCGTGAAGGTGAGAAAATAACGATATCCGCCACGAGCTTCAACATTCATCGGACCACATACATCTGTATGTATGGTTTCCAACAAGTCTGTTGCTCTCTCCATACAACCGGAGAACGGTGTTTTAGTCATCTTGCCCATGAGGCACGGTTCGCAAGTACCAAGTGATTCATAATCAAGTGATTCCAAAAGTCCATCTGTATGGAGTTTCTTCATGCGTTTTACACCGATATGACCTAAACGGCAAGTGCCACAAATAAGTTGCACTATCATTATCAACTCTGCATCTTTTGGCTTCGACATTATGAATATGTGTATCACTACCGTCGAGATTCAACAAGAATAGACCATTCTTCAAGGGCATGACCATAAAAGATATTACTCATATAAATAGAACAACCATTATTCTCTCGATTTAAATGAATAACCGCCTCGCATCAAACAAGATCCAGATATAATGTTCATGCTCAACGCCGCACCAAATAACAATTATTTAGGTCTAAAACTAATCCCAAGGTAGATGTAGAGGTAGCGTGTCGACCGCGATCACATTGACTTTGGAACCATTTCCCACGCCAAGATCGTCACCTCGTCCTTTGCCGTTGCTCGTCTATTCCGTAGTCCCTGCTTCGAGTTGCAAATATTAGCAATGTAACCAGATCAAATACCAGTGCTACTACGAGCTCTAGTAAGGTACACATCAATAACATGTATATCACATATACCTTTGTTCACCTTGCCATCCTTCTTATCCGCCAAATACTTGGGGCAGTTCCGCTTCAAAGGTGTCGATCGCTTGCAAGAAAAACACTCGAGTTTCAGGTTTAGGTCCAGACTTGGGTTTCTTCTCTTGATCAGCAACTTTCTTGCTGTTCTTTTGAAGTTTCCTTCTTCTTCCCTTTGCCCTTTTCTTGAAACTAGTGGTCTTGTTGACCATCAACACTTGATGCTCTTTCTTGATTTCTACCTCCGCTGCTTTTAGCATTGCTAAGAGCTCAGAATTGTCTTAGTCATTCCTTGCATATTATAGTTCATCACGAAGCTCTTGTAGCTTGGTGGCGTGATTGGAGAATTCATCAATGACACTATCATCCGGAAGATTAACTCCCAGCTGAATTAAGTGATTATTATACCCTGACATTTTGAGTATGTGCTCACCGATGAACTATTCTCCTCCATCTTGCAGCTATAGAACTTATTGGAGACTTCATATCTCTCAATCCGGGCATTTGCTTGAAATATTAACTTCAACTCCTGGAACATCTCATATGCTCCATGACGCTCAAAACGTCGTTGAAGACCCGGTTCTAAGCCGTAAAGCATGGCACATCGAACTATAGAGTAGTCATCAGCTTTGCTTTGCCAGACGCTCACAACTTCGTGCAGCTCTGCAGCAGGTTCGGCACCCAGCGGTGCTTCCGGGACGTAATTCTTCCGTGCAGCAATGAGGATAATCCTCAAGTTACGGACCCAGTCCGTAATTGCTACCATCATCTTTCAACTTTGCTTTCTCAAGGAACGCATTAAAATTCAACGGAACAACAAAGACGAGCCATCTATCTATAGTAAACATAGACAAGCAAAATACTATCAGTACTAAGTTCATGATAAATTTAAGTTCAATTAATCATATTAAAAACTCCCACTTAGACAGACATCTCTCTAGTCATCTAAGTGTTTACGTGATCCAAATCAACTAAACCATGTCCGATCATCACGTGAGATGGAGTAGTTTCAATGGTGAACATCACTATGTTGATCATATCTACTATATGATTCACGTTCGACCTTCGGTCTCCGTGTTCCGAGGCCATATCTGCATATGCTAGGCTTGTCAAGTTTAACTCGAGTATTCTGCGTGTGCAAAACTGGCTTGCACCTGTAGATGGACGAGAACTTATCACACCCGATCATCACGTGGTGTCCGGGTACTACTGAACTTTTAGCAACGATGCATACTCAGGAGAACACTTCTTGATAATTTTAGTGAGAGATCATCTTATAATGCTACCGTCAAACAAAGCAAGATAAGATGCATAAAGGATAAACATCACATGCAATCAATATAAGTGATATGATATGGTCATCATCATCTTGTGCTTGTGATTCCATCTCCAAGCACCGCCATGATCACCATCGCCACCGGCGCGACACCTTGATCTCCATCGTAGCATCGTTGTCGCCTCGCCAACTATTGCTTCTACGACTATCGCCATCGCTTAGTGATAAAGTAAAGCAATTACATGGCTTTTGCATTTCATACAATAAAGCGACAACCATATGGCTCCTGCCATTGCCGATAACTCGTTACAAAACATGATCATCTCATACAATAAAATATAGCATCACGCCTTGACCACATCACATCACAACATGCCCTGCAAAAACAAGTTAGACGCCCTCTACTTTGTTGTTGCAAGTTTTACGTGGCTGCTACGGGCTGAGCAAGAACCGTTCTTACCTACGCATCAAAACCACAACGATAGTTTGTCAAGTTGGTGCTGTTTTAACCTTCGCAAGGACCGGGCGAGCCACACTCGGTTCAACTAAAGTGAGAGAGACAGACACCCGCCGGTCACCTTTAAGCAACTAGTGCTCGGAGCGGTGAAACCAGTCTCGCGTAAGCGCACGCGTAATGTCGGTCCGGCCGCTTCATCTCACAATACCGCTGCACCAAAGTATGACATGCTGGTAAGCAAGATGACTTATATCGCCCACAACTCACTTGTGTTCTACTCGTGCATATGACATCAACGATAAAACCAGGCTCGATGCCACTGCTGGGGAACGTAGTAATTTCAAAAATTTTCCCACGATCACGCAAGACCATGGTGATGGCATAGCAACGAGAGGGGAGAGTGTCCGCCCACGCACTCGTGAGACCGAAAGCGAAGCGTTATAACAACGCTGTTGATGTAGTCGACGCCTTCACGATCCGACCGATCCAAGCACCGAACGACGGCACCTCCGAAGTTCGCACACGCTCAGCTCGATGACGATCCCGGACTCGATCCAGCAAAGTGTCGGGATGAGTTCCACAAGACGACGGCGTGCAGGACGATGATGATGCTCCACCGACGAGGGCTTCGCCTAAGCTCTGCGACGATATGACTTCTCCGACAGGCTTCGCTTAAGCTCCGCGACGATATGACCGAAGTGGAATATGGTGGAAGGGGCACCGACACGGCTAAGGAACGATCCGTAGATCAACTTGTGTGTCATGGGTGCCCCTGCCCTCAGATATAAAGGAGCCAAGGGGAGGGGCTGGCCGCCAAGAGGGGGGCGCCAGGAGTCCTACTCCTCCGGGAGTAGGATTCCCTCCAATCCTAGTTGGAATAGGATTCCCTGAGGGGAAAGAGAGAGAGAGGGGCGCCCACCTTTCCTAGTCCTAATAGGACTAGGGAAGGGGGGAGGCGCGCCACCTAGGGCTGGCCCTTTCTCCTTTCCACCAAGGCCCACTATGGCCCATTTAGTTCCTGGGGTTCCGTAACCTCCCTGCATCTCGTAAATTTCGATTTCACTCGGAACATTTCCGATGTCCAAATGTAGGCTTCCAATATATCAATCTTTATGTCTCGACCATTTCGAGACTCCTCGTCATGTCCGTGATCACATCCGGACTCGAACTACCTTCGTACATCAATACTTATAAACTCATAATGAACTCACATCGAAACGTTAAGCGTGCGGACCCTACGGGTTCGAGAACTATGTAGACATGACCTAGAACCATTCTCGGTCAATAACCAATAGCGGAACCTGGATGCCCATATTGGTTCCTACATATTCTACGAAGATCTTTATCGGTCAAACCGCATAACAACATACGTTGTTCCTTTGTCATCGGTATGTTACTTACCCGAGATTCGATCGTCGGTATCCAATACCTAGTTCAATCTCGTTACCGGTAAGTCTCTTTACTCGTTCCGTAATACATCATCTCACAACTAACTCATTAGTTGCAATGCTTGCAAGGCTTAGGTGATGTGTATTACCGAGAAGGCCCAGAGATACCTCTCCGACAATCGGAGTGACAAAACCTAATCTTGATTCATGCCAACTCAACATATACTTTTGGAGACACCTGTAGAGTACCTTTATAATCACCCAGTTATGTTGTGACATTTGGTAGCACACAAAGTGTTCCTCCGGTAAACGGGAGTTGCATAATCTTATAGTTGCAGGAACTTTGTATAAGTCATGAAGAAAGCATAAGCAACATACTAAACGATCAAGTGCTAAGCTAACGAAATGGGTCATGTCAATCACATCATTCTCCTAATGATGTGATCCCATTAATCAAATGACAACACATGTCTATGGTTAGGAAACATAACCATCTTCGATTAATGAGCTAGTCTAGTAGAGGCATACTAGTGACTATCTGTTTGTCTATGTATTCACACATGTATTATGTTTCCGGTTAATACAATTCTAGCATGAATAATAAACATTTATCATGATATAAGGAAATAAATAATAACTTTATTATTGCCTCTAGGGCATATTTCCTTCAGATATGGTCACTGGACTTCAGAATAAGCTCATCACGGTCACCACATACATTACGTCGTGCTAACCAACATGTGGTTGGATGGTTAGGAGGATAGTGGTTTCTCGAGCCCACCAGGGTTAAAGTTCCGGTGCTCGCATTTATCCTGGGTTAATTTCAGTACTTTTCGGCAATGTGCGTTCAGTGGGAGGAGACATTCCACTCGACTATGAGGCACCTATGGTGACTTCATAAAATCTCAAGATCATATGCTGGCTCACTTTCTCGAAGGTGCTCATAGGGGTAGGGTGGGCGTGTGTGTGCTTATAGCAGTGAGTGCTTGCGCGTATATATGAGCCCTTGCGTCTGTACCGTGTTAAAAAATAAATGTCATGATTATACGGTCACTGGATCACCCGTACAACTCCGTATTTTGTTGATGACACAATCAATTGACCAGTCAAACGTTCCACATGGTGCAACTAGTGTTGCACCATCGGGGCCCGTAACCGTGGGGCCCACCTGTTAGCCCGTATATGAAAGAAAGAGATGGTAGTTTGAGTATGTACTGTGTTAATAAAATACATTTTAGGGTGATCATACGGTCATTGGCTCACCATACAGCTCCGTAATTTGTTGATGACACGATCAAGTGACCAGTCAAACGGTCCACATTCAGCAGCGCACATTACCATAGGGCCCACCCGTCAGCGCGTATATGAAGGACATAAATTGTAATAAATTAGTGGTCCGTGGGTACTCAAAGTCGTGAGACCTCTGGTTGGCAGTCGCCGGCGGTGGGGGGGGGGCGTTGATTGGGCGGTGAGGTGGGGATTGCCAGAGAAAAAGCTCGGCGCGGGGGGCCTAGAGGGATTGCCGGTGCGGCGGCGGACCGGCGGTGGGGAGTGGATTCGTGGCGGGCGGGGCGGCATCACGGCGCGGGCCGGCCGCGGGCGGCGAGGGCCAGCGGTTCGGCCGGTGGTGGCTGGCGGCTCAGGGGGGGTGGAGTTTGATGATAAACTGCAGGCCCTTGATTTCGTATCCAACGGCTGGAAAATCTAATGACCAGAGATGAAAAAGTCAGTCGACTGACGTGTAGCCTCACCCCACACGTACACATGCACGCATGCAAGAAACGCACGCATGTAGGCATGGAACACTGACACGTACACATAACAAACACACGCACGCATGCAAGCGTGCAACACTGATACTGACACATACACATGCACTCACGAACACACGCGCGTACGCACACACACATGCAACGCTGAAACGTACCCTTGCACGCACACAACACTCGCACGCCTGCATGCACACAACACACGACGCAAGACACACGCTCAACCTATACGTGCATGCACCCTTTGTTAAGGACAAGGATTGTTACGGGTATTAATCAATCTTATTTGTGATAAGCAGAACATTGATGTTTGCAGCGGTCTTTATGAATCACAACGTATCGAATGGGCTATCAACATAATAGGCTTATCTACATGAAAAGGATGACGTCACACTCAATGAACAGTCATCGGTTTATGAGATGCCCGCTTCTGATCGCCCTGGCCCACCAAAGGTTCCTTTGCTGTGCGCTGCCTGCGTTGGGTCGCTGACATGCAGGCCATGTACCCAAAGAGCCCACACGTCAATGGAAGAACGGCGCGGTGTCCTACGTCAGAGTCGAGGGCGCCACTCGCTGCACGCCCGACTGAACACGCCTCCTTGCCGCATTCAAACGCCTCCATGAAACCCGCCCGTGTGGAAGCCGAGAAACCCACTCTGGACACACGTCCGTTCCTGACCGGGCCGGCATTAAATGTAACACCGACCGAGCTCCTCCCGTCTGCCGTCTATTTAATATCCTATTTAAACGAGGCCAAACGCCGGCCAAGAATCACACACCTCTGCCGCTCCCCTATCTCCTCCTTCACCATTTTGTCCACTCTTACAATGGCTTACGAAGAGTAGTTATTCCGCACAAGCCATTTGTCCAGGTTTGTATCTCTCACACACACCCATGTAGGTGTGGGACGTGCACGAAGAGAAGAGGTGCACGCACGGCGCATGTACTCCCGTATCTTTCCCAACCACACCCGCGCGGGTACACGGTGGAGCTCATTTCTATACGAAAAGGCAGCCCACGTGGTAATTTGACTGTGTACTGGTTGTCCACTTGGTGGAGGGAGGATCGTCTACCACGGGTGAACAAACAAATTACGACCTGGCGCGTTATGTTAAAAAAGAGGCAAACCATGTGGGGCCTACCTTAAATGCAAGGCTCTATACTCTGGAGTACTTTTGATGTGTCCCGTCAACTCGCAGAACGAGGAGAAGCTTGCTTAGTACGCCGTCTCCCCCGCCCACGCGCGCGGTGGCTCCCAGGATGAGGTGAATCTTGCTTACTAGTAGTAGCAATGTACGCCTTATGCCCACTCCCTGGCCCACGCGCGCGGTGGCTCGTAGGACGAGGAGAAAATTTTACTACTCCCTCCGTTTACTCCTCGTCCCTACTACCTTGGTTAGAGAGAGTATCATATTGTTTGGAATATATATGTCCTTTAGTACACCCTCCATTTACTTATACAAGGACACTATAAAAAAATACATTTTGCATCTATACAAGGCCACAAATAGTAATCGAGACAAAAGTTAGTACTCCCTCCTTTCCAGTTTATGGCTCAATTTCAAAATTTCTCCAACCAAGGTAGACGGTGAGTGGTCAAATTAATTTCGTAATCCTAGTTTGCACAAGTAATTAGTACGCTCGTTTTCTCAAGAAGTTATGTTTACCGAGGCATTAATTAGAAGGAATGCATGAATGACCACTAAATTTCCATGAACTTCTACATGCATTGGTGAGTTTTCTCTTGACACTGCTTGCATCGGGTGATCTAACGCACCTCAAAATCCAACATGTGATGGTACTACTACTAGTAGTAGAATTGATACTTATAAAACGGAAAAACGAATGTTTTTAGATGAGCCCTATAAACCCTAGTGGGTACGTACTCTGTAAAATCAGATTTTCCCGAAACTAAGTCGCTCAACCTTTATTTGCTTGTTTCCCTTCCTGCCTCCTTGCCTCGAACAGACTATGCCAAACTCCCATGCCTTGTGGCAAGGAAAAGACCCGCCCTCGCCTTTTTTTAGTCTGGGTTTGTATCGATGGATCGCGCGAAGCAGCAAAAACCCAAGTCGTGTCTTGTACTCCTCCATCGATGCTAGCTTTCATGAATTCTGTACTTACTGTCGCCAACATGTGGGACACATAGCAATCGGGTCGACGTGTCAAGCATGAAATAATAGTGCAGAATAGCAGGGGGGACGCACCCCAGTCGTACTGCCCTAGTAGTAGTAGTAATGAGCAATGAGACGTCAAATCACAATGCCGCACCTTCCCAGACGGACGAAGCAACCATTATTTCACACTTCGGTTCGCCATCATCTCAAACCACGTAGTATTGCTTCTGCCTCAAGAGGGACACGCACATCGCCTTGGTACATCATGACACGTGGGACCGCATGACAGGCCATGCTTCGCCGTCGATCGCTCGGTAAAATCACCTCATTTTTACTACTATACTTCCTCCGTATCGGTTTACATGGCATGCACGTCGTTCTAGGTTGAGAATTTAACTGGCTATATATGTGATGAACAGTATATGTTTAGAAACTACATCCCCTTAATAATCCAATGATATACTTTTTGTGACATAGTAACTCAGATTTAGTTAGTCAAATGGATGACCTAGAACTACGTGCACGCCTCTATAAACCGAGACGCCTAAAAAATGAGACGGAGAGGGTAGTTCAAGACGTATCTTTTAGATCAATATAGTCGGGACTCACCAAGGAGAAAACCAAGTGGTAGGCTGCACTGTCGTGTTGGCGTAGCGACTCAAGCAGGTCATCCGCACACCTAAATGGCTTACACACTTAACAGACCCCTTTGGTCGACATGTGGCTCATCCACCGTATTGTTCCACGTGTGATGCACCAAATTACAGTCCGGGCAGCGGTTGAATTGAGGCACCCCGGTCGAAGCGCGCTTGAGAGTAGAAAATGAGCGATGAGGGGTCAAATCACAAAGCCTCAGCTTTCCCGGATTAAGCTGGACGGACAAAGCAACCATCATTTCACTCTAGGGCGCAAGATCATAAAGAAAAGAGAAAACCAATGATGTGTGCGGCAGCTACCTAGGGCACCCTAGGGTAGGGGTCTCCACTATAGATCTTTTTTTTGAAAGCGCCTCCACTACATATCGGCTTCTCCCTCGTCCTCTTGAAGAAAACCGATGATGTGTGCGGAGGTAGTGTTTGTAGGAGTACTACTAGGGCGTGGGGGGGGCCACATCATAGTAAACAGGAGAGGGATTGAGTTCGAGTCGATGCCTTAAATATGTGTGGGCCGCTTGGTTTTAGGGGAACTAGGCAGCATTTCGGGTTCGGGGATCAGTGGGGATATAGTACATAGAAAAAATTGTGGACGTAGGTTTGACTGAAAGGCAATGATGCATGGGCCCTGCATTTTGATATACCCGGGGCCGCATGAATTTTGCTACTCTACTCAAAACTAGTAAGCTACACATGCATTGAACGCATGAGATTTCGAAACCAAATTATGAATAAATACACACTATAGCATGTAAAGCTTTGAGTCATATATGCCTGATGTAGATGTTCGTTTAGTTCTTATAGTTCATCTCATTCAAAATCAATTAGTTTTACAAAAATGTTAAGATTCATGGGGTTGTGCATTGTAAAGCATAAAGTAAAAAAACAAATCATGGCAATTCATTTAGAAAACAAAATCAATTATGATACGGAAGATTCTAGAACAAAGGAGAATTGCTTGTGTTTTGAGGTTTGTGCATTATGCTTAAGTTCAACCATGGAGTCTTCTAAATTGTACATGTGGCAGATCTGATGGAATGTTGATGATATCCAATGGCCAGTAGTGCTCGGATTTGCCATCTCTGCACTGTCGGATTAGCTTCATCCAGCGACCATCTTTTAAGTTATTCGCACACTATATAGTTCTTGTGCCATAGTTGCATGTCTTGGAAAAAAGCTACTAGTGGGTTGTACTAGCTATTTAGGAATAGAAGATGTATACATGGAAGTTTTAGGGAAATAGATGACATGGACTATCTCAATTCCTATGAGTAGGGATTGGAAAAGAGATGTCATTTGGTTGACATCATCGGAACTTTTCTATTGAATCTAGAGATGCCATATATCTCGATTCCTATGAGGAGGGACTAGAAAAGAGATGTAATTTGGTTCATATCATAGGAACTTTTCTATCGAATATACGCTAATGTTTATTTTCCTTTCAAATTATGGGAGTATAGGAATCCATTCATATGAACCAAGTGGCTCTAAAGCTATAGAAATGAGATCATGTTTATTTCCTTTGAAATGTGGAGTATATGAATCTATTCCTATGAACCAATTGGCTCTAAAGCAAAAAATCCTATAAAAATCATATCATATAGAGTTCCTATGATATTCCTCCACACCAAATGATGGTTGAAATTGCTGCAGGTGATACGATGGTCTTTCTTTGTAGACTCCTCCCCCATCTTTATAGTTACCTCTCGAAGATGAATGAAATGATATATACAGGGTATTCTACATGTGCAATTTGGTACACGAAAACTCGGTAAAAGTTTGCAAGGTTTGAATTTTCAATAAAGCTATATGCACTGCATTTTGGAACGGAGGGAGCATACCACTACTAGGGAAAACCTTATACATAGAATCTTAGCAGCAGCGCGGTTTTAAAACAGACGCTGTTGCTAATTAGTAGTAGCGAGCTTGAGGAAACAGCGCTACTAATAACTCGGTAGCAGTAGCGCTCTCGGCAAAACAAGCGCTACTACTATAATTGCCACGGTGTTGCCTCCAGGCTAGATATAGTAGTAGCGCCCTTCCCTGGACGCTCTACTGCTAAAGTACTTAGTAGCAACGTTTTTCTTCAAAACTCGCTGCTGCTAAGTATTGCACCTAATTAAGTTTAGTCCCATACTGCTAAGCGAACAAGGTGTTTACCACCTTAAATATGTTACTTCTCAAACTATCTTGAGCACTTGGTCTTCATTGAACTATATGTGTAGGATTTGTGGCTGCAATATGAATCCTCGCCTGTACCTATATAGGTACAGTGAGGATTCATGTTGACTATTTAGATTCTACACAAAAAGATCAATGATGAGAAATGTATATTTTTGATGCGTGCTTAGACTTAGCAGTAGAGTTTTTCTCCAAAACGCACTGTAGCTAATTTAGCTATAGCGCGTTTCCTAAAGTGCGCTACTGCTAGTTCGACTTAACCACCCCCGGCTCAAAATTTCACTAAGTCCTGCTTCCCCCTCTCTCCCCCCTGTTCCCCTAACTCCTCTGTCACCGCCGCCCGAGCCCGAGCCTGCCCTCACCGTCGCCGCCCAAGGCCGAGCCCAAGCCTGCCCTCACCGCCGCCGCCCGAGCCTGAGCCTGCCCTCACCGCCGCCACCCGAGCCCGCCTAGGACTGCCGCCTCCCGATCCCGAGCCCGCCCTCGTCGCCCCTAGTTCTCTGTCGCCGAGCACCTCCCCGCCACCGTCTCTCCCCTCTCTGTAAGCCCCCCACCCTCCCCCACCCCCTCTCTCTCTTCTTAGTTAGTAGATGTTTTTTAGTAGTAGTAGATGTTAATTTAGGGTTCATAGATAATGAATTTTAGTAGTAGTAGACGTTAATTAGTAGTAGTGATGGTACTAGTTAAGTAGGGCAGTATGGTTAATAGTAGATGTTTTTTACTATTGTATAATGTAGTTTTTTTACTTTTAGTAAGTGTTTAAAATAATTAGTAAGTAAATTAATAATCTAGTTGAACTAGTTTAGTTTTAGTTGAACTAGTTTAGTAAGTAAATTAATAAACTAGTTGAACTAATAGAACTAATGTATTTTTAGTAAGAAAATTAATATAACTAGTTGAACTACTTTATTTTTAGAAAGAACTAGTATTTTTTTCTATTTATAGTAAGTTTATATTTAGTAAGCACTAGTTGAATTAATGGAACTAGTTGAACATGTCATATTTGTTGTTATTTTATTAGTTTAAGCAATTATTCAGGATGTATTAGTGATAACTTATAGGGTTTTTGGTTTTGCAGAAATCAAGGAGCCCCTCCATCATCCCCACAGTCGTCCCCGTCACCGACCCCCTCCGAACTCGAGGTGAGACTAGCCAAATCTCCATGCCAAACATGTATATCTTGTGTTGCTCAAATAGGATATGTGGTTGCCCAAGTGGCCGGTCATGTTCAGGTTACACCTCTGAGTGGCCTATGTTTTGCCGGAGTGTTGATTAACTTCCGTTCCGGCAAATTTCAGGCGCTCAATATGTCCATTTTTAGCAAAGGTCATGCCGGATTTTTCCATGAATTCTGGCATGACTTGTGCTAGAATATGTAGGAAATATCGAGTGGCCTGGATTTCCTTGAAAAATAATGATCTAATTTAGGTTTTTTAGTACAAGTTTAATCTTTGAATTATGAACGTAGGAAATGTCGTACTCGGACGCATTTAAAGTCTCCTGGGAGTGCAATGGTGCCACGACGATTGAGGTCTGTGCGACAGGTGCCCTCACCTAGACGAAGATCGACGCTTCAGCATTAAGCTCGAGGAGACCTTCGATGTTGAAACGGTATGCAACGATGACAAGTGTTTTTTTGCGTAATTAAGCACGACTTCAACTATTTCAACGTCTAATTTTCATCTTTTACAATTCGACTAGCTTATCCCATGCCATGCAAGACGCTATGTCTTGGAGAGGATGGGTTTTGAAGACCATGAAAATTTTGAAACAAGGAAAATACTCCTAAGGACCCATCATGATATGGATTTTGAAGTAAATCTGTACAATTCTAGAGCGTAACCCATTTTGGTTACCAAAATTGGGAAGAACTTTGCAAAATGTATGGTTTTTATGAGGGTATGATTGTCACCATGGATCTTGGTGATCCTGACATCAAGCAACACAATATGGACATTTGGGTCCTTGTTGATATGCTTCCGATTCTACCGCTATGTGAGTTTCTCAAATATAGTTATTAACTAATTTATATGGTTTATTTCAAAATAGTTGACAGCTTATTTCCATTGACAACTTATTTTGATTCTTCAAACAATGTGCGGAAGATGGTAGACAAAACCCACTACACCGATGGCTCCGAATTAACTTACAAGGAGAAAAATCATCTGATCGCATTTTGTACTTATCTTGAGAATTACAATACCTATTATCGAACTCCTCCAAATTATGGTGAATACGTGTCACTAGTGCACGTGTTGAACCATGGCAACTTCTATGGAGATACCCTGGTAAGATTTTTTACTATTATGACATCCGTGCATCTTTTGCATACTTCTAAAACTAGTACATCATTGCTAACTACGAAGTTATTACTATGTTTTTCAACAGAAAAACCCGATGGATTGTGTGTCTCATCTGATGTATCAAAATGGTCGCCTTGAAGTTCTGAACATACAGCCAGGTCATCCTACGGATTTCACCTGTGCATATCAGATTTCTGAAACCGGTGAACACATGCTAATCAAAGAATGGAAAAAATGTTTGGACATTCGTAAGGAGGTTCTTGAAAGCAACATTAAGCGAAAGGCAAGAATTGGAGACAGGATAATCTCCATTCTCCATAATGGAGAGTCAGGGGCTATCTTGTTTTTTGCTATTTTACCTTAGAGAATATAGTAGGTCCTAAGAGAATGTAGTAGGTCCTATGAGGTACAATATGTTTATTATGTGGTACAATGTGTTAGAGTTGATGATGAGGAGTAGTTGTGATTATGACTAGTGACCAATTTGCTATGTGATGTCTCATTGATGAAAACGATGATCATGAGGAGGTGTTATATGACAATGATGTATTATGATGATAAGTTGTTAATGATATGATGATGATGATGATATTTATTATATCATTGGGTGAAAGAACCGCGGATTAGTTTCAAGTTGATGCCCATCCACTTGAAACTAGTCCACGGTTCTTTCACCCCATGATGTAATAACTCATTATGATGTAAAAACAATCTCTAAATTCCTGTTGTATGAAAACTTGTATAAAGGTGTATGAATACAACATGAAATAAAAAGAAATAAAATACGAAATATTAGTAGTAGCGCGGGCAGGGAGAAGCGCTACTATTAATTACCAGTAGCGCTCTTCTGAGAAAGCGCTGCTACTAAGTCGACATAGCAGTAGCGTTGGTTAACGCACGCTACTGCTAACCTTTAGCTGTAGCGCCGTACCAGTAGCGCTACCATCCGCGCTACTGATAGGCCTAAAACCCGCGCTGCTGCTAGGCTTTTCCCTAGTAGTGTACGACAGTTGCTAACACTCACGTGGAAGATTTGTGTGTAGGAGGAGTGGATGTTCTATTAAATGACATGGCAAAACTGACACTGTCGGATGCCGATCTAATGGTTCTTACGGCATTCGTCAGGAAAAGGCTTGTGGCGAAGTTTGTCGGATACTGATTTACGGACACATGCATTGCATTGATACATGCCCCCCTCTCTCTCACGCACACACACCCTCCCGAGTCCTCTCGCACCCACCGTCTATCTGCAGGTAGACGTCACACACATATGTGCTCTTCACATCCTACCCTCAGAACTTCTAAAAAACAAAAGACGTCGCACACATTTTATGTTAGCTCACACGTCACACACTTATACTATTACTCTTGTGGCGGACGTTCTTTGGGCATAGTATATTGTACTCTCACGAATAGAAGCGGTGCACGCACGCACTAGTTCTCTCACACCCACTCGCGGGTACACGTAGGAGCGCATTTTTTTGAAGCTGGTACAAAAAATCACTCCACTATATATATATAAGCAGGAGCCTTAGCGCTTGCTTTACTAGGGTTCCTCTCGTTCACTCTCTCATGCTCTCCAGATCTAAGCAAAACATAGGTGGCCACACTCTCTCTCAGCTCACGGCGGTCACAAATCCGGCCGGACAACCTCGACCGGGGCAGGGGTGTAGGTGCATCGTTCACGCTGTCGTCGGCGGCGAGGGAGGAGACCAACGGCTGCCTGCACGTCCTGATCGGCGGCCGTGCCGTTCTCTCCGAGAGAGCGTTGGCTCCGGAGGGCCTCCGACCCCTTCTTCCTCCCAGCGGTATTGTGGCCAAGATGCGGCCTCCCAACGCCGTCTTTGCCACATGCCGATGACCCTCAGGACTTGGTTCAAACAGGGAAGAAAGTGGGAAATTTGTAGCATGAATCTAGGACTTGGTTCTAAGAGGAAACGGGGGAAAGTAGTAGATATTGTCTACCCAACCGGTCTCTTGGTTGAAAAGACGAAGAAAGCATGGTGGATGGTGAAGGGTGGGGGAAGTGGACCTATCTCTTGGTTGAAAAAGGAAAGAAAGTGACGGGTGTTGGGGGACAACGCAAATGAGAATGAGCAGGTCTAGATTTCGTGTGCTCACATAGGAAAATGTCGCCGAGGAGATAAAAAATGGGACAAATGCAGTCATGCTGCCTGAGTGTTTGCCGCTCTCGGCAACCACATCTGCCTCACCACTTTATGCTCTTGTTGTCCCTACGCCCATATCGCTACCTTTAATGTAAAATCACATGAAGCATTAAGCAATGCCACCTAATGTCACTATAAGTAATGGTCTAGTGCCATCGATAAATTGAAGCAATGCCACCACCATTTTATGAAGTGCTTCTGTCTTGCTTTATTTCCCATTAATTGTGTTTTTGCAGTTACACTTAAATCTCACACCGCTAACATTGCTTCATCCAAGTGGAACTGCACAAATTTGATTGCCCATTTACTGACCATGTGCTACTCTCATGACAGTAATACTAATGCTATTGTTCTGCATGCTAATCTAGTGGCTGTGTTGATGTGATGTGATGTGATGTGATGCTACTTACTTAAGGACACTTTCATATTGTCAATCTAGTGCCAATTATAACACAACAGATGCTGCTGTTAATCATACGCCACTGCAAATATTAGTCACTGTTTAAATAACCGTATTTCGTATTTGCGCAAATAGGGATGTCTGTCTCCATATCGTTTCGGTATGTCTGTCTCCGTATCGTTTCTATCCGCGCAATCAAAAGCACACACCTCAGTTTTAGTAGAACTGCGCAAAATGAGATGGCTATCCCTCGTTGTCGTCGTCTAACCACCCGTCTTCCAGGTATTCCTACATTGGTAGTTACTAGGTAGAATGACCAACGCAATATAAAAGAAGTTGATTCGTACGTTTTACTTCCTGATTGCAGTGTAGGGACGAGCGAAAACAACTGCATCCTTGTCCGGAATGCACTTTCTACCAGTTCATCCATGGACCGAGGACTAGCTGGCACGGCTGCACGGCGGTTTTTTGGACAGGTGCGCGGAAAAGAGGCATTGTGGTCTGCTTACTTCTGCAAATAGTGGTGCTTAAATTTAGTGGAATGCACAAAAATTCCAGCCGGTAAGTACACTACATGGTTCAGTTCAGCATTCCAGCTGAGAACACAATTATAATTGGTTATTCTGGAATGAGAGAACCTAACCCTGGATGGTGGCAACAAGAAAAAACCAGAGTGAACTCCAGAAATTTAAGCTCGCCGGAGGCCCTTTGCTCAGAGAAGCCTTGCTTGTTTTTTCCTGATTTGTAAACCTTCTCACAACTTTGTCGTTTGCTGTGAACTAGTATATGTTTGTTATGTTCTATGAATCATTGAGATGTATAAAATTGCTTAACTTATGTTTTTCAAGTTTTTTATGAAGCCGAGTTTAATGTGAGTGTTCCACATGAACGCTGGACTAGCGTGTGAACGTTTAGAATTTACATTGTGGCCTCAATTAACTGCATTAACCACTGTAACAAGATACATAGTTGCTTATATGTCAGACAACGGATTGTTGATTGTTAGCTGGGCGATAGCCTAGTGTTGAAGCGAGCTGAGCCAATGTGCCGTGTCTTGCATAACTTCTTACAAGTGGGGTAGCACCAACAGTGTTTACAAGTACTTATGTATACGTCGGCGCACAGTTCTCAAACGAGTACTCTATTTCATCAAAACACACACTGCTCCTATGATAAAACTAGTGAGGACGCATCTGTTTCGACAACAATTATGATGATTCACGGGCACACAAAAGTAGCAGCAGTTCCCATAGACGGATTCAAATAGAGTACTAGCCCCAGAGGGCTCAGTAACAGGCAAGGTTCGGATAATTAGACAGAAGCCAAACTGCTATTAAACACTATCTGGGGCAAGTATTTCATGCCTCGATCTAATTTGGGCTGGACACAAGATGGACCTTGCCATGAACATCATCGAGGACGTCTGGCAGCAGCTCAATCCTGTGAACCTTCATGAAGACAACCTTGTGGCCTTGCCACTCATAAACTTTTTTGTGGAGGCATTCCACATCATCTTCCTACGTAAGCTTGACAAGAACAGTATGCCTCACAAACGAAGGAGTAGCTTTGAACTTCTTGTGCTTCAGTACACCCTAGACAACATGCCTGACAACAGTGAGGCTGGAATACAATTCTGCATTGGTATAAGCGCAAATGGCTTCCAGGATCCAACAGCCTAAAAACTCTGTTTTCCCAGTGCGTATATTCAGGTCATCCGCCTCATAGCGAGTGACATGTACAACCACACAATCCTTGTCTGCATCAGGGCTCTAATTGAAACAGAAACAAATTCTGAATTACTTTCTAGTATAAGAAACACAAGTTATTTAAACCACTATGTATAGCATGGCATCGAAGCTAATAAAATTTTGCATTATTCATCACCACATACTTAGATGAAAAACCATAATCAAGATCGGCAAAGAAGAAAATCACCTTGGACGGCTTAGCGCGGGGGGGGGGGGGGACACATCCTCGAAGGGGAAAACTGCTCCTGCAGTGCCACGGGGGTTGTAACCTCAAACGGGGTGTTGACCATCTCAGTAGTGGTCGTGAGGGTATCTGGGGTTGGCTCGGTGGCTGCCTCCATCTTCTTGGAGCTCTCTGTCTCATCGGGATCAGCCTCCCATGTCTGCTCCAATATCGGCAGATCTTTGCCTGGTTCTCCTTGGTCCATCATGAAACTAACGAATACTAGGAGACCACTGAAAGGAAAACACAATCGCAATGACAATGAAACAAAAAAGAGAGTGAGGATCGTTATCGCTTTGCAAAAGTTCTTTTTTTCTCTCGAACGAAAATATACCAACATCACGGATCCGCTTACCTTCCCTTCGCTGGGAGAGAAGAACAAGTGGCAGATGTGAGTGTTGCCTTTCTTGAAGACGGTGAGGGAGAAGGGATTCAGCAAAGAGTGAAATGATGGTTGCTTCGTCCGTCACAAACCTAGATCATGGGAGGTGGGGTTTTGTGATACGACGGCTCGTTATTGCCGCTGCCACGACCGGGTGACTCTCAGCCTCTGACTACCATCTAATTTGGTGGATGGCATTTGGGGCTCACAGGCTGCATGGCTTGCATGTCGGTGAACAAAAGTATAACGACATTCAGAGAGAGGGAGACGTTTGATGACCTAGGAGCAGCATGTAAGCGGTATTGTATCCACTGTACTAGTAGTAATTGTTTTTCGTGTAGCTGAGAGTGTCTCCTTTGTACTAGTAGTAATTGTTTTCTGGGCCCAAGACAAAACAGCCCATCCACCCTAGTAAATAATAAAATCAATTCAAAAGTCCATATATTTATGAATGAGAGGCGCTACCACACCCAAACACACCGCCCCCAAACACTGGGTGTTCTTCTTCCTCCTCACTCCCACCCACTCACGCCACCGCCCACTCGTACCCCCAAATTCCTCACCTCACTCCTACTGTAAAACCCAGCTTCCTTCTTCCTCACTACTACGTAAAAACCCAGCTCCCTTCTTCTTCACTCACAATACAACTAGGCTCGTCATTCACACTCTGCTCAAATCCGTGGCGCGATCTGGCGCCTCGAGGAAAATGGAGTCGGCTGACCCCAGCGCCAAGAAGATGAGGTTCCCACCAGCGGCCTTTGTTGTAGATCCCTGACCCGGCATCGCGAGGAGAAGCGGCGACCCGCCCCCACCGGATCCCAGAACTCAGAGAATCTCGGTGGACCGTGATCAGCGATCTCCGGACGCCGCCCTGGGGAGATCATCTCGCTTCTCCCCACCAAGGATTGCTGCCACACCCAAGTCCTCTCAATTCGGTGGTGTTTCTATGGCACGTTGTGCCCTTAATCTCGACCGTCGTCGCTATCTCTCTTCAATGATTTTGAAATCCCAGAGCCATCATCTACTCCCACCAAGGCTCCGTTCAAAGCCTCTGCATCCCGTCATGCTACCTGAGCAAGCATACCATGCCCTGCATGGTGGACGCCTGGCTGAAATCCCCTGAATTCATAGAACTACATCTGCTTGAGTTCTACTATTCCCCTGGATATCACCTACCAGATACCGAACGCCATCTACCTGTGCCCTCAGCACCGATGTCCATCTCGCGGTTTTCCTCCTCTCTCCACACCGCCACCTTTGCATTGTGCGACCTACCAGACAATCTGGTACTAAACCTTCGACTCCCATTTCTCAAGAAACTTTCACTTGTGCGGGTCTTGATGCTTTAATGCTATGGTTGGGTTTTACCTTAATGATCTTTAGTAGTTGCGGATGCTTGCTGGAGTTCCAATCATAAGTGCATATGATCCAAGTAGAGAAAGTATGTTAGCTTATGCCTCTCCCTCAAATCAAATTGGAATAATGATTACCGGTCTAGTTATCGATTGCCTAGGGACAAATAACTTTATCGTGACAAAAAGCTCTCTACTAAAACTAACTTAGTTGTGTCTTCATCTAAACAGCTCCTAGTTTTTATTTACGCGTTCTTTATATTCTTGCAAACCTATCGAAAAACACCTGCAAAGTACTTCTAGTTTCATACTTGTTCTAGGAAAAGCGAAAGTTAAGCGTGCGTAGAGTTGTATCGGTGGTCAATAGAACTTGAGGGAATGTTTGTTCTACCTTTAGCTCCTCGTTGGGTTCGACACTCTTACTTATCAAAAGAGGCTACAATTAATCCCCAATACTTGTGGGTTATCACCTTGCGTACCGCAGAACAGAGGAAACGGCCTTGTGTTCGACCGGCCACGTTTGAAACGGGATCCTGTTCATCGGGAGGGGTCTGGCGTACCGCAAAACGGAGGAAACAGAGCTCCTACGGTCAAAACGGGGGTCCTGTTAATCGGGAGGGGTGTGGCGTACCGCAAAATGGAGGAAACGGACTTGTGTTGGAGCACTATGGTCTAAACGGGGTCCTATTCATAGGGAGGGTGTGGCATCGCAAAACGGACTCCACGGATACCGCTCATCTCCACCGTCAACCCCTCCGGCCTCCACAGGCCATCGCTCATCCACCGTCGACCTCCTCCAGCCTCAACTCGCGATTGCTCATCCACGGGCTCCTGCTCATCCAGCCTCCACCGCGAGCTACTCCATCGGCCATCGCTCAACCAACCCTCTCCACGGGCTCCTGCTCAACCACCCTCCACCGCTCATCGCTCATCCAGCCCTCCACCGCTCATCGCTCATCCCGCCCTCCACGGGTGGTCCTGTTCATCCAGCCCTCCACGGGTCCTGTTCATCCAGCCCCAACCGCTCGATCGATCGTGGTCTTGTTCATCCACCCCACCGAACTGTTCATCCAACCCCCCCCAAAGAACGCCACTATTCATCCAGAGAGCAACACCACGGGTCCTGTTCATCCACCCCCACCGAACTGCTCATCCAACCCCCTAGCAACTCTCACTGCTCATCCAGAGGCAGATCGATCGACTTGATTAGCGCAGAGCGGCGAATCGCTTGATTGGGTTCGATTAATAGCCATCGATCGATCGCTCAGTTCGCCACGCCAGAGTTCGCAGCGGCAATCGCCGGGTTTATTTAGAGCCCAACGCCTCGCTCGGGTTCAGTTAGAGCCCAATGCCTCGCACCCACGCGCGTGCGTGTACGAGAGAAACGTGCATCGCTCGGCCCCGACCACCCACCGGAACCGGGAACACCCCGATATTTTCCTCGCCCTCGCTTATACCATGGTTTTTTTCATCATGGACGGCCCAAAGAATGTCATGCAGTTGCGTCTCCGGCCCGCCCAGGACGAAAAGCCCATTTTCTGTCATGATTTTTTGTCATAGAAGTAGGACCCCACCACATCTATGATGATACTGTGTTTTGTCACAATTATTGTCATAGAAGTGTCATAAGTATGACAGGAAAAAAATTCGTTCGGCCCAAAATGTCATGGATGTGTCTTTTTTTGTAGTGTATTTTTTGACTATAAACAGTAGGGTAAACACCCCACTACAATTTTTATAAATAGCAAAGAGTAAGAAGGTCCTGAGAAGCAAACTACAAGGGCAAGGGCTTGAGAGGAGCCCCCTAGAAAAGGGAAAAAGGAAGGAAGGATAAAAGACTAAGAAGCTACAACAAAAGAAAAAATATCAAAAAAACTAAGACTAAGAAAGAAAGAAGAACTAGAGAAAAGAACCTAGGCAGAGAGCTAAGCTGTCAAAGAAACAGAAGAAAACTATCCTTGAAGATCCAGCCATGAAAGGAATTGATTGGCATGCTTTGGTCTTATTCTGTCCTTGAGTAACTTCAGCTCCATCAAATAAATGTGCTTCCAACCTTGAAATGTGGGATGAATATGTTCAAAGATCTTGTTGTTCCTGGAAATCCAAATAGCCCAGGAGCTGAGAATTAATATGTCCATGAAGAAAGGAAGTCTCAGTTTCTCTTTGATATCCTGGAAGGCCTCTAAGACGGATAAATCTTGTTTTCTAGTGGGGCAAATGTGGTCCCAGCATCTCTTAGCAAATGAGCATCCCCAAAATAAATGATATAGAGTTTCCTCCTATTGGCATGCCCTGAGAGCATAGTTATAGTCTTCTAGCACAAATGTTTTCCTTCTCAGAAGATTTCTTGTTTTGAGTCTGTCATGTAAGAGCATCCAGAAGAACATTTTATGTTTAGGTTGGCAGGAGGAATTCCAAATCCAGTTGAAGTGTGGTGGGTTTTGCTTGAAACCAATCATAACATTGTAAGCCTTGGCCAAAGAAAAGTGCTCATTACCCCAGATATAGCTCCATGTGTATGTGAAATTCTGGTACTGTGATTGTCTCATAGTGTAGCACATCTCTTCAAGCTTTAAATTTTTTTCATGCGCCTCCATTGACAGTGGTAGGTGAAATAGGTCTTCCAGATATTTGTGCCAATAACCTGTTGTACAGTAAGTCAGTGATTAATCACAAAAGAGAAAAGATGCTGGAATTTATGTTGCATGAGTTCCTCATTCCATAAGTCAGTCCAAAAATAAGCACTTCAGCCATCTCTCAAATTGCACCTTGCTAAAGCTTTATACTATTGAATTAATTGCAAGTTTGCCTTCCACCAGAAAGATCCCACTAACTCATCTCGTGGCAACTTGTTTTCAGAGAAATGAGTTTCCCAAATCAATTGTACACATGGAATTTCATGTCTGTTATAGAATTTGTGCAAGTTTTTCATAAGTAGTGCCTTGTTATATGTGAAAATATCCATGACTCCTAGCGCTCCTTGATTCTTTGGCCTACAAACAGTGGTCCATTTCACTAGAGCTGGTCTATGATCCTCCATATCTGGGCCTCTCCATAAGCAGTGTCTGAAATATTTTAATATCTGTTGCTTAATAGTAACTGGTACATCCAAACAACTCAGGAAGAAAATTGTGAGTGATGCTAGAACAACTTTAACCATTAACAATCTGCCTGCATAGGTCATAAATGTGGCAATACCAGCCAGTCTTTTTGCAACCCTGTTAACCAGTGGGAGACATTGTTCCACTATTAGTTTGTGTAGTCCTAAAGGAAGCCCAAGCTATGTGAATGGAAAGTATCCCATCTGAAAATTAAGGGCTCCAACATAGATTTGTGCCCTCTCCTCTTGAATATTAATAGGGACCATGATAGACTTCTGATAGTTTACTTTGAGACCAGTGGCAGATGCAAAAGTGTTCAGTAGGGATTTAAGGCAGATCAGTTTTCTGGAATCATCCTGCATTATCAGCAAGGTGTCATCTACATACTGGACAACTGGAAAATCAGGCAGGAGTTAATTTGCAGTGGTGTATGATTAAGGCCCAGACCCATTGCTTTATTAATGACTGATTGTAGAAGGTCTGCGGCTATGACAAACAATAGTGGGGAAAGAGGGTCTCCTTGTGGTACTCCCCTTCTATAGTAGATTTTTTTACCTGGCACTCCATTCAGCATCGCAGCAGTTGAACCAGAGTTAAAGATCATTTCTATCCATGAGATCCACTTATTGCCAAAACCTTTAGCTCTGAGGATGTCAATAATTGCTTGATGTTCAATTGTATCAAATGCTTTTTCAAAGTCTAGCTTTAGCACAAGCAGTTCTTCTGTAGATTTCAGACATTGATGGATATATTCATAAGACCACCCCAAACAATCTTGAATAACCATGTCTTTAAGAAAACCATATTGGTTGATGTGAATCATTTGCAGAATAACCTTTTGCAATCTGTTTGCCAGCAGTTTAGTGATGATCTTAAGCACCCCATTAAGCAAAGAAATTGGTCTAAAATCACTAGGAGTGAGAGGAGCATTATTCTTGGGTATTAGTGTGATATATGAAGTGTTAATGCTCTCAAGAGAAATATTACCTTCATGGAAGGCATGAACCAATTTTCTTACATCATCTCCTATTATGTCCCAACATGCTTTTAAAAACTCACTATTGAATCCATGGCCCAGGAGATTTGTCAGTTAGCAGCTCCTTAACAACATTATTGATTTCCTCATCTGAAAATGGTTGTTCAATGTCTCTAAAAATATCTGGGTTTATCTGATTAGCAAGAAGGTCTTGCAAATCAAAATGCATGGTGTGTCCCTCAGATTTTCCTAATCTCTTTTTGAAGGATTCCAAAAGTATGCCAGCCTTGCCAGCATGATCTGTTATTTCAATTTGATCATCATTAAGGAGCATATCAATTTTATTATGCCTGTAATTAGTGGATGCTCTTGTATGGAAAAACTTTGTATTTTTATCTCCAAATTTTACTCCTTTAACTTTTCCTCTTTGCTTCCAGTAATTTTTCTGGTTTTTCAGAATAGTCAACAAGTGTTCTTTGAGCACAGCTCTACAATTCCACTCCATTATGTCCAATCTTCTAAATTCCTCCAAGAAATCCAGGAGAAAAATACATTCATTAATGTCTGCAATCTGTTTCTTAAGGCATGTCAGGTTCTTTGCCCATAATTTTAAAGCCCTCCTCAGATTCTTGAATTTTGCATTGATCATCTTAGTAGGATTTGTGTAGCCCACAGGAATGTCCCAAGCTGCTTTAAATACCTCTTTAAAAGAACTGTCCTTCAACCAAAAATTCTCAAATCTAAACACTTTTGCTTCGGGAATTGAAGTGCCCACTTTAATCAAACAGGGTAGATAATCAGAAATAGGCCTTGCAAGTGGAAGAACAGTAGTGTCTGGATATGAGATCATCCATGAAGCAGAAGTAAAGTACCAGTCAAGCTTTTCTAATAGAGGGTTTTCCTGCATGTTACTCCAACTAAATTGCCTCCCTTTTAAAGGTAATTCTAACAAACCCAGGTTACAAAAGAAGCATTTGGTTCACATCCCCACCTAGTTTGTTCCTGTCACTTGGAGATCTGATAAAATTGAAGTCATCCATCACTATCCAATCCACCTCAGGGTGAATTTGAATGTTACTATACCATTGTAAAAAAATCAGATTTATCGTCCTGATTACTAGGACCATAGATGTTTGTCAAAACCCAAGACTGGTCGGAGGTGTTGCAAGTAAATTTCACTGAGAGAGAAAACCTGTTTTGAAACAAAACTTCTCCTAGGAATAGAGAACCAATCCAGGCAATAATAATTCCACCAGAAGCCCCAACAGAGGGCAGATACTCAAATTTATTAAATCTGTGTGGGCAAAAGTTATGAACATAAGCCAGATCAAACACCTCTCTTTTGGTCTCCTGTAAACAAATAATCCCAGCTGCACTTTCCTCTATTTTTTTCTTTAAAGCTAACCATTTTGCTTCTGTATTGATGCCCCTAACGTTCTAGTTTAATATGTTCCAATATCTGTTATTAATCATATTGAAACATCTTAGTTATTATTTTGCTGTCAAAGACCACCCCTTGACAGACCATAGTAACCTAGACATTGAACTTGCATTTAAACTGGTTGCAACACATAACCCGTATAGATCCAGGTTTCCAAATCATCTCCTTACATGTCTCCCAGAAATAGAAATCATTACAGCAAAAGCAACAAAGTCTGCATAGATAGGTGCCAAGCAAGTACATAGTTGTTGGGGAACGTAGAAATTTCAAAAAAAATCCTACGCACACGCAAGATCGTGGTGATGCATAGCAACAAGAGGGGAGAGTGTTGTCCACGTACCCTCGTAGACCAAAAGCGGAAGCATTAGCACAACGCGGTTGATGTAGTCGTATGTCTTCACGATCCGACCGATCAAGTACCTAACGCACGACACCTCCGAGTTCAGCACACATTAAGCCCGATGACGTCCCTCGAACTCCGATCCAGCCGAGTGTTGAGGGAGAGTTTCGTCAGCACGACGGTCTGGTGACGATGATGATGTTCTACCGACGCAGGCCTTCGCCTAAGCACCGCAACAGTATTATCGAGGTGGACTATGGTGGAGGGGGGCACCACACACGGCTAAAAGATCAAACGATCAATTGTTGTGTCTATGGGGTGCCCCCTGCCCCCGTATATAAAGGAGCAAGGGAGGAGGAGGCCGGCCCTAGGAGGGGCGCGCCAAGGGAGTAGGATTCCTACTCCTAGTTGGAGTAGGTTTCCTCCTTTCCTAGTCCAACTAGGAGAAGGGGGGAAAGGGGGGAAGAGGAGAAGGAAGGGAGAGGGGGGGGGGGGCCAAACCCCTTGTCCAATTCGAACTGGGCTTGGGAGGGGCGCACGCCACCTCCTCGCTGCTGCCTCTCCTTCCCACTAAGGCCCAATACTTCTTTCCCGTATTCCCGTAACTCCCCGGTACTCCGAAAAATACCCGAATAACTCGGAACCTTTGCGATGTCCGAATATAGTCGTCCAATATATCAATCTTTACGTCTCGGCCATTTCGAGACTTCTCGTCATGTCCCCGATCTCATCCGGGACTTCGAACTACCTTCGGTACATCAAAACACATAAACTCATAATATAACCGTCATCGAACTTTAAGCATGCAGACCCTACGGGTTCGAGAACTATGTAGACATGACCGAGACACGCCTCCGGTCAATAACCAATAGCGGAACCTGGATGCTCATATTGGCTCCCACATATTCTATGAAGATCTTTATCGGTCATACCGCATAACAACATACGTTGTTCCCTTTGCCATCGGTATGTTACTTGCCCGAGATTCGATCGTTGGTATCTCAATACCTAGTTCAATCTCGTTACCGGCAAGTCTCTTTACTCGTTCTGTAATACATCATCCCGCAACTAACTCATTAGTTGCAATGCTTGCAAGGCTTAAGTGATGTGCATTATCGAGAGGGCCCAGAGATACCTCTCCGACAATCGGAGTGACAAATCCTAATCTCGAAATATGCCAACCCAACAAGTACCTTCGGAGACGCCTGTAGAGCACCTTTATAATCACCCAGTTACGTTGTGACTTTTGGTAGCACACAAAGTGTTCCTACGGTAAACGGGAGTTGCATAATCTCATAGTCATAGGAACATGTATAAGTCATGAAGAAAGCAATAGCAACATACTAAACGATCGGGTGCTAAGCTAACCGAATGGGTCATGTCAATCACATCATTCTCCTAATGATGTGATCCCGTTAATCAAATGACAACCCATGTCAATGTCTAGGAAACTTAACCATCTTTGATCAACGAGCTAGTCAAGTAGAGGCATACTAGTGACATACTGTTTGTCTACATACTGTTTGTCTATGTATTCACACATGTATTATGTTTCCGGTTAATACAATTCTAGCATGAATAATAAACATTTATCATGATATAAGGAAATAAATAATAACTTTATTATTGCCTCTAGGGCATATTTCCTTCAGTCTCCCACTTGCACTAGAGTCAATAATCTAGTTCACATCAACATGTGATTTAACACCCATAGTTCACATCGTCATGTGACCAACACCCAAAGGGTTTACTAGAGTCAATAATCTAGTTCACATCGCTATGTGATTAACACCCAAAGACTACTAAGGTGTGATCATGTTTTGCTTGTGAGAGAAGTTTAGTCAACGGGTCTGCCACATTCAGATCCGTATGTATTTTGCAAATTTCTATGTCAACAATGCTCTGCACGGAGCTACTCTAGCTAATTGCTCCCACTTTCAATATGTATCCATATTGAGATTTAGAGTCATCTGGATCAGTGTCAAAAC
This sequence comes from Aegilops longissima, assembly GCA_021605205.1. NCBI lineage: Eukaryota > Viridiplantae > Streptophyta > Magnoliopsida > Poales > Poaceae > Aegilops > Aegilops longissima. The sequence continues at coordinate 369,897,059 of CM038679.1, read as the reverse complement.
TTGTATCGACCTAACCCTTTACGACGAACCTTTTTGTCACCTCCATAATCGAGAAACATATCCTTATTCCACTAAGGATAATTTTGACCGCTGTCCAGTGATCAACTCCTAGATCACTACTGTACTCCCTTGCCAAAATCAGTGTAAGGTATACAATAGATCTGGTACACAGCATGACATACTTTATAGAACCTATGGCTGAGGCATAGGGAATGACTTTCATTCTCTTTCTATCTTCTGCCGTGGTCGGGCTTTGAGTCTTACTCAATTTCACACCTTGTAACACAGGCAAGAACTCTTTCTTTGACTGTTCCATTTTGAACTACCTCAAAATCTTGTCAAGGTATGTACTCATTGAAAAAACTTATCAAGTGTCTTGATCTATCTCTATAGATCTTAATGCTCAATATGTACGCAGCTTCACCAGGGTCTTTCTTTGAAAAACTCCTTTCAAACACTCCTTTATGCTTTGCAGAATAATTCTACATTATTTCTGATCAACAATATGTCATTCACATATACTTATCAGAAATGTTGTAGTGCTCCCACTCACTTTCTTGTAAATACATGCTTCACCGCAAGTCTGTATAAAATTATATGCTTTGATCAACTTATCAAAGCGTATATTCCAACTCCGAGATGCTTGCACTAGTCCATAGATGGATCGCTGGAGCTTGCACATTTTGGTAGCACCTTTAGGATCGACAAAACCTTCTGGTTGCATCATATACAACTCTTCTTTAAGAAATACATTAAGGAATGTAGTTTCGACATCCATTCGCCAGATTTCATAAAATGTGGCAATTTGCTAACACGATTCGGACAGACTTAAGCATCGCTACGAGTGAGAAAATCTCATCGTAGTCAACACCTTGAACTTTGTCAAAAACCTTTTTTCGACAAGTCTAGCTTTGTAGATAGTAACACTACTTTCAGCGTCCGTCTTCCTCTTGAAGATCCATTTATTCTCAATGGCTTGCCGATCATCGGGCAAGTCAACCAAAGTCCACACTTTGTTCTTATATATATGGATTCCATCTCAGATTTCATGGCCTCAAGCCATTTCGCGGAATCTGGGCTCATCATCGCTTCCTCATAGTTCGTAGGTTTGTCATGGTCAAGTAACATGACCACCAGACCAGGATTACCGTACCACTCTCGTGTGGATCTTGCTCTGGTTGACCTACGAGGTTCGGTAGTAACTTGATCTGAAGTTACATGATCATCATCATTAGCTTCCTCTCTAATTGGTGCAGAAGTCACATGAACAGATTTCTGTGATGAACTACTTTCCAATAAGGGAGAAGGTACAGTTACCTCATCAAGTTCTACTTTCCTCCCACTCACTTCTTTCGAGAGAAACACCTTCTCTAGAAAGGATCCATTCTTAGCAACGAATTTGCCTTCGGATCTGTGATAGAAGGTGTACCCAACTGTCTGCTTTGGGTATCCTATGAAGACACATTTCTCCGATTTGGGTTTGAGCTTATCAGGATGAAACTTTTTCACATAAGCATCGCAATCCCAAACTTTAAGAAACGACAACTTTGGTTTCTTGCCAAACCACAGTTCATATAGTGTCATCTCAACGGATTTAGATGGTGCCCTATTTAACGTGAATGCAGTTGTCTCTAATGCTTAACCCCAAAACAATAGTGGTAAATCGGTAAGAGACATCATATATTGCACCATATCTAATAAAGTACGGTTACGATGTTCGAACACACCATTACGCTGTGGTGTTCCAGGTGGCATGAGTTTGTGAAACTATTCCACATTGTTTTAATTGAAGGCCAAACTCGTAACTCAAATATTTGTCTCTACGATCAGATCGTAGAAACTTAATTTTCCTGTTACGATCATTCTCTACTTCACTCTGAAATTCTTTGAACTTTTCAAATATTTTAGACTTATGTTTCATCAAGTAGATATACCCATATCTGCTCAAACTGTCTGTGAAGGTCAGAAAATAATGATACCCGTGTCGGTGGAAAATGACACCTATGGGATCACAAGAATCCCTACTGCGGTTGCGGGGCGCGGGGTTGAGAGAAGAGTGGATCTAACAGAGAGCACGCGGTTCGTTTATCCAGGTTCGGGCTGCGAGGATGCGTAAAACCCTAGTCCTGCTTTGGTGGATGTATTCTGAGTTCTTGAACTAGCTACGGAGTGTAACGAGCTCCAAAAAGCCGAATCCTCCTCCTCGTCGCCTTGGGCCTCCTTTTATAGAAAAAGGGGTTGCCACAGTGGCACACAGGAGGTGGAAAGGCAACAGTGTTGCGAGGTTATCCTTCGTATTACAGGACAAAGCGCATTTAATGTGAGGCTTAGGTGTCCCTTCACTTTATCGGGGACGGGGGCGAGGCCGTACCATCCGTCACCGCTCCTCCAAGCTTCGACACGCGCCCTGGCCAGCAATGCATGCGGTGCCATGTAGGCAGGCAGGTAGCTGAGGTGGCGCGGTGGTGGAGCCTCCACGAAGGGCTGCATGTTGCCACGCAGGTGCCTACCCAGCTGGTTGGGTCGGCAGCTGCATGCGAACGGCGACGGAGACTTGGCTGGTGCGGGCCTGACGTTGGCCCTGCTGGTGCGCTTGGCAAGGGCCTTGCCGGGTGGCCCGGCAAGGGTCTTGCCGTGGCGTGCAGGAGTCCCCGGCAAGGATCTTGCCGGGGGTCTTGTGGGTTTCTTCGGTGAGGATGGCTGCCTTCATATCCTCATTTGATTTTGACTATTCTTTGTCTTCACAAAGATCTGCATGTCACCATAGAGGTGCCTCCCGAGCCCTGTCCCAATGCATTTGCCGAGTGTTGGTGGGCTCGAGGGTGGCTCGCTCGGCTGGCGTGGGCGAACTGCCCCGGCAAGGGTCCTTGCCGGGGAAACCTGCTTTGTCCATCTGATCTTTGTGGCCTTGGTCCTTGTTGTTGCTTTGCTTCGTCTTGGGCTTCAGTCTTACCTTGGCTCACCTCCCTCGCTCTGCTTGGTGTGGTCGCGGGCGCGGCTCTGACTGCCCGTGCACAGGTAAAGGGTACAAAAATGTGCCCCTAGTTTTGTAAACCGACAGAAGCGCCCGGGCCTGGGCCACACATAAGCGCGACACGTTGTTGGGTCAGGCCCAAAACGGTGCACGGGCAGGCGGGGCGGTTTTTACCGTGGTAAGATTTTTCGCGGTTTGTGCTTCCCACGACCTGCGCGCGCGGCGCAGCGTGGAGGGGCGTGCGTGACGTGGGCGGCATGCGTGGGGCGGTTTTCACACGCATGCGTCACATCGCAGTAAAGAGGCGGCTCGCGCCTTCCCCGTAAAGGATGGGAGGCGTGGCTCATTTACTGAATGGGGCTGGGGCGCGGTCTTCAAGGCGTCCACTCCCCACAATCACGGGGTGGGGAGAGGTCACCTCACCTATCCCCTCGGTTCTGCACGTTTGCCACGCGTCTTTCATGCGCTCGAGGTGGCAAACGGTGGAGGCGGGAAACCGGGCCGTTGCTGGTTGGGGCAGCGGGTCGGCCCTGGTTCCCTGCGCCTCCCGTATCTTGATTGTCCGAGCGGGGCGGCCGAGCCCCAACCCCGTTCCTTTATAAAGAGCGGGAAGGGGAGATGGCATCCCGCATTCTTTCATCTTCTACCTCCCTTCGCTTCTGCTCCTTCCTTCCATTCGTCATGGAGAAAGGGAATTCCGGTCCTTCGACGGTGGAGGCGAGGGTCGCCGCTCGACAACGCGTCCCTCCTCCTCCTGCGCCCGTGGCGGCAGAGCCGGCCGCAAGGGGAAGGGGGAGGGGGCAATGCCGTGGGCGAGGCCAGGGCAGAGGTCGCAGTGCTCGGGGAAGAGGAGGGCGGGGCGGCGCGCCAGCTTCGCCCCCGCCCATGGTGCCTTTCCCGATGGAAGGCCATGTCGGAGACCAGCCCCGCGAGTTCTTCATTAGGCTGCGCCGGCCTCCGTGTCGCCGTCTTCGTCTTCCTGCTCCGTTTGCTCGGGAGATGGAGCGTGACGGGTTGCGGGAACGGGGGCACGCGGGTCGACGTCGACTTCCCGGCTCCTCGAGTCATGTACCTCCGTCGTGGGTGGAAGACGTTCGCTCGCATCCACAGCCTGACGGTGGGGCTCATCCTCTACTTCAAATTGATGGAGGACAGCGTACTCTCCGTCAAGGTCTTTAGGGAGTTCGGGACTCGCCTGAAGTGCTGCATGGAGAGCTCCTCCGATGGAGATTCTGACTATGGAAGCTCTTCCTCGAGCGAAAGTGACGAGGAGGATAGCGGGGCGAATAGCGGGGACGAGTCCGACTAGGCGTCGGACGCCCCGCGCCTGGGCGGGTGCGGCAGCAGCAACATCTGCACCTGGCCTCTCCTCCGGCAGGGGTTTGCCGGGCGGGCCAGCTCCTTGAACTTCTCGGGCCGTCTCCTTGGGCGGCTGGCGTCGGGAGGCTGCGGAAGAGGAAGGGGCGGGCGGCAAGGCCGTCAACTCGGAGTACGTGGGCACCGACGCCTTCGTCGCGTACCGCCGGTCCAGCCTCCTCGTCTTCCAGCTCTTTTCCCAGCACCGTCATCACCGGCCTGCCCATGGCCGGCCGCCGAGGTGTTCTCTCGGTGTCTTCTGATGCTCGTAGCTCGCCTAGGCGCCCCTTTTGCCCTTTTCGCCTCCTTGACCTCCCTCCTGAGGAGAGGGACAAGAAATGGATTACGGGCATCTTATGTCTTTTTTTGCTTGTAAGCCTGCGGGCCTTTGTTGAATATAAAACTTGTAATCCCCTCGTTCATGTTTTTCATTACGTATGAATTGTACCTGTACGAGATGTTTTTTAATGAAAAAGGGATGTTTGACGGGTTTTCTGTTCGCAGGTAAAACCCACGACAAGGAGTAAATCCTTGTTACCTTTAAGATAAGCATTTTCTCGCCCGGCAACAGGCCTTGCCGTCCCCCCACTTCGCTCGACCTTTCTCACGCCCTTGGCGGAGGCCGGGATGAGGTGGGCTTAGGCTCCTCGTTTCATTTCCTTGCTGCCGCGACTACGACCAAACTCGGTCCCAGGAAATGAGTCCTAGGGTCCGGAACGATGGGAGCACGGTAGCCTAAGGATAAAACGAGGTTTCACATACCTCAGTCCATAACGAAACGCATGATAAGGGATAGAGAACTTATCTGAATCTTCAGCCCCCGGCAACCTTGGCTTGCCGCGGGTGGATCTTTGCTCTTGTAACCCCCGGCGATACTGGCTTGCCGGGGCCCGGACGCCGGTCCGTCCCCTTTCTTCCAAAGCAGCTCGGCAAGGATATTCATATGTCCTGTGAACCAAAGAAGACAGAGAAGAACAGGGAGACGCGCACTCGACCTCTACGCTAGGGGTTAGCCGCCGCTAAGCACTATCAACCCTAACCAAGGATGAGACTCGACCTAGCATGCATGCTATAACTTAGGGCGCCAGCGCTTCGTTTACTTTTGCTCAGGGTCTGCGCCTGGCTTTGTACAAAGGGTCACAAGCCTTGCCGGCAAAGCTCGTACAAAAGGTGGCTTGCCGAGAGGCCCGGAAAGCCGCGCCTTATCGGTAAAACTTGCGAAGATGCTCGATGTTCCAGGAGTTGCTCACTGGTACGGCATCCTCGGCCTCCAGGCGGACTACGCCAGGCCTGGTGACTCGTATAACCCGATAAGGGCCTTCCCACTTCGGCGTCAACTTGTTGGAATTCTTGGCCGACTGAACGCGCCGAAGAACAAGGTCGCCTTCCTCAAAGCTTCGGGCATGAACCTTGCGGCTATGGTAGCGGCACAAGGCTTGCTGGTAGCGTGCCGCTCTCACAGCCGCCCGAAGACGATCTTCCTCAAGGAGCATCGCGTCATCTTGGCACAACGGCTCTTTCTCAAGCTCGTCATAAGCGAGCACTCGAGGTGACCCGTATATGAGTTCCGTGGGGAGAACTGCTTCCGTCCCATATACCAGGGCAAAAGGTGTCTGGCTGGTGGCTCGATTTGGCGTCGTCCTGATCGACCAAAGAACCGCCGGCAACTCATCAATCCAGCGCCTTCCACTCTTGTGCAGCTTGTCAAAGGTCTTTGTTCTCAAGCCTCACAACACTTCAGCATTTGTCCTCTCCGCTTGGAGGTTGCTCCGTGGATGTTCCACGAAAGCAAAACAGACCTTGCTGCCGAGGTCTCGGATGTATTGCATGAAGGTGTAGCTTGTGAACTGCGTGCCGTTGTCGGTGATGACTCTGTTTAGCACACCATAACGGCAGACCAATCCTTTGAAGAATTTGACGGCTGACTGAGCAGTCACCTTCCTCACTGCTTCCACCTCTGGCCACTTTGTGAACTTGTCGATTGCAACGTACAAGTACTCAAAGCCCCTGACAGCATGGGGGAAAGGTCCCAGTATATCGAGCCCCCAGACCGAGAATGACCAGGAGAGAGGGATTGTTTGAAGGGCTTGAGATGGTTGATGAAGCCTCTATGAATGGAACTGGCACGCTTCACACTTGGTGACTAGTGCCGTCGCATCCTGGAGGGCGGTGGGCCAGAAGAAACCTTGCCGGAATGCCTTCCCGGCAAGGGCCCTTGCCCTATGTGGGAGCCACATATGCCTCCATGTATCTCTGCCAACAGCTCTAGTCCTGCCTCCCGGGGGATGCACTTGAGTTTCACACCGTTCGACCTTCTCCGATGCAGGGACGCCATCGATTTAACTGCATGTGGTGGACCGATGGGCTACTTTCTTCGCTTCTTCCTGCTCCTTAGGAAGCTCCCCTGTTTGGAGGAATTGGACGGTATGCTGCGCCCATGCCGGAGCCTGAGGTTCAACGGCAAGGACCAAAGGCATCTCTTCCGCCATGGGAGCGGCTATCTCTACGGCTAGGGCCTGATGCCCTGCCGGAGCCAGTTGCTCTTGGGCAGGCTCGGCGTCTACGGCAGTACCCTTGCCGGCAGCCCCGGGGGGCTCGGTAGGAAATACTTGCTGGGACCTGATTTTCTCCGCTTGCTCTGCCCTGCTGATGGATCGACGGATGGTTGAGTTAACCGGAGCAAAAAGGTACCTCGTTCCACAGGTAGCTTGAATGCGGCACACTTTGACAGGTAATCGGCAATGTCATTCTCTGCTCGAGGGACGTGCTCCGCCTGGATACCATCAAAGCGTTCCTCCAGCTTCCTCACCTCATCTACGTATGCTTCCATCAGTGGGCTCTGATAATCTTTGTTGACTTGCCTGACAACGAGCTGCGAGTCACCCCTAACGATGAGCTTCTTAACCCTGAGGTCTACCGCGATCCTGAGACCGGCAAGCAATCCCTCATACTCGGCGGTGTTACTGGTGGACATCTCCCTGGGGAAGTGCATCTGGATCACGTACTTGAGGTGCTCTCTGGTGGGTGCGATGAGCAGCACACCGGCACCGGCGCCTTGCAGCAAGAAGGCTCCATCAAAGTACATGATCCAGTTGCGGTCTGCTTCCTTGCCGGGGAGAGTAGTCTCCTGGACTTATTCTTCAGGCGTCGAGGTCCATTCCGCGATCAACTACGCCAAGACTCTACTCTGAATTGTCGAGGTACTCTCAAACTTTAAGCCGAAGCTTGACAACTCCAAGGCCCATTCCACAATCCTTCCGGTTGCGTCCGGGTTGTGCAGTATCCGTTGCAACGGGAGGCGGGTGACGATAGTGATCTCGTGGGCCTGGAAGTAATGACGCGGCTTCCTCGAGGCCATAAGGAGGCTGAAGAGCAATTTTTGCACACCGGAATACCTTGACCTAGCCCCCTGCAAAAGGGAGCGGACAAAGTAAACCGGGTGCTGCATCATCTTTTTCTTGGGCACCACTTCACTCGATCGCGCGGGCATCGCCTTGGTGGCACCAGACTCTGCCGGGGGCCGCGCCTTGTCGGCACCAGGCCCTGCCGGGGGAATCTTCGGCTCGCCATCCGCTGGTCCTGCTACCATTGCTGCCTCCTTGTCAACCTCCCTCTGTGCCACTAGTGCGGCGCTGACCAGTTGATTCGTCGCTGCCAGATACGACAGTAACGGCTCTTGTGGGTTAGGCGCAACTAGTATTGGCATGGAGGAAAGGTATTTCTTCAGGTCCTGCAGTGCGGCCTCGGCTTCTGGGGTCCACTCTATTGGGCCCGCCTTTTTCAAGATCTTAAAAAAGGGAAGGGCGCGCTCGGCGGACTTGGAGATAAACCGGCTCATGGCGGCAACGCAGCCGGTGAGCCGATGCACATCCTTGATCCGCTTGGGCGCCTCGGCCTGCTCAATGGCCTTGATCTTGTCTGGGTTTGCCTCGATCCCGCGCTGTGACACGAAGAACCCGAGAAGCTTGCCGGACGGGACGCTGAAGACGCACTTCTCAGGGTTTAACTTGAGGTTGATCTTGTGCAGGTTGGCAAATGTCTCTTCTAGATCTTGCACAAGAGTCGGCCTGTCCTTGGTTTTGACCACTATGTCATCCATGTAGGCTTCCATATTTCTATGGAGCTGAGGTTCAAAACCAATTTGGACCGCTCTTGCAAACGTTGAGCCAGCACTCTTCAACCCGAAAGGCATCCATAAAAAGCAATACATACCACATGGGGTGATGAATGCCGTCTTCTCTTCATCCTCTCTTGTCATGAAGATTTGGTGGTAGCCCGAGTAGGCATCGAGGAATGACAACAGATCACACCCGGCCGTGGACAATCTGGTCGATGCGCGACAATGGGGAGGGGTCCTTAGGACAAGCCTTATTGATATCTGTGTAATCAATACACAGCCTCCACTTCCCATTCGCCTTGCGCACCACTACCGGATTGGACAACCACGTCGGATGGAGCACCCCTCTCACCAAACCTGCCGCTTATAACTTCCTGATCTCCTCTGTGATGAACTCCTGCCTCTCCAGAGCCTTCTTTCTGACCTTCTGCTCGACGGGCCGCGCGTGGGGGCAGAAAGCTAGGTGGTGCTCAATCACCTTCCTAGGAACATCGGGGATGTCGGACGCTTGCCATGCGAACACGTCGACATTTGCCTGCAGGAAGATGATGAGCTCGCCTTCCTATTTGCTGTTGAGGGTGGAGCCTATGATGAAGGCCCCTCCCGTGCCGTCCTCCGCGATGGGCACCTTCTTGGTCTGCGACGGCTCGGCTCTTTATCTCTTGCTCTTGTTGGTAGAGCTCTCTGGCACGTCCTCAATGATAGCACAACACCCCGAGGAGGTGCGCTTGCCGGAGTGGGTGCGAGAGGTCTCGCCGGGCTCCTTCTTTCCTCACGGGCCTTCGGTGGCATGAGCAGGTGCCTTGACGGCAGCTGCTGGAACTGCTTCCCGGTAGAGTTGGTCGGCGCAGATCAGCGCGTCCTTCTTGTCGGAGGGGATGGAGATGATGGTCAACGGCCCGGGCATCTTTAGCATGTTGTAGGCGTAGTGTGATGCCGCCATGAACTTGGCTAGTGCCGGGCGGCCGAGGATCCCGTTGTAGGGCAAGGGGATCTCGGCCACGTCAAAGACGATCCTCTCCGTCTGGTAGTTCAACTCTCCTCCAAATGTGACGGGCAGTGTGACCTTTCCCTTTGGCTGACTTCTCCTCGGATTGACCCCCTGAAACGTGCCCGTTTCCTTGAGGTCTCCGTCAGGGATTTGCAACCTTTTGATCACGACAGGCGAGATCAGGTTCAGGCCGGCCCCGCCGTCAACCATTGTTCACCCTGAGGTTGCGTATTGTTGGTGAAACCAACAACGGCAAACAACCGACCGCGATAGTGCGATCAGGGTGGTCCTCGGTGTCAAAGATGAGGGGCGTGCTGGACCACTTTAGTGGCTTCTGAGCGTCGAACGACGACTCTATTGCTGTAACCTCTCGTGCCCACTGCTTGAGCTGGCGGTGAGAGGCATGCAGCGAGGCGCCGCCATCGACGCACATGGCCTCTGTAGCCTTCTGGAACCCTTGCTCACCGGACTCATCGTCCTCGTCGTGATCGTCGTCTTCTTGTTTCTTGTCACGGCCCCGGGCGGGCCTCTCTTGCTGGTTGTCCTTGCCGGGGCGGCCTCCTTGGCCGCCACACTTCTTGCCGGATCCCTCAGCACCATCCTGGTCCTTCTCCTTGTCCCGCCTTTCGTAGTCAGCCTTTTGCTTCTCAGCAAGCAGCTCGACTTGTCGGCAGTTCTGGAGATCGTGGCCCTTGGTGCGGTGGATCTTGCAGTATTGCTTGACGGAGCTTCCTGGCTTGTCGATAGCCGCCAAGGTCTGGCAGGTGGCGCACCCGGCAATCTCCTTGCCGGGGGTGTCTGCCTTGACCTTCTTGCCGGCACCGGTATTGTCAGATCCCTCAACAGCAAGCACGGCCTTGCCTTTGCGTTTCCTATTGCGATGCCGGCCCTTCTTCGTCGGGGCGGCGGCGTCCTCATCGGTAGAGTCGGTTTCCGCGCCGGCGTCTTCGCCGGGGTACTTCCTTCCCTCTTTAGCCCGGGCGCACCTGTCGGCCAGAACGTAAAGCTCGGCCACATCCTTAACCTTGGTCACTGCAGCTCCTCGCGCATCTTGCGATTGCGCACATTCTGATTGAACGCACTAATCACAGCGGCGGGATGAACGTCGGGGATGTTGTACTGCACCCGGCTGAATCTCTGGATATACTTGCGCAGGGTCTCCCCTTCCTTCTGGGGAATGATATGCAGATCACTGGCCTGGCCATGAGCTTGGTGGCCTCCTATGAAGGCGCCAACAAACTCATGGCACAGATCTGACCAGGAAGAGATGGAGTCCGCTGGCAAGTGCATCAACCAAGACATTACATTGGGCTTGAGCGCAAGTGGGAAGCAGTTGGCAAGCACCTTGTCGTCACGAGCCCCAGCGGCCTGCATTGCGATGGTGTAGATGCTGAGGAACTCGGACGGATGGGTCTTGCCGGTGTATTTCTCGCCGACGTCGGGCTTGAACGTGCGGTGGGACGGCCACTGGAACTGCCTCAGCTCACTGGTAAAAGCCGGGCAGCCCACCTCGTAAGGTAGGCCGCCGGGGCCCCCCGATGCCGGGTGGTCCGTAGCGGGTCCCGCCCACTTGTCCGACTGGCGGTGCGTTTCGTGCCGGCGCTCGACGGTGGTTCGAGCGTCTTCGTGAGATCGCTCCCGAAGGACCTGGCGCTGGTCGCGGAGGGTCCGTGGATCAGACGATGCTATGGAGATGTTATCACCAGCGTCGTCGCGAAGGGCCGACGCCCGCGGCGGCTGGCGAGGAGGAGGAGAGTGCACCGTGGCCGCAGCTCCCCCGGTCCTCCCAGCACTAGCATGTGGTGGTTCGGTGGAGCACCGACCCGAGGGCCCCGCCGGTCGCGGTTCGTCTTTGTTCGTGATGGTGACGAGGCTCCGGATGGTGGCCCTACACTCATCGAGCTTCTCCGCAGCAGGAGGGAAGTCTAGGAGCAGCTGTGCGCGCGCCAAGGCTTCCGCTGGCGTGGTGGCGGTGACAGCTGAGTGGATCGCGACGCGCTTTGACTTCTAACTATGTTAGAAAGAGCTCTGTCATGACCCAGCGGCTGCGTGCCATTTTCACCAGTGCTTCGTGAGCGTGTTGAACTCCTTCGTCTTGCTGACGGCGCACAGGGCTCTTCCCACGGCGGTGCCCAGGGTCACCAACGTGTTGATGTTGTTCGGCGCGCACACCATGGGAAGAACGCGCGGTGGTCGCCGGTGTATGCGTCCTGGAGGTCGCCGCGCCGCCCGGAGTCGGCGCAACAACACCCCTGGAGGGACCCGCGCCGCCGGCAGGGGGCCCAGCTCCGTCTTTGGATCCGGCGGTGTGGGGCCGATTGTTTGGTGCACGAACGACGCCGCTCGCCAGGCTCCGACTGCCCGGGTGGTGCTGGTATGCGCTGGCCGCGGGCCGAGTCCTGTCCGCGACCGGTCCGTTGCTCGTCCGCACCGGCACGGGCCTTTCGGCTCCCAACGAGCCGATCGCCGTGGCCGTCTTCTTCTTAGGGGCCATGGCGACGAAGAACCGCTAGGCTAACTACCAGACCAGATTCTCACAAACGCGCCCCTACCTGGCGCGCCAAAGATGTCGGTGGAAAACGACACCTATGGGATCAGAAGAATCCCTACTGCGGTTGCGGGGCGCGGTGTTGAGAGAAGAGCGGATCTAACAGAGAGCACGCGGTTCGTTTATCCAGGTTCGGGCCGCGAGGATGCATAAAACCCTAGTCCTGCTTTGGTGGATGTATTTTGAGTTCTTGAACAAGCTACGGAGTGTAACAAGCTCCAGAAATCCGAATCCTCCTCCTCGTCGCCTTGGGCCTCCTTTTATAGAAAAAGGGGTTGCCACAGTGGCACACAGGAGGTGGAAAGGCAACAGTGTTGCGAGGTTATCCTTCGTATTACAGGACAAAGCGCATTTAATGTGAGGCTTAGGTGTCCCTTCACTTTATCGGGGACGGGGGCGAGGCCCGTCCCGTCCGTCACCGCTCCTCCAAGCTTCGACACGCGCCCTGGCCAGCGATGCATGCGGTGCCATGTAGGTAGGCAGGTTGCTGAGGTGGCGCGGTGGTGGAGCCTCCACGAAGGGCTGCATGTTGCCACGCAGGTGCCTGCCCAGCTGGTTGCGTCGGCAGCTGCATGCGATCGGCGGCGGAGACTTGGCTGGTGCGGGCCTGACGATGGCCTTGCTGGTGCGCTTGGCGAGGGCCTTGCAGGGTGGCCCGGCAAGGGTCTTGCCGTGGCGCGCAGGCGTCCCCGGCAAGGATCTTGCCGGGGGTCTTGTGGGTTTCTTCGGTGAGGATGGCTGCCTTCATATCCTCATTTGATATTGACTATTCTTTGTCTTTACAAAGATCTGCATGTCACCACAGAGGTGCCTCTCGAGCTCTGTCCCAATGCATTTGACGAGTGTTGGTGGGCTCGAGGGTGGCTCGCTCGGCTGGCATGGGCGAGCTGCCCCGGCAAGGTCCTTGCCGGGGAAACCTGCTTCGTCCATCTGATCTTTGTGGCCTTGGTCCTTATTGTTGCTTTGCTTCGTCTTGGGCTTCAGTCTTACCTTGGCTCACCTCCCTCACTCTGCTTGGTGTGGTCGCGGGCACGACTCTGACTACCCGTGCACAGGTAAAGGGGTACAAAAATGTGCCCCTAGTTTTGTACACCGACAACCCGCCGCGAGCCTCAACACTCATCGGATCGCATACATCAGTATGTATTATTTCCAATAAGTCAGTTGCTCGCTCCATTGTTCCGGAGAATGGCGTTTTAGTCATATTTCCCAAGAGGCATGGTTCACAAGCATCAAGTGATTCATAATCAAGTGATTCCAAAAGCCCATCAGCATGGAGTTTCTTCATGTGTTTTACACCAATATGACCTAAACGGCAGTGCCACAAATGAGTTGCACAATCATTATTAACTTTGCATCTTTTGGCTTCAATATTATGAATATGTGTATCAGTACGATCGAGATCCAACAAACCATTTTCATTGGGTGTATGACCATAGAAGGTTTTATTCATGTAAACAGAACAACAATTATTCTCTAGCTTACATGAAAAACCGTATTGCAATAAACATGATCAAATCATATTCATGCTCAACGCAAACACCAAATAACACTTATTTAGGTTCAACACTAATCTCGAAAGTGTAGGGAGCGTGCGATGATGATCATATCAATCTTGGAACCACTTCCAACACACATCGTCACTTCACCCTTAACTAGTCTCTGTTCATTCTGCAACTCCCGTTTCAAGTTACTAATCTTAGCAACTGAACCAGTATCAAATATCGAGGGGTTGCTACGAACACTAGTAAAGTACACATCAATAACATGTATATCAAATATAGCTTGTTCACTTTGACATCCTTCTTATCCGCCAAATACTTGGGGTGGTTCCGCTTCTAGTGACTAGTCCCTTTGCAGTAGAAGCACTTAGTCTCAGGCTTAGGTCCAGACTTGGGCTTCTTCACTTGGGCAGCAACTTGCTTGCCGCTCTTCTTGAAGTTCCCCTTCTTCCCTTTGCCCTTTCTCTTGAAACTAGTGGTCTTGTCAACCATCAACACTTGATGTTTTTCTTGATTTCTACCTTTGCTGATTTTAGCATCACGAAGAGCTTGGGAATTGTTTTCGTCATCCCTTGCATACTATAGTTCATCACGAAGTTCTACTAACTTGGTGATGGTGACTAGAGAATTCTGTCAATCGCTATTTTATCTGAAAGATTAACTCCCACTTGATTCAAGCGATTGTAGTACCCAGACAATCTGAGCACATGCTCACTGCTTGAGCTATTCTCCTCCATATTTTAGCTATAGAACTTGTTGGAGACTTCATATCTCTCAACTCGGGTATTTGCTTGAAATATTAACTTCAACTCCTAGAACATCTCATATGGTCCATGACGTTCAAAACGTCTTTGAAGTCCCGATTCTAAACCGCTAAGCATGGTGCACTAAACTATCAAGTAGTCATCATATTGAGCTAGCCAAACGCTCATAACGTCAGATCCGCTCTTGCAATAGGTCCGCTCACCTAGCGGTGCATCAAGGACATAATTCTTCGGCAGCAATGAGGATAAACCTCAGATCACGGATCCAATCCGCATCATTGCTACTAACATCTTTCAACATAGTTTTTCTCCAGGAACATATCAAAATAAACATAGGGAAGCAACAACGCAAGCTATTGATCTACAACATAATTTGCAAAATACTATCAGGACTAAGTTCATGATAAATTTAAGTTCAATTTAATCATATTACTTAAGAACTCCCACTTAGATAGACATCCCTCTAATCTTCTAAGTGATAACGTGATCCAAATCAACTAAACCATGTACGATCATCACGTGAGATGGAGTAGTTTCAATGGTGAACATCACTATGTTGATCATATCTACTATATGATTCACGCTCGACCTTTCGGTCTCAGTGTTCCGAGGCCATATCTGCATATGCTAGGCTCGTCAAGTTTAACCTGAGTATTCCGCGTGTGCAACTGTTTTGCACCCGTTGTATTTGAACGTAGAGCCTATCACACCCGATCATCACGTGGTGTCTCAGCACGAAGAACTTTCGCAATGGTGCATACTTCAGGGAGAACACTTATACCTTGAAATTTAGTGACAGATCATCTTATAAAGCTACCGCCGAACTAAGCAAAATAAGATGTATAAAAGATAAACATCACATGCAATCATAATATGTGACATGATATGGCTATCATCATCTTGTGCCTTTGATCTCCATCTCCAAAGCATCGTCATGATCTCCATCGTCACCGGCATGACACCATGATCTCCATCATCTTGATCTATATCAATGTGTCGTCACATGGTCATCTCGCCAACTATTGCTCTTGCAACTATTGCTATCGCATAGCGATAAAGTAAAGCAATTATTTGGCGCTTGCATCTTATGCAATAAAGAGACAACCATAAGGCTTTTGCCAGTTGCCGATAACTTCAACAAAACATGATCATCTCATACAATGACTTATATCTCATCACATCTTGACCATATCACATCACAACATGCCCTGCAAAAACAAGTTAGACGTCCTCTACTTTGTTGTTGCAAATTTTAAGTGGCTGTTACGGGCTGAGCAAGAACCGTTCTTACCTACGCATCAAAACCACAACGATATTTTGTCAAGTTGGTGTTGTTTTAACCTTCGTAAGGACCAGGCGTAGCCACACTCGGTTCAACTAAAGTTGGAGAAACTGACACCCGCCAGCCACCTGTGTGCAAAGCACGTCGATAGAACCAGTCTCGCATAAGCATACGCGTAATGTCGGTCCGGGCCGCTTCATCCAACAATACAGCCGAACCAAAGTATGACATGCTGGTAAGCAGTATGACTTATATCGCACACAACTCACTTGTGTTCTACTCGTGCATATGACATCTACGCATAAAACCTAGCTCGGATGCCACTGTTGGGGAACGTAGTAATTTCAAAAAAAAATCCTACGCACACGCAAGATCATGGTGATGCATAGCAACGAGAGGGGAGAGTGTTGTCCACATACCCTGGTAGACTGAAAGCGAAAGCGTTAGCACAACGCGGTTGATGTAGTCGCATGTCTTCACGATCCGACCGATCAAGTACCGAACGCACGGCACCTCCGAGTTAAGCACACGTTCAGCCTGATGACGTCCCTCAAACTCCGATCCAGCCGAGTGTGGAGGGAGAGTTTCGTCAGCATGATGGCGTGGTGACGATGATGATGTTCTACCGACGCAGGGCTTCGCCTAAGCACCGCTACAACATTATCGAGGTGGACTATGGTGGAGGGGGGCACCGCACACGGCTAAAAGATCAAACGATCAATTGTTGTGTCTATGGGGTGCCCCCTGCCCCCGTATATAAAGGAGCAAGGGAGGAGGAGGCCGGCCCTAGGAGGGGCGCGCCAAGGGAGTAGGATTCCTACTGAGTAGGTTTCCTCCTTTCCTAGTCCAACTAGGAGAAGGGGGGAAAGGGGGGAGGAGGAGAAGGAAGGGAGAGGGGGGCCGCGCCCCAAACCCCTTGTCCAATTCGGACTGGGCTTGGGAGGGGCGCGCGCCACCTCCCGAATGCTGCCTCTCCTTCCCACTAAGGCCCATTAAGGCCCAATACTTCTTTCCCGTATTCCCATAACTCCCCGGTACTCCGAAAAATACCCGAATCACTCGGAACCTTTTCGATGTCCGAATATAGTCGTCCAATATATCGATCTTTACGTCTCAACCATTTCGAGACTCTCGTCATGTCCCCGATCTTATCCGGACTAACTACCTTCGTACATCAAAACACATAAACTCATAATATAACCATCATCGAACTTTAAGCGTGCGGACCCTATGGGTTCGAGAAGTATGTAGACATGACCGAGACACGTCTCCGGTCAATAACCAATAGCGGAACCTGGATGCTCATATTGGCTCCCACATATTCTACGAAGATCTTCATCGGTCAGACCGCATAACAACATACGTTGTTCCCTTTGTCATCGGTATGTTACTTGCCCGAGATTCGATCGTCGGTATCTCAATACCTAGTTCAATCTCGTTCATTGGCAAGTCTCTTTACTCGTTCGTAATACATCATCCCGCAACTAACTCATTAGTTGCAATGCTTGCAAGGCTTAAGTGATGTGCATTACCGAGAGGGCCCAGAGATACCTCTCCGACAATCGGAGTGACAAATCCTAATCTCGAAATACGCCAACCCAGCAAGTACCTTCGGAGCCACCTGTAGAGCACCTTTATAATCACCCGATTACGCCAGGACGTTTGGTACCACACAAATTGTTCCTCCGATAAACGGGAGTTGCATAATCTCATAGTCATAGGAACATGTATAAGTCATGAAGAAAGCAATAGCAACATACTAAATGATCGGGTGCTAAGCTAACGTAATGGGTCATGTCAATCACATCATTCTCCTAATGATGTGATCCCGTTAATCAAATGACAACCCATTTTAATGGCTAGGAAACTTAACCATCTTTGATCAACGAGCTAGTCAAGTAGAGGCATACTAGTGACATACTGTTTGTCTATGTATTCACACATGTATTATGTTTCCGGTTAATACAATTCTAGCATGAATAATAAACATTCAACATGATATAAGGAAATAAATAATAACTTTATTATTGCCTCTAGGGCATATTTCCTTCAATAGCAAAATGCCTCTGGTAGTACTTAAAGCCCATAGTCTGGAATACTATCTTAAGAACATTCTCCCTATGGTTCCTGGCTTTCCAGGCACAATATATAGTGATGGGACTAATCATTCTGCACTAGAGTTCGAGTTGTTGTTCTCCTTGGCCTTGGAACTCTTGGCCTCCCCATCTGTCTCCTTGCTTTTGGCCCTCTTGGCCAGGTTCTCTTGCAGATCCTCCCCAGCCACCTTGCAAAAAGATGTAGTGAGATTCTTAAGTACTTTACTGTGTAAAACTGGGGGAGCAGCATTGCAAGGAAGACAAAAATTTCATGTGCATGGGTTTCTTCTGAAACCTTTATTTTCCTCTCTAATTCTTCCACTTCTCCTTACCTGAGTCTCAACTAGAGGTCCTTTTCCCCTCCTCTTTTTGGAGATAGCCTCACCAGTAGGTAAGAGAATAACATTACTTGGAGAAACCATTTTGAACGGCCTGCTCGAGAAGAAGGGTGGGTTGCTGGGCTATGTCCTGCATTCTCTTTATTAAATCCAACTGGGGACTGCAGCTTGCAAACAGGAGCCTGAGAGATAGAGCATTTATCAGAAATGCAAAAAGTCATTGAGTCTTCCTCCTTACAGTTTTCAATAAGAATTTGCCATAAGGGAGATTTCAGCAAGTGCAAAGTCCATTCAAACTTGTCTGGTGTCAGAAGTAGGTGAAGAATGAAATTGAACCAACTTACTGGAATTTAGATGAAAAGGAACTGACCACCTGTGTGGGATAAGGTGCAAAGTGCTTCCCTCAGAGCTCAATACCTTCCTCAGACATAAGATGAGCACCATCAATAACAGATAAAGCATGTTGAGAGGCCAAATTAAAAATATCTTGTGAACTGATAGTTGGTCTAGAAGAATTATCCAAATTAATATTGATTATACCTGTAGAGGGTCCAGCATTTTCCCCAATTGGGATAGATTTCAGATAATCCTCATTCTCTTTTGACCCTTCCTTAATCAGGCCTTGTTCTGCAACAACCTGAAATTTATCCGAAGGAACCTGCACTGCATCTGCAACATTAGTTACTTCTACTCATGTGGCTTGCACTTCCATTGCGTCCTACTGTGGTTGAGATTAGTGTCATTCATATTCTCCTCTGCATTTTTCATGTTTTGTGCTCCAGCTGGTTGCTGCTCCATTTGCTCAGCAGCTCCCAACAGTTGATCCACACGTGCAATGAACTCACCTTCTTCAAAATCATTGTCAGCATCATCAGAAGCATAGGCTTGCAGCAAATTGTGCAAACCAATTCCTAGAGGAACCTCAATGTTTTCCAAAGAAATTTGATTCGCCTCTTGATTCAGAATGTTAAGTCCAGCATTATGAGAGGATAAACCTTCAGACAGAGAAACTGTTGTGGTAATACTGCTGTTAGGCATAACTTCATTACCATCTAACTGAACTTCTTCCTGTTGCTGTTGTTGCACAGTGTCCATAGGCTGTGTTGCTGGTTGAGCAAAAGCCCAGTGGCCCTGCTCATCCCACTCTTCCCACTCAACATTGTCAATAGCGGCATTATTGAATTGCATGTTGTGAAATCCTGGAAAGTCATTTGCATTCTGAGGTATTGAATGTGGGTTGATACGTCTCCAACGTATCTATAATTTTTTATTGTTCCATGCTATTATATTATCTGTTTTGGATGTTTCTGGGCTTTATTAAACACTTTTATATTATTTTTGGGACTAACCTATTAACCCAGAGCCCAGTGCCAGTTTCTGTTTTTTCCCTTGTTTCAGTGTTTCGCAGAAAAGGAATATCAAACGGAGTCCAAACGGAATGAAACCTTCGGGAAAGTTATTTTTGGAAATAAAGCAATACGGGAGACTTGGAGTGCACGTCAGGGGCTCAACGAGGAGAGCACGAGGCAAGGGGGGCACGCCCACCCCCCTGGGCGTGCCCTCCACCCTCATGGGCCCCTCGTGGCTCCCCTTACCGACTTATTTCGACTATATATTCCCATATACCCTAAAACCTTCGGGGAACAGAATAGATCGGGAGTTCCACCACCGCAAGCCTCTGCAGCCACCAAAAACCAATCGGGACCCTTTTCTGGCACCCTGCCGGAGGGGGGGATCCCTCACCGGTGGCCATCTTCATCATCCCGGCGCTATCCATGACAAGGAGGGAGTAGTTCACCCTCGGGGCTGAGGGTATGTACCAGTAGCTATGTGTTTGATCTCTCTCTCTCTCTCGTGTTCTTGAGGTGGTACGATCTTGATGTATCGCGAGCTTTGCTATTATAGTTGGATCTTATGATGTTTCTCCCCCTCTACTCTCTTGTAATGGATTGAGTTTTCCCTTTGAAGTTATCTTATCGGATTGAGTCTTTAAGGATTTGAGAACACTTGATGTATGTCTTGCCATGCTTATCTATGGTGACAATGGGATATCACGTGATCCACTTGATGTATGTTTTGGTGATCAACTTGCGGGTTCCGCCCATGAACCTATGCATAGGGGTTGGCACACATTTTCGTCTTGACTCTCCGGTAGAAACTTTGGGGCACTCTTTGAAGTTCTTTTTGTTGGTTGAATAGATGAATCTGAGATTGTGTGATGCATATCGTATAATCATACCCAGGATACTTGAGGTGACATTGGAGTATCTAGGTGACATTAGGGTTTTGGTTGATTTGTGTCTTAAGGTGTTATTCTTGTACGAACTCTATGATAGATTGAATGGAAAGAATAGGTTCGTGTTATTTTACTATGGACTCTTGAATAGATCGATCAGAAAGGATAACTTTGAGGTGGTTTCGTACCCTACCATAATCTCTTCGTTTGTTCTCCGCTATTAGTGACTTTGGAGTGACTCTTTGTTGCATGTTGATGGATAGTTATGTGATCCAATTATGTTATTATTGTTGAGAGAACTTGCACTAGTGAAAGTATGAACCCTAGGCCTTGTTTCCTAGCATTGCAATACCGTTTGTGCTCACTTTTATCATTAGTTACCTTGCTGTTTTTATATTTTCAGTTTACAAAAACCTATATCTACCATCCATATTGCACTTATATCACCATCTCTTCGCCGAACTTGTGCACCTATACAATTTACCATTGTATTGGGTGTGTTGGGGACACAAGAGACTCTTTGTTATTTGGTTGCAGGGTTGCTTGAGAGAGACCATCTTCATCCTACGCCTCCCACAGATCGATAAACCTTAGGTCATCCACTTGAGGGAAATTTTCTACTGTAGTACAAACCTCTGCACTTGGAGGCCCAACAACGTCTACAAGAAGAAGGTTGTGTAGTAGACATCAAGCAGTTTCTGGCGCCGTTGTCGGGGAGGTGAGTGCTTGAAGGTATATCTTTAGACCTTGCAATCGAATCTTTTTGTTTCTTGTTTTATCACTAGTTTAGTTTATAAAAGAAAACTACAAAAAAATGGAATTAAGGGTGCCTCATATGCTTCAGCTTTTTAATGTCTTTCGTGAAAATAAGGATTCCGATAATTGTGCTCAGTTGCTAGAGGAAGAATGCATTAAAATGTTTGACACTAAATTTTTGAATGATGAGCATGATTGCAATGTTGTTAGTATGAATTCCTTGAATACCCATGATGCTAATGATATGCAAAGCCACAAGCTTGGGGAAGCTATGTTTGATGAAGATGATATTTTTTGTCCCCCAAGTTTTGATGAGCAAATTTATTATGATGAAAGCATGCCTCCTATCTACGATGATTATTGTGATGAAATGTATGCTATAAATAATAATGATAACCATGAAACTTGTCATCTTGATCTTAATTTTCAATCACATGATAGTTATTTTGTTGAGTTTGCTCCCATTATTCTGAATGAGAAATTTTTTGCTTATGTGGAGAGTAGTAAAAAATTCTATACTTGTAGATCATGGAAATAATGCTTTATGTGATAGTTATATCATTGAATTCATTCATGATGCTTGTATGAATTGCAATAATATCAAGTTTCCTCTCTATGTGCTTAAAGTTTTGAAGTTATGCTTGTTTTGCCTTCCTATGCTAGTTGATTATTGTCCCCATAAGTTGTTTGCTCACAAAATCCCTATGCATACGAAGTGGGTTAGACTTAAATGTGCTAGTCATATTCTTCATGATGCTCTCTTTATGTTTCAATTCTTATCTTTTATGTGAGCATCATTGAAATCATCATGCCTAGCTAGGGGCGTTAAACGATAGCGCTTGTTGGGAGGCAACCCAACTTTATTTTAGTTTCTTGCTTTTTGGTTCTGTTTAGGAATGAATAAGTCATCCAGCTTCTTTTAGATGCGTTTTTGTGTTTTAGTTAGTGTTTGTGCCAAGTTAAACCTATAGGATCTTCTTGGATGATAGTTATTTGATCTTGCTGAAAATTCCAGAAACTTTCTGTTCACGAAAACAATTGTTAAAAATTACCAGAACGTGATATAATATTGATTCCAATTGAAGCAGATCAATAATCAAATTATCAAGGTTTTCCTATTTTGGTAGAATTGTTTGAGTTCCAGAAGTTTGGGTTAGTTACAGATTACTACAGACTGTTCTGTTTTTGACAGATTCTGTTTTTTGTGTGTTGTTTGCTTATTTTGATGAATCTATGGCTATTAAAATAGTTTATAAACCATAGAGAAGTTGGAATACAGTAGATTTAACACCAATATAAATAAAGAATGAGTTCATTACAGTACCATGAAGTGGTGTTTTGTTTTCTTTCGCTAACGGAGCTCACAAGATTTTCTATTAAGTTTTGTGTTGTGAAGTTTTCAAGTTTTGGGTAAAGATTTGATGGACCATGGAATAAGGAGTGGCAAGAGCCTAAGCTTGGGGATTCCCAAGGCACCCCAAGGTAATATTCAAGGACAACCAAGATCCTAAGCTTGGGGATGCCCCGGATGGCATCCCCTCTTTCGTCTTCATTCATCGGTAACTTTACTTGGAGCTATATTTTTATTCACCACATGATATGTGTTTTGCTTGGAGCGTCATTTCATTTTATTTTGTTTTTCTTGCTGTTTGAATAAAATATAAAGATCTGAAATTATTAAATGGGAAAGTCTTCACATAGTTGCATAATTATTCGACTACTCATTGATCTTCACTTATATCTTTCGGAGTAGTTTGTTGTTTGCTCTAGTGCTTCACTTATATCTTTTAGAGCACGACGGTGGATTTATATATGAACTCTCATGCTTCACTTATATTATTTTGAGAGTCTTTAGAGCATCATGGTAATTTGCTTTGGTTATAAATTTAGTCCTAATATGATGGGCATCCAAGAGGGATATAATAAAAACTTTCATATAAAGTGCATTGAATACGATGAGAAGTTTGATTCCTTATGATTGTTTTGAGATATGAAGATAGTAATATTATAGTCATGCTAGTGGAGTAGTTGTGAATTTGAGAAATACTTGTGTTAAAGTTTGGGTTCCCGTAGCATGCACGTATGGTGAACCGTTATGTGATGAAGACGGAGCATGATTTATTTATTGATTGTCCTCCTTATGAGTGGCGGTCGGGGACGAGCGATGGTCTTTTCCTACCAATCTATCCCCCTAGGAGCATGCGCGTAATACTTTGTTTTGGTAACTAATAGATTTTTGCAATAAGTATATGAGTTCTTTATGACTAATGTTGAGTTCATGGATTATACGCACTCTCACCCTTCCACCATTGCTAGCCTCTCTAAATACCGCGCACCTTTCACCGGTATCATACACCCACCATATATCTTCCTCAAAACAGCCACCATAACTACCTATTATGGCATTTCTAGCCATTCCGAGATATATTGCCATGCAACTTTCCATCGTTCCGTTTATTATGATACACTCCATCATTGTCATATTGCTTTGCATGATCATGTAGTTGACATTGTACTTGTGGCAAAGCCACCGTTCATAATTCTTTCATACATGTCACTCATGAGTCATTGCACATCCCGGTACACCGCCGGAGGCATTCATATAGAGTCATATTTTGTTCTAAGTATCGAGTTGTAATTATTGAGTTGTAAGTAAATAAAAGTGTGATAATCATCATTATTAGAGCATTGTCCCAGTGAGGAAAGGATGATGAAGACTATGATTCCCCCACAAGTCGGGATGAGACTCCGGACGAAAAAAAAGAGGCCATAAAAAGGCCCAAATAAAAAAATAAAAAAAGTAAAAAAAAGAAAATGAGAGAAAAAGAGAGAAGGGACAATGTTACTATCCTTTTACAACACTTGTGCTTCAAAGTAGCACCATGATCTTCATGATAGAGAGTCTCCTATGTTGTCACTTTCATATACTAGTGGGAATTTTACATTATAGAACTTGGCTTGTATATTCCAATGATGGGCTTCCTCAAAATGCCCTAGGTCTTCGTGAGCAAGCGAGTTGGATGCACACCCACTTAGTTTCTTGTGTTGAGCTTTCATACACTTATAGCTCTAGTGCATCCATTGCATGGCAATCCCTACTCACTCACATTGATATCTATTGATGGGCATCTCCATAGCCCGTTGATACGCCTAGCTGATGTGCGACTATCTCCTCCTTTTTGTCTTCTCCAAAACCACCATTCTATTCCACCTATAGTGTTATGTCCATGGCTCACGCTCATGTATTGCGTGAAGATTGAAAAAGTTTGAGAACATCAAAAGTATGAAACAATTGCTTGGCTTGTCATCGAGGTTGTGCATGATTTAAATATTTTGTGTGATGAAGATAGAGCATAGCCAGACTATATGATTTTGTAGGGATAGCTTGCTTTGGCCATTTTATTTTGAGATGACATGATTACTTTGTTAGTATGCTTGAAGTATTATTATTTTTATGTCAATATTAAACTTTTGTCTTGAATCTTATGGATCTGAATATTCTTGCCACAATAAAGAGAATTACATGGATAAATATGTTAGGTAGCATTCCACATAAAAAATTCTGTTTTTATTATTTACCTACTCAAGGACGAGCAGGAATTAAGCTTGGGGATGCTGATACGTCTCCAACGTATCTATAATTTTTGATTGTTCCATGCTATTATATTATCTGTTTTGGATGTTTATGGGCTTTATTAAACACTTCTATATTATTTTTGGGACTAACCTATTAACCCAGAGCCTAGTGCCAGTTTCTGTTTTTTCCCTTGTTTTAGTGTTCTGCAGAAAAGGAATATCAAACGGAGTCCAAACGGAATGAAACCTTCGGAAAAGTTATTTTTGGAAAGAAAGCAATACGGGAGACTTGGAGTGCACCTCACGGGCTCAACGAGGAGAGCATGAGGTAGGGGGCGCGCCCACCCCCCTGGGCGCGCCCTCCACCCTCGTGGGCCCCTCGTGGCTCCCCTTACCGACTTATTTCGCCTATATATTCCCATATACCCTAAAACCTTCGGGGAATAGAATAGATCGGGAGTTCCGACGCCGCAAGCCTCTGCAGCCACCAAAAACCAATCAGGACCCTTTTCTGGCACCCTGCCGGAGGGGGGATCCGTCACCGGTGGCCATCTTCATCATCCCGGCGCTCTCCATGACGAGGAGGGAGTAGTTCACCCTCGGGGCTGAGGGTATGTACCAGTAGCTATGTGTTTGATCTCTCTCTCTCATGTTCTTGAGGTGGTACGATCTTGATGTATCGCGAGCTTTGCTATTATAGTTGGATCTTATGATGTTTCTCCCCCTCTACTCTCTTGTAATGGATTGAGTTTTCCCTTTGAAGTTATCTTATCGGATTGAGTCTTTAAGGATTTGAGAACACTTGATGTATGTCTTGCCGTGCCTATCTGTGGTGACAATGGGATATCACGTGATCCACTTGATGTATGTTTTGGTGATCAACTTGCGGGTTCCGCCCATGAACCTATGCATAGGGGTTGGCGCACGTTTTCGTCTTGACTCTCCGGTAGAAACTTTGGGGCACTCTTTGAAGTTCTTTGTGTTAGTTGAATAGATGAATCTGAGATTGTGTGATGCATATCGTATAATCATACCCACGGATACTTGAGGTGACATTGGAGTATCTAGGTGACATTAGAGTTTTGGTTGATTTGTTTCTTAATGTGTTATTCTAGTACGAACTCTATGATAGATTGAACGTAAAGAATAGCTTCGTGTTATTTTACTACGGACTCTTAAATAGATTGATCAGAAAGGATAACTTTGAGGTGGTTTCGTACCCTACCATAATCTCTTCGTTTGTTCTCTGCTATTAGTGACTTTGGAGTGACTCTTTGTTGCATGTTGATGGATAGTTATCTGATCCAATTATGTTATTATTGTTGAGAGAACTTGCACTAGTGAAAGTATGAACCCTAGGCCTTGTTTCATAGCATTGCAATACCGTTTGTGCTCACTTTTATCATTAGTTACTTTGATGTTTTTATATTTTCAGTTTAAAAAAACCTATATCTACCATCCGTATTGCACTTGTATACCAATCTCTTCGCCGAACTAGTGCACATATACAATTTATCATTGTATTGGGTGTGTTGGGGACACAAGAGACTCTTTGTTATTTGGTTGCAGGGTTGCTTGAGAGAGACCATCTTCATCCTACACCTCCCACGGATTGATAAATCTTAGGTCATCCACTTGAAGCATATTTGCTGCTGTTCTACAAACCTCTGCACTTGGAGGCCCAACAACGTCTACAAGAAGAAGGTTGTGTAGTAGACATCATGGGTCAACTCCAAGAGGGGGGAAAGGATCTTCATCTGCAGGCCCACCTCCCTGCATTTCCTGCATATTATATCAAGTTTTTAAACCGAAGACAGTTTCATAGTTGACACTATTTATTAGAACTAGAGTATGAATGCCTAACATGACCTATCAACACTACTTATGTGTAGGATGAACTAGAGTATATGAATGCAACTAAAAGAATACATGACCAATCAAAACTATTTTTTGAACTGTCAATGCTTTTGGCAAAAAAACAAAGATGGCAAGCAAAATTATAAATGTTTACACACTAGTTTTGGAGCTATCAAGTTAGGTTATGAAAGCTTTGGCACTGTCAAAGCTTTATCATTGGCAAAGCTTACATTTTGCCACTAACTAGTTTTCAGTTTGGCACATTCAAACCTTACATTTTGGCACTGTCAAAGTTTACATTTTGGCACTCTCAAAGTTTTCAGTTTGACACATTCAAATCTTACATTTTGCCACCATCAGAGTTTACATTTTGGCACTATCAATGCTTTTTTCTAACCATTTTTGGCACTATCAAAGCCCATTAATTGAAACTAGAACGAACCCTAGATAATATTCTGTAGTGCTGAGATTCAAGTAAACAAATCGAGAGGGAGATGCTCACCGAGGACTGGAGCCGCTATGCATCGTCGCACGCCTGCATCTCCATCACCGTCGCCTGCCGTTGTCGCCAAAACCCTAACATTTGGGTTCAAATAAAAAGATTCAGGAAAGGTACAACAATGGCAGTGAAAGGGGAGGTGTAGATGTATGGCAGCGAGAGGATGAGGGATAAAAGAATAATAGAGCATCGGAGAACATCAGAAATGATCAAAATCACCGTCGGTAGAAGGGGGTCGATGGAGTAGGTGGCGAGAACGAAAGGGGAACGAGAGAGAGAGAGAGAGAGAGAGAGAGAGAGAGAGAGAGAGAGAGAGAGAGAGAGAGAGAGAGAGCGTCGAGTGGGGCGAGGGGTCCATGTCCCCTAGATTTTGACCCGCCCGCCTCGGACGCAATGTTCGGCTAGGCCCAATAGGCCCATGTCAGAAAAATAATTAAATCATCATTTTGTTTTAGAAAATACTCAAAATTGAAAAAGATTCAAAATAAGAAAAAGACTCAAAATTATAAATGATTAATAATTTTTTTAAAGACTCAAAATCATAAAAGATTCAAAATAATAAAATACTCAATTTATAAATGATTCTAAATAATAAAAGACTCATAATTATAAAAGATTCAAAATAATAAAATACTAAAAATTATAAAGGATTCAAATTAATAAAAGACTCGGAATTATAAAAGATTCAAAATTAGAAAAATATTCAAAATAATAAAAACTCTCAAAATAAGAATAAGATTCAATATTATAGAAGTTTCAAAATAATAAAAAGGCTCAAAATAAGAAAAGACTCAAAATTATAAAAGATTTAAAATAATAGAAAGACATAAAATAATAAAAAAGATTCAAAATAATAAAAGGACTCAAAATTATTTTTGGTGTGCCAGGAATTAGATTGAAATGCAACGCGAGCATTAGCTTCTGCCTGGTCAGTACAAATTGGCCTACCAAATTGTGTCATGCTAGAAAAAAGCAACGCCGGGACTAACTATATAAAGGTGTCGTACCAAATATGCCAATGCCACCGACATTTTAAGTCTTGGTAATTGCGCGCCGCCAATTAAAGTTATGCCTAGCCATTTCTCCACTAGTGACATTCGGTCTTGGATCAAGATTACAAGAGCTCAGGTCCTAGAATCGGCTCAAGTGGAACAAAACACCGATGCATAAAGCATGGCCTCCCACCATTTCCCATGTTATAAATTATCATAATTATATCCATTGTACAAAATGAATGTATTAGAGTCAGGTTCAACAGCCATAAGCAGCAACAGATAGGTATAACATTAATTGAGAAACAAACCTAAGCATGCATACTACGACAAGAGGAGGAAGGCTAACATGGCAATAACACAAGCAGGTAACTAGGAATGGTAGGTAAATGCAATATCATGGTTACAATAAATAGGTCATGCAGAAGATAGGTATAGAAAGACCACTACAACATCATTACACTAATGCAAGAATATGGGAGAAAGCAATAATTGGAAATATGCCCTAGAGGCAATTATATTTGTATTATTATATTTCCATATTCCTAATTGTAGAGTTTATATTCTATTCTATAACTGCTATGATCCTGCAATATATGATTCAGTGGAAAACTCATTGTCAGTGAGAACGACACCTATGGGGTCACTGGGATCCCTTCTACGGTCGGCGGGCGCGAGGTTGTGCAAAGAGCAGGTCTGACAGGAAGCACACAGGTCGTTTACCCAGGTTCGGGTCGCGGAGATGCGTAATACCCTAGTCCTGCTTTGCTGGATGTATTGAGTGTTCTTGTGCTCTCGAACTAGCTACGGTGGTTGCGTAGTTCCAAAGAGCCGAATCCTCCTCCAGTATGCCTCGGGCCTCCTTTTATAGTCGAAAAGGGGTTGCCACGGTGGCACACATGAGGTGGAATGGTGTACAGTGCGTGAGCTTATCGCTCGACATTACGGGACAAAGCGCATTAAATGTGCTACTTAGGTGTCCATTAGCTTTATCGGGGACGGGAACGAGGCCCGTCCCGTCCGTCGCCGCTCTGCCTCGCTTCGACGCGCGCCCAGGCCAGTGATGTGTGCAGCGCCATGTAGGCAGACAGGCTGCTGAGGTGGCGCGGTGGCAGGGCCTTCACGAAGAGTTGCATGCCACCATGCAGGTGCTTGCTGAGTCGGTGTAGAGGCCGCCCGTCACCAAGCAGGTGCCTGCCCAGCTGGTTGAGCTAGCAGCTGCTTGGGGACGGCAGTGGAGTCTTGGCTGGTGCGGGCCTGGCAGTGGCCCTGCTGATGCCCTCGGCAAGGGTCTTGTCGTGGCGTTGCAGTCATTCCCGGCAAGGCGCTTGCCGGGGGTCTTGTGGATTTCCTCGGCTAGGATCCCGCCGAGGGTCGCCGTCTTCTGGTCCTCATCTGATTTCACATGTGTATGATCTTGACGAAGATCTGCATGCCACCACAGAGGCGCCTCCCGAGCCTTGGTTCCAATGTGGTTGGTTGGGTTGGAAACCGTGGGCCTAATGGTGGCTTGCTCCGCTGGCATCGGGCAGGCTACCCTGGCAAGGCTCTTGCCGGGGCTGCGGAGGCTGCCTCGGCAAGGATCTTGCCGAGGGAGTCTACCTCGCCCTCTTGCCCTCCTATGTTTTTGGTTTGGCGTTGCCTTGGTTGTCTTGTGCTTCGGCTTCTCTCCGGCTTCCCTCCTCTGCCCTGCTAAGTGTGGCCGTGGCACGTGGCTCTGACTACCCGTGCACAAGTAAAGGGGTCAAAAGGAGAGCCCTACTTTTGTACACCGATAGGAGCCCCCGGGTCCGGGCCACACATAAGCGCGACGCGTTGTTGGGCCAAGCCCAGAACGGTGCGCGGGCAGGTGGGGCGGATTTTACTGCGGTAGTTGTTCGTCCGCTGCGCTTCTCCACGACCTGCGTTAAACGCGTGATGTGGAGAGTCGTGCGTGACGTGGGGGTCATGCGTGAGGCGGTTCCCGCATGCATGCGTCACATCATGGTAAAGAGGCGGCTCGCGCCTTCCCCATAAAAAGAGGGAGGCACGGAGGCGCGGCTCATTTACTGAGTGGACTCGAGTCGCGGTCTTCAAGGCGCCCACGCCCCACGATCACGGTGCGGGGAACGGTCGCCTCACCCGTCCTCTCGATCCTGCTTGCTCGCCATGCGTCCTCCATGCAGGTGGAAGGCGGTGGAGGCGGGAAACCGGGCCGTCGCTGATTGAGACAGCGGGTCGGTCCTGATTCCCTGTGCCTCTGATGGCTGGATTGGCTGAGTGGGGCGGCCGAGCCTCGACCCTGCCCCTTTATAAGGAGGGAGAGGGGGATGTCATCCCACATTCTCCTAGCATCCATCCTCTTCCACATTCACTCCTTTCTTCCATCCGCCAAGGCGAGAGGGGGTGTTGTGCCTTTGATGGTGGCGGCGAGGGTCGCCGCTCGACAGCGTGTTCCCCCTTCTCAAGAGCACGCGGTAGCAGAGCCGGTTACGAGAGGAAGGGGGAGGGGCGAGGCCGGGGTCTCCGTGGTGCTCCGGGAAGAGGGGGACGAGGCGGCGCAATGGTCGTGCCTCCGCCATCGATGCCCTCCGTGATGGAGGGCCACGTCGGGGACCAGCCCCGCGAGTTCTTCAGCAGGTTGTGTCGGCCACCGCAGCGTCGTCTCTGCCTCCCCACCCAATTTGCTCGGGAGATGGAGCTCGATACACCCCAGACCCTCAGGCTGCACATGAAGGGCTGCGGGAACGGCGGCACGCGGTTCGACATCGACTTCCCCGCTCCTCAAGTCATGTACCTCCGTCGCGGATGGAAAACATTTTCTCACGTCCAAAGCCTGACGGCGGGGCTCGTCCTCTACTTCAAGTTAATGGAGGGCGGCCTGCTCTCTGTCAAGGTCTTTGGAGATCTTGGAACTCGCCTAAAGTACAACGTGGAGAGATCCTCCGACGATGAAGATTCCTCCTCGAGCGGGAGTGACGAGGAGGACAGCGACAGCGACGACGAGGGAGTCAAGCGGCGGGATGCCGACCCCGACTCTGACCGACCGCGCCGCCCCTCCCTCGGCCACACGCCCTGCCGAGGGCCTTCCTCGCCAAGCTCTCCATCGGGGTGCTCCCCGTCGTCTCCTTGGCCGGCTGGCGTAGGAGGGCCGGAGAAGGCGAAGAAGGCGGGTGGCGGCCGTCAAGTCGAAGTACGCGAGCACCGACGCCTTCGTCGCGTATTGCCGGCCCGCTGCCTCATCTTCCAGCTCCTTTCCCGGCACCAAGATGTTCTCTTGGTGCCTTCTACTCCTCATACCTTGCCTAGGCGCTCTTTTTGCCCTCCTGCTGTCTTGTTCCACCTTCTGAGGAGAGGGACAAGAAAGGGATTACGGGCACCTTATCTCTTTTTAGTTTGTAAGCCTGCGGGCACTTGTTAGGTTTAAAATTTGTAATCCCCTTTCTCATGTTTTTCATCCCGTATGAACTGTACCTGTATGGGACGTTTTTAATGAAAAAGGGTGCTTGCCAGGTTTCTTTGTGCGTGAGCGAGGCCCATGCCAAGGGATGAATCCTTGTTATTTTTAAGATAAACATTGTTGCCCGGCAACAGGCCTTGCCGTTCCCCCACTTCAGTCGACCATTCTCACGCTCTTGGCGGAGGCAGGGGTGAAGTAGAGTTAGGCCCCTCGTTCATTTTCTTGCCACCGCGACTAAGACCAAGTTCTAACCCAGGGGATAGCTCTAGGGTACAGGAAAAGGGGAGCATGGTGGTTTAAGAATATAAACGAGGTTAACAGGGGATGAAAGACTTATCTGAATCTGCAGCCCCCGGCCACCTTGGCTTGCCGTGGTTGGATCCTTGTGTCTTTAGCCCCCGGCAGTCTTGGCTTGCCGGGGCCGGAGCGCCGGTTCGTCCTCTTTCTCCCAAGCGGCTCAGCAGAAGTGTCCATGTGCCCTGCGAACCAAAGAGGACAGAAAGACGCAAACTCGACCGCTAGGCTAGGGGTTAGTCACTGCTAAGCACTATCAACCCTAACCGAG
Source organism: Aegilops longissima (assembly GCA_021605205.1). Lineage (NCBI taxonomy): Eukaryota > Viridiplantae > Streptophyta > Magnoliopsida > Poales > Poaceae > Aegilops > Aegilops longissima. The sequence goes on along the minus strand of CM038679.1, from coordinate 369,865,171 downwards.
GGAGAGACTTAACCTAGCATGCATGCTATAACTTAGGGCGCCAGCTCTTCGTTTATTTATGCTCAGGGTCTGCGCCTGGCTTTGTACAGAGGGTTACATGCCTTGCCGGCAAAGCTTGTACAAAAGATGGCTTGCCGAGAGGCCCGGCAACCGCGCCTTATGGGTAAAACTTGCGAAGATGTTCGATGTTCCAGGAGTTGCTTACTGGGACAACATCCTCGGTCTCCAGGCGGATTGCGCCGGGCCTGGTGACTCGTATTACTCGATAAGGGCCTTCCCACTTCGGCGTCAACTTTTTGGAATTCTTGGCCAATTGAACGCGCCGAAGAACAAGGTCGCCTTCCTCAAAACTTCGGGCATGAACCTTGCGGCTATGGTAGCGGCGCAAGGCTTGCTGGTAGCATGCTGCTCTCACAGCCACCCGAAGACGATCTTCCTCAAGGAGCGTTGCGTCATCTTGTCGCAATTGCTTGCTCAAGCTCTTCGTAAGCGAGCACTCGAGGTGACCCGTATATGAGTTCCATGGGTAGAACTGCTTCTGCCCCGTATACTAGGGCAAAGGGTGTCTGGCCGGAGGCTCGATTTGGCGTCGTCCTGATCGACCAAAGAACCGCCGGCAACTCATCAATCCAGTGCCTTCCGCTCTTGTGCAGCCTGTCAAAAGTCTTTGTCCTCAGGCCTCGCAACACTTCAGCATTTTCCCTCTCTGCATGGCCGTTGCTCCGTGGGTGTGCCACGGAAGCGAAACAGACCTTGCTGCCGAGGTCTTGGATGTATTGCATGAAGGTGTGGCTTGTGAATTGCGTGCCCTTGTCGGTGATGACTCTGTTTGGTACAGCAAAACGGCAAACTAGCCCCTTGAAGAACTTGACGGCTGACTGTGTTGTCACCCTCTTCACTGCTTCCACCTCCGGCCACTTTGTGAACTTGTCGATCGCAACGTACAAGTACTCAAAGCCCCTGACAGCGTGGGGGAAAGGACCTAGGATGTCGAGCCCCCAGACCGAGAATGGCCAGGAAAGAGGAATTGTTTGAAGGGCTTGAGCTGGCTGATGAAGCTTCTTCGAATGGAACTGACACGCTTCACACTTGGTTACTAGTGACGTTGCATCCTGGAGGGCAGTGGGCCAGAAGAAACCCTGCCGGAACACCTTGCCGGCAAGGGCCCTCGACCCTATGTGGGATCCACATATGCCTCCATGTATCTCTGCCAATAGCTCCAGTCCTTCCTCCCAAGGAATGCACTTCAATTTCACACTGTTCGTTCTCTTCCTGTACAGGACGTCATCGACAAACTGATACATAGCAGACCGACGGGCTACTTTCTCCGCTTCTTCCTGCTCCTTAGGAAGCTCCCCTGTTTGGAGGAATCGCACGGTATGTTGTGCCCATGCCGGAGCCTGGGGCTCGACGGCAAGGACCAAAGGCATTTCTTCTGCCATGGGAGCGGTCGTCTCTACGGCCAGGGTTTGACGGCCTGCCGGAGTCAGTCGCTCCTCGACAGGCTCAGAATCCACGGCAACTCCCTTGCCGGCGGCCCCCGGGGGCTTAGCGGGAAAGTACTTGCCGGGGCATGATTTCCTTCTTTTGTTCTGCCCCGTTGATGGTTCGACGGATGGTTGAGTTAACCGAAGCAAAAAAGTACCTGGTTCCACAGGTAGCTTGAATGCAGCGCGCTTTGACAAGTAATCGGCGATGTCGTTCTCTGCTCGGGGAACATGCTCCGCTTGTATACCGTCAAAGCGCTCTTCCAGCTTCCTCACCTCATCTACGTAGGCCTCCATCAACGGGCTCTGATAATCTTTGTTGACTTGTCTGACGACAAGCTGCGAATCACCCCTGACGATGAGCTTCTTACCCCGAGGTCTGTTGTGATCCTGAGACCGGCAAGCAACCCCTCGTACTCAGCAGTGTTGTTGGTGGACATCTCCTTGGGGAAGTGCATCTGGATTACATACTTGAGGTGCTCTCCAGTGGGTGCGACGAGCAGCACACCAGCACCGGCGCCTTGCAGTGAGAAAGCCCCGTCAAAGTACATGATCCAGTTGTGACATGCTTCCTTGCCGGGGAGAGTGGTCTCCTGGATTTCCTCGTCAGGCGTTGAGGTCCATTCTGCAATGAACTCCGCCAAGACTCTGCTCTGGATTGTCGAAGTTCTTTCAAACTTCAACGCAAAGCTTGACAACTCCAAGGCCCACTCCACAATCCTTCCGGTTGCGTCTGGGTTGTGCAGTATCCGTTGCAACGGGAGGCGGGTGACGACAGTGATCTTGTGGGCTTGGAAGTAATGACACAGCTTCCTCGAGGCCATAAGGAGGCCGAAGAGCAATTTCTGCACACTGGAGTACCTTGACCTAGCCCCGTGCAAGAGGGAGCTGACAAAGTAAACAGGGTGCTGCATCATCTTCTTCTTCTGCACCACTTCACTTGGCTGCGCGGGCCCTGTCCCGATGGTGTCAGTCTCTGCCGGGGGCCTTGCCTTGCCGGCACCAGGCCCTGCCGGGGGAATCTTTGACGTGACATCCGCCGGTCCTACCGTTTCCACTGCCTCTTTGTCGACCTCCCTCTGCGCCACCAGTGCGACGCTGACCACTTGATTCATCGCCGCCAGATACAACAGCAACGGCTCTTGTGGTTTAGGCGCCACCAGTACTGGTGTAGAAGAGAGGTATTTCTTCAGATCCTGCAGTGCTACTTCAGCCTCCGGGGTCCACTCCATTGGGCCCGCCTTTTTAAAATCTTGAAAAAGGGAAGGGCACGCTCGGCAGACTTGGAGATGAATAGGCTCATGGCGGCAATGCAGCCAGTGAGACGACGCACATCCTTGATCCGCTTGGGCGTTTCAATCTGCTCGATAGCCTTGATGTTGCCTAGGTTTGCCTCGATCCCACGCTGCGACACAAAGAACCCGAGAAGTTTGTCGGACGGAACGCCGAAGACACACTTCTCAGGGTTCAACTTGAGGTTGATCTTGCGCAGATTGGCAAACGTCTCTTCTAAGTCTTGTACAAGAGTTGCCTTGTCCTTGGTTTTGACCACTATGTCATCCATGTAAGCTTCCATATTTCTATGTAGCTGGGGCTCAAAACCAATTTGGACCGCCCTTGCAAACGTCGAGCCAACACTCTTCAACCCGAAAGGCATCCGTAAAAAGCAATACGTACCACATGGGGTGATGAATGCTGTCTTCTCTTCATCTTCTCTTTTCATGAAGATCTGGTGGTAGCCCGAGTAGGTGTCGAGGAATGATAACATATCACACCAGGCCGTGGAGTCAAAAATATGGTCGATGCGCGGCAATGGGAAGGGGTCCTTAGGACAAGCCTTATTGATATCTGTTTAGTCAATACACAACCTCCACTTCCCGTTTGCCTTGCGCACCACCATCGGATTGGCCAACCACGTCGGATGGAGCACTCCCCTCACCAAGCCTGCTGCTTCCAACTTCCTGATCTCCTCTGTGATGAACTCCTGCCGTTCCAAAGCTTGCTTCGTGACCTTCTGCTTGACGGGTCGCGCATGGGGGCAGACAACAAGGTGGTGCTCAATCACCTCCCTGGGAACGGCGGGGATGTCGGATGCTTGCCATGCAAACATGTCGACATTCTCCCGCAGGAAGGTGACGAGCGCGCCTTTCTATTTGCTGTTGAGGGTGGAGCTTATGGTGAAAGCCCCTCCCGTGCCATCCTCCTTGACGGTCACCTTCTTGGTCTGTGGTGGTGCAGCTCTGGATTTCTTGCTCTTGCCGGTGGAGCTCTCTGGCACGTCCTCAACGGTAGCGCAACACTCCAAAGAGGTGCGCTTGCCGGAGTGGGTGCGAGAGGTCTTGCCGGTCTTCTTCTTCCCTCCCGATGCTTCAGCGGCAGGAGCAAGTGCCTTGGCGGTAGCTGCTTCAACTGCTTCCCGGTAGAGTAGGTCGGCGCAGATCAGCGCATCCTTCTTGTCGCAGGGGACGGTGATGATGGTCATCGGCCCAGGCATCTCCAGCGTGTTGTAGGCGTAATGCGATGCCTATATGAACTTGGCTAGTGCCGGGCGGTCGAGGATCCCCTTGTAGGGCAAGGGGATCTCGGCTACATCGAAGACAATCCTCTCCGTCATGTAGTTCAGCTCGCCTCCAAACGTCACAGGCAACGTGACCTTCCCCTTCGGTTGGCTCCTTCCCGGGTTGACCCCTTGAAACGTGCCCGTCTCCTCGAGGTCTCCGTCGGGAATTTGCAGCCTCTTGATCACAACGGGCGAGATTAAGTTCAGACCGGCCCCGCCGTCAACCAGCATCTTGTTCACCTTGAGGTTTCATATCGTTGGTGAGACCGACAATGGCAAACACCCGACCGCAATGGTGCGACTAGGGTGGTCCTCGGCGTCAAAGATGATGGGCGTGCTGGACCATTTCAACGGCTTCTGAGCGTCAAACGATGGCTCCGCTGCTGTGATCTCATGCGCCCACTACTTGAGCTGGCGGCGAGAAGTGTGCAGCGAGGCGCCACCATCGACGCACATGGCCTTCATAGCCTTCTAAAACTCTTGCTCGCCGGACTCGTTGTCCTTGTCATGATCATCGTCTTCCTGCTTCTTGTCACGGCCCCGAGCGGGCCTCTCTTGCTTGTTATCCTTGCCGCGGCAGCCTCCTTGGCTGCCACGCTTCTTGTCAGATCCTTCGGCACCATCCCGACCCTTCTCCTTGTCCCGCCTCTCATACTCGGCCTTTTGCTTTTCGTCAAGCAGCTCAACATGTCGGCAGTTCTGGAGGTCGAGTCACTTGGTGCGGTGGATCTTGCAATACTGCTTGTCGGAGCCTCCTGGCTTGTCGGCAGCTGCAAGGCCCGGCAGGCGGCGCATCCGGCAATCTCCTTGCTGGGGTCGTCTACCTTGGCCTTCTTGGCAGCGCCGGTTGTTGGAGAACGTAGTAGAAATTCAAAATTTTCTACGCATCACCAAGATCAATCTATGAAGTAATCTAGCAATGGGGAAGGGGAGTGCATCTACATACCCTTGTAGATCGCTAAGAGGAAGCGTTCAAGTGAACGGGGTTGATGGAGTCGTACTCGTCGTGATCCAAATCACCGATGATCCTAGCGCCTAACGGACGGCACCTCGCGCTCAACACACATACGGTTGGAGAGACATCTCCTCCTTCTTGATCCAGCAAGGGAAGGAGAGGTTGATGGAGATCCAGCAGACGATGGCGTGGTGGTGGAAGTGGCGGGATCCCGGCAGGCTTCGCCAAGCGCAAGTGGGGAGGAAGAGGTGTCACGGGAGGGAGGAGGCGCCAGGACCTGTGTGGCTGCCTCCTCCCTCCACTATATATAGGGGCCTAGGGGGGGCGCCGGCCCCTTGTAGATCCCATCTAGGGAAGGAGGCGGCTGCCCTAGGGGTGGCTTGGCCTCCAAGCCAAGTGGAGGCGCCCCCACCCCTTAGGGTTTCCAACCCTAGGCGCATGGGAGGCCCAAGGGGGGGCGCACCAGCCCACCAGGGGCTGGTTCCCATGCCCCTTCAGCCCATGGGGCCCTCTGGGATAGGTGGCCCCACCGGTGGACCCGGGACCCTTAGGTGGTCCCAAGACAATACCGATGACCCCCGAAACTTTCCCGGTGGCCGAAACTGGACTTCCCATATATAAATCTTTACCTCCGGACCATTCCAGAACTCCTCGTGACATCCAGGATCTCATCCGGGACTCCGAACAACTTTTGGGTTACCGCATACTAATATCTCTACAACCCTAGCATCACTGAACCTTAAGTGTGTAAACCCTACGGGTTCGGGAACCATGCAGACATGACCGAGACAACTCTCCGGGCAATAACCAACAGCGGGATCTGGATACCCATCTTGGCTCCCACATGTTCCACGATGATCTCATCGGATGAACCATGATGTCGAGGATTTAATCAATCCCGTATTCAATTCCCTTTGTCTACCGGTATAGTACTTGCCCGAGATTCGATCGCCGGTATCCCGATACCTTGTTCAATCTCGTTACCGGCAAGTCTCTTTACTCGTTCCGTAACACATCATCCCGTGATCAACTCCTTGGTCACATTGTGCACATTATGATGATGTCCTACCGAGTGGGCCCAGAGATACCTCTCCGTCACACGGAGTGACAAATCCAGTCTTGATTCGTGCCAACCCAATGCAGACACTTTCGGAGATACCCGTAGTGCACCTTTATAGCCACCCGATTACGTTAGACGTTTGGTACACCCAAAGCATTCCTACGGTATCCAGGAGTTGCACAATCTCATGGTCTAAGGAAATGATACTTGACATTAGAAAAGCTTTAGCATACGAACTACACGATCTTTGTGCTAGGCTTAGGATTGGGTCTTGTCCATCACATCATTCTCCTAATGATGTGATCCCGTTATCAACGACATCCAATGTCCATGGTCAGGAAACCATAACCATCTATTGATCAACGAGCTAGTCAACTAGAGGCTTACTAGGGACATGGTGTTGTCTATGTATCCACACATGTATCTGAGTTTCCTATCAATACAATTATAGCACGGATAATAAACGATTATCATGAACAAGGAAATATAATAATAATAACTAATTTATTATTGCCGCTAGGGCATATTTCCAACAGTCTCCCACTTGCACTAGAGTCAATAATCTAGTTCACATCTCCATGTGATTAACACTCACATGTCACATCGCCATGTGACCAACATCCAAAGAATTTACTAGAATCAATAATCTAGTTCACATCACTATGTGATTAACACTCAATGAGTTTTGGGTTTGATCATGTTATGCTTGTGAGAGAGGTTGTAGTCAACAGGTCTTCAATATTCAGATCCCTATGTATTTCGCAAAACTTTATGTCATATCGTAGATGCTGCTACCACGTTCCACTTGGAGCTATTCCAAATTGTTGCTCCATTATACGTATCTGGTATCTCTACTCAGAGCTATCCGGATAGGTGTTAAGCTTGCATCGACACAACTCTTTACGTCGAACTCTTTATCACCTCCATAACCGAGAAACATATCCTTATTCCTCTAAGGATAATTTTGACCGCTATCTGGTGATCCACTCCTTGATAACCTTTGTACCCTCTTGCGAGACATGTGGCAAGGCACACATCAGGTGCGATACTCAGCATGGCATACCGTATAGAGCCTATGACAAAAGCATAGGGGGCGACCTTCGTCCTTCCTCTTTCTTCTGCCGTGGTCAAGCTTTGAGTTACTCAACTTCACACCTTACAACTAAGGTAAGAACTCCTTCTTTGACTGATCAATCTTGAACACCTTCAAGATCATGTCAAGGTATGTGCTCATTTGAAAGTACCATTAAGCGTTTTTTTATCTATCCTTATAGACCTTGATGCTCAATGTTCAAGCAGTTTAATCCAGGTTTTCTATTGAAAAACACTTCTCAAATAACCCTATATGCTTTCCAGAAACTCTACATCATTTCTGATCAACAATAGTCAACAACATATACTCATCAGAAATTCTATAGTGCTCCCACTCACTTCTTTGGAAATACAAGTTTCTCATAAACTTTGTACAAACCCAAAATCTTTGATCATCTCATCAAAGTGTACATTCCAACTCCGAGATGCTTACTCCAGTCCTTAGAAGGGTTCTGGAGCTTTGCATACTTGTTAGCATCTTTCAGATTGACAAAACCTTACGGTTGTATCACATACAACCTTTCCTCAAGAAAATTGTCGAGAAACAATGTTTTGACATCCTATCGCAAGATTTCATAAATAATGCAAGAATCGCTAATCCAATTCCAACAGACTCTTAGCATCGCTACGAGTGAGAAAGCCTCACCGTAGTCAACTCCTTGAACTTGTCGGAAAACATCTTAACGACAAGTCGAGCTTTCTTAATGGTGATACTTACCATCATTGTCCATCTTCCTTTTAAAATCCATCTGTACCCAATAGCCTTACCACCATCAAGTAGTTCTTCCAAAGTCTATACTTTGTTTTTACACATGGATTCTCTCGAATTTTATGGCCTCGAGCCATTTTTGGAATCCGGGCCCACCATCGCTTCTCCATAGCTCGTAGGTTCATTGTTGTCTAGCAACATGACTTCCAAGACAGGATTACGTGCCACTCTGAAGTAGTACGCATCCTTGTCGTCCTACGAGGTTTGGTAGTGACTTGATCCGTAATTTCATGATCACTATCACAAGCTTCCACTTCAATTGGTGTAGGTGCCACAGGAACAACTCACTGTGCCCTGCTACAAACTAGTTGAAGTGACGGTTCAATGACCTCATCAAGTCTCCACCATCCTCCCACTCAATTCTTTCGAGACAAACTTTTCCTCGAGAAAGGACCTGATTCTAGAAACAATCCCTTTTGCTTCCGGAACTGATACTGGAGGTATACCCAACTGTTTTGGGTGTCCTATGAAGATGCTTTTATCCGCTTTGGGTTCGAGCTTATCAGCCTAAAACATTTTCACATAAGCGTCGCAGCCCCAAACTTTTAAGAAACGACAACTTAGGTTTCTCCAAACCATAGTTCATATGGTGTCGTCTCAACGGAATTACGTGGTGCCCTATTTAAAGTGAGTGCGGTTGTCTCTAATGCCTAACCCATGAACCATAGTGGTAATTCGATAAGATACATCATGGTACGCACCATATCCAATAGGGTGCAACTATGATGTTCGGACACACCATCACACTATGGTGTTCCAGGCGGTATTAATTGTGAAACAATTTCCACAATGTCTTAATTGCGTGCCAAAACTCAGAACTCAGATATTCATCTCTATGATCATATCATAGACATTTTATCCTCTTGTCACGAAGATCTTCAACTTCACTCTGAAATTACTTAAACCATTCAATAATTCAGACTTGTGTTTCATCAAGTAAATATACTCAGTATCTACTCAAATCATATGTGAAGTAAGAACATAATGATATCCACTATGTGCCTCAGCACTCATTGGACTGCACACATCAAAATGTATTACTTCCAACAAGTTGCTTTCTTGTTCCATTTCACTGAAAACGAGGCTTTCAGTCATCTTGCCCATATGGTATGATTTGCATGTCTCAAGTGATTCAAAATCAAGTGAGTCCAAACGGTCCATCTGCATGGAGTTTCTTCATGCGTATATACCAATAGACATGGTTCACATGTCTCAATCTTTTCAAAGACGAGTGAGTCCAAAGATCCATCAACATGGAGCTTCTTCATGCGTTTTATACCAATATGACTCAAATGGCAGTGCCACAAGCAGGTGGCACTATATCATTACTATCTTATATCTTTTGGTATGAACATGTGTATCACTACGATCGAGATTCAATAAACCATTCACTTTAGGTGCAAGACCATTGAAGGTATTATTCAAATAAACAGAGTAACCATTATTCTCCTTAAATGAATAACCGTGTTGTGATAAACATAATCCAATCATGTCTATGCTCAAGCAAACACCAAATAACAATTATTTAGGTTTAACACCAATCTCGATGGTAGAGGGAGCATGCGATGCTTGATCACATCAACCTTGGAAACACTTCCAACACATATTGTCAGCTCACCTTTAGCTAGTCTCCGTTTATTCCGTAGCTTTTATTTGAGTTACTAACACTTAGCAACCGAACGGTATCTAATACCACGGTGCTACTAGGAGTACTAGTAAAGTACACCTTAACATAATGTATATCCAATATACTTCTATCAACCTTGCCAGCCTTCTCATCTACCAAGTATCTAGGGTAATTCTGCTCAAAGGATTGTTCCCCTTATTACGAAGCACTTAGTCTGGGTTTGGGTTCAACCTTGGGTTTCTCCACTAGAGCAGCAGCTGATTTGCCGCTTCATGAAGTATCCCTTCTTGCCGTTGCCCTTCTTGAAACTAGTGGTTTCACTAACCATCAACAATTGATGCTCCTTCTTGATTTCTACTTTCGCGGTGTCAAACATCGCGAATATTTCAAGGATCATCATATCTATCCCTGATATGTTACAGTTCATCACGAAGCTCTAGTAGCTTGGTGGCAATGACTTTGGAGAAACATCAGTATCTCATCTGTAAGATTAACTCCCACTCGATTCAAGTGATTGTGGTACTCAGACAATCTGAGCACAAGCTCAACGATTGAGCTTTTCTCCCTTAGTTTGCAGGCTAAGAAACTCGTCGGAGGTCTTATACCTCTTGACGTGGGCACGAGCCTGAAATCCCAATTTCAGCCCTCGAAACATCTCATATGTTCCGCGACGTTTCGAAATCGTCTTCGGTGCCTCAACTCTAAACCGTTTAACATTACTGAATTATCACGTAGTTATCAAAACGTGTATGTCAGATGTTCGCAACATCTACAGACGACGTTCGAGGTTCAGCACACCGAGCGGTGCATTAAGGACATAAGCCTTCTGCGAAGCAACGAGGACAATCCTCAGTTTACGGACCTAGTCCGCATAATTGCTACTATCAACTTTCAACTGAATTTTCTCTACGAGCATATCTAAAACAGTAGAACTAAAGCGCGAGCTACGACATAATTTGCTAAAACCTTTTGACTATGTTCAGGATAATTAAGTTCATCTTATGAACTCCCACTCAGATAGACATCCCTCTAGTCATCTAAGTGATTACATGATCCGTGTCAACTAGGCCGTGTCCAATCATCACGTGAGACGGACTAGTCATCATCGGTGAACATCTTAATGTTGATTGTATCTACCATACGACTCATGCTCGACCTTTCGGTCTGTTGTGTTCCGAGGCTATGTCTGTACATGCTAGGCTCGTTAAGTCAACCTAAGTGTTTTGCGTGTGTAAATCTGGCTTACACCCATTGTATGTGAACGTTAGAATCTATCACACCCGATCATCACGTGGTGCTTCGAAACAACGAACTTTCGCAACGGTGCACAGTTAGGGGGAACACTTTCTTGAACTTTTAATGAGGGATCATCTTATTTACTACCGTCGTTCTAAGCAAATAAGATGCATAAACATGATAAACATCACATGCAATCAAAAAGTGACATGATATGGCCAATATCATTTTGCTCCTTTTGATCTCCATCTTCGGGGCTCCATGTGTAACACCCTGGATGTAAACTTCCCCTTTTGGGCAATATATCAATTTGGCCTCATCCAAGTCTTGTGGGTTTTGTCATGCTTGGCCTCTTTTGTTTGGTTATGTTGGGTTTTTCTCTTTTCTTTGTTTTGCTCTTTTACCATATTGCATTTGTGCCTCTTGTCATCTTGCATTTCCCTTCTTATCATGTGGTTGTGGTGTTCTCTTACATGTCATGTGGTTGCATGTTTCATTCTCAACTTGCATTACCATCTCCTCTTTCCCTCTCCTTCTTTCCTTTTCAAGGGCTATAATTCCCTTTCTCAATTAATGTTCATCTTCTCCCTGCTAATCATGCTCTTTGCACTAAACCTCTCTGCCAATTAATCTCCTCTTTTGAAGTTGTTATGGTCAGGTTCAAAAATGGCACAAGTTTGAAGTATTTCCAAACTTGCATTATTTTTCTACCTCTAAAAATGTCCATTACAATTTATTTAAATAGTGGAGAATTCCAGGAGTTTGGGGATATTTTCCTTTCACTCAAACTCTTTTCATTTCTTTTTTCAGACTTTCTTTTCTCTTCCTTTGGATTTTAAAAAGGAAAAGAAAAGGAGGCAGCAGCAGCAGGCAGCCCAATGAGTCCCTCTCCACAGGGCCCAGCCACTCCGAGCCGGCCCAGCTTCCCTCAATTTCAGCCCAGAGAGCAGCGCGCCAGCCCGCCGCCTCTCCTCCTGCCTTCAAGCACCCACGGCCGCATTTACCCCGCTGGATCCCGCCCACGTGGCGGCGCCGGTCCCGCCTGGCAGCGTCGCATCGTGTGTTTTTCACCCGCCTTTTCCCTCTCCTCTCGCCATCGCCATGGGGACCCGAGCACGAGGGAGCGTGAGCTCGACCTCGTCGCCTAGCCCCTACTTATCCCCTCCGCGTCTGTCGAACCCTAGGGTTTCCCTCTCCCTCTCGCCGCCGCCGCCAGTAACAGAGCCACCAGATTCGCCGCCCGCTCCGCCCCGGCGCATCGGAGAGCGCGCCGTCGCCGGGCGTGCTCTCCGCCACCCCAACCTGCGGCCCGTGTCCCCGTCTTCCTCGTCGTCGACTTCGACCACGACGTCGACTACGGGGGCCCGGATCGCCAAGTTCGTCGACGCCCTGTTCCTGTCTTCTTCTCGGCCAGGAAACCCGGCGAAGTTCAGAGCACGACGCCTTCGCCGTCAGCCCGTCTCCGTCGCCGATTTCTTGTCCTAGGGTAAGGAGGTATAACCTACTTCCTCCCTGCTCCTTCCTGTCGTCGTTAGATCTCCGTAGTGTAGGTTCCGGTCCGTGGTTTTATCGCGCTCGGCGTGCTCCGGCGTGTTCGTAGTTGTTGGGTTCAGAGTAGTGCAACCGCGCGTGTTTGCCGCGATCCCCGCTCGGGTTTGTCCTTTCATGTTCCTGTGGTGCCCTCTCGTGCGTACCCAGTTTGTACGAGGGCGCAGAGCCCCCTATAGCCGCCGTTGCCTCGCCGGGCTGCTGCTTGTTGTCTCGCCCGAGTAGGGCCTGGTAGTTGGTCAAGTAGCTAGCGCTCCTGATCCTACCGACTCCCTAGCCTAGCCGAGCTGGTTGACCCCGCTCTCTCACGCTGGCGACACTGGTTCGAACCCGGTAGCGCCTCCCCCTTTTTATTTCTGTTTTCGCGCTTATTGGTTCGTCTGCCTCTGCTGCAAAGAAGAGAGATAAGGGCCGAGGCCCTTCCTCTGTCGATCGCCGCCGCCCAGCCCAGTGGTAGCAGGGCAGGGTTCCAACGGGGAGACCCGGGTTCGATTCCCCGAGGCTGTTTTCTTCCCCTTTTTAAACCCACTTCGCCCTTGTCTCTATGACAAGAGGGCCATCTGTCGACCTCTCAGCGCCCTCCTCCATTCTTATTTTTTTTCTCCTTACCCCACGTTTCCATTTCCAGCATTGTTTCCTTTTCTGTTTTAGGCAAGTCCATTTCTGGACATTTCCAAATCTGGAAATTGCCATTTCTGTTAACTTCCAGTTTAGGCAGGTTTTGACTTAATGCTTTTGTGATGATTTCTCTGGTAACCCTAACATATTATATATGTTTTTGGGTAGAAAAATCCCACCAACTCAGTGGTGGCATTAGTTTCTGCATTTGGGCAGGTTATGATCATGTCTTTTGCATCATGCTTATGTGTTGTCTTTCATGTGCATATTTATTTGATTTGTGCTATGAGGTAGTTTTGTGCACGTGCATGGCTTTGTTCATCATGCTGTTATGTTGGTTTTCTCACCCTTCTTGTTTTGCCCACCATATCCAACCCGTGCATCCGTTTCCGGTGATCTCTATATCGATTTCTACCGAAATCATCTCATCTTTCCGATGGCATGCTTGGTTTGCCAAGATGATGCCTAGTTTTCATTTACCTTCCGGAGCGCATATCGCTTTGCATATCCCATCATGCATATCATGTCATGTTTTGCAACATGTTGATTGTGCATTGCACCGTGATTTACTGTGGTTCCTTGTTTGTGTTGTTGTTTTGGGTAGAGCCGGGAGACGAGTACGTGAACGAGGAACCTGTTGAGAACGCTTTCGAGGATCAAGCTTTCGACAACTCTGAGAACATTGCAGGCAAGATGACCATACCCTCGAAATCACTTCTATCTTTGCTATGCTAGTTGCTCGCTCTTTTGCTATGCCTATGCTGCGATGCCTACCACTTGCTATATCATGCCACCCATATTGCCATGTCAGCCCCTAACCATCCTTTCCTAGCAAACCGTTGATTGGCTATGTTACCGCTTTGCTCAGCCCTCTTATAGCGTTGCTAGTTGCAGGTGAAGCTGAAGTTGTTCCTTGTTGGAACATGGAGATGTTGTTCCTTGTTGGAACATGTTTACTTGTTGGGGATATCACAATATTTATATATCTGCTATGTTTAACACATCTATAGACTTGGTAAAGGGTGGAAGGCTCGGCCTTATGCCTGGTGTTTTGTTCCACTCTTGCCACCCTAGTTTCCGTCATACCGTGTTATGTTCCTTGATTTTGCGCTCCTTACGGTTGGGTGATTTATGGGACCCCTTGACAGTTCGCTTTGAATAAGACTCCTCCAGCAAGGCCCAACATTGGTTTTACCATTTGCCACCTAAGCCTTTTCCCCGGGTTTCGCGAGCCCGAGGGTCATCTTATTTTAAACCCCGGGCGGTGCTCCTTCGAGCGTTGGTCCAAACTAGAGCACCGTCTTGGGACCATTCCTTGGCAACATGGATTACGTCGGTTCTCAGACGCTTCGCTTATCCGGTGTGCCACGAGAACGAGATATGTGCAGCTCCTATCGGGATTTGTCGGCACATTCGGGTGGCTTTGCTGGTCTTGTTTTATTGCTGTCGAAATGTCTTGTAGTCCGGGATTCGAGATTGATCGGTCTTCCGGTAGAAGGAATAATCCTTCGTTGACCGTGAGAGCTTATAATGGGCTTGTTGGGACACCCCGCAGGTAATATCTTTCAAAGCCGTGCCCATGTTATGAGGCAGATGGGAATTTGTTAACGTCGGTTGTAGAAAACCCAAAGATGACCTCAATTAAAATACACATCAACCGCGTGTGTAACCGTGATGGTCTCTTCTCGGCGGGGTCCGGGAAGTGAACACGGTGTTGGAGTTATGTCTGACGTAAGTAGTTCAGGATCACTTCTTGATCGATACTAGTTTCACGACCGTGCTTTGCTTCTCTTATCGCTCTCTTTTGCGATGTAGCCACCATATATGCTAGTCGCTTGCTGCAGCTCCACTTTACTACCTTGTCCTTCCTATAAGCTTAAATAGTCTTGATCTCGCGGGTGTGAGATTGCTGAGTCCCCGTGGCTCACAGATACTTCCAAAAACAGTTGCAGGTTCCGATGAGGCCAGTGCAGGTGATTCAACCGAGCTCAAGTGGGAGTTCGACGAGGAACGTGGTCGTTACTATGTGTCGCTTCCAGATGATCGTAGTGGTGCCCAGCTGGGACGATTCGGGATCTGTGTTAGCATTTGGGGTATCTTCTTTTATTTTGGTTCCGTAGTCGGACCTTGAGTGTACTCTGAATGATGTATGTTTAATTATGTCTTGTGTGAAGTGGCATTGTAAGCCAACTATGTATCTTTCCTTAACTATTACATGGGTTGTGTGAAGATTACCTCACTTGCGACATTGCTTTCAATGCGGTTATGCCTCTAAGTCGTGCCTCGACACGTGGGAGATATAGCCGCATCGGGGCGTTCAAGTTGGTAATCGAGCCTTCCCGACTTAGGAGCCCCTACTTGATTGTTTGTCGACGTTGTTGAGTCTAGAATGGAAAATGTTTTGAGTCTTAGGATTATATATATCGAGAGTAGGATTTTTTTACTCCTCGGTCCCTTCGTCGCTCTGTGAGGTATCCCGACGAGAGTTTTGACTCTTCTCTTCTCAAATTTCACTAAAAATTTTAGGATCACGTGGGTATCTTGGAATCGTTCGATGGTTTTGTGACGAGAACATTGTTCTTGGTGCCTCGACATTTAGGGGTTGTGGCGGTGTCCCGGGGAGTTGAGCTCCGAGGTGTTGTCGCCACAATTTTATCGTTGCGATTCTCGAATACCGAGTTTTGCCGACATCGAAATCTCTTTTGTGCAGTTGTTGGTGAGATAACCCCGATAGCCCAAGATCTTGTGGCGAAAAGGGAGTATTGCCATGACTTGTATAACGGATGTTTTCAAGGTCGAGGTACACGATTTCGAGGATTTCTTGGTTATTTGTTGACGGATGGATACAATGGATCTAGGTATTGTTAGTTTGGGTGATATATTTTGTGTCCCTGTATCCCCAACACCAGATTGCATAACCAGAAAGTTTCGGAGTTTATAGGTGGGAATTCTAGTAGCTTACGGGATATTCTTTCCGGCGGATGTATGATTTGAGATTGGGGTTCAACGTCTAGTGGTCCGCCCATTCACGGTCGATTTACTGATGGTCGCGAGACGCCTTAAAGAATCCTTGGCTATGCTGATTCGGGACGCCTTGTTAGTCATTCGTGACGTCCGCTATACGTCGTGTCCGTGTGGGCCCCACCACTAACACTTTGGGCGTAAATCTCTATCATGTGTTTGTTCCGGCTCATTCTAGAAGCCAACCTTTTGTTTTCAGTTGTGATATTCGAATTGTTCCTCAGCCAAATGTTATTTCCATACCTTTTTATAAGTGGCTTCTCTCCTTAATGGATGTGTGATGATTAACTTTGAATTCATTCGCTCATTCTTGTTGAATGTTTATTGTGAAGACTATATGTTGCAATTTCTATCCGTTGATTCTACTTATCTTTTGTCTATCAAAGGACTAACGGATGTCACCCTCTTCAGATGGCTCCGCCAACGCGTACGAATCCGGATCGCAATGATGGGGATCATCGAATCCTCCACCTCCACCTCCACCTCCGCCTTCGAGGCCCGGCAAGCTATCATGGCAGCCACCAATGCCAATGCTCGATGATTTTGCAGCTCTTGCAAGAACGCACTCGAGGGCAAGGCAATCAAGGCAATCAAGGTCAAGGCAACAATCAGCCACACTTTGCTACTCTCGACCGGTTTCTCGCTAATCGGCCAAGTCTTTCGGTTTACGTGTTGAGGCCACAGACGCCGATGATTGGTTAGTGGACATCTGCAAGCACTTTGACTGTAGCAATGTCAGACCTGAGGACTTTGTCAAGTTTGCATCGTTTCAACTCAAGGATCAAGCTGCTGAGTGGTACCAGCAATACAAAGATTCCAGAGGAGGTCGTGTCATTACCTGGGATGAGTTCCGCCGTGATTTCCAGCTCATCACATTCCAAAAAGTGTTGTTGAGAACAAGCGTGAGGAGTTCCGCAATCTCAAGCAGGGCACCATGTCTGTCTATCAATACAATATCCAGTTCCAGAAGCTCGCTCGTTTTGCTAAGCAAGATGTACCTGATGAAAGGAGTATGATCTATCGCCAGAGGTGGTCCGAGAGAAGATCTGCAATTACCTCTTGTGCTGTTTGAGCGAGATAAGTATGATGATTTCTACAACATGGCTCTCAAGCAAGAAGCGGCACAGCTCAAATGCGAGGCTTCTAAGAAGAGAATCGGGGATGCAGTTCAGTCCTCCTCGTCCTCTCAAGTGGCAGCCAAGCAGCAGAAGTTTTACTGCCCCCTCCTCCGCTCCGCCACCTTACCAAATAGAAGAACTCAGGTGGCCGTGGATCTTCCCACCCACCCAACCCAAGCTATCGTAACAAGTCTAATGCTCAAGCTCCAAGGTCAAGTGCTCCTTACCACCGTCCGCTCTCGAGGTCACTTGCAACAAGTGTCAGCAGAAGGGTCACTATGCAAACAAGTGCTTCAACCAGAGGCGCCTTCCGCCTCCTCCTCCTGTGAAATCTTCCAGCAATGCAGTGGTCAAGCACAATCCAAAGTATGCCAAGGTCAATATGATGAATGCAGCTCAAGCAGAGGATTCTTCCGATGTGATCATGGGTAATCTTCTTGTTAATGATATTCTGCAAAAGTCTTATTTGATCTTTGGTGCATCGCATTGTTTCATGTCAAGATCGTTCTTTGCAAAGAATGATTTTCTTGGTCTTACTCGATAAACCTTTGGGTGTTATTTCTCCGGCAAAGTCAATGAGAGCCAACTCAATAGTTCATGATGTTTCTATCAAGATGGGCGATTACAGATTTCTTTCTAAACCAATGGTTCTTGGTGACTCGGATATTGATCTTATTCTCGAATGGATCGGCTTTATCAAGACAAAGCTCACTTGATTGTGCTGCCGTGGAAATTCAATTGACTCACTCTTCTAATGATGTGACCATCTATGCCTCTCGTGATGAAACTATTCGGTTGTTTTCTCTCAATGAGAAGGGCGAACTGAATGCCATCTCTCGATTCCAATGTTTGTGAGTACCAAGATGTCTTTCCGTAAGAGCTTCGGGTATGCCTCCTCATCGGCCGCTTGAGTTCGTTATCGATCTTGAGCCCGCATCGAACCCGCTTGCAAGCGCCCATACAAGCTTGGACCTGATGAGCTGAAGGAATTGAAGAAGCAGCTCGAGGAACAAGAGCGCTTGGGTTTGATCGGACCGAGTTCATCTCCTTGGGGTTGTGGTGTTCTTTTGTCCGGAAGAAGGATGGCACGGACCGACTTTGCGCCGATTACCGTCCATTGAATAAGAAGACAATCAAGAACAAGTATCCACTTCCCAACATCAATGAGCTTTTCGAGCAACTCAAAGGTGCTACGGTGTTCTCTAAGCTTGACCTTCAGATGGGGTATCATCAGATTCGCATTCGTGAACAAGATATTCCCAAGACAGCATTCGAACAAGCTTTGGTTCTTATGAATATCTTGTCATGTCTTTCGCCTCGTCAATGCTCCTCCAACTTTCTCTCGGATGATGAACTTCATATTCAATCCCTACACCAATGAATTCGTCTTGGTCTATCTTGATGATATTTTGGTCTTTCCAAGAATAAGAAGGATCATGCCAAACATTTGCGATTGGTGCTAGACAAGCTCGAGAGTATCAGTTCTATGCTAAGTTCTCCAAATGTGAATTTTGGCTTGATGAAGTGCTTTATCTTGGTCATATCATCTCTCGCCAAGGGCATCGCTGTTGATCCCGAGAAGGTGTCCGCAATTGTGAATTGGGAACCTCCTCGAATGTCAAGCAGCTCCGCAGTTTTCTTGGTCTTGCAAGTTATTGTCAAGATTCGTTGAGAACTTCTCCAAGATTGCAAAGCCTCTTTCCAACCTTCTCCGAAGCATGTGAAGTATGTCCGGTCTCCCGAGTGTGACGTTGCTTTCAATACCCTCAAAGAGAAACTCGTCACAGCTCCCTGCTCGACTCCTCCGATGAATCCAAGCCATATGAAGTTTTCTCGTGATGCTTCTCTTCAAGGTCTCGGTCTGTGTTAATGCAAGAGAAGAGAGTTGTGGCTTATACTTCTCGCCAGATTGAAGCCCAACGAGAAGAACTACCCCACTCACGATCTTGAGTTGGCGGCGGTTGTTCATGCATTGATTACGTGGAGACATCTCTTGTTGGGAAGGAAAGTGGACATTTTCACTGATCACAAGAGTCTCAAGTACATCTTCACTCAGCCCAACCTCAACCTCGAGGCAGACTCGATGGGTCGAAATGATTCAAGAGTACAACCCAAGTATTGAGTATACTCAGGCAAAGCCAATGTCATTGCAGATGCTTTGAGCAGGAAAGCTTCTATCGCAATGCCTAATCCTCAAGCCCTTTCACCGGATCTCGTGAATCTTTCCAAGCTGAATCTTCAAGTTGTTCCTCAAGGCTTTCTTGCCAACCTCATAGTCTCTCCTACTTTGGAAGATCAGATTCGTGAGGCTCAACTTCGGATACCATGGTGAAGAAAGTGAAACGTGGTATCGACAAGGGCATTTCCAAGTACAAGTGCTTCCATGTTGATGACAAAGACACTCTGTTCTTTGAGGACCGGATTGTGGTTCCTAAGGGTGATCTCGAGAAAAGTCATTATGAACGAGGCTCACAATTCGCTTCTATCCATTCATCCGGAAGTGCGAAGATGTACCATGACCTCAAGCAGTCATATTGGTGGACTCGAATGAAGCGAGAAATTGCTCAATTCGTGAATGAGTGTGATGTCTGCAGAAGAGTGAAAGCAGAACACCAAAGACCAGCTGGTCTCCTCCAACCTCTTGCTATTCCTGAATGGAAGTTTGACCATATTGAAATGGACTTCGTGGATCGGCTTTCCAAAGTCCAAGCGTGGAAATGATGCTATCTTCGTTGTCATTGACAAGCTTACTAAAGTGGCTCATTTTCTTCCTATCAAAGAATCCATCACTACAGCTCAGTTGGCAGAGTTATACACCTCGAGGATTGTCTCCTTGCACGGCATTCCTCAAGTGATCTCTTGCACCGTGGCAGCATCTTTACCTCCAAGTTCGGGATTCTTTTCGAAGGCCATGGGCACCAACATTCGTTTCAAAGACAGCTTTCCATCCTCAAACAAGTGGCCAAGTCGAGCGAGTTAATCAAATCCTTGAAGATATGCTCGGGGCTTGTGTCATTTCTTTCGGTATGAAGTGGGAAGATTGTCTTCCATATGCCGAAGTTCTCCTACAACAACAGCTTCCAAGCGAGTTCGGCAAGGCCCCATTTGAAATTCTCTATGGCGAAAGTGCCGTACTCCTCTCAATTGGGCTGAGACAGTGAACGCCAACTTCTTGGCAATGACTTGATCACGAATGTAAGAAATGTGCAAGGTCATTCGTGAGAATATCAAAGCCGCATAATCGCGCGGAAGAGCTATTATGATGATAAGCACCGTGATGTGACTTTTGAAATCGGAGACCATGTCTACCTCGCGTCTCTCCAATGAAAGGCACTCGTCGCTCGTATCAAAGGGAAGCTTGCCCCTAGATACGTGGGTCCTTTCAAGATCATTGGGAAAAGAGGCGATCTCGCCTATCAACTTGAGCTTCCATCCAACTTTGCAAACGTGCACGATGTGTTTCACGTGTCACAGCTTCGCAAGTGCTTCAAGACTCTGAACGCACTATCAACTTCAAGAGATTGACCTTCAAGAAGATCTCTTATCATGAGCACCCGCTGCTATTCTTGAAGAAACCGAGCGCAAGACTCGCAACAAGTCAATCAAATTCCTGAAAGTGAAGTGGTCACACCATTCCGACCGAGAAGCTACACGGGAGCGTGAGGATCACCTCCGCTCGAGTATCCGGAGTTCTTTCAGTCCTAGATCTCGGACGAGATCCTCTTGTAGTGGTGGAGTGTTGTAACACCCGGATGTAAACTTCCCTTTTGGGCAATATATCAATTTGGCCTCATCCAAGTCTTGTGGGTTTTGTCATGCTTGGCCTCTTTTGTTTGGTTATGTTGGGTTTTCTCTTTTCTTTGTTTTGCTCTTTTACCATATTGCATTTGTGCCTCTTGTCATCTTGCATTTCCTTCTTATCATGTGGTTGTGGTGTTCTCTTACATGTCATGTGGTTGCATGTTTCATTCTCAACTTGCATTACCATCTCCTCTTTCCCTCTCCTTCTTTCCTTTTCAAGGGCTATAATTCCCTTTCTCAATTAATGTTCATCTTCTCCCTGCTAATCATGCTCTTTGCACTAAACCTCTCTGCCAATTAATCTCCTCTTTTGAAGTTGTTATGGTCAGGTTCAAAAATGGCACAAGTTTGAAGTATTTCCAAACTTGCATTATTTTTCTACCTCTAAAAATGTCCATTACAATTTATTTAAATAGTGGAGAATTCCAGGAGTTTGGGGATATTTTCCTTTCACTCAAACTCTTTTCATTTCTTTCTGTACTTTCTTTTCTCTTCCTTTGGATTTTAAAAAGGAAAAGAAAAGGAGGCAGCAGCAAGAGGGCAGCCCATGAGTCCCTCTCCACAGGCCCAGCCACTCCGAGCCGGCCCAGCTTCCCTCAGCCCGCAGCCCAGAGAGCAGCGCGCCAGCCGCCGCCTCTCCTCCTGCCTCACAAGCACCACAGCCGCATTTACCCCGCTGGATCCCGTCCACGTGGCAGCGCCGGTCCCGCCTGGCAGCGTCGTTACTGTGTTTTTCACCCGCCTTTTCCCTCTCCTCTCGCCATCGCCATGGGGACCCCGGAGCACGAGGGAGCGTGAGCTCGACCTCGCCGCCTAGCCCCTACTTATCCCTCTCGCGTCAAGCGAACCCTAGGGTTTCCCTCTCCCTCTCGCCGCCGCCGCCAGGTAACAGAGCCACCAGATTCGCCGCCCCGCTCCGTCCCGAGCGCATCTGGGAGCGCGCCTCGTCGCCGGCGTGCTCTCCGGCCACCCCAACCCTGCGGCCCGTGTCGCCCGTCTTCCTCGTCGTCGACTTCACCACGACGCCGACCACGGGGCCCGGATCGCCAAGTTCGTCGACGCCCTGTTCCTGTCTTCTTCTCGGCCAGGAAACCCGGCGAAGTTCAGAGCACGACGCCTTCGCCGTCAGCCCGTCTCCGTCGCCGATTTCTTGTCCTAGGGTAAGGAGGTATAACCTACTTCCTCCCTGCTCCTTCCTGTCGTCGTTAGATCTCCGTAGTGTAGGTTCCGGTCCGTGGTTTTATCGCGCTCGGCGTGCTCCGGCGTGTTCGTAGTTGTTGGGTTCAGAGTAGTGCAACCGCGCGTGTTTGCCGCGATCCCCGCTCGGGTTTGTCCTTTCATGTTCCTGTGGTGCCCTCTCGTGCGTACCCAGTTTGTACGAGGGCGCAGAGCCCCAGAGCCGTCGTTGCCTCGCGCCAAGGCCGCTGTTGTTGTCTCGCCTCGAGTAGGGCCTGGTAGTTGGTCAAGTAGCTAGCGTTCCTGATCCTACCGACTCCCCTAGCCTAGCCGAGCTGGTTGACCCCCGCTCTCTCACCGCGGCGACCTGGGTTCGAACCCCAGGCGCGCCTCCCCCCTTTTTATTTCTGTTTTCGCGCTTATTCGGTGCGTCTCCTCTGCAGCAGCAGTAGATAAGGGCCGAGGCCCCTTCCTCTGTCAGTCGCCGCCGCCCAGCCCAGTGGTAGCAGGGGCAGGGTTCCAACGGGGAGACCCGGGTTCGATTCCCCCCCGAGGCTGTTTTCTTCCCCCCTTTTTTAAACCCACTTCGCCACTGTCTCTATGACAGTAGGGCCATCCTGTCAGCCTCTCAGCGCCCTCCTCCATTCTTATTTTTTTTCTCCTTACCCCACGTTTCCATTTCCAGCATTGTTTCCTTTTCTGTTTTAGGCAAGTCCATTTCTGGACATTTCCAAATCTGGAAATTGCCATTTCTGTTAACTTCCAGTTTAGGCAGGTTTTGACTTAATGCTTTTGTGATGATTTCTCTACGGTAACCCTAACATATTATATATGTTTTTGGGGTAGAAAAATCCCACCAACTCAGTGGTGGCATTAGTTTCTGCATTTGGGCAGGTTATGATCATGTCTTTTTGCATCATGCTTATGTGTTGTCTTTCATGTGCATATTTATTTGA
This sequence comes from Aegilops longissima, assembly GCA_021605205.1. Taxonomy (NCBI): domain Eukaryota; kingdom Viridiplantae; phylum Streptophyta; class Magnoliopsida; order Poales; family Poaceae; genus Aegilops; species Aegilops longissima. Next base: position 369,842,147 of record CM038679.1, on the reverse strand, counting down.
TTTGTGCTATGAGGTAGTTTTGTGCACGTGCATGGCTTTGTTCATCATGCTGTTATGTTGGTTTTCTCACCCTTCTTGTTTTGCCCACCATATCCAACCCGTGCATCCGTTTCCGGTGATCTCTATATCGATTTCTACCGAAATCATCTCATCTTTCCGATGGCATGCTTGGTTTGCCAAGATGATGCCTAGTTTTTCGTTTACCTTCCGGAGCGCACATACGCTTTGCATATCCCATCATGCATATCATGTCATGTTTTGCAACATGTTGATTGTGCATTGCACCGTGATTTACTGTGGTTCCTTGTTTGTGTTGTTGTTTTGGGTAGAGCCGGGAGACGAGTACGTGAACGAGGAACCTGTTGAGAACGCTTTCGAGGATCAAGCTTTCGACAACTCTGAGAACATTGCAGGCAAGATGACCATACCCTCGAAATCACTTCTATCTTTGCTATGCTAGTTGCTCGCTCTTTTGCTATGCCTATGCTGCGATGCCTACCACTTGCTATATCATGCCACCCATATTGCCATGTCAGCCCTAACCATCCTTTCCTAGCAAACCGCTGATTGGCTATGTTACCGCTTTGCTCAGCCCTCTTATAGCGTTGCTAGTTGCGGTGAAGCTGAAGTTGTTCCTTGTTGAACATGGAGATGTTGTTCCTTGTTGGAACATGTTTACTTGTTGGGGATATCACAATATTTATATATCTGCTATGTTTAACACATCTATAGACTTGGTAAAGGGTGGAAGGCTCGGCCTTATGCCCGTGTTTTGTTCCACTCTTGCCACCCTAGTTTCCGCCATACCGGTGTTATGTTCCTTGATTTTATGCTCCTTACACGGTTGGGTGATTTATGGGACCCCTTGACAGTTCGCTTTGAATAAGACTCCAAAGAAGGCCCAACATTGGTTTTACCATTTGCCACCTAAGCCTTTTCCCCCGGGTTTTCGCGAGCCCGAGGGTCATCTTATTTTAAACCCCCGGGCCAGTGCTCCTTCGAGCGTTGGTCCAAACTAGAGCACCGTGCGGGACCATTCCTTGGCAACATGGATTACGTCGGTTCCTGTACGCTTCGCTTATCCGGTGTGCCCTGAGAACGAGATATGTGCAGCTCCTATCGGGATTTGTCGGCACATTCGGGTGGCTTTGCTGGTCTTGTTTTATTCTTTGTCGAAATGTCTTGTAGTCCGGATTCCGAGATTGATCGGTCTTCGGTAGAAGGAATAATCCTTCGTTGACCGTGAGAGCTTATAATGGGCTAAGTTGGGACACCCCTGCAGGGTAATATCTTTCGAAAGCCGTGCCCGCGGTTATGAGGCAGATGGGAATTTGTTAACGTCCGGTTGTAGAAAACCCAAAGATGACCTCAATTAAAATACACATCAACCGCGTGTGTAACCGTGATGGTCTCTTCTCGGCGGGGTCCGGGAAGTGAACACGGTGTTGGAGTTATGTCTGACGTAAGTAGTTCAGGATCACTTCTTGATCGATACTAGTTTCACGACCGTGCTTTGCTTCTCTTCTCGCTCTCTTTTGCGATGTAGCCACCATATATGCTAGTCGCTTGCTGCAGCTCCACTTTACTACCTTGTCCTTCCTATAAGCTTAAATAGTCTTGATCTCGCTGGTGTGAGATTGTTGAGTCCCGTGGCTCACAGATACTTCCAAAACAGTTGCAGGTTCCGATGAGGCGGTGCAGGTGATTCAACCGAGCTCAAGTGGGAGTTCGACGAGGAACGTGGTCGTTACTATGTGTCGCTTCCAGATGATCAAGAGTGGTGCCCAGTTGGGACGATTCGGGATCTGTGTTAGCATTTGGGGTATCTTCTTTTATTTTGGTTCCGTAGTCGGACCTTGAGTGTACTCAATGATGTATGTTTAATTATGTCTTGTGTGAAGTGGCGATCGTAAGCCAACTATGTATCTTTCCTTAACTATTACATGGGTTGTGTGAAGATTACCTCACTTGCGACATTGCTTTCAATGCGGTTATGCCTCTAAGTCGTGCCTCGACACGTGGGAGATATAGCCGCATCGGGGGCGTTTCACCATGATCATCATTGTCACCGGCATGACACCATGATCTCCATCATCGTGTCTCCATGAAGTTGTCTCGCCAACTATTACTTCTACTACTATGGCTAACGGTTTAGCAATAAAGTAAAGTAATTACATGGCGTTGTTCAATGACACGCAGGTCATACAATAAATTAAGACAACTCCTATGGCTCCTGCCGGTTGTCATACTCATCGACATGCAAGTCGTGATTCCTATTACAAGAACATGATCAATCTCATACATCACATATCATTCATCACATTCTTTTGGCCATATCACATCACATAGCATACCCTGCAAAAACAAGTTAGACGTCCTCTAATTGTTGCTTGCATGTTTTACGTGGCTGCTATGGGTTTCTAGCAAGAACGTTTCTTACCTACGCAAAAACCACAACGTGATATGTCAATTGCTATTTACCCTTCATAAGGACCCTTTTCATCGAATTCGATCCGACTAATGTGGGAGAGGCTGGCACCCGCTAGCCACCTTATGCAACAAGTGCATGTCAGTCGGTGGAACCTGTCTCACGTATGTGTACGTGTAAGGTCGGTCCGGGCCGCTTCGTCCCACAATACTGTCGAAACAAGATTGGACTAGTAAAGGTAAGCATATTGAACAAAATCAACGCCCACAACAACTTGTGTTCTAGTCGTGCATAGAAACTACGCATAGACCTAGCTCATGATGCCACTGTTGGGGAACGAGCAGAAATTCAAAATTTTCTACGCATCACCAAGATCAATCTATGGAGTAATCTAGCAACGGGGAAGGGGAGTGCACTACATACCCTTGTAGATCGCTAAGCGGAAGCGTTCAAGTGAACGGGGTTGATGGAGTCGTACTCGTCGTGATCCAAATCACCGATGATCCTAGTGCCGAACAGACGGCACCTCCGCGTTCAACACACATACGGTTGAGAGAGACATCTCCTCCTTCTTGATCCAGCAAGGGAAGGAGAGGTTGATGGAGATCAAGCAGCACGACGGCGTGGTGGTGGAAGTAGCGGGATCCCGGCAGGGCTTCGCCAAGCGCAAGCGGGGAGGAAGAGGTGTCACGAGAGGGAGGGAGGCGCCAGGGACTCAGGTGCGGCTGCCCTCCCTCCCCTCCACTATATATAGGGGCCTAGGGGGGCGCCGGCCCCTTGTAGATCCCATCTAGGGAGGGGGGCGGCTGCCCTAGGGGTGGCTTGGCCTCCAAGCCAAGTGGAGGCGCCCCCACCCCTTAGGGTTTCCAACCCTAGGCGCATGGGAGGCCCAAGGGGGGGCGCACCAGCCCACCAGGGGCTGGCTCCTATGCCCCTTCAGCCCATGGGGCCCTCCGGGATAGGTGGCCCCACCGGTGGACCAGGACCCTTCCGTGGTCCCAGTAATACCGATGACCCCAAACTTTCCCGGTGGCCGAAACTGGACTTCCCATATATAAATCTTTACCTCCGGACAATTCCGGAACTCCTCGTGACATCCGGGATCTCATCCGGGACTCCGAACAACTTTCGGTTACCGCATACTAATATATGTACAACCCTAGCGTCACCGAACCTTAAGTGTGTAGACCCTACGGGTTCAGGAACCATGAGACATGACCGAGACAACTCTTCGGGCAATAACCAACAGCGGATCTGGATACCCATGTTGGCTCCTACATGTTCCACGATGATCTCATCGATGAACCACGATGTCGAGGATTTATTCAATCTCGATTCAATTCCCTTTGTCTACGGTATAGTACTTGCTCGAGATTCGATCGCGGTATCCCGATACCTTGTTCAATCTCGTTACCGGCAAGTCTCTTTACTCGCTCGTAACACATCATCCCGTGATCAACTCCTTGGTCACATTGTGCACATTATGATGATGTCCTACCGAGTGGGCCCAGAGATACCTCTCCGTCACACGGAGTGACAAATCCGATCTTGATTCGTGCCAACCCAATGACACTTTCGGAGATACCCGTAGTGCACCTTTATAGCCACCCATTTACGTTCTGACGTTTGGTACACCCAAAGCATTCCTACGGTATACGGGAGTTGCACAATCTCATGGTCTAAGGAAATGATACTCGACATTAGAAAATCTTTAGCATACGAACTACACGATCTTTTTGCTAGGCTTAAGATTGGGTCTTGTCCATCACATCATTCTCCTAATGATGTGATCCCGTTATCAACGACATCCAATGTCCATGGTCAGGAAACCGTAACCATCTATTGATTAACGAGCTAGTCAACTAGAGGCTTACTAGGGACATGGTGTTGTCTATGTATCCACACATGTATCTGAGTTTCCTATCAATACAATTATAGCATGGATAATAAACGATTATCATGAACAAGGAAATATAATAATAGTAACTAATTTATTATTGCCTCTAGGGCATATTTCCAACACCGGTGTCGTCGGATGCCTCGACGGCAAGCACGGCCTTGCCCTTGCGTTTCCTGTTCCGACGTCGGCCCTTCTTCATCAGGGCGGCGGTGTCTTCATCAGTAGAGTCGGTTTTCACGCCGGCATCCTCGCCGCGGTACTTCCTTCCCTCTTCAGCCCGGGCGCACCTATCGGCCAGAACATAAAGTTCGGCCACATCCTTAACCTTGTTCATCTCCAGCTCTTCATGCATCTTGCGATTGCGCATGTTCCGATGGAATGCGCTAATCACGGCGGCGGGATGAACATCAGGGATGTTGTACTGCACCCGGCTGAACCTCTGTATGTACTTCCGCAGGGTTTCCCCTTCCTTCTGGGGAATGATATGCAAATCACTGGCCTGGCCATGAGCTTGGTGGCCTCCAGTGAAGGCACCAATGAACTCATGGCACAGATGCGACCAAGAAGAAATGGAATCCGCCGGTAAGTGCATCAACCAAGATATGACGTTGGGCTTCAGTGCCAACGGGAAGTAATTGGCAAGCACCTTGTCGTCGCGAGCTCCAGCAGCTTGCATCACGATGGTGTAGATGCTGAGGAACTCTGGCGGATGGGTCTTGCCATTGTACTTCTCGCGAACGTCGGACTTGAACATGCGGTGGGATGGCCACTGGAACTGCCGCAGCTCACGGGTAAAGCCTGGGCACCCCACCTCGTAAGGTAGGCCGCCGGAGTCCCCCGGTGCTGGGTGGTCCATAGCGGGTCCTGCGCGCTTATCCGACTGGTGGCGTGTATCGCGCCGGCGCTCGTTGGTGGTTCGAGCGTCTTCATGGGATCGTTCTCGAAGAACTTGGCGCTGGTCGCGGTGGGTCGGTGGGTCGGACGACGCTATGGAAATGTTATCACAAGCGTCGTCACAACGGACCGGCACCGGTGGCAACTGGCGCGGGGGAGGAGAGTGTACTATGGCTGCAGCTCCCCCGGTCCTTCCACCGCTGGTATGTGGTGGCTCGACGGAGCGCCGGCCCGAGGGCCCCGCCGGTCGCGGATCATCTTTGTTGGCGACGGCGACGAGACTCCGGATGGTGGCCCTCCATTCGTCGAGCTTCTCCGCGGCAGGAGGGAAGTCGAGGAGTAGCTGCACGTGCGCCAAAGCTTCTGCTGGCGTGAGCGGTGGCGAAAGCTGCATGGACCGTGGCGCGCTTCGACTTCTAACCTTGTTAGAAGGAGCTCTCTCACGGCCCAGCGGCTACGTGCCATTTTCGCCAGCACTTCAGCGGGCATGCTGGCCTCCTTCGTCGCGCAGATGATGCACAGGGCTCTTCCCACGGCGGTGTCCAGGGTCACCGGCGTGGTGACGCTGCTCGTCGCGCACACCCTGGGAAGAGCGCGCTGTGGGCGCTGGCGTAGGCGTCTTGGAGGTTGCTGCGCCGCCCTTAGGCGGCACAGCGATATCCCTGGAGGGCCCCGCGCCGCCTGCGGGGGGCCCAGCCCCGTCTTTTGATTTGGCGGTGTGCGGCCCGTCGTCTGGCGCACGAACGATGCCGCTCGCCAGGCTCTGACTGCCAAAGCGATGCTGGTGCTCGCGGGCCGCGGCTCGGGTTCTGTCCGCGACCGGCCCGCTGCTCGCCCGCACTGGCACAGGCCGTTCGGCTCCCGACGAGCCGATCGCCGTGATCGTCTTCTTCTTGGGAGCCATGGCGATGAAGAACTGCTAGGCTAACTGCTAGACCAGATTCTCACAACTGCGCCCCCTACCTGGCGCGCCAAAGATGTCAGTGAGAACGACACCTATGGGGTCACTGGGATCCCTTATACAGTCGGCGGGCGCCAGGTTGTGCAAAGAGCAGGTCTGATAGGAAGCACACGGGTCGTTTACCCAGGTTCGGCCGCGGAGATGCGTAATACCCTAGTCCTGCTTTGCTGGATGTATTGAGTGTTCTTGTGCTCTCGAACTAGCTACGATGGTTGCGTAGTTCCAAAGAGCGGAATCCTCCTCCAGTATGCCTCGGGCCTCCTTTTATAGTCGAAAAGGGGTTGCCACAGTGGCACACAGGAGGTGGAAAGGTGTACAGTGCGCGAGCTTATCGCCCGGCATTATGGGACAAAGCGCATTAAATGCGCTACTTAGGTGTCCATTAGCTTTATCGGGGACGGGAACGAGGCCCGTCCCGTCCGTCGCCGCTCCGCTTCGCTTCGACACGCGCTCAGGCCAGCGATGTGTGCAGCGCCATGTAGGCAGACAGACTGCTGAGGTGCCGCGGTGGCAGGGCCTTCACGAAGAGTTGCATGCCACCATGCAGGTGCTTGCTGAGTCGGTGTAGAGGCCGCCCGTCGCCACGCAGGTGCCTGCCCAGCTGGTTGAGCTAGCAGCTGCTTCGGGACAACGGTGGAGTCTTGGCTGGTGCAGGCCTGGCAGTGGCCCCGCTGATGCCCTCGGCAAGGGTCTTGTCGTGGCGTTGCAGTCGTCCCCGGCAAGGCGCTTGCCGGGGGTCTTGTTGATTTCCTCGGCTAGGATCCTGCCGAGGGTCGCCATCTTCTGGTCCTCATATGATTTCACATGTTTATGATCTTGACGAAGATCTGCATGCCACCACAGAGGCGCCTCCCGAGCCTTGGTTCCAATGTGGTTGGTTGGGTTGGAAATCGTGGGCCCAAAGGTGGCTTGCTCCACTGGCATCGGGCAGTCTGCCCCGACAAGGCTCTTGCCGGGGCTGCGGAGGCTGCCTCGGCAAGGATCTTGCCGAGGGAGTCTACCTCACCCTCTTGCCCTCCTGTGTTTCTGGTCTTGGCGTTGCCTTGGTTTTCTTGTGCTTCGGCTTCTCTCTGGCTTCCCTCCTCTTCCCTGCTAAGTGTGGCTGTGGCACGTGGCTCTGACTGCCCGTGCACAAGTAAAGGGGTCAAAAGGAGAGCCCCTACTTTTGTACACCGACACTCATATGCACGTGTGGAATGATAAATGGTAAAATAAAGGTTCCTAGTCTCGCCTCTAGGACTAGCTCAAGTTTTGTTGCTGATCACATTTTCCGGATCTTAGGATATTGTTAAGTGTAACGATGATCCTAAAACAACACTGAGATTATGACGTTAGAAGAACGATCATATTGAATCGACCCAATCTTGTTTGTTATCAATTGAGTTAATATTGTCTGCATTCAATTGTAATAACACGGAGTGTTAACGCGTGATATTGATCCTTAGACCATGAGAGTATCGTGGTCAATTCTTACCGTATGGTGGGCTTTGGGGTTGCTCAAACATCACCTGTAACACGGTGATCAAAAGGACAATTTATAGGTTCATCGGAAAGTTTGACAAGTAACCAGATAGCTCCAGAGTGGGATTTGCTCCTCCGACCATAGAGAGATATTCTTAGGGACCTCTCGGTGTGACGTCATTGATCATCGTCTGGCCAGACACATGGGACTTTGTCACGAGGATGCCGAAACACAATAACGAGAAAGAAGAACAAAACCGGTAATGAGGATTTTGGTATAATGAGCATGGTGATGACTCGGGAGGATACTAATACATCCCTGGTTTTGTGAAGTATCGTGAAGAAAATGGAATAGCACATGATAACCAAAGGTTCACTCGATATCGTTCGTGTAGTCATAGGGACCAATACAGACGTCCACGGTCCCGCTGCCGGTCATTAAACAAATGGTTTCGTTTATGTCTATGGGTTACCAAACCTACGGGGTCACAAGCTTAAGGCAATCATGATCTACCGAGTGTTAGTAGGACGGGATTCATGAGAATATATTTGTGGAATTATTTCATGAATATTCGTAATAGTTCTGCGAGGATCCGAAAGCGTTTCGGGGTCACTGAAGGGTTTCGGTGAATATCGGGTAATACTGGGTATTACCGATATATTATATACAGGTGGAAAATGTTTCCGGATATGTTAAAATATATTTAAAAATGGTCAAGAGGTATTTAGAACATTTTATATTTAATTTAAATATCAATGGGCCTTAAAAGGCCAAGAGGTGGAAGGAGTTATGGGCCACAAGGGCCCATAGGGAAGTGCCCCCCCCCCCCCCGGTTTCCTTGTGGGGAGGGGGGGCGAATTGGACTAGGGGAGGAGTCCAACTCCTCCCCCTTCGCCGACGCCCCAACGGGGACCCCCCTTGGTGGCTGCCCTCTCCTCCTCCTCCAACCTATATATACTAGGAGTTTTTGCTCTATTGTATATACAAGTTGAGCTTCTTCTAGCTCTAATTCTAGTTGGTCCTGGTTAACTAATTAGAGCTAGGGTAATCCTCTTGTCCTCATAATTAGAAGCCAGTGTGGTTCTAATCTCCTCGCTCTAATTCTCTAGTGATGAATAGCTCTGGACGAGAAGCACTGCCGAAACGTGAAGGTTGCAGGCTTGCAACCAAGTAGAGAGGTCGTGCTTTCAGTCTTCAGTTCAAGCGATCGTTTGTGGATGGTTCAAGGGACTCCAAGTACAATCTACACTGACACATTCTTCATCCTCTGCAACTCGGTGACGGTAACAGTCGTGATCCCAACCCATTATGCATCTTCATATTGATCTTGGGTGATCGTAGGCACGAATTTGTTTTCTACTACGTTGCCAACAGCAATATGATGTGCCATATTGGATAAGGAGATTTTTCTTGCCTGGAATCCACGGTTGGCACATCTCGGATCCTAGTAGCAGAAACACTGGCAAAGAGCAAATGATGCATTTTACTACCACAACAAAGATCGAACATGCTCATGATCTGCAATACATGACATGGCATGGATGATGTATGAAATGCCTAGTGCATTCTAGCAACATATTAAGTGGAGTTGACTGCAATTAAGTTCATTTCTAATAACTCCATATTTTAATTAGGCTTTAATCTTGTAGCTAAACAACAATTTAAATGCTAATAACATGGCATATGATGGTGATGAAAATAAACTAAGGTAAGTCTAAACATTTTAAATGGGTGGAAATGAATTATAAACTAGACAATAGCCCACAAGTTGTCTTCAAATTAGATATATAGTTTCTAAATAGTGTGTAAAATACTAATTCAGTCCTTCAGTTCAAACTATGTGAGAAATTTTTGCATATGCAAAAAAAATCTTAACATGAAAAGTTGTTCTTATCACAATTTAATGCAATTTCATTTAAAACCCATTCAGAGCACCGATGAATGATGCATATATAGAGGATTCTCATGCATACATCGAAAGGATGCTAGTGGATCAAGCTAGTAAATCTAACAGCCAGAACAATTTTGATGACGTGGAAGCACACATGTTGAAATAATTAGAAATAGTGAGGATCACTCTCTTATGATAACATTTCTATAATACTACTCCCTCCGTTTCTAAACACAAGTCCTTAAGATATTTCAATGTGGGCTACATACGGATGGACATAGACATATTTTAGAATGTAGATTCAATCATTTTGCGTCGTATGTAGTCCATTTAGAATCTCTAAAAGAAAGGCATTAGTTTTAGCTATTTGTTGAAAGTGGAAAAGTACATGGTAAAAGAAAGACATTAATTATGGCTTAACCCTAAACATAAATTTAGAAGTGATTAGCATGCATGATAATGGCATAGATTTTACACATTTTGCTAATCGATTTGGATACATCATTTATATTTACTGGAGTTATAGTTATTTAGTGATGATTTATTCAAATTAAATAGTGCATCAACAAAATTTAATTAAATGCACAAATTGTAAATTGTTCAATATGAAAAGAAATGATGGATTTGAAATCTACATAACTTTTTGATCAGAATGGACATATCATTTGTATAACTATGAATTGAAATGAATTTTCTATGGATTTTGTTAGATTTAGCTATTTTCTGGATTTCATTGACATATATTAAATTGCCAAGATACTTTCTCGATATAAGCTGAGCAAGAATGCAGCGAAAAAATCAAGTGCAAGTTGTTGAAGATTACAGCAGTCATGGGAGTCCTTGCCTATTGATTCCTGATCAATGCCATGACTATGTTTGCATTAGGGAAAATCTCATCCTTGATTGTGTGAGAGGAATCTGAAAAGTTATGATCGGGATCTATGGACTTGAGTACTTGAGGGATCCCAGTGATGGAGATATTGGAAGGCTCCTGGCAAAAAGTGAAGATAGCGGCTGGCCAATGATGCTTGGATCCGTTGACATTATACATTGGACATGAAGAATTGTCCTATGGCATGGCAAGGTCAGTATAGAGGGCATTGTCATGATCTAACCATCATTCTTGAGGTAGTTGCATCACATGATCTGTGAATTCGGTACTCATACTTCATGATGCCTAACTCTCACAATAATCAATGTCCTCCAACGATCTCATCTGTTTGCTAGGTATCTTGGCGGTGACACTCCACCTTGCAACTATGTTGTTATTGGCCATGAGTACACCATGGGATACTACCTTGCCAATGGTATCTATCCTCCAGGGCCACATTTGTGAAGACAATCAAGAATTCTCAAGGATGATTTGAGAGAGGTTTTTGTGCTCTTCAAAAACACTTTCGGCATATAATGATAAACACGTGTGATCTTGCACAACATGATCATCAAAAGAGGTGGAGGGCCCAAGGGCTTGCGGCTACAATGGTGTCCGGGTGGAGCCGAAACGCCACCCTAGTAGGATCCAAGCATACAAAGGAACAAGAACTAACAAGATCACGACCAACTTGAAGATCTTAGTCAGCACCACTCGCAACTTCATAGAAGTTTTATCATGTTTATTTGGATTCTTAGTTCATTTGGACAATATGTTGTTACTATTTGAATTTGAATGGTTAATTTTTTTTAAACATAAAGCCGGTATCCATTTGAATCGTGTGTACTTGAATTTGCTAGTTCTGAATTAATAAGTTGTATAAGTTTGAAAACATGTGGATGAATTGGCAAAAAAGGATTATGCTTTGGGGGATATTCTAGATGAAGAAAAGTTCACTCCCCTAAAAGATGAGATTTTTAGAGGAGGGGAGGGGTCAAACTTTTGAGTGTCTACTACAGATGCTCTAAGAGGCAAAAGCAATATTAGCCATTGGATCATTTGAAACTTTCATATGGAGGTATGGTCCATATGAAAGTGAGAGTGTATTCCGTTTTCTACTACTACATCCCATCAAACATTAAGGTATATTATATTTTGTATAGAAAAAGTCAAATATTTGCAATTTGATCAAGACTATAGAAATAAAAACTACATCTACAATACCAAGTAAACACATACGGACTGAAATGTGTGCATAAACAAACTAAAACATATCTATATACAGTCGATTTAGAAAAAGTTAAAACATACTACCTCCATCCCATAATATAAAAGCCTCTTATATTATGGGACGGATGGAGTATTATGTATATGAACGGAGGAGGTACATTTGTGACAGGAGGCCAATTAACCTGCAAGTGAATCATCATGTTTGTTTCATGCGCTTAACTAAATCCAGGCAATCATAGCACTCAGCAAGTAGTAGACGGCTTTTATCATGTGGCGATTAGTTGACAGAAGAACTACGATATCACCCCTTTCATTCTGGGGTGACAGAGGGATCGTACCATTCGAGCCTTTTTTTCATGCTTTTCCCGGCGGTCTGGAGAAAGCAGCAATCAATAGGACTTTCCTAATCCTCCCTTCCTTTCACGAAGAACGTGAAATTCTTTTTCCTTAAATGGGAGCAGAGAAGGTTTGAAAAGGGATCTTAGAGTGTCTAGGATTGGGCCAGGAGGGTCTCTTAACGCCTTCTTTTTTCTCCCGAAAAGGAGTCTATTGCCGCTTGTTTATTTATTTTTTTCTGGCGAATGAGTTTATGCCTGATTCGTTGTGCTTTTTTCTCTCAACAAAATAAATTGGTTTCTTTTTTTATGGAAAAAATAAATTGGTTTCGAGCTTGGTTTTACGGCGATAGTTTCGAAGTAATATTTGTTGGGAACGTTCTTTCAGTGCTGTCCACTCAGGGTTGCTCCACTTATACCGTACAAAACGATGATGCGAACTGACGAGCTGATGGGTTAGCTGAAAGTTAGTGATGTCTGAGCAAGCCTCAGGCTGGCGATCACGTCTAAACTCAAATCGAAAGCTTAAACAAGGAAAGTTAATCAACTACTGCTAAGCAATCAGACAAGGACTAAGTGTGAGTCCATTGTGGATCCAACTAGAAAGCATGCTCCCCACACACTACTCCTGAACAAATAATGCACACATGAGTCAATAATGTTACATACCAACTTTTTGTTTCCTAAATAGAGCATCTATTTGCGCAAGACGTTTATTTTCCAGAAGAGAGACAGCTGAAATAATGAGTGTATATAAATTGATTAAGGAGAAAGTTACATGATTTGTTCGTAAAAATACAGGTATCATCTGCTGATAAACGACAAATCACGGCAATCCGATACCGATACATGGCAGCTCAACCTAAGCCTACCTCTCTATAAGCCCTTAATGAAGCATATAATGCAAAGTTCTCTCTGTGTGTGTGTGTGATGAAGCTACTTAGCATTAGAAGGGAGAACGCGTGCACCAAATATGGTGTGCAACTTTATCAAGGTAAGCCAGATTAAATAAATACGGGCCGAAACTAATCTGCGCAGTTGTCCAAACTTTCTTCAGATAATGTATAGCACTATCTATCATGCATAGAACTCGAAACAGCATATGATCCTGAGGCACATACATGATACTACATGATTTGTTGTTAATTCATTTGCCCATGCCACTGGTTGTTTTTAATGCCTCGTCGCAATTAACACTACTTGATTGATTGAGATCGCTAAGGTTTGTTCCCTAATCAATGTCACACCACGTATATGTCTGAATCCAATCCATGGATTTGTTTAAGAGAAATGCTGCCGTGTGTCTGACTACTTACCCAACTGCTTTCATTTCAGCTACTTTGGTTAATCCTCTAAAAAACTATACTTTCGTTAATATATACAGACAGCGGAGATTCTGAACAGCAGGAGGCACATCCATATCCTCCTAAGTAGAAGGCAGGAGAAGCACTCAATCGACACACATGGAACACGGGTTCAGTTCAACCCATGGTTCGTTTTGTAATTACTTTTCTCGATAAAGGGCGATTTTATTAACTCAAAATATAGCATCAAGTGAATACAAAGCATTATGAGTAACACCTGGGCTAACATCAAAAGTCTGACAACCAGAAAAAAACAAAAACCGACAAATCGGCAATAGTAGAGTTTTGTAATTACTACTCCCTCTCTTTCTCAAATATAACTGCCTCTTTGATTCATAGGATTGCAAAAACACATGAATGGTAAAAACGTAGGATTGAAATAGCATGTCCATTGGATCCCTATAAAATTTGAGTTTGTTTCATTGTGTCATGGGAAAAACAAAGGATTTCTTTCAAAAAGTTGAAGTAGATGTTAGAATTCCTGTGAAATGCAGTATAAATGAATCCTTAGGAAAAAAATCCTACGGGATTCAATCCTATGAATCAAAGATCAACGTAGGAAAAATTCCTAAGGATTATAATCCTTCAAAGATCCTATAAAAATCCTTTAAATAAAAGAGACCCTAAATATTTTACTCCCTCCGCTCCTAAATTTGTGAACGGGTACATACGGATTTTAGTGTATTTGTTCACTCGTTTCAGTCCGTATGTACTTCATGTTAAAATATCCAAAAGCACTGTATATTTATGAACGGAGAGAGTACGTTTGTATGAGTAGACATGATTTTTTTTTTGAGGAGACGTGATTTGTGAAGCGAAGTAAACTAGCGCGCTGGTCGCCGGGCTTCGATGGTCTCTTCCGACGCCGGATTTGAACACGCCTAGCAGTACGTAGCAGTTAAAAGCATGTCCAAATCAAATCAATCAAACAAACAGCAGTAACAATGTTGTTTTAGGATGCATCGAAGCGAAGAGGCAGATACAACAAACGCCATCGCTTGTATCCCTCGCTTCTGTTTTTGTTCTTCTTTCGTCTTTGCAACTGCACGTCTAGGTTCAATGAACCAGGCAGAATTCCGAGGCACTCACCACTCACACTCAGGTAGCACTAGTAGGTACAGTGAAGTTACGTTGGCTAAAACTAGACCACGACGTCTCGTACCGTTCATGCCTGTGAGCCCAACAACGCTGATCGCAAAAGGGAAACTGTCCAGATTCATGGGAACAGCAAGCTGCTAACCGTAGCCCCTTCTCTTCCCGGTGATGCGAAATACTAATAACCCAATCCCTGCAAACCAGCATCCATTTCGAGCACTCGCGTGTGAGATTGCCAAATAAACGCTCAAAAAGATTCATAGCTAATTAGCTGCCGGTAACTGCGCTCCTGTATTTTGGCAATAGAGTCGCAGATTGATTGATAGTATTTCATTCCCAAGAGAGTAGCTTTTGCAGGTTATAAACCCCTCCCTCCACACCCCGTCTCTCTCGTCAACCCTTCCTCCTCTCCTACACTCGACTCGACTCAAGGGAAGCGAATCACATCGGGTGATCGCAACATATTCCATTCAGGTGGGCCGTAGAGATGCTGGGGGCTAGGAGATCGTTCTCTAGGCTCGCCGCGGCGGTTAGGACGCCGGTGGAGGTGCCGAGACTGCCGGCGTTCGACCACGTGCCGCTGCCCTACGACGGGCCGAGCGCCGTCGAGATCGCCAGGAAGCGCGCCGAGTACCTCAGCCCCTCCCTGTTCCATTTCTACTCCAAGCCCGTCAGTGTTCTTTCTCTGTTGAAACCATCTAACAAAGTACGAGTACATAGAGTAAAATTCTTTTGCAAAACAATTAATGGCCCTTTGCAGCTCAACATTGTGGAGGGGAAGAAACAGTACCTGTACGACGAGCACGGGCGGCGCTACCTGGACGCGTTCGCCGGCATCGCCACCGTGTGCTGCGGCCACACCCACCCCGACATCATCGACGCCATCACCGCGCAGGCCAACCGCCTGCAGCACTCCACCGTGCTCTACCTCAACCACGCCATCGCAGACTTCGCCGAGGCGCTGGCCGCCAAGATGCCCGGCGATCTCAAGGCACGCACGTACATACTAATAAATTGAACAAAATTTTTGCATTTTTATTATCGGTTTGTCGCGTATACAAAGTAACGTGACGTTGCGGGGTACATAATGGATGATAGGTCGTCTTCTTCACCAATTCCGGCACGGAGGCCAACGAGCTGGCCATCATGATGGCGCGGCTGTACACCGGCTCCCACGATATCATATCTCTCCGTAACTCTTACCACGGCAACGCCTCCGGCACCATGGGTGCCACCGCACAGAAGAACTGGAAGTTCAATGTTGTTCAGGTACGTACGTAGTATGATCAGAAGAACAAGAATACAGTAGTGGAACACTGAACCTTTTCTTTGATCGCTTGCTCAAGAGTGGCGTGCACCATGCCGTCAACCCGGACCCCTACAGAGGCGCCTTCGGCTCGGACGGCGAGAAGTACGCGCGGGACGTCAAGGAGATCATCGAGTTCGGCACCACCGGCCACGTCGCCGGCTTCATATCCGAAGCTATCCAGGTACGCGGACTAGTCACTATCAGTCACTAAAGCAGAGCAGAGCTTCCTCCCATGTGCGGAGCGGCAGTAGTACTGCAAATGACGTGAGCAGCAGAGTTGAGGTTTTCCCTTTGGCTCGCAGGGTGTTGGTGGGATCGTGGAGGTGGCGCCTGGCTACCTGCCCCTGGCGTACGACGCTGTGAGGAAGGCCGGCGGCCTCTGCATCGCCGACGAGGTCCAGGCGGGCTTCGCGCGCGTCGGTAGCCACTTCTGGGGGTTCGAGACCCATGGCGTGATCCCTGACATTGTCACCATGGCAAAGGTGCACGAAACAACTAGACGCGCGTGCACAGGGCATCGGCAACGGCGTCCCTCTAGTTGTCACTTCTTCATTAGCCCTTTTTCTTTCTTTGCTGACCACTTGTATGCAATTGGCACGCAGGGCATCGGCAACGGCATCCCTCTGGGCGCCGTGGTGACGACGCCGGAGATCGCGCAGGTCCTGACCAGGCGGTCCTACTTCAACACGTTCGGCGGCAACCCGCTGTGCACCGCCGGTGGGCTCGCCGTCCTCAAGGTGCTCGACAGGGAGAGGCTCCAGGAGAACGCCTTCATCGTCGGCGCCTACCTCAAAGACCGCCTCCGCGGCCTCCAGGAGAAGCACCAAAGTTTGTGCTCACCACCCGACATCGTTCGAGACATTAAAAACGGTGGATTGGCTTTAACTTTTTTGCTCTTGCAGTCATCGGCGACGTGAGGGGAACAGGCTTCATGCTTGGCGTGGAGCTTGTGACCGACCGGCAGCTCAAGACCCCGGCCAAAGACGAGATTTGCCAGGCCATGGAGCACATGAAAGGTACTAGTGCATACTCCTTCCGTCCGAAAATACTTGTCGAAAGAGTGTATGTATCTAGATATATTTTAATTTTAGATACATCTATTTTTATGTATTTCTCCGACAAGTATTTCCGGACAAAGTACTTGGTTTGAAACAGCTCCTTTGCGTCTAACACTGAGCACTCACTTGGTGGTTTGGAGTGCAGATATGGGCGTTTTGGTCGGAAAGGGGGGCTTTTACGGCAACGTGTTCAGAATCACTCCCCCTCTGTGCTTCACCAAGGAAGACGCTGGTAAGTTGTTTTATCCACTTTGATTTATGTGATGTGTAATACTTCCTCCATCCTAAAATAAGTGACTCAAGTTTATATTAACTTTGCATTAAACTTAGTATAAAGTTGAGTCATTTATTTTGGAATGGAGGGAGTAGTACATACAGTATTTGTGTACAAGTTTTTTTTGTTTTGCGAACGAGTATTTGTGTACAAGTTGCACATAAAATTGACTGGATCCTTGTTTTTGGTGGTGATGAATGCAGATTTCTTCGTCGATGTGATGGACATAGCGCTGTCAAAGCTCTGAGCTTCCCAAGCAGCACTTGCGATGGGGTCCCTGCCCATGTCGAAGCAACTCAAATTCCACCTGAGTTTAACGGAAGTAGCCGCAGTTTACTTCTGTTTACCTTACGTCGTCGTATAGTGAAGCAGACGAAATTTGGCCTGATGCAACTTGTATAAGACCTTTATTACTTACCATTGAAACTACGAGATCCCGAACCGATCCACATCAGCGCGTACTGAATCGGGTCGTCCGCTTTGCTTGCACTTCTGCTTAACTAGGGGTGTAAGTTCAATACAGCTTATTTTCATAATTGAATCAAAAGCGGTGATACATGAAAAATCTTACCTTGATTCTCATCTCCTTTATTTGTATGGATAGTATTCGACAGTCATTTTGCTTTCTACCAGTGTGTATTCGTTCAACGAGGGCCTCATGCTACAGCAGATTTCCATTCGAGGACTCAAAACCCAAGAAACAATTGCAATTTTGGCAGTATGTCTCTTTCATTTGGTCTCCCCAGTTCATTTTGAAGGAGATAAAAGGTAAGGAACCAATTCGAGGTCCATTATCATAGTGCAGTCCAGCCAATACTGACGCTCGATTGTGTACCTCAAAAGATTGTTACAATACATCGATGATGGCATCATGTTCCTTACATCTAGCTTGATTCCTGATTCCAAATTGGAGATACCAAAATGGCCCTACTAGATCATTAAATGTGTTACCCTTGATTCTGGATGCCAAATTGGAGAGACAAGTAAAAGGGATATATAAGGCAGATCTAGAGCGTGTGCATGTGGTGCGTGCTGCCGCCAGACCGGGTGAAACATTCGGCCCCATGTGGGGCAGCTACGTGAGGTCACCGGATTAAATAGTGCACGTTCATGCGGTTCGGACACATTATCAAGATTGTAGTTGTTGAGACTTTGTTCGCCAGATAGGTGGCTTCGGTTTGATTCATGTATTCATGCTGTCAGACTCTATTGGATAATAATAAAGATGGTTGCATGCATCGATTGATGCGGAGGCCGGGGGTTATCCTTCTTTTTTTTAAAAAATAGCGGAAATACCAGTAGCAAAGGGGGTGCACTTCAAACATTAGGGAAACGATCCATACCGGCCAACCGATCAAGGTGGTGGTATGGTGTGCGGAATTGTCCCTAGGAAATTAGCTAAGTTACTAAACCAATCATCATCGCAAGTTTATATGTGGGAGAGGTCTCTGCTAGCATGCAATCCCTTACTTGGAATTTTATGCACTTATGATTGGAACTATTAGCGAGCATCCGCAACTACTAACAAGTTCATGAAGGTAAAATCCAACCATAGTGTTAAGATATATTGGTCCCACTTCAATCCAGTATGTACCAATTTCCATGGTCCGGAGAGGTTTCAATCACTTATGCATAGTCCTATCTGTGTACTACTAGCGTAAGATATGATCCACGCGCTCACTCATAGGATGAGCACCAAAGAACATTAATATGACCACAAGCAACTCAAACGATCATGGAAATTCACCAATTAACCGATAGGACAACAATAATCTGCTCAAACACAACGAAGACGCGAAATCATCATATAATAATCCATAGCATCCAACACCATGTTCAAGTAGGGGATTACAATGGGTTGAGAAAGGTGATGAAGTTGTTGATGAAGATGACGACGTTGATGAAGACGATCGCCGCGATGTCGGTTCCTCCAGCGGCACTCCAGCGCCATCAGGAGAGAGAGGGAGAGTCGCCCCCTCTGGCTTCTTCCTCCATGGCCCCCTAGATGGGGAGAGGTTCTCCCCTCTGGTCCTTGGCCACCATGGCTCCCGGAGGGGTGGCAGCCCCTCTGAGATTGGATCTCTTCTCTGTGTTTCTCTGCTTTTCGGTACTGTTTTTTGGCCAAACACAGAATTTATTTTATTGCCGGAGATCCGTAACCCCAATCGACCTAAAATTTTGAGGGGGGTTTTCCATAAAATTAGCTTTCTTGTGGTAAAAGAAGGGCTCCAACCGATATCCACCACCCGCTACCTGGCCATGTGGGGCCCTTGGGCACCGTCTTGCGTTGATTCCCTCGCCCAAAAATCACATATATCCCTAGGGCGAGCCACCCAAGCTTGTGGGCCCCTCAAGCCTCCATTTGCCCTACCTCAAAGTCCATAAGTACCGTCTTCTCGAGAGAAAAATCAAGGAGGAAGAATTATCGCGTTTCACGATATGGAGCCGCCATCACCTCATGTTCTTCATCGAAATGGCTGATTTTGAGTCCGTTCGGGGCTTTGGAGAGGCGGATCCGTCGCCATCGTCATCAACAACCCTTCTTCATCAACAAATTTCATGATGCTCACCACCGGGAGTGAGTAATTCCTTCGTAGGCTTGCTGGACGGGGATGGAGATGGATGATATCCTATATACTTAAGAAGTTCATCCCCAGTACTTGTATTATCTCAACATGCAGCCTATCCACCTCAGCAATATGCCACGTCAGCACACACTAAATGTTTTCCTGAGATATCCGTAAGCCACATTATGTTCAGATACTAGATCTAATCACGTCATCACCATTCACCGTAGCCGCCTTGCACGAGTTACGCAAAGAAAACTGCACAACATACTCTCTCTGCGTTTTGCCAAACGGATTTAAGCCAAAACTGAGTTGTCCAGGGTATGTGCCATCCAGCCCATCTAATTAACCCATTAGGCCACTCAAGTTCATCTTGCCCATGAGTCTTATCGCCACTGCTATGTCTTCCACTCGCCGCCACGATCGACACGCTTCCTACCCCATGGCCATGACACGGCAGCCAAAAATCCCGTGGCCATGACATGGCAGCCAAAAATTCATATGAAACGGTGGCATTCACCGCCCCTGATTAACTCACTCCTCCATTACCCTGCAAATACAAGCAAACACAGCGTTCGTCTTTAATAGATTCTTGTACTACCATCGCCATCAGCCCTGCATGGCTGCCCACGTCATACTCTCCCAAACTGGCCTCCACTCTGGTAGGTGGACGGTACCTATTTTCAGTCATCCACCGTTTTCCTATCCCCAAGCTTAAGCTTTCTGAATTTGAAAGCATTGCGCTCATCCATGAAAAAGATCACACAATCCCAGTATTATTTTCTGGTATGTATATGTACAATTGATTATATTCATTTCTAACATAATTAATCTGTCATTTCTAGAGTTTGACCTCTAAAACCTGACATACAGTTTCTTAAAGATGGGGCAAAGAGAGCAGTAGTTGGTAATTTTACCCTGAATTGGTGCCTCTAGCTACCAGATGAACTGACCTGGAAGAGAATAGTTCAATTTAGTTATATGATGATTCACAACTAAGTGCCCCTTCTTAGATCATGTTGGTCTCTAATTTGGTGAGTTATCTCTCTCGGTCCACACCTTACAGCCTTGGCGTTTGATTTTTTTTCCCACTATTCATTGATTTTTTTTCTTCAGATTACACTCATACTCCATCGGTGTTAGTGTTGGGAAACATTGCATGGAAAACAAAAGATTTCTACGCACACGCAATGATCTATACATGGAGATGCATAGCAACGAGGGGGAGAGTATGCCTACGTACCCTCGTAGACCGTAAGCGGAAGCGTTCAACAACACGGTTGATGTAGTCGAACTTTTTCGCGCTCCAATCGATCAAGTACCAAACGTATGGCACCTCCGTGTTCTGCACAGTTCAGCTCGGTGACGTCCTCCGCCTTCTTGATCCAGCAAGATGGCGAGGTAGTAGATGAGTTCCGGTAGCACGACGGCGTGGTGACGGTGATGGTGAAGTGATCTCCGCAGGGCTTCGCCTAAGCACTATGAAAATATGACCGGGGTGTAAACGATGGAGGGGGGCACTACACATGGCTAGGCAATTGTCTGTCGTGTGCTAGGCGCCCCTCTCCCACATATATATAGGTGGGAGGGAGGGAGGCGCCCAAGTAGGAGGACTCCTACTTGGGGTCCCTCCCAAGCCCCCCCCCCCTCCTTATTTGGAGTGCAGGAAAGGCAGGGGAGGGTGGCGCCCCACCCTTTCCTTTCTCCCATGAGAGGGAAAGGCAGGAGGGGCTAGCCCTCCCCCTTTTCCTTCCCTAGGGCTGGCCAAACAAGGGAGGGGGTGCACCAGCCCCCTTGTGGGCTGGTCTGTCCCTTCCTTTGGCCCACAAGGCCCATAACTTGCCGGGAGGGTGCCCGAAACCCCTTCTGGTGACCCGATTCCTTCCCGATACGTCCCGAATCACTTCCGGTGTCCAAATATCATCGTCCTATATATTAATCTTTACCTCTCGACCATATCGAGACTCCTCGTCATGTGTGTGATCTCATCCGCGACTCCGAACAACATCCGGTCACCAAAACATATAACTCATAATCGCCAACGAACGTTAAGCGTGCGGACCCTACGGGTTCCAGAACTATGTAGACATGACTGAGACACCTCTCCGGTCAATAACCAATAGAGGAACATGGATGCCCATATTGGATCCTACATATTCTACAAAGATCTTTATTGGTCGAACCGTTATGACAACATACGTAATTCCCTTTGTCCATCGGTATGTTACTTGCTCAAGATTCGATCATCGGTATCTGCATACCTATTTCAATCTCGTTACCGGCAAGTCTCTTTACTCGTTCCGTAATACATCACCTTGTGACTAACTCCTTAGTCATTTGCTTGCAAACTTGTGATGTGTATTACCGAGAGGGCCCAGAGATACCTCTCCGATACTCGAAGTGACAAATCCTAATCTCGATCCATGCCAACTCAACGGACACCTTTGGAGATACCTGTAGAGCATATTTATGATCACCCAGTTACATTGTGACGTTTGATATCACACAAGGTATTCCTCCGGTATCCGGGAGTTGCACAATCTCATGGTCGAAGGAATATGTATTTGACATGAAGAAAGCAATAACAATAAACTAAACGATCATTATGCTAAGCTAAGGGATGGGTCTTGTCCATCACATCATTCTCCTAATGATGTGATCCCGTTATCAAATGACAACACATGTCTATGGTTAGGAAACCTTAACCATCTTTGATCAATGAGCTAGTCTAGTAGAGGCTTACTAGGGACACGGTATTTGTTTATGTATTCACACATGTATTTAAGTTTCCGATCAATACAATTCTAGCATGAATAATAAACCTTTATTATGAATAAGGAAATATAATATAAAATAAAAACTTTATTATTGCCTCTAGGGCATATTTCCTTCGGTTAGAATAACTGCCGCCAATGGCAAGTGCATTGGTGGTTATCTCAAAATAAATCCCATGGAGGATGGAGCAGCCTCCGTATTCAATCTCAACTATGCCTAAAGAGTTCTGGTTTGGGCATGCCGATGTGAACTATTGGTGTTAAATCACATGGCGACGTGAACTAGATTATTGACTCTAGTACAAGTGGGAGACTGAAGCAAATATACCCTAGAGGCAATAATAAAGTTGTTATTTTATATTTCCTTATACCATGATAAATGTTATTCATGCTATAATTGTATTAACCGGAAACTTGATACATGTGTGGATACATAGACAAAACACCGTGTCCCTAGTAGGCCTCTACTAGACTAGCTCGTTAATCAAAGATGGTTAAGTTTCCTAACCATAGATATGTGTTGTCATTTGATAAACGGGATCACATCATTAGGAGGATGATGTGATGGACAAGACCCTAGCTTAGCATATCGATCATTCAGTTTTATTGCTATTGCTTTCTTCATCTCAAATACATATTCCTTCGACTATGAGATTATGCAACTCCCAGATACCGGAGGAATACCTTGTGTGCTATCAAACGTCACAACATAACTGGGTGATTATAAAGATGCTCTACAGGTATCTCCGTAGGTGTTTGTTGGGTTGGCATAGATCGAGATTAGGATTTGTCACTCCGAGTATCGGAGAGGTATCTCTGGGCCCTCTCGGTAATACACATCACAAGTTTGCAAGCAAATGACTAAGGAGTTAGTTACAAGATGATGTATTACAGAACAAGTAAAGAGACTTGCCGGTAACGAGATTGAACTAGGTATTTGGATACCGACGATCGAATCTCGGGCAAGTAACATATCGATGGACAAAGGGAATAACGTATGTTGTCATAATGGTTCGACCGATAAAGATCTTCGTAGAATATGTAGGAGCCAATATGAGCATCCAGGTTCCGCTATTGGTTATTGACCGGAGAGGTGTCTCGGTCATGTCTACATAGTTCTCGAACCCGTAGAGTCCACACGCTTAATGTTCAATGACGATTTAGTATTATATGAGTTATGTGATTTGGTGACCGAATGTTGTTCTGAGTCCCGGATGAGGTCACGGACGTGACAAGGAGTCTCGAAATGGTCGAGAGGTAATGATTGATATATAGGATGATAGTATTCGGACACCGGAAGTGTTCCGGGTAGTATCAGGTATTTATCGGAGTACTGGGGGGTACTGGAACCCCCGGGGGAATCATGAGCCTTACGGGCCATAAGAGGGGAGCACACCAGCCCACAAGGGGTGGAGCCCACCCCTCCTTTAGGCAGGAGGCAGAATTGGAGAAGGAAGAGGGGGTTCGACCCCCCTTTCCTTCCTCCCTTCCCTCTTCCCTTTTCCTCTCCTGCGAAATAAGGAAAGGGGGCGAATTGGGATAGGACCCCAAGTAGGATGCCTCCTACTTGGGGCTCCCCATGGCTGCTCCCCTCCCCCTCCCACCTATATATACATGGGGAGGGGCGCCTAGAACACACACCAACAAGTGTTAGCCGTGTGCGGCGCCCCCCTCCACAGTTTACACCCCCGGTCATAGTATTGCGGTGCTTAGGCGAAGCCCTGCGAGAATCACTTCACCATCACCGTCACCACACCATCATGCTAATGGAACTCATCTACTTCCTTGACACCTTGTTGGATCAAGAAGGCGAGGGACATCATCGCGATGAACGTGTGCAGAACTCGGAGGTGTCGTACGATTGGCGCTTGATCGGTTCTGAGCTAGAAGAAGTTCGACTACATCAACCGCGTTTTCAAACGCTTCCGCTTTCGGTCTACGAGGGTACGTGGACACACTCTCCCCCTCTCGTTGCTATGCATCTCCTAGATAGATCTTGCGTGAGCATAGGATTTTTTTTGAATTGCATGCTACGTTACCCAACAGTGGCATCCGAGCCAGGTCTATGCGTAGATGATATGCATGAGTAGAAGCAAAGAGTTGTGGCCGGTGATCGTCATACTGCTTACCACCAATGTCTTATTTTGATTCGGCGATATTGTTGGATGAAGCGGCCCAGACCAACCTTACATGACCACGTTCATGAGACCGGTTCCACCGACATACATGCAACTAGTCTTGCATAAAGGTGGCTGGCGGGTGTCTGTTTCTCCTACTTTAGTTGAATTGAATTTGATTGCGGTCGGTCCTTGTTGAAGGTTAGAACAGCGAACTTGATAAATCACCGTTGTGGTTTTGATGCATAGGTAAGAACGGTTCTTGCTAGAAGCCCGTAGCAGCCACGTAAAACTTGCAACAACAAAGTAGAGGACGTCTAACTTGTTTTGCAGGGCATGTTGTGATGTGATACGGCAAAGACATGATGTGATAAAAGTTATTGTATGAGATGATCATGTTTTGTAAGATGTCTGACAACCGGCAGGAGCCTTATGGTTGTCTCTCTATTGTATGAAATGCAAGCGCCATGTAATTGCTTTACTTTATCGCTACGCGTTAGCGATAGTTGTACAAGCAAAAGTTGGCGAGATGGCCACGATGCTACGATGGAGATCAAGGTGTCGAGCTGGTGACGATGGAGATCATGACGATGCTTTGGAGATGGAGATCAAAAGCACAAGATGATGATGGCCATATCATGTCACATATTTTGATTGCATGTGATGTTTATCATTGATGCATCTTATTTTTCTTAGTACGGCGGTAGCATTATAAGATGATCCCTTCACTAAATTTCAAGGTATAAGTGTTCTCCCCGAGTATGCACCATTGCGACAGTTCGTCGTGTTGAGACACCACGTGATGATCGGGTGTGATAGACTCTACGTTCACATACAACGGGTACAAGATAGTTTTGCACATGCGGAATACTCGGGTTAAACTTGACGAGCCTGGCATGTACAGACATGGCCTCGGAGCACTGGAGACCGAAAGGTCGAATGTGAATCGTATAGTAGATATGATCAACATGGAGATGTTCACCATTGATGACTACTCCATCTCACGTGATGATCGGACATGGTTTAGTTGATTTGGATCACGTATCATTTAGATGACTTGAGGGATGTCTATCTAAGTGCGAGTTCTTAAGTAATTTGATTAATTGAACTTAATTTATCATGAACTTAGTCCTGATAGTATTTGTGAATCTATGTTGTAGATCAATAGCTCGCGATATAGCTCCCTTATTTTTGATATGTTTCTAGAGAAAAACTAAGTTGAAAGATGATAGTAGCAATGATGCGGACTGGGTCCGTGATCTCAGGATTATCCTCATTGCTGCACAGAAGAATTATGTCCTTGATGCACCGCTAGGTGACAGACCTATTCCAGGAGTAGATGCAGACGTTATGAACGTTTGACAAGCTCGGTATGATGTCTACTTGATAGTTTAGTGCACCATGCTTTACGGCTTAGAACTGGGACTTCAAAAGGGTTTTGAACACCATGGAGCATATGAGATGTTCCAAGAGCTCAAAATGATATTTCAGACTCATGACCGTGTTAAGAGGTATGAGACCTCTGACAAGTACTTTGCCTACAATATGGAGGAGAATAGCTCAGCTAGTGAGCATGTGCTCAGAATGTCTGGGTACTACAATCACTTGAATCAAGTGGGAGTTAATCCTCAAGATAAGATAGTGATTGACAGAGTTCTCTAGTCACTATCACCAAGTTACTGGAACTTCGTGGTGAACTATAATATGCAAGGGATGACGAAAACGATTCCCAAGCTCTTCGTGATGCTGAAATTGGCGAAGGTAGAAATCAAGAAAAAGCATCAAGTGCTGATGATTGACAAGACCACTAGTTTCAAGTAAAAGGGCAAGGGAAAGAAAGGGAACTTCAAGAAGAATCGCAAGCAAGTTGCCACTCCTATGAAGAAGCCCAAAGCTAGACCCAAGCCTGAAACTGAGTACTTCTACTGCAAAGGAAATGGTCACTGGAAGTGGAACTGCCCCAAATACTTGGCGGATAAGAAGGATGGCAAAGTGAACAAAGGTATATATCATATACATGTTGTTGATGTGAAATTTACTAGTGTTCATAGAAACCCATGGGTATTTGATACCGGCTCAGTTGCTGTGATTAGTAACTCGAAACAGGAGTTGCATAATGAACAGAGACTAGTTTAGAGCGAAGTGACGATGTGTGTTGGAAGTGATTCCAAGGTTGATACGTTCACCATCACACACTCCCTCTACCTTCGGGATTAATGTTGAACCTAAAATAAATGTTATTTGGTGTTTGTGTTGAGCATGAATATGATTGGATAATGTTTATTGCGATGCGGTTATTCATTCAAGTCAGAGAATAATTGTTGTTATGTTTGCATGAATAAAACCTTCTGTGGTCATACACCCAATGTAAATGGTTTATTGAATCTCGATCGTAGTGATACACATATTCATAATATTGATGCCAAAAGATGCAAAGTTGATAATGATAAGTGCAACATATTTGTGGCACTGCCGTTTAGGTCATATTGGTGTAAAGCGCATGAAGAAACTCTATATGGATGGACTTTTGAAATCATTTGACTATGAATCATTTGATACTTGCGAACCATGCCTCATGGGCAAGATGACTAAAACTCTGTTCTCCGGAACAATGGAGCGAGCCAATGACTTATTGGAAATAATACATACCGATGTATGCGGTCCGATGAGTGTTGAGGCACACGGCGGGTATCGTTATTTCCTGACCTTCACAGATGATTTGAGCAGATATGGGTATATCTACATAATAAAACACAAGTGTAAAACATTTGAAACGTTCAAGGAATTTCAGAGTAAAGTGGAGAATCATCGTAACAAGAAAATAAAGTTTCTACAATCTGATCGCGGAGGTGAATATTTGAGTTTCGAGTTTGGCCTTCATTTAAAACAACGTGGAATAGTTTCATAACTCATGCCACCTGGAACACGACAGCGTATTGGTGTGTCCGAACGTCGTAACTGTACTTTATTAGATATGGCGATCTATGATGTCTCTTACTGATTTACCACTATCTTTTGGGGTTATGCATTAGAGACAGCCGCATTCACGTTAAATAGGGCACCATCTAAATCCATTGAGACGACACCGTATGAATTGTGGTTTGGCAAGAAACCTAAGCTGTCATTTCTTAAAGTTTGGGGTTGCGACTCTTATGTCAAAAGGCTTCAGCCTGATAAGCTCGAACCCAAATCGGAGAAGTGCATCTTCATAGGATACCCTATGGAAACCACTGGGTACACCTTCTACCACAGATCCGAAGGCAAGATCTTTGTTGCCGAGAATGGAACCTTTCTAGAGAAGGAGTTTCTCTCGAAAGAAGTGAGTGGGAGGAAAGTAGAATTTGATGAGTTAATTGTACCTTCTCTCGAATTGGAAAGTAGCACACCGGTGAAATCCGTTCCCCCGGTGCCTACATCAACCAGAGAGGAAGCTAATGATGATGATCATGAAACTTCAGATCAAATTACTACTAGACCTCGTAGGTCGAACAGAGCACGTTCCGCACCAGAGTGGTACGACAATCCTATCCTGGAAGTCATGTTATTAGACCATGGCGAACCTCTGAACTATGAAGAAGCTATGATGAGCCCAGATTCCGATAGATGGCTTGAGGCCATGAAATCTAAGATAGGATCCATGTATGAGAACAAAGTGTGGACTTTGGTGGACTTCCCAATGATCGGCAAGCCATTGAGAATAAATGGATCTTCAAGAGGAAGACGGACACTGATGGTAGTGCTACTATCTACAAAACTCGACCTGTCGCAAAATGTTTTGAAAAAGTTCAAGGTGTTGACTACGATGAGATTTTCTCACTCGTAGCGATGCTTAAGTCCTGTCCGAATCATGTTAGCCATTGCCGCATTTTATGAAATCTGGCAAATGGATGTCAAAACTGCATTCCTTAATGGATTTCTGAAAGAAGAGTTGTATGTGATGCAACCAAAAGGTTTTGTCGATCCTAAGGTGCTAACAAAGTGTGCAAACTCCGGCGATCCATCTATGGACTGGTGCAAGCATCTCAGAGTTGGAATATACGCTTTGATAAGGTGATCAAAGCATATGGTTTTATACAGACTTATGGTGAAGTCTGTATTTACAAGAAAGTGAGTGGGAGCTTGATAACCCACAAGTATAGGGGATCATTTGTAGCCTTCTTTGATAAATAAGAGTGTGAAACCCAACGAGGAGCTAAAAGTAGAACAAATATTCCCTCAAGTTCTATCGACCACCGATAAAACTCTACGCACACTTGTCGTTTGCTTTACCGGAAACAAGTATGAAACTATTTGGCAAGAATAAAAATACGAGTACTTTGCGAGAATAAAACTACGAATAAATTGCAAGGCAATAAAAGTGGATATCTTTTGTCAACAAGAAAGTCATTTGTCCCTAGGCAATCGATAACAAGTACCGGTAATCATTCCTGTAATTTTATATGAGGGAGAGGCATGAGCTAACATACTTTCTCTACTTGGATCATATGCACTTATGATTGGACCCCTAGCAAGCATCCGCAACTACTAAAGACCATTAAGGTCGTGAAACCCAACCATAGCATTAATTATCAAGTCCTCTTTACTCCCATACTCCATAACCCACTTATCCACGTTTAGGCTGCTGTCACCCCCGCAACACTGACAATAAGCAAACAATGGACATATTGCAACACCCTACAGCGGGGGCCCCTCACGTTTTCACGAGAACGGAGGGCACCGTAGGACAACACCATAAATAAAATATACAATCATACCAACCAAGATCACGATTAACCCACGGGACAAAACAGATCTACTCAAACATCATAGGATAGCCAAATATCATTGGGAAATAATATATGAAGTTGAGCACCATGTTTAAGTAGACATTATAGCGGGGAGAAGAGGTGTTACACCGCTGCATAGACGGGGAGAAATTTGGTGTTGACGGTAGCAAGATTGTTGATGTAGATCGTCGTCCCGATCGTTGCCCCGACGGCACTCCGGCGCCACCGGAAGCGAGGGGGAGAGAGCCCCCCTCCTTCTTCTTCTTCCTTGGCCTCCCCCTAGATGGGAGGAGAGTTCCCCCTCTGGTCCTTGGTCTCCATGGCGGCGGAGGGGCAGGATCCCCTCCGAGATTGGATCTTCCTCTCTGTTCTCTTCTGTTTCGTGTTCTTCAGATCTGGCCAAAAACCGTTTCTTATATTCCGGGAGATCCGTAACTCCGATTGCGCTGAGATTTTAACACGATTTTTTTGCAGATATAAGCTTCCTTGCGCCCGAAGTAGTGCTCCAACCGACGTTCGAGGAGGGCACATCCACCACCACGCGCCAGGGGCCTCTGGCGCGCCCTGGTGTCTTGTGGGCTATGTGGGCCTCCGTTTGCGGTGATTCCAACTCCCAAAAATCACATATATTCCAAAATAATTCTCCATAAAATTTTATTGCATTTGGACTTCGTTCGATATGGATTTTCTGCGATACAAAAACATGCAGAAAACAGGAACTGGCACTGGGCACTGGATCAATAGGTTAGTCCAATAAATCATATAAAAAGTTGCCAAAAACATGTGAAATTTGTATAATATTGGCATGAAACAATCAAAAATTATAGATACGGCGGAGACGTATCAGCATCCCCAAGCTTAATTCATGCTCATCCTCGAGTAGGTAAATGATAAAAAAGATATTTTTTGATGTGGAATGCTACCTAGCATAAACTTGATCATATATCTAATCATGTTATGAATATTAAGACATAAGTGATTCAAAGCAATTGTCTATAATTTGACATAAAGACATCAATACTCAGGCATCCTAACAAACAATCATGTCTTCCAAAATATCAACTCTAAAGAAAGCTATCCCTACAAAATCATATAGTCGCGTCATGCTCTGTCTTCTTAACACAAAGTATTTATCATGCACAACCCCGATGACAAGCCGAGCAATTGGTTCATACTTTTTAACGTGCTTTAGCCTTTTCAACTCTCACACAATACATGAGCGCAAGCCATGGATATAGCACTACAAGTGGAATAGAGTATGATGATGGGGGTAAATATAGAGAAGACAAAAAAGTAAGAAAGTCTCACACCGACGTGGCTAACCAACGGGCTATGGAGATGCCCATCAATTGATATCAACGTGAGGAGTAGGGTTTGCCATGCAACGAAAGCACTAAGAGCTATAAGTGTATGAAAGCACAATATGAAAACTAAGTGGGTGTGCATCTAATCCTATAATGAAAAATTCCCACTAGTATATGAAAGTCACAACATAGGAGACTCTCCATATGAAAAACATGGTGCTACTTTGAAGCACAAGTGTGGTAAAGAATACTAGCAATGCCCCTTCTCTCTTTGTTTATTTATTTTATTTCTTTTTCTTTTTTCTTTCTTTTCTTTCTTTTTCTTTTTCTTTCTTTTTTTCTTTTCTTTTTCTTTTTCTCTCATTGTCCAGAGTCTCATCCCGACTTGTGGGGGAATGATAGTCTCCATCATCCTTTCCTCACTAGGGCACTGCTCTAAAAATAAATAATGACGATTGTCACACTTCTATTTACTTATAACTCAAAAGAAATAAAAATTACAACTTGACACCTATGACAAAGTATGACTCTATATGAATGCCTCTAGCATGTACCATGATGTGCAATGATCTAGCGTAGTGCTACCTCTTGAGCACTGTGTTGGTTTTTCCCTTGAAGAGGAAAGGGTGATGCAGCAAAGTAGCGTAAGTATTTCCCTTAGTTTCTGAGAACCAAGGTATCAATCCAGTAGGAGACTACACACAAGTTGCCTCGTACCTACACAAACAAATAAGAACATTGCAACCAACGCGATAAAGGGGTTGTCAATCCCTTCACGGCCACTTGCAAAAGTGAGATCTGATAGAGATAATAAGATAAATATTTTTGGTATTTTTATGATATAGATTGAAAAGTAAAGATTGCAAAGTAAAAATAGATTGGAAACTTATATGATGGAAAATAGACCTGGGGGCCATAGGTTTCACTAGTGGCTTCTCTCAAGATAGTATAAGTATTACGGTGGGTGAACAAATTACTGTCTAGCAATTTATAGAAAAGTGCATAATTATGAGAATATCTAGGCATGATCATGTATATAGGCATCACGTCCGAGACAAGTAGACCGAAACGATTCTGCATCTACTACTATTACTCCACACATCGACCGCTATCCAGCATGCATCTAGAGTATTAAGTTCATAAGAACGGAGTAACACATTAGGCAAGATGACATGATGTAGAGGGATAAACTCAAGCAATATGATATAAACCCCATCTTTTTATCCGATGGCAACAATACAATACGTGCCTTGCTGTCACTGGGAAAGGACACCGCAAAATTGAACCCAAAGCTAAGCACTTCTCCCATTGCAAGAAAGATCAATCTAGTAGGGCAAACCAAACTGATAATTCGAAGAGACTTGCAAAGATAACAAATCATACATAAAAGAATTCAGAGAAGATTCAAATATTGTTCACAGATAATCTTGATCATAAACCCACAATTCATCGGATCTCGACAAACACACCGCAAAAAGAACTACATCAAATAGATCTCCAAGAAGATCGAGGAGAACTTTGTATTGAGATCCAAAGAGAGAGAAGAAGCCATCTAGCTAATAACTATGGACCCGAAGGTCTGTGGTAAACTACTCACACATCGTCGGAGAGGCTATGGTGTTGATCTAGAAGCCCTCCATGATCGATTCCCCCTCCGGCGGAGCGCCGGAAAAGGCCCCAAGATGGGATCTCACAGGTATAGAAGGTTGCGGCGGTGGAAATAGGGTTTCGTGGTGCTGCTGGATGTTTTCAGGGTATATGGGTATATATGTAGGAGGAAGAAGTAGGTCGGTGGAGCTGCGAGGGCCCCACGAGGGTTGGGGGATGCCTAGGGTGCAGGCGCGCCTCCCTGCCTCGTGGCCTCCTCGCTTCTTTCTTGACGTCCACTCCAAGTCCTCTGGATGACGTTTGTTCCAAAACTCACTCTCCCGAAGGTTTCATTCCGTTTGGATTCCGTTTGATATTCCTTTTCTGCAAAACACTGAAATAGGCAAAAAACAACAATTTGCACTGGGCCTTCGGTTAATAGGTTAGTCCCAAAAATAATATAAAAGTGTATAATAAATCCCATTAAACATCCAAAACAGATAATATAATAGCATGGAACAATAAAAAATTATAGATACGTTGGAGACGTATCACGTAACATGTATGAAAAATGATGAACGGTGGCTGAGCCACAACTACTATGTCACATCATGCAAAGCAATATGACAATGAATGCTCAAGTCATCAAACGGAAGCGGTGGAAGTTGCATGGCAATATATCTCGGAATGGCCATGGAAAAGCCATAATAGGTAGGTATGGTGGCTGTTTTGAGGAAGATATTATAAGGCTTATGTCTGATAGAGTGTATCATATCACGGGGTTTGGATGCACCTGCGAAGTTTGCATCACATCTCGATGTGAGAAAGGGCAATGCACAGTACCGTAGAGGCTTAGCAAATTGCGAAAAGGTAAGAGTGCGTATAATCCATGGACTCGCATTAGTCATAAAGAACTCATATACTTATTGCAAAAGTTTATTAGCACTCAAAGAAAAGTACTACTAC
This sequence comes from Aegilops longissima, assembly GCA_021605205.1. Taxonomy (NCBI): domain Eukaryota; kingdom Viridiplantae; phylum Streptophyta; class Magnoliopsida; order Poales; family Poaceae; genus Aegilops; species Aegilops longissima. Next base: position 369,808,994 of record CM038679.1, on the reverse strand, counting down.
GCTTGCCCCTAGGGGGATAGATTGGTAGGAAAATACCATCGCTCGTCCCCGACCGCCACTCATAAGACAATCAATAATAAATCATGCTCCAACTTCATAGCATAACGAGAGACTATACGTGCATGCTTCTGGAATCACAAACCTTAACACCAATATTCTTACTAAACACAACCATTTACTAGTACCTCCCACATATTCCATCTCTATATCGCAAAACTATTGCAAGGAATCAAATATATCATATTCAGTGATCCATAAGTTTTATGTAGGATTTTATAACTAACCATGCAAATGACAAATTCCTGTTGACTCTCTAAATAGATATAAGTGAATCATGAGAGTTTAATTCTTTCTACAAAAGTCCATGCTCTAACAAATATAAGTGAAGCAAAATAGCATTCTTCAAATAACAGTTTTCTATGTGAAGAGAAACAGGCAATCCAAACTTCAAATGATATAAATGAAGCACATGAAGCATTCTATAAAGCCATACTCAAAAGATAAAAGTGAAGTGCAATGAGCATTCTATAAATCAACCATGGACTATCTCATACCAGCATGGTGCATAAAAGAAATGTGAAAACTAAATGCAAAAGATACTCCAAGATTTTCACATATCACATGAACGAAACGAATCTGAAAACATACCGATACTTGTTGAAGAAAGATGGGATGCCTTCCGGGGCATCCCCAAGCTTAGACGCTTGAGTCTCCTTGAATATTTACTTGGGGTGCCTTGGGTATCCCCAAGCATGAGATCTTGCCTCTCCTCCTTCTCCTCACATCGAGACCTCCTCGATCTTCGAACACTTCACCCACACAAAACTTAACCGAACTTTTAGTGGCGGGGTTAGTGAATATGGAAATGAAATCCCATCATGTACTGCTGTAACATTATTGTATAATTATAAACAAACATTACCCACTGTATTCTATCACAATTCTATGGCCCCAAGTCAAGGAGGCTTCAACAAGAATTCAAACATACGCGAATAATGAAGCTATAACAGCAATTTGCGAAAACAGGACAGTATGTAAAGATTCGAACATCCACCATACTTCTATAACTCTAAAAATTCTGAAAGAATTAGAAAAATAAACATTTTGTATAGAAATACGGTACAAATGGTTTCAGAATCGTTTGATGTTCCAGTAAAAAGAAGTAAAATTGCACACTAGAGACAAAGTTTATGTTTTGCACCGCAGAAACCAACAAGCAATTTAAACATCCTAAAGGCAAATCTTGGCACAGTATTTTTATAATACAATGGAATTGTACAAGGGGATAATTACTTTTGTTGAAAAGTTTCTATAATTAAGATTCACAAAGTTTCCGTGAGCATGAACAAAGTTCAAGGAGCTCCCCCACTTCAACAATGCTTGAAAAGTTATGGGTTCCCCTCTATATTTTTTTTGTTTTTAAACTTTATAAACTCAACAGAAATAAATGACGCATAGTGTAGTTGGGAGAATTCAAAAAGATAATAGGACTATCATGTGTGGGTGCAATAGAAACAATTTCATGTTTAACATAAGGAACAATAGCAAGTTCATCTCCATAAGCATAATTCATATTGGCATCTTGGCCACAAGCATAACAAGCATCAAGTTCATCAAAAAGGGATATTTCAAATGAATCAATGGGATCATAGCAATTATCATAGCATTCATCCTTCGATAAGAACGAAGGGGCATTAAATAATGTATGAGTTGAAGAGTTACTATCATTAGAAGGTGGGCACGGGTAGCTAATCCGCTCTTCCTCCGTTTGTTCTTCGCTCTCCTCGTCATATTTTTCATCCAATGAGCTCGCAGTTTCATCAATTTCTCCTTCCATAGACTCCTGCAAAATATTAGTCTCTTCTTGGACAACGGAGTTATTCTCAATAAATACATCAATATCGTAATTGTATTTATAATTATCATAGCAATATTTAAAGATAACAAGATTTTCATCTCTAAAACTAAATCATCAAAATCTTCAAACTTTTTAAACAAAGATTCAACTTCATAAGCACCCTTAAAAACAACAAATTCTTCAATTCGTTCCACATCATAGTTATCATATATACCATTAGCATAAGAAGCTAAGGTTTAATTATCATTAAATTTGCATGAAAAGGGAAGATGTGGAGCATTCATCCTAGAGCAACAAGTATAATCATATCTAGACCATAGGTTCCAAGCATACCACTTCAATATATGAATTTGATCCCACAACAATTTCCCTATGAGTCAAGCGATAATCCCTAAAGTATTCACATTGATACAACATTACTCCCATTATATAGTTGAATGGGGTTTTCTCGGGATTATCAAAGTAGTGCATAATATCTTTCAAATATAAGCATCGAGGGTTTTAAGAGGTTCTCCATCTCCATGAGTAGCAGGTACAACTAATTTTTTTGGTGTTTCGTTTTCCATATCCATAACTAAAGACGAACAACTTATAATAGGAAATAAAAACTACTTAGTGATAAAGCAAACAAGCACACACGAGAATATTCACACCACACTATTGCTCCCTGGCAACGGCGCTAGAAAAAGGTCTTGATAAACCACAAGTATAGGGGATCGTTTGTAGCCTTCTTCGATATATAAGAGTGTCGAACCCAACGAGGATCTAATGGTAGAACAAATATTCCTTCAAGTTCTATCGACCACCGATACAAATCTACGCACACTTGTCGTTTGATTTACCGGAAACAAGTATGAAAATATTTGGCAAAAATAAAACTACAAGTACTTTGCAAGAATAAAACTATGAATAAATTGCAAGCCAATACAAGTGGATAGCTTTTGTCAACAAGAAAGTCATCTATCCCTAGGCAATCAATAACAAGTACCGGTAATCATTCTCGTAATTTTATATGAGGGAGAGGCATGAGCTAACATACTTTCTCTACTTGGATCATATGCACTTATGATTGGACCCCTAGCAAGCATCCGCAACTACTAAAGATCATTAAGGTCGTGAAACTCAACCATAGCGTTAAGTATCAAGTCCTCTGTACTCCCATACGCCATAACCCACTTATCCACATTTAGGCTATTGTCACCCCCGCAACACTGACAATAAGCAAACCATGGACATATTGCAACACCCTACAGCGGGGGCCCCTCATGTTTGCGCAAGAACGGAGGGCACCATAGGACAACATCATAAATAAAATATACAATCATACCAATCAAGATCATGATTAACCCATAGGACAAAACGGATCTACTCAAACATCATAGGATAGCCAAATATCATTGGGAAATAATATATGGAGTTGAGAACCATGTTTAAGTAGAGATTACAGCGGGGATAAGAGGTGTTACACCGTTGCATAGAGGGGAAGAAAGTTGGTGTTGACGGTAGCAAGATTGTTGATGTAGATCATCATCCTGATCGTTGCCCCGGCGGCACTCCGACGCCACTGGAAGCGAGGGGGAGAAAGCCCCCCTCCTTCTTCTTCTTCCTTAGCCTCCCCCCTAGATGGCAGGAGAGTTTCCTCTCTGGTCCTTGGTCTCCATGGCGGCGAAGGGGAGGGAGCCCCTCCGAGATTGGATCTCCCTCTCTGTTCTCTTCTGTTTCGCGTTCTCCAAATCTGGCCGAAAACCGTTTCTTATATTCCGGGAGATCTGTAACTCCGATTGTGCTGAGATTTTAACACGATTTTTTTCCAGATATAAGCTTCCTTGCACCCGAAGTAGAGCTCCAACCGACATTCGAGGAGGGCACAACCCACAACCACACGTCAAGAGCCTCTGGCGCGCCCTGGTGTCTTGTGGGCTGTGTGGGCCTCCATTTGCGGTGATTCCAACTCCCAAAAATCACATATATTCCAAAATAATTTTCTATAAAAATATATTGCATTTGGACTTTGTTTGATATGGATTTTCTGCGATACAAAATGATGGTAATGTCTGGTTTGGTGGATCCTTCTGTCGATGGAGCAGCTCAGGTGAGGTGGACGACGTCACGGCAGGAGCAGGACAAACCACACAAAGTTTTCTTCGACACCTACCTCTAACTAAAGTAATTCTGTAAGGGCTCCTTTGGCTTGCATGATTCTAAAAACGCAGGGATAGGAAAAACACTGGAATAGGATAGGAATGCACATGGGAAATAGAGCATTTGTAAACACAGGATTTCTGTCAACTTGGGTGTTTGGTTCACAGGAATTGGAAGAGCAGAGGAGCCCGCGCCGCCTCGCCGCCCCGAAACCACTCCCCACCGCTTGATCCGCCCGCCCCCGGCTAGCCCTCTAGCCTCCCTTTTGAAATTTTTCTCCGGCGATCCCCACGCCACCGCCCCACCACTGCGCCCCCCACTGCCTCCACCCTGAACCCCAAGATAGATAGTGAGGTACGTCTCCGGCGGCCCCCCTCCCCGCCGTGGGTGGTTCTTCCTTGACTCTGGCAAGCCCCCTGATACGTCTCCAACGTATCTATAATTTTTGATTGCTCCATGCTATATTATCTACTGTTTTGGACTATATTGGGCTTTATTTTCCACTTCTATATTACTTTTGGGATTAACCTATTAACCAGAGGCCCAGCCCAGAATTGCTGTTTTTTGCCTATTTGGTGTTTCAAGAAACGGAATATCAAATGGAGTCCAAACGGAATGAAACCTTCGGGAACGTGATTTTCTCAACAAATATGATCCAGGAGACTTGGACCCTCCGTCAAGAAAGAAGAGAGGCGGTCACGAGGGTGGAGGGCGCGCCCCTGCCTCCTGGGCCCCTCGAAGCTCCACCGACATACTCCTTCCTCCTATATATACCTACGTACCCCCAAACGATCAGATACGGAGCCAAAAACCTAATTCTACCGCCACAACCTTCTGTACCCACGAGATCACATCTTAGGGCCTGTTCCGGAGCTCCGCCGGAAGGGGAATCCACCATGGAGGGCTTCTACATCATCACCATAGCCCCTCCGATGAAGTGTGAGTAGTTTACCTCAGACCTTCGGGTCCATAGTTAGTAGCTAGATGGCTTCTTCTCTCTTTTTGGATCTCAATACAATGTTCTCCCCCTCTCTCATGGAGATCTATTCGATGTAATCTTCTTTTTGTGGTGTGTTTGTTGAGATCGATGAATTGTGGGTTTATGATCAAGTTTATCTATGAACAATATTTGAATCTTCTCTGAATTCTTTTATGTATGATTGGTTATCTTTGCAAGTCTCTTCGAATTATCAGTTTGGTTTGGCCTACTAGATTTGTTTTTCTTGCAATGGGAGAAGTGCTTAGCTTTGAGTACAATCTTACGGTGTCCTTTCCCTGTGACAGTAGGGGCAACAAGGCACGTATTGTATTGTTGCCATCGAGGATAACAAGATGGGGTATTTATCATATTGCATGAATTTATTCCTCTACATCATGTCATCTTGCTTAAGGCGTTACTCTGTTTTCTTGAACTTAATACTCTAGATGCATGCTATAAGTGCGTTATATCGACTAGAGGGGGGGTGAATAGGCGATTTTTATGAATTCTTCACTGAGGAATTTGCCGGTGAGGAAATTCCTTAGCGAAGAAATACTTGCAGCAGAATAAGTGCTCAGAAGTAAGCATAACAGATTACAAGCATTGTCATCATGATGAAATGAAGACAATCACAGAGCACAGAAAGCGTAATCACAGGATAACACAAGATGAAGACAAACAGACTGAAGAAATTGAACTGAGGAAATTGAGAAAGTCTTGATCAAAGTCTTCAAACACGAGATATGAACAAACACTCGACACAAGAATGAGGAAATGAAAGGGTTGAGGAAATAGAACCAGTTAGGTTGGTGAAGACAATGATTTGGTAGAACAGTTCCAACTGCTGTCTCGGTTATACGTCTGGTTGGAGCGGTTGAGTATTTAAACTCGAGGACACAGTCCCGGACACTCGATCGCTGAGCACGCAGCTCAGACACCCAGTCCTCACCGTATTCTCCTTGAACTAAGGTCACACAGACCTCGTCCAATCACTCGTGGTAAGTCTTGAGCGACTTCCAAACCTTCACATACTTGGTCACTCGGCGATCCACAATTCCTCTTGGATGCTCTAGACCTTGACGCCTAACCGTCTGGAAGAAGCACAGTCTTCAAAGGTAACAAGCGTCGGATCCATGCAGGATCAATTTCTTCAGTGATGCTCAATCACTTTGGGTTTGTTGGGGTTTGGTTTTTGGGTTTTTCCTCACTTGATGATTTTCGCTCAAAGTCCTCAGAGGATGGGTTGCTCTCAAGTGACAAGTGTCAAGTTCTCTCGGAGCAGCCAACCAACTAGTGGTTGTAGGGGGCGGCTATTTATAGCCTAGGGAGCAGCCCGACATGATAAGACATAAATGCCCTTCAATGATATGACCGTTAGGTGGATAAGATATTTTGGGACAGGTGGCAAGAAGACAAGAACGGTCGGAAATTTGAATATCAAATTCCTCGGGGCTATCATGTTCCTCATGTGTAGGCAATTCAAGACTGGCGAATTCCTAACTCCTCGTCGAACAAATTCTCGGCGACTGTAAGAGCTGCGTCTCATCCTTGAATAAATTGGTGAACTGTATGAGATTTCCAAAAGCTTCACTCAAGGGATTGGTAGGTGTAGGATTTTGAGTTGAGCATCACATGGAAATTTTTCCTTAGTATTTCCTCGACCCCTTTAACGAAGACGGTGTTTCCTATGACTCAAGAAAGAGAAAATGAAACTACGAAAACAAAAGTCTTCACGCTTCATGTTCCTCAAATGAATACCAAGTCTTCAAGGTCACACCAATTTCTTCACTTTCAAAGTCTTCGTAAAGTCTCCGAATATCAAAGTCTTGGATGAAGAACTTCATTTTAGGGTCGACTTTCTCTGTAAATATCAAACTCCTCATAGACTTATAGTCCTGTGTACACTCACAAGCGCGATTAGTTACTTAACCTATAAGTCTTCAATACACCAAAATCACTAAGGGCACTAGATGCACTTACAATCTCCCCTTTTGGTGATTGATGACAACATAGGTTAAGTTTTCAACGGGGATAAACATATGAAGTGTAAATACTGATAATGAGGAATTTGATTGCAAGATATAGAAGAACTCCCCCTGAAGATGTGCATAGTGAGGAATTTGCTTTTGAGGCAATGCACATTTGAAGAATTGAATCATGGAGATCTCCCCCTATATCTTGTAATTCATACACGCATTTAACATATAGTATGAAGAATTTGAAATGCATGATGAAATATGGTGCTTGATGTTATGCAATGTAACGCATCAAGAGTACCAGAGCCCAAAGGCCAAATTGATTTGCTATGAAGATTTTCAAGGAGCTCACGAGAATCAGAGCATAACTACTGTAATCAGAGCATAGAGCAAGAGCATAATGCATCAAAAGTATCAAAGCACCATCGGGTTTAAGATTACAACTCGATCCAACAAAAGGTTTCAGAAGAACGAGAGTTGTAACTTAATAAAATACTGTATATAGACAAAAACTAGACCCGCTTGAAGACTAACTCAAATTTCTCCCCCTTTGTCATCAAATGACCAAAAGGATCGAAACTGAGGACTAACGCTCGTGAAGAATTTCAAGTTGAAGACGGAGCGCCAGCATTGTTGGGGTTGTTTGTTGAAGTAGGACCAGCCGCGGTATCTTCCAAATCTTCATTTTCATCAGTGTCGCGAGATGAAGAATAGGAGCTGGCCACTAAGGAAGGAACTTTGACCTTCTTGAATTTCTTCGGAGGAGGTGCAGACCAGTCAAATTCTTCCTTGAGACCCATTGAAGTCAGTTCTTCTTCACTATAGACATGTGAAAGAACAGCCCAAAGCGCTTGAAGGTTTCATGAAGGTAGTAGTGGTTTTCTTCTTGCATTGTGTGTGGAGGTCATGTTGTAAAGAAGAGTACCAAAGCGACGCTTGACCCACTTATGATTGCGATCAACCTTCCGATGAAGACCGAGGAGTAATTCACGATCAGTCATCACCACAGGTGCGAGAGCTTGAGGACTTTGCTTGACCGAGGTATTTGCTTCTTTGAGTCATGTGTGGCGAGTCATCATTGGTGGAGTAGGATGCTGCTTTATAAACTGTCCATCCAATGGACGAATGCCTTCATCTATCACAGCATAGCCTTTCCCTTTTCATCACCGAGGTAATCGTCCGCTTGAGAACTTCAATCGGGGCAGGTAGCTGCAGTGGTTCAAAGTATCGACTTTGTAATTGAGTGAAGACCTTGACCGATGAATCTCATAATCCAAGGCGCATAAGGCTTCAGCTCAAAAGGTGACATGGCAATGTTAGCGAGTCCTCATGAAGAAATCATGGAAATTGACGGAACGCCATGGATGATGTTGAAAAGCATATTCTTCATGATGCCAACGACTTCTTCATCGCTCGAGTCGTGACCTTTGATAGGACTCATAGTCTTCGCGAGAATCCGATAGACTGTTCGAGGCACATATAATAATTCCTTGACGAGGAATTTGGTTCTTGGGGCCTGCCTTGGCTTCAAAGGCTTCATCAAGACTTGCATATAGTGATTTGAAAGTTCTTTTCTTCATAGATACGACGTGCACCATCAAGCGGAGGATCGAGTGGTAGGGCACGAAGCAATTCACTTGTTGGTGCCTTGTAGTGAGTGTTTTCAGTCATCCAATCTAAGACCCATGAATTCACATCTTCAGCGTCTCGGTGATGTGCGAGTTGCATAGAATCAAGAATTAGCTCTTCATTCCAGTCCACAAATATCGGTCAGAAGTTTAGCAGTCTGCGTCATGAAGAACACTAAGGATGGCTCAAAGCTCGGCAGCGACTCCATATCCACATGAGGAATATGAGCATGATCAAGATTTTTCCTTGTTGAAAAGCACCGAGGAATAGAAGTTTGCTTGGTGGCAGTCCGAAACGCCTCTTCCTAATGCGAGCAGAATCATAAGGATTATATTCAATGAAGAACACATGCTCGGCAAAGAAATCTTCAGCCTTGAACTTTTGTTTGGTTGAGAACGGATTCTTTTGCTTTGGCGAGAGGGTGTCGATCGGTTGCATCACCACCTCAGGAATCACAAGTTCAGGTTCTTCAGCCTGAGGAATTTCTTGGTCCTCAACTTGTGCAGTCTGAGGATTAGCAGCAGCAGCAGCAGTTTCATCAGCACTAGTGGCTGGAATTTCTTCATGCACAGAACCAGTCGGTTGATTTTCTTCAGAGTCTATCTGGACTGTTTGTGCAGGGGAGTGAGGAACTTGTTGAAGCGGAGTGAAGAGAGGAGTATTGGGATGCTGACTTTCCCAAAAGTCATCATTGATCACTTGAGTGGTGCATCCAATATTCACATCTTCATTTTCAGTTTCCTCAGCACCAGCTTGAGGAATTTCATGGTCTGATGAAGAAATAACTGGGGTTGAAGGGATTGCTTCCACTTCAATTTCTTCATCAATTTTCTCTGATGAAGCAGCAGATTGATGTTCTTCATCAGATCCGGTTGGGATCTCATATTCTTCTCCAAAAGGAACTACTTCCTTTGATGGTATGGAGGAAATTGGAATAGCATCAATTGGGTTTTCAATGGAGCTGGTCATTGGCTTCATTTTCTTCGCACCAAGAATCGACGAGCTGATGCTTTCCTTTTCTTCACAGCAGCTCGCTCGCAGCCTTGGTTTTCTTCACATCGAAGCAGATGGAAGAATTGGAGTTGGAATTGTCATTGGAGGAGCCGAGGAATTTGGTGCAGTTTCTTGAGAGCAAGCGATGCAGATTCTCTGTCTTGAGCAATTTCTTCAGCGCACCACTAGTGGGTGCCCGGCAGTTTATTCAGCGGCTGGAATGGGATCATCAGCCCGAATCAACATTTTCTTCAAGAGGCTGAGCTGAGGCTCCACTGAGGAATTTCATGTTGCAATCGGAGTAGCAACACTTGTGAATTTCTTCGTCGTTGTTGCGAATCTGGTCTTTACTCCTTGCCAATCAGCATAGTGGGTATCGAAGTTTTTGCCGAGGTCTTGAATTTCAGTTTGAATTTGGAGAAGTTCCTCGGTGTCATCTTGACAACGTTTTCTTGAGAACTTCTCTTTCTGTATTGAGCCTTTTGATTTCCTTGCCTTCTCAAACTTCCATTTTCTTGATGATGAAGTGAGTCAGCATGACTTTGACCAGGTGTCGATGAAGATCAGCGGAGGGTATTGGGATCCTTGTGCCGTAGATCAATAAAGTCGAGGGCTTTCTTGGATCCAATAGCAGGGTACAGATGTACCTTTGGCTCTAGCGGCCTTCACTTGACGGTCTCGATGATTTCTTCAAGTTCTTCATCGATGCCTCATCATCGGATGGCACATGGAGTACAACCTGTTTCGTCCTTGGACTAGGCCGAGGACCTCGCCCAATTGTTGCTTTGGTCTTGGTGAGCCGGGCGAGATGAAGAAATGGGAGCAGGTGAGGAACTTGCAGAAATGCCTGAGGCAATTGAAAAACCAGTGGTCCTTTGACATGTAGCTAGGTGCACAGGAACTGAAGGTTTTGACGGAGCTGTTGAGGACTTTGGTGGAATGGCAGCAGTGTGAGGAAATTGCTTGGAGGGTGCTGCTGAGGAACTTGGCCGAGAGGGCGCAGAGGATGAAGCACTTGGCTTATGAGCAGGCTTCTTTTGCATTGATTTCTTCGGTTTGACCGAGACCTCTGTGGCAGTAGCAGCGGCAGAATCCTCATTGAATTTCTTCACTGCCTTCTTTGCTTGCTTTGCCAATTTTGCTTGACGTTTAGCCCATTCATCAGGAAAGTCCTCACCTCGTTTGATGCTTGTGGGATCAGCTACTTGGCCAGGTGCCAAAGGAGCTCTTGGGCATGGAGGGTTAAGAGCGAATTTCTTCATGTACTTAGGAGTTACATATCTGTATTCCTTCCATTCCCGTGCCCACCTCCGTTCAATCTTCTGAATACGCACCTTGCGTTGATTTTTGTTTTCTTCATCCGGTGTGCAGTAGTCAGCATATATTTCCTCAGGGATTTCAAACGCTGTCATAACCTCAGGTTTCTTTCCTCCCTTCTGCGGCTTCTTACCGTCTCGCCATTTTCTTGATTGAGGAAATTGAACAATTGAGTTTTCGAAGAAGTATGCAGTTTTTCTTCGAGGAACGCTGCAAATGAGTTAAGTTGATGAGAACCTAGGGATTCAGCAGCGGACATTTGTACTGTGAGCAGAGTATAGGTGCGAGGAATTTGGAGAGGTCATATCGTTCTCGTAAGGTTTTCAAAAGAACAAGTTTTGAGGATTTTGACCAGATGAGCCTTGAAGAATTTCACTAAGCGTTCTTTGTCTTAGGTTCCAGAGTTGTATAGATCGAGGATCCACACAATTGAGGAGTCTTGAAGAAAATTTCTTAGAGAAACAAATCAAGACATTTGAGGTGTTCATATGTGTGAAGAATTTGAAGAATAAACACCTTTGAAGAATTTGAAGAAGATTTGAGAATCAAAGCGAGTAATAAAAGTTACTTTTAATTACCCAAGTGAAGAACACGATTTAACCGAGAAGAACAGTTGGGAAGTTCGTCTGCTCAGATCTTCCACGCCCTAACTTGGCAGAGGAAATCAGCTACGGCGACGGCGGAGTGAAGATTTTCCACGGTCGGCGCGAGTACGTCGGCGAAGAGGTCAAGGCGGTGAAGCTTTTCCTCACCGGCGACGATGGAGAAGCGGCGGCGCTTAGGGTTTTGAGGAGCTCGGCGGGAGAGAGAGGTCGAGCAGAGTAAAAGAGTGAGGAAGGGAGAGGGTATTTATAGACGCGGTGAAAAACGGATCGCTCAAGATTTAGGACTAACATGCCCCTGACCATTTCCTTCTCACGACATGTGTCACCCACGTACTGTGTAGTGGAGATCGTGTACGATCGTGGGTGAATAAAGTAATGCATCGTGGGATGCGGAACAGTTTGAGCGATAAAAATGAAGGTTTGAATAAGATTCGTTTTAAAGTTCCGTTGCAATTTCTTCACTGTCAAGGACACGGTGAAGAATTTGAACGAGTTTCAAAGTAGAACGCACATGAAGAATTTGTGAATGGATTGGGTTGAGTATAGCATAGAGGGAAGGGTCGATCACATTCACTTAGCGTAAAAAGCGACTTGAAGAAATAGCCATAAGTGAATGTTGTAGAGGACATAAACCCATATATATATATAGCCAATGAAGAAAGACGACGGAAGCAGTGAAGATTTTGCAAAGTTGAAGAATTTGAAAAACTGAAGAATTTCAAAACGAGGAAAACTCAAATTGAAGATTTTCAACTTTGGTGGTGGCGTGACCCATCAGATAAGAATGATGATTTCAGACACAGCATACAATTGTCGAGGGTTCGAGAATCAATTTCTTCATTAATTTCTTCACACTTAGAGTGTTATTCTTCATTGATTGAAGAAAACGTTTCTTCATGTGTTGCACATCTAAGTCATCAATTTTGCATAAGTGTTAGGATGTGTGCCTTTTCAAAGAACGCTCAAGATTCTAAGATATTTAGCTCACACCGCAACTTGCTAAATTTCTTCTCATCCAAGGGCTTAGTGAAGATATCAGCTAGCTGTTCTTGATCTTCACGTGCTCGATGGAGATGTCGCCTTCAACACATGATCACGAAGAAAATGATGACGAATTTGAATGTGCTTTGTATTTGAGTGCTGAACTGGGTTGTGAGCAATCTTGATGGCACTCTCATTGTCACAATAGAGAGGCACATTCTTCACGTTGATGCCGTAGTCCTTGAGGGTTTGCTTCATCCATAGTAATTGAGCACAACACGAGCCAGCAGCAATGTATTCAGCTTCCGCGATGGACGGTGATACGCAGTTCTGCTTTCTTCGAGGACCAATGCACCAAAGATCGTCCGAGGAAATGACAAGTACCAGATGTTGACTTGCGGTCCACATGATCACCAGCATAGTCGAGTCGAATATCCAATGAGATCAAAAGTAGAGCCCTTGGGGTACCATAATCCTAGTGTTGGTGTGTGAGCTAGATATCAAGAATATGTTTCACACCTTATGGTGTGATTCCTTGATGTAGCTTGAAATCGGGCACACATGCAAACACTAAGCATTATATCCGCCTAGATGCACATAAGTACAATAAAGAACCAATCATGGAGCGGTATACCTTGTGATCAAGTCAATACCATTTTCATCGATTGCATAGATGGCCATTTGTGGGCATAGGAATTTTGACACCTTTGCAATCTTGCATGCGAATTTCTTGAGGACATCTTTGAGGTATTTCTTCCGAGATATGAATATGCCATTGTGTTGTTGATTTAATTTGAAGACCTAAGAAGAATTTCAACTCTCCCATCATAGACATTTGATATTCTTCACTCATCATATAGGCAAATTCATCACTATAACGTTGGTCAAGACAGCCAAAGATAATATCATCAACATATATTTGGCACACAAACAGTTCACCATCATAAGATTTAGGGAAGAGAGTAGGATCGAGTGAACCGGGTGTGAAGCCATTCTTCACAAAGAATTCCTTCAATGTATCATACCACGCCCGAGGGGCTTGCTTGAGGCCATAGAGGGCCTTATTGAGTCTCAAGACTTTGTCGATTCTTTGGATCTTCAAAACACGGGGTTGAGCAACATATACTTCTTCCTCAAGCTTACCATTGAGGAATGCACTTTTCACATCCATTTGATATAAAGTGATATTGTGATGGTTAGCATAGGCGAGTAATATGCTGAATAGACTCAAGTCTAGCGACAGTGCAAAAGTTTCATCAAGTCAATTTCTTCAACTGCGTGTAGCCTTGAGCTACTAGTCGTGGCTTATTCCTCACCACAAGACCATTTTCATCTTGCTTGTTGCGATAGATCCACTTTGTGCCAATGATATTATGCTTGCGAGGATCGGACGTTTGACCAGTCCTGACGTTGTTGAGCTCGAATCGATGTAATTCTTCTTGCATGGCCTGAATCCACTCCGGCTCGAAATGCTTCATCTACCTTAGTGGGCTCTGTGATAGAGACAAAAGCATAGTGCCCACAAAAGTTAGATAAATGTGAAGCTTTTGAGCGAGTGAGAGGACTGGCGCTTTAATGTCATCGATGATCTTCTCCACTTGTACTTCTTTTGCAACGCGAGGATGAGCTGGTTGTCGCCGAGGAATTTGACCATTTTCCTCAAAGACCATTTTCTTCAAAGATTATCTTCAGTGCATCACTTGACGCGTTCTTGGCGACAGAATGAATTCTTGAGAGTTTCTTGAGAGGAATGACATCCTCGGTTGCCTTGAACCTGATAGAGTCCTCGGTGCTGGTTAATCTAACATGAAGGTAGGTGCTCTCTTTGCGAGCCATTAGTTTCATCGAACCGCACATCTACTGATGTCAACAATCTTGTGAAGTGCGATGTTGAAGACTACAGAGGTGTGCGAGTCCTTTCCGTAACCAAGCATAAAACCTTCATGTGCTTTCGGTGCAAATTTAGAGTTGTGGTGAGGATCTCTAATCCAGCATTTAGCACCGAAGACTTTGAAATAACTTACATTAGGTTTCTCGTCTGTGAGGAGTTCATAGGCAGTCTTTTTGAAGAATTTGTGAAGATATACTCTGTTGATGATGTGGCACGCAGTGTCGATTGCTTCAATCCAAAAGCGACTAGGCGTTTTGTATTCATCAAGCATAGTGCGAGCCATCTCAACAAGAGTTCTGTTCTTGTGCTCCACGACGCCGTTTTGCTGAGGAGTATAAGGAGCAGATAACTCATGAGTAATACCAAGTTCATCAAGATAGTCATCAAGACCGGAATTCTTGAACTCAGTTCCATTGTCACTCGTGATGTGCTTGATCTTCACACCAAAGTTAGTTGAAGCCCTCGAGGAAAATTGTTTGAAGATTTCCTGCACTTGATTCTTGTAAGTAACAATGTGTACCCATGTGTAACGAGAGTAATCATCAAAAATAACAAAGCCATATAGTGATGCTTCATTAACGACAGCTGAATAATGATTGGGACCAAAGAGGTCCATGTGAAGCAATTCAAGGGGCGAGTAGTGGTCATGATAGTCTTATTTGGATGCTTGGCCTTGGTCATTTTTCCAGCTTCACAGCTCGCATAAGTGATCCTTGAGGAATTTGACATTTTCAATGCCAATGACATGCTTCTTCTTCGCGTGTGCAAATTCCTCATGCCTGCGTGACCAAGTCGTCGATGCCATAGCCAGCCTTCGAAGCTTTTACAAGTAGGCACACGGCTGGTTGTGGACCTGTAGAGAAGTCAACAATATACAAGTCTCCTCTCCTAAAGCCTTCAAGACTTTGGAATTGTCACTTCCATAATCACAACACAACGATACTTGCCAAAGATAACAACCATATCAAGATCACAAAGCATTGAGATCGACATGAGGTTATATCCTAAGGACTCAACAAGCATGACTTTGTCCATGTGCATGTCCTTAGAGATAGCAACCTTACCAAGACCCAATACCGACTTTTGCCTTTGTCAAGAAAGATGATATGCTTCAGATGTGACGGTGATAAGGGAGCATCCATCAATAGATTCTTGTCACCGGTCATGTGATTTGTACATCCACTATCGAGAACCCACTCGGTGGCTTTGGGTTGATCATCCTGCAGATGAATTAGTATAACTTACGATCTCATATACTTCATCGGTGAAGAATATGATATCAAGTTCATCGATGAATTTCATCACCAAGATTCAGATAGGCAAGATGAGGACATGTGAAATGAAAGTTCATTTCATCATGATTAGCCTGCGTCCTTTCAGGCATTTTGTCAGGCCCCCAGCAAATTCTTCAGACGTTGAGGCACGTCTGGAGACCTGACCCTGCAGAAGAGATTAGTTCTTTTTCTTCACCACCCACATCTGAAGGGGTGGCAAAGAGTTCATCACTCTGCGAGCACCATATGAGAATGGTGGCATAGAGGCCAAACCATTTCGTTTCACATAAGAGGGGTTAGGGTAAGCATATGAATAAGCAGAGAAATTCTTCGAGGACTTATGAACATATTGGTTTGAAGAATAATGCACATATTCATAGCCCTTAGCTCTACCCTGCGAAACAGAGTTGTTAGCACGATGATAATCATATGAGGACTTTGATCCTTTTGAGGAATTTGATCCACGTGAGGAATTTGGTCCGTATGAGGACTTGGATCCATATGAAGAGTTTGGTCCATATGAAGAATTTGATCTGGGGTTCCTATTCTTCACAGGTGGTGTCATGAGGACATTCACCTGAAGACTTTCAAGGCACTTCTTGGGAACCCAGATTTTCTTCATAGGGGAACCGTTCCTGCAGTTAGTACCAATATATCTAGCAAATACTTCACCATTCTGATTTTTGAACAGTTTATAGTTGGAGTCAAATGACTCATCAGCAGAATGAGGAAATTCGCATGTGAAGCCAGATAAGGTAGATGGATCAACTGGAGGTCCCTTTGCAAACAACCCATGAGGTTTTGGGATACCGCTCGGGCTTCAAAGACGTTCCATCAAGATTGAGTTTCCTCTCAAAGGCAATACCCTCTTTTCTAGGGTTCTGTTGAGGATATGCTTTTAAGCACATCACAAAGAGTTTGATGCCCTTTGAGGCTTTTGTACATGCTGTCATGTATAATTCCTTGATCTGCATCGTCAAGTGATACTAGCAATGTCCTCAGGTGAGGAATTAGTGATAGCAGAGGCAGGTGAAGAATTTGTAACAGTTGAAGCATTTGAACATTCAGGTGAAGAATTAGCAGATTCACGTTCAATGCACTTTAAGCATGGAGGAACAAATTCTTCTTGAGAAGCGCTGATTTGTTGAGCAAGTAATGAGTCGCGCTCCTTCTGAAGATCTTCATAACTCGCTCTTAGCTTCTCAAGATCTTGCTTTCTTTGAAGAAATTCATAAGAAAGTTTCTCATGATCAGTTAGGAGAGTGTTATGATGACCTTGAAGGTTGTCAAGCCTAGACTGAAGTCTCTGAAGATTTTCAATCGAGGGCTTGAGTGCGATCCATTTCTTCATCTAACATATCATCACTCTTATCTAGCATGTTTTGAACCTTTTCAAAAGCCCTTTGTTGTTTTATAGCAATCTTAGCAAGTTTAGAGTAGCTGGGCTTGAGATCCTCATCGATTCATTTTCACTAGATTCAGAGGAGGTGAAATTGAGTACCTTGGCACCTTTTGCCATGAAGCAATAGGTGGGGCGTAGTCATTATTTTCCTCATCGGGCTTGTCGGTGAGTCAGTTTCTTGATGTTGAAGATGGACTTGCTAACATAAGCGAGAGCAAGAGCCGGACTAGCCACACCAGATTCGATTCTTCTGACTCCTCCTCTTCCTCATTTTCCTCAGATTCAGCTTCAGAGTCCATTTCCTTTCCAATGAATGCCCGAGCCTTTTTGGAGCTGCTCTTCTTGTGAGAAGAAGGTTTTGAGGATTTTGATGATGAAGATTTCGATGATTTCTTCTTCTTCTTCACGTCATCAGAACTGTAATCCTTGCGTTTCTTCTTCCTTAATTCCTTTTCCCACTGAGGACAATCTTGAATATAGTGACCAGGTTTCTTGCATTTGTGACAAAGTCTTCTCTTATAGTCACTAGACGAGGAATCACTGCTTCTTGAGGATTTTCCAAAGCGACCACGTCTCGAGAATTTCTGGAATTTCTTCACGAGCAGTGCTAGCTCTCGCCAAATTCTTCAGGATCTCCAAGGCTACTACGAGTCTTCACTCTCGATTCGGACACAGCCTTGGCCTTGTGGCACGTGTTTTTCCATATCTAGAACCATAGAGATCTCTCTTTTGACAAGTCTGGAACTCGTGAGTATTTAGCCTTCGAGGATATCGGCAGGATCAAGAGACTTGTAGTCAGCTCGTTCTTGTATCATCGGTGCGAGTATCAAATGAGGAATCAAGCGATCTTAGCAATTTCTTCACCACCTCATGGTCGGTGATGTCGGTGGCACCAGTGCTTGAAGCTCATTTGAGATGTCGGTGAGGCGATCGAAGGTTTGTTGAACATTTTCGTTGTCGAGTCTTTTGAAGCGGTTGAAGAGATTCGAAGAACATCGACTCGAGAGTCACGCTGAGTTGAGACGCCTTCATTTACTTTGGACAGCCTGTCCCGGATGAGTTTGGCGATTCCAAAGCACTCACTCTTCCATATTGACCTTTGCTCTCGATGGCCACATATGATATTCTTCGCTTGAGAATCGAGTTTCTTGAATCTCTTCACATCAGCATCATTCGGAGAAGGTGTGGTGAGGAAACACCGTTTGTCACAACATACCGTAGATCGTTGTCAATTGCTTCAAGATGCATTCACATTTTGTTCTTCCAAGAGGGGTAGTCCGTCCCATCAAGGTAGGACACCTGCTGAGACCTTGATCATACCTGCGGTCGACATAACTAAAACTCCGGTGGTTAAACCAAAATCACACGTAACAAGGAGTACCTAGCTCGATACCAATTGAAAGTGCGTTATATCGACTAGAGGGGGTGAATAGGCGATTTTATGAATTCTTCAACGAGGAATTTGCGGTGAGGAAATTCCTTAGCGAAGAAATACTTGCTGATGGAATAAGTGCTCAAGTAAGCATAACAGATTACAAGCATTGTCACCATGATGAAATGAAGACAATCACAGAGTACGTAAAGCGTAATCACAGGATAACACAAGATGAAGACAAAGCAGATCAAGAAATTGAACGAGGAAATTGAGAAAGTCTTGATCAAAGTCTTCAAACACAGATATGAACAAACACTCAACACAATAATGAGGAAATGAAAGGGTTGAGGAAATAGAACCAGTTAGGTTGGTGAAGACAATGATTTGGTAGACCAGTTCCAACTGCTGTCTCAGTTGTACGTCTGGTTGGAGCGGTTGAGTATTTAAACTCGAGGACACACAGTACCGGACACCCAGTCGCTGAGCACGCAGCTCGGGACACCCAGTCCTCACCGTATTCTCCTTGAACTAAGGTCACACAGACCTCGTCCAATCACTCGTGGTAAGTCTTCAGGCGACTTCCAAACCTTCACATACTTGGTCACTCGGCGATCCACAATTCCTCTTGGATGCTCTAGACCTTGACGCCTAACCGTCTGGAAGAAGCACAGTCTTCAAAGGTAACAAGCGTCGGATCCACGCAGGATCAATTTCTTCAGTGATGCTCAATCACTTTGGGTTCGTAGGGGTTTGGTTTTGGGTTTTCCTCACTTGATGATTTTCGCTCAAAGTCCTCGGAGGATGGGTTGCTCTCAAATGACAAGTGTCAAGTTCTCTCGAGCAGCCAACCAACTAGTGGTTGTAGGGCGGCTATTTATAGCCTAGGAGCAGCCCGACATGATAAGACATAAATGCCCTTCAATGATATGACCGTTAGGTGGATAAGATATTTTGGGACAGGTGGCAAGAAGATAAAGAACGGTCGGAAATTTGAATATCAAATTCCTCGGGGCTATCATGTTCCTCACTTTGTGTAGGCAATTCACCTTTGGAGAATTCCTAACTCCTCGGTCGAACAAATTCCTCGGCGACGGAAGAGCTTCGTCTACATCCTTTCAAGAAATTGACTGAAGCTGTATGAGATTTCAAAAGCTTCACTCAAGGGATTGGTAGGTGTAGGATTTTGAGTTGAGCATCACATGGAAATTTTTCCTTAGTATTTCCTCGACCCCCTTTAAAGACGGTGTTTCCTATGACTCAAGAAAGAGAAAATGAAACTACGAAAACAAAAGTATTCACGCTTCATGTTCCTCAAATGAATACCAAGTCTTCAAGGTCACACCAATTTCTTCACTTTCAAAGTCTTGTAAAGTCTTCGAATATCAAAGTCTTGGATGAAGAACTTCATTTTTAGGGTCGACTTTCTCTGTAAATATCAAACTCCTCATAGACTTATAGTCCTGTGTACACTCACAAACGCATTAGTTACTTAACCTATAAGTCTTCAATACACCAAAATCACTAAGGGGCACTAGATGCACTTACACATGCTGGATAGCGGTCGATGAGTGGAGTAATAGTAGTAGATGCAGGCAGGAGTCAGTCTACTTGTCTCGGACATGATGCCTATATACATGATCATACCTAGATATTCTCATAACTATGCTCAATTCTGTCAATTGCTCAACAGTAATTTGTTCACCCACCGTAGAATACTTATACTCTTGAGAGAAGCCACTAGTGAAACCTATGGCCCCCGGGTCTATTCTCATCATATCAATCTTCCAGTACTTTATTATTACTTTGCTTTTTTACTTTTTCTTTTTTATTTTATCTTGCATCTTTATATCAAAAATACCAAAAATATTATCTATCATCTCTATCAGATCTCACTCCCGTAAGTGACCGTGAAGGGATTGACAACCCCTAATCACGTTGGTTGCGTTGAGCTATTTGTTTTGTGTAGGTACGAGGGACTCGCGCGTGGCCTCCTACTGGATTGATACCTTGGTTCTCAAAAACTAAGGGAAATACTTACGCTAATTTGCTGCATCATCCTCTCCTCTTTGGGGAAATCCAATGCAGTGCTCAAGAAGTAGCAAGAAGAATTTCTGGCGCCGTTGCCGGGGAGTCTACGCAAAAGTCAACATGCCAAGTACCCATCACAATTCCTTATCTCCCGCATTACATTATTTGCCATTTGCCTCTCGTTTTCCTCTCCCCCACTTCACCCTTGCCGTTTTATTCGCCCTCTCCTTTTTGTTCGCCTTATTTTTGCTTTTCGCCCTCTCTGTCGCTATGTCTGAAATTGGGGAAATTATTGCCGATATGGGCGATAATAATATCATAGAAAATTCTGATGCTCCTGCTGAAGAACCCCCAACCTTTCATACAGATTTTGGATCGGTAGTGGTAATATTATTGGAAAAGGAGTTATTCAAGATTTCTTTACTTGTGCCGGTGCTTTGCCCTCTATGGACGGTTCTATTCTCTATAGAACTAGTAGTCTTGCTTACGCTATTGCCATGCTTACCGTTGAACTTGAAAGGCAATTTATGCATATGCACCCTTCTATACAAAGAATTTTCCTAGATTTTTCTAATATCGAACATTCCTTTGTTAAGCGTGCCGCTACAATATTTTTGGCTCATGAATTCAGATTTATAACAAAAGAGGCCAAAGAAATCTTTGCGCATTATTGGGTGGACACTGGACGTCCTCCCATAGAATCTATCCTCTTTGATCAAGAAGAAATAATGCGTTTCAATCTCTTGACTATGTTGCTTTCAATGAAAACCTTAGAAAAAAGGTGCCTACCAATATTTTGGTTGATAGAATCTCTGAACTTAATGATGATTTGGCTATTCGAAATAATGAGCTAGGATACTCTCTCGAGTGTAGGCTCACAAGGTTCTGTCAAAAGAATGTTTATAATGATGAATTGGTTGTGCATTATGAAGGGCCGAAAGAGGAACCTATACCTCCTAAAATTGATCTTGGGGACTTTTTTCCTATTAAATTTAGCCCTTTTGATTACTTTTGCTTGCCTCAAAGAAAACTTGCTGCCGAACGTAGGGAATATGAAATGAGTTTCACTGATCTATCTTATTACTATGGCACTACCTAGATCTATCCTTGCTTTTATGCCTAGCTAGGGGCGTTAAACGATAGCGCTTGTTGGGAGGCAACCCAATTTTATTTTAGTTTTTTGCTTTTGTTTCTGTCTAGGAATAAATAATCCATATACCTTCTGTTTAGATGTGGTTTTATCTTTTTGTTAGTGTTTGTGCCAAGTTAAACCTATAGGAACTTCTTGGATGATAGTTATTTGATCTTGCTGTAATTTCCAGAAACTTTCTGTTCACGAAAACAATTGTTAAAAATCACCAGAATGTGATAAAATAGTGATTCCAATTTATGCTGATCATTAAACAAATTTCCTATGTCTTAATAATTGGGCTAATTTTTTGGAGTTCCAGAAGTTTGCGTTAGTTACAGATTACTACAGACTGTTCTGTTTTTGACAGATTCTGTTTTTCGTGTGTTGTTTGCTTATTTTGATGAATCTATGGCTAGTAAAATAGTTTATAAACCATAGAGAAGTTGGAATACAGTAGGTTTAACACCAATATAAATAAATAATGATTTCATTACAGTACCTTGAAGTAGTCTTTTGTTTTCTTTCGCTAACGGAGCTTACGAGATTTCTGTTGAGTTTTGTCTTGTGAAGTTTGCATGTTTTGGGTGAAATCTTTTGATGGATTATGGAACAAGGAGTGGCAAGAGCCTAAGCTTGGGGATGCCCATGGCACCCCCAAGATAATCCAAGTACACCAAAAAGTCAAAGCTTGGGGATGCCCCGGAAGGCATCCCCTCTTTCGTCTACTTCCATCGGTAACTTTACTTGGAGCTACATTTTTATTCACCACATGATATGTGTTTTGCTTGGAGCGTCTTGTATGATTTGAGTCTTTGCTTTTTAGTTTACCAAAATCATCCTTGCTGTACACACCTATTGAGAGAGCCATATATTAATTGGAATTTGTTAGAATACTCTATGTGCTTCACTTATATCTTTTGAGCTATATAGTTTTGCCCTAGTGCTTCACTTATATCTTTTAGAGCACGGTGGTGGATTTGTTTTATAGAAACTATTGATCTCTCATGCTTAACTTAGATTATTTTGAGAGTCTTAAATATCATGGTAATTTGCTTAATAATAATAATATGCTTGGTATTCAAGATTTGTAAAATTTTCTTTTGAGTGCGTTGAATACTAAGAAAAGTTTGATGCTTGATAACTGTTTTGAGATATGGAGGCGATAATATCAAAGTCGTGCTAGTTGAGTAGTTGTGAATTTGAGAAATGCTTGTGTTGAAGTTTGCAAGTCCCGTAGCATGCACGTATGGTAAACGTTATGTAACAAATTTGAAACATGAGGTGTTATTTGATTGTCCTCCTTATGAGTGGCGGTCGGGGACGAGCGATGGTCTTTTCCTACCAATCTATCCCCCTAGGAGCATGCGCGTAGTGCTTTGGTTTTTGATGGCTTGTAGATTTTTGCAATAAGTATATGAGTTCTTTATGACTAATGTTGATTCCATGGATTATACGCACTCTCACCCTTCCATCATTGCTAGCCTCTTCGGTACCGTGCATTGCCCTTTCTCACATTGAGAGTTGGTGCAAACTTCGCCGGTGCATCCAAACCCCGTGATATGATACGCCCTTTCACACATAAACCTCCTTATATCTTCCTCAAAACAGGCACCATACCTACCTACTATGGCATTTCCATAGCCATTCCGAGATATATTGCCATGCAACTTTCCACCATTACGTTCATCATGACACATTCATCATTGTCATATTGCTAGCATGATCATGTAGTTGACATAGTATTTGTGGCAAAGCCACCGTTCATGATTCTTTCATACATGTCACTCTTGGTTCATTGCATATCCCGGTACACCGCAGGAGGCATTCATATAGAGTCATACTTTGTTCTAGTATCGAGTTGTAATAATTGAATTGTAAATAAATAGAAGTGTGATGATCATCATTTTCTAGAGCATTGTCCCAAGTGAGGTAAAATAAAAAAATAAAAAAAGAGAAAGGCCATAAAAAATGAAGGCCCCCAAAAAAATGAGAGAAAAAGAGAGAAGGGACAATGTTACTATCCTTTGCCACACTTGTGCTTCAAAGTAGCACTATAATCTTCATCATTTTCATATACTAGTGGGAATCTTTCATTATAGAACTTGGCTTGTATATTCCAACGATGGGCTTCCTCAAATGCCCTAGGTCTTCGTGAGCAAGCAAGTTGGATGCACACCCACTTAGTTTCTTTTGTTGAGCTTTCATACATTTATAGCTCTAGTGCATCCGTTGCATGGAAATCCCTACTCCTTGCATTAATATCAATCGATGTACATCTCCATAGCCCATTGATTAGCCTCATTGATGTGAGATCTTCTCCTTTTTTGTCTTCTCCACATAACCCCCATCATCATATTCTATTCCACCCATAGTGCTATGTCCATGGCTCGCGCTCATGTATTGCGTGAAAATTTATAGGTTTGAGATTATTAAAGTATGAAACAATTGCTTGGCTTGTCATCGGGGTTGTGCATGATGAGAGCATTCTTGTGTGACGAGAATGGAGCATGACTAAACTATATGATTTTGTAGGGATGAACTTTCTTTGGCCATGTTATTTTGAGAAAACATAATTGCTTAGTTAGTATGCTTGAAGTATTATTATTTTTATGTCAATATGAACTTTTGTCTTGAATCTTTCAGATCTGAATATTCATGTCACAATTAAGAAGAGTTACATTGAAATTATGCCAAGTAGCACTCCGCATAAAAAATTCTCTTTTTATCATTTACCTACTCGAGGACGAGCAGGAACTAAGCTTGGGGATGCCTGATACGTATCCAACGTATCTATAATTTTTGATTGCTCCATGCTATATTATCTATTGTTTTGGACCATATTGGGCTTTATTTTCCACTTTTATATTACTTTTGGGACTAACCTATTAACCGGAGGCCCAGCCTGTAATTGCTGTTTTTGCCTATTTCAGTGTTTCGAAGAAACGGAATATCAAATGGAGTCCAAACGGAATGAAACCTTCGGGAACGTGATTTTCTCAACAAATATGATCCAGGAGACTTGGACCCTCCGTCAAGAAAGAAGAGAGGCGGTCACGAGGGTGGAGGGCGCCCCTGGCGCGCCCCCTGCCTCGTGGGCCCCTTGAAGCTCCACCGACGTACTCCTTCCTCCTATATATACCACGCACTTCAAACGATCGATCACGGAGCCAAAACCTAATTCCACCGCCACAACCTTCTCGTACCCATGAGATCCCATCTTGGGGCCTGTTTGAACTCATGGAAAGGAATCCACCATGGAGGGCTTCTACATCATCACCATAGCCCCTCCGATGAAGTGTGAGTAGTTTACCTCAGACCTTCAGTCCATAGTTAGTAGCTAGATGGCTTCTTCTCTCTTTTTGGATCTCAATACAATGTTCTCCCCCTCTCTCGTGGAGATCTATTCGATGTAATCTTCTTTTTGCGGTGTGTTTGTTGAGACCGATGAATTGTGGGTTTATGATCAAGTTTATCTATGAACAATATTTGAATCTTCTCTGAATTCTTTTATGTATGATTGGTTATCTTAGGAAGTCTCTTCGAATTATCAGTTTGGTTTGGCCTTCTAGATTGGTTTTTCTTGCAATGGGAGAAGTGCTTAGCTTTTGGTTCAATCTTGCGATGTCCTTTCCCAGTGACAGTAGGGGCAGCAAGGCACTTATTGTATTGTTGCCATCGAGGATAACAAGATGGGGTATTTATCATATTGCATGAATTTATTCCTCTACATCATGTCATCTTGCTTAAGGCGTTACTCTGTTTTCTTGAACTTAATACTCTAGATGCATGCTGGATAGCGGTCGATGGTGGAGTAATAGTAGTAGATGCAGCAGAGTCGGTCTACTTGTCTCGGACGTGATGCCTATATACATGATCATACCTAGATATTCTCATAACTATGCTCAATTCTGTCAATTGCTCAACAGTAATTTGTTCACCCACCGTAGAATACTTATGCTCTTGAGAGAAGCCACTAGTGAAACCTATGGCCCCCGGGTCTATTCTCATCATATCAATCTTCCATCACTTTATTATTGCTTTGCTTTTTTACTTTTGCTTTTTATTTTATCTTGCATCTTTATATCAAAAATACCAAAAATATTATCTATCATCTCTATCAAATCTCACTCCCGTAAGTGACCGTGAAGGGATTGACAACCCCTAATCACGTTGGTTGCGTTGAGCTATTTGTTTTGTGTAGGTACGAGGGACTCGCGTGTGGCTTCCTACTGGATTGATACCTTGGTTCTCAAAAACTGAGGGAAATACTTACGCTACTTTGCTGCATCATCCTCTCCTCTTCGGGGAAATCCAATGCAGTGCTCAAGAGGTAGCACCCCCCACCCCCTGAAAATCGACTGACCCAAAAGTCGATTCAGTTGACTGAAGTGTAGCTAATTCAGAGCAGAGCAGCAGCACGAGCGAGGGGGAGAGCAGCAGCAGCAGTAGCGCGAGCGAGAGCCGAAGCAGCAGCAGCAGATCCGGCTGGTATGGCCACCGCCGCCGAAGGGGCCTCGCACTGTGGGAGAGCCGCCATGGAGATGTCACCCACGGCGCCAGCTTCGAGGTAGCCGTGCCATGGGGGTGCGAGATGGAGCACCGTCGGTGCCGGGAGGTTGAGTTAAGGAGAAGGTGCGATGCGATGAGTGACAACCTCTTTGGTGGCGCCGAGTAGGCCTCAGCTTTGTGCGAGGAGTCGGTGAGGATGCTGCGGTTCCGGTGGAGCGGGTTAAGGCGGCGCTGGGGGATGGAGCAGCCGCGATAGACGAGGCGATCGTCGGAGCAGCTCCTTGGAGGTGGAGGACAGGGCGGCTGAACCGGCGCCACAACGAGATGGACGGCGGATCCTCGTCCAGGGAGGTGGATGAGGGATGTCGAGCTGTTGCGGTGGACGACGTTGTCGGTGTCAAAACCGGCGGATCTCGGGTAGGGGGTCCCGAACTGTGCGTCTAGGCGGATGGTAACAGGAGACAAGGGACATGATGTTTTTACCCAGGTTCGGGCCCTCTCGTTGGAGGTAAAACCCTACTCCTGCTTGATTAATATTGATGATATGGGTAGTACAAGAGTGGATCTACCACGAGATCAAAGAGGCTAAACCCTAGAAGCTAGCCTATGGTATGATTGTTGTTCGTCCTACGGACTAAAACCCTCCGGTTTATATAGACACCGGATAGGGTTAGGGTTACACAGAGTCGGTTACAATGGTAGGAGATCTACATATCAGTATTGCCAAGCTTGCCTTCCACGCCAAGTAAAGTCCCTCCGGACACGGGACGAAGTCTTCAATCTTGTATCTTCATAGTCCAGGAGTCCAGCCAACGGTGATAGTTCGGCTATCCGGACACCCCCTAATCCAGGACTCCCTCAGTAGCCCCTGAACCAGGCTTCAATGACGACGAATCCGGCGCGCACATTGTCTTCGGCATTGCAAGGCGGGTTCCTCCTCCGTATACTTCATAGAAGATTT
The DNA here is from genome assembly GCA_021605205.1 of Aegilops longissima. Lineage (NCBI taxonomy): Eukaryota > Viridiplantae > Streptophyta > Magnoliopsida > Poales > Poaceae > Aegilops > Aegilops longissima. The sequence continues at coordinate 369,781,942 of CM038679.1, read as the reverse complement.
TGAACACAAGGATTGTGTCCGGCTCTAGAAAACAAGTTCCACATACCACCGTAGAGAGAATAACATTTGCACAGATCTGCTGACGTATTCCGCGGCGTGACATCACACCACGGCCACGGTTGGGGCCGGATTGCTACGGATGCTCGGATCGTGCCAGGCGGTCTTGTTGTAGGTTACTCCGGGCGCGCTTGATGGTGTCCGGACGTTTAGTAGTCGGACTCGAGAATTGCTGTGAGAGGCTGCTTTGCACCTCCGCCGCGAGGGCCATCGTATGCTCCTCCGTTCGGAGAGAGAGTTCGGTGTTTCCATTGACCGTGATTACTCCTCGAGGGCCTGGCATCTTGAGCTTGAGGTATGCGTAGTGCGGCACCGCATTGAACTTTGCAAATGCGGTTCGTCCAAGCGAGGCGTGATAGCCATCGCAGAGCGGGACTATGTCGAAGATTAACTCTTCGCCGGAAGTTATCCGGGATCCAAGACCACTTCGAGTGTAACTGAGCCTGTACAATTGGCCTCTACACCTGGTATGACGCCTTTAAAGGTCGTCTTTGTGGGTTTAATCCTTGAGGGATCTATGCCCATTTTGCGCACTGTATCCTGATAGAGCAGGTTCAGGCTACTACCGCCGTCCATCAGGACTCTAGTGAGGTGAAATCCGTCGATGATTGGGTCAAGAACCAATGCGGCGAATCCGCCGTGGCGGATGCTAGTGGGGTGGTCCCTTCGATCAAAGGTGATCGGGCGGGAGGACCATGGGTTGAACCGGGAGGCTGGCTCCATCGCATATACGCCTTTAGTGCACGCTTCCGCTCCCTTTTGGGTATGTGGGTTGCGTATATCATGTTCACCGTCCGCACTTGTGGGGGAAGCCCTTCCGTCCTCTGTTGTTCGCGGACGGGCTCCTCCTCGTCATCGCTATGCAGCCCCTTGTCATTGAGTTGACATTTAACTTGCTGCATGTTTGAAGACCCAACAAACCCTGTTGGTGTGGTTGGCTGGTTTTCGAGGGTGCCATGTATTTGCACGAGCGATCGAGTATTCGGTCTAGATTGGACGGGCCCCGAGTATTTCTTTTGAATGACTTTTCCGCTGACCGGTTTAGAGCCTCTGAATCCGGCATTGACCGCCGTATCTTCAGCATTATCGCCGTTAACGCGGCGCTTTGTGCTTGTTGCGACGCGACCTGCCATTGTTGTCCTTGGTATCCGAACTACCGGGTTTTTGGTCAAGTTGTTACTACGAGCTAGCCAGTTGTCCTCTCCCCGCAAAAGCGGGTCATGAGCGTTGTGAGGGCTGCCATGGATTTGGCTTTTCCTGTCCTAGGTGCCGGGCAAGCCACTCGTCGTGGATGTTATGTTTGAAGGCTGCAAGGGCCTCTGCATCCGGACAGTCAACAATTTGTTTTTTCTTGGTTAGGAACCGTGTCCAGAATTGTCTGGCCGATTCTTCTGGCTGCTGAATTATGTGGCTGAGGTCATCGGCGTCTGGTGGTCGCACATATGTGCCCTGGAAGTTATCAAGGAATGCGGCTTCTAGGTCCTCCCAACAACCAATTGATTCTGCTGGCAAGCTGTTAAGCCAATGCCGAGCTGGTCCTTTAAGCTTGAGTGGGAGGTATTTGATGGCGTGTAGATCATCACCGCGGGCCATGTGGATATGGAGGAGGTAGTCCTCGATCCAAACCGCAGGATCTGTTGTGCCATCGTATGATTCGATGTTTACGGGTTTGAAACCCTCGAGGATTTGATGATCCATCACTTCGTCTGTGAAGCATAGTGGGTGTGCGGCGCCTCTGTATTGAGCTATATCATGACGCAGCTCAAATGAGCTTTGTCTACTGTGTTCGGCCCGGCCGGAATTGCTGTATCCGGCGTGACGGTTATCGTTGCGTGTCGTGGGGCGCCCACGCGATCCGTAGATCGATCTTGTTTGCCTTGCCTTGTCCTCCAATATGTCTCACAGGTCTGACGCGTTTCCCCGTGCCTTGGTACTTTTCGAGCGACGCCGGTGTGCGGCTTGAATGGAGGGTTTAGAGGCCTCTCTGTCATGCCACGGGTGGCGGTCGGCGCATCATCTTGCCTGGTGATGTAGGTTTGGGTGCTGCTTCCTCTAATTGGGGTAGTAGCCTGCGTTTTGGGTATCTCTTGGAGGGGCGTTCGAGTTCTTACTCTTGGCTGCAAGGACTTGATCCATCTCGTCACTAGCAAGTCTTGGTCAGCTCGAAGCTGCTGCTGCTTTTTCTTGAGGCTGCTTCCGTGGCCATAAGCCTGCGTTTAAAACGCCCTGTTGGCGGGATCCTCGAGCACGACAAATTCGTCATCGTCGAGGCTTGCCTCATCTTGGAGGGAGGCATATAATTATCGTCCTCCACCTCCCTGCTCGCCGCTCTATCATGAGGGCTGGCTTCTCCCTCCTCTGTGCTGAATCCTGCTGGAGGGGTTGTCTTCGGCACTGTCCGAGGTGTTATTATCTCCCGTGCCGGAATCACCGTTTTTGTTGTGGCGGGATTTAGAGCGGCGCCACTAACGCCGACGCTTGGGCTGTTTCTTGGAGGGGTCATCCTCCACTGTTCCATCGCCGTTCCCATCTTTTGGGATGTCCACCATGTATATGTCGTATGACGAGGTGGCCTTCCAGTGCCCTGTAGGCGCTGGTTCTTGGTCGTCTCTAGCATCGTCGTCCATACCGTCGATGTCTTCGGAGTCGAAGTCGAGCATGTCGGTTAAATCATCGATAGTGGCTACAAAGTGGGCGGTGGGTGGGCGTTGAATTTCTTCGTCGTCCGCATCCCAACCTTCCTGACCGTAGTCCGGCCAGGGCTCTCCTGATAAAGAGAGACTTTAGTGAATTCAGGATGTCGCCAAAGGGCGAGTGCTGAAAGATGTCCGCGGCAGTGAACTCCATGACCGGCGCCCAATCGGATTCGATTGGCCGGGGCGCGGGAGGTTCGGAGTCCGGAGAGGAGTCCGGCACCTTGGAGTCACGGGATTCGCAAAGGACAGGGATGGTGTTCGGCTCAATCGCCGTAGAGATCGTAGCCCCCGAGGCGGTGTCCAGCCACTCGTCCTCGATCGGTGGAGTCGGCTCCGAGCTAAGGGTCGGAGCGGACGTTGGTGCGGCCTTCAGGGCACTATTCGGCAGCAGAGCTAGATCATGCCCATCGAGACAGTGCGGCGCGCTTGGCTGTGGCTCGAATCCGTCGAAGATCAAGTCTCTGCGGATGTCGGCCGTGTAGTTCAAACTCCCAAACCTGAATTGATGGCCAGGGGCGTAGCTTTCGATCTGCTCCAGATGGCCAAGTGAATTGGCCCGATGCAAAGCCGCCCGAATCGAAGATCTGTCCGGGAAGAAAAGTCTCACCCGGACCACGTCGTTGTTGATGATCGAAGGAGCCATCGGGCCTAAAGATGATGACACGAGGAACTCTCAATGAAAGCACCAATGTCGGTGTCAAAACCGGCGGATCTCGGGTAGGGGTCCCGAATCGTGCGTCTAGGCGGATGGTAACAGGAGACAAGGGACATGATGTTTTTACCAGGTTCGGGCCCTCTCGATGGAGGTAAAACCCTACTCCTGCTTGATTAATATTGATGATATGGGTAGTACAAGAGTGGATCTACCACGAGATCAAAGAGGCTAAACCTAGAAGCTAGCCTATGGTATGATTGTTGTTAGTCCCACGGACTAAAACCCTCCGGTTTATATAGACACGGATAGGGTTAGGGTTACACAGAGTCGGTTACAATGGTAGGAGATCTACATATCCGTATCGCCAAGCTTGCCTTCCACGCCAAGGAAAGTCCCATCCGGACACGGGACGAAGTCTTCAATCTTGTATCTTCATAGTCCAGGAGTCCGGCCAACGGTGATAGTTCGGCTATCCGGACACCCCCTAATCCAGGACTCCCTCAGACGTTGTCAGGGAAGAGGCTCCGGCTGGGCAGCGGTGAGGTGGCGGACGGAGGAGGGTGGGGTTTCGCGGCTGGAGTAGAGAGGTTATGGCGGCCTGGGATTTGAAATGGCGAAAAGGAGGCGATGGGAGTGGGGGAACCATGACTTAGGGACGCGCTTGTCCAAAATGTAGGGTGTGTTACAAAAGTACCCCCATCGATTTGAACTAGCGGCCCTTTCGACTCAGGGTTAGAAGGGGGATTTCGCGTGTCGGGATTTGGCAGCCGGAGGGAGTTTTCATGCGCGTTGTAATTTCAGGATAGCAAGGCGCGGGTTGTGAAGATGCGAGTTTTGGGAGCACTTTATTCTTGTAGACACGTGTTGGGCCTCCAAGCACGGAGTTTTGTAGGACAGTAGCAATTTTCTCTCAAGTGGATGACCTAAGGTTTATCAATCCGTGAGAGGTGTAGGATGAAGATGGTCTCTCTCAAACGATCCTGCAACCAGATACAAGAAATCTCTTGTGTCCGCAACAGACCCAATACAATGGCAAATTGTATAGGTGCACTATTTCGGCAAAGAGATGGTGATAAAAGTGTAATATGGATGGTAGAAATATATTTTTATAATCTGAATAAATAAAAACAACAAGGTAGCAAATAGTAAACGGGCACAAAAACGGTATTGCAATGCTTAAAAATGAGGCCTAGTGTCCGTACTTTCACTAGTGCAGTCTCTCAACAATGCTAATATAATTGGATCATATAACCGTCCCTCAACGTGCAACGAAGAATCACTCAGAAGTTCCTATCTAGCAGAGAACATAAGATGGAATTGTTTGTAGGGTATGAAACCACCTCAAAGCTATACTTTCTAATCGATTTAACCAAGAGTTTGTACTAAAATAACACCAAAGCAAATTCAGATTCATAATATTCAATCCAACTCAAAGAACTTCAAAGAGTGCCGCAAGATTTCTACCGGAGAAACAAAGACAAGAACGTGCATCAACCCCTATGCATAGGTTACCCAATGTCACCTTGGGAATCCACGAGATGAGTGCCAAAACATATATTAAGTGAAACAATGCGATACCCCATTGTCACCACAAGTATTCAATTGCAAGACATATATCAAGTGTTCTCAAATCCATAAAAGTATTCAATCCGATAATAAAAAAATCTCGAAGGTAAAAACTCAATTCATCACAACAAAATACAGAGGGGAAAACACCATATGATCCAACTATATTAATAAAGCCCACGATACATCAAGATCGCCACATCTCAAGAACACGAGAGAGAGAGAGAGAGAGAGAGAGAGAGAGAGAGAGATTAAACTCGTAGCTACTGGTACAAACCCTCAGCCCCGAGGGTGGACTAGTCCCTCTTCATCGTGGTGGCCGCCGGGATGATGAAGATGGCCACCAGAGATGATTCCCCCATCCGGCAGGGTGTCAGAAAGGGTCTAGATTGGTTTTCGGTGGCTACAGAGGCCTGCGGCTATGGAAATTCTAATCTAGGTTAACTGCGAGGGTTTTTGGAATATTTGGGAATTAATAGGGTAAAGAGGGGGTGCGGGAGGCCACCGAGGTGGGCACAACCCACTGGCGTGCTCAGGCCCCAGGCGTGCCTCAGTGGGTTGTGCCCCCCTCGGTGGCCTCCCGCACCCCCTCTTTACCCCAGGCGCGCCCTGGTGGGTTGTGCCCCCTTTGGGGCACCCCCAGGTGCTGCTCTGGCCCATTGGTGGTCTTCTGGTCCATAAAAATCCACAAAATGTTTCGCGGTGTTTGGACTCCGTTTGATATTGATTTCCTGCGATGTAAAAAACAAGCAAAAAACAGCAACTGGCACTGGGCATTGGGTCAATAGGTTAGTCCAAAAAAATGATATAAAGTCGCTATTAAATGATTGTAAAGCATCCAAGTATGATAATAAAACAGCATGAATACTTCATAAATTGTAGATACGTTGGAGACATATCAACATCCCCAAGCTTAATTCCTACTCGTCATCAAGTAGGTAAATGATAAAAGAAATAATTTATGAAGTGTGAATGCTAGCAAAGTGCAAACTATCACTTTTCCTAGCATCATAACAGCAACTCTTTCTTATAAAACTTCTCATGTTAAAGTAGCAACCAATTCACATGTTAAGGTTCAAACAATGAATTATCTTGAAACCCAACAACCTGTGTTCTCAGTCACCAAGCAATTGCAATTCAACTTATTCAACAGATTTTAAGTAAGAGCTCCACATACTCAACCATCATATAGTCTTCTATGATTGCTAACACTCACCGCGTACACATGAGCAAAATGTTTCAACCGGACACATAGAAATATAGGGGCTTATTGTTTTGCCTCCCAACGTATTCACCTCAAGGGTGATGTCAACAATAATAACTCATGCTACCCATATCCAACTGGATATATGTGCCTAGATCTTTCCTCACCACATGATGCTTGCCCAAAGAGAAAAATAAAAAGGAATAGAGAGAAAAACTTTGACTCTTTGCATAAAAGTAAATACTGAAAAGTAAAAGATAGGCCCTTCGCAGAGGGAAGCAGAGGTTGCCATGCGCTTATTTGTTTGTATGCTCAACCCCTTAGTGCAAAAGAATGTCACGTTATACTGCCCCTTATGATAGCAACCTTTATTATGCAATCTATCTCTTTTATTCTTTGCCATCACAAGTTCGTACAACGCTCAATTTTCTCTTACACTAAATGATCTAACAGTTTTAGAAGCAATTTTTATTGCCTTATTGCACCGATGACAACATACTTGAAGGATCTTATTCAATCCCTAGGTAGGTATGGTCGACTCTTGAAAATAAGATTTGGGTTTAAGGGTTTTTGGATGCACAAGTAGTATCTCTACTTGGTGCGGAATTTTTGGCTAGCAAAGATGGGGGGCAAGCACCACATGTTGAAGGATATATGAAAATATAACTTCTATGTGAATATGAACAAACATAAATCATGACGTTGTCTTCCTTGTCCAACGTCAACAATTTTGGCATATAATATTTTGATGGGGGCTCACAATCACAAAAGATTTCCAAGATAGTGTATTTGCATGTGAAAGTTCTCTTCCTTATACTAATTATTCGTGAATTGCTTGTATGACCAATATTGTGATTGTCAAGCCTCAAAAGATTTCACTTTCTAAACCCAATGTGAAGCTACCACTAGGCATGATATGATTTCAACTTCATGACATTCATTTATTCAACAATTTACTCATAGGATATAAGTGAAGCACAAGAGTAATTCCATAGAAAAGAGCTTCGTTGACGGGATGTGCGTGCCGCTTACCTAGCCTCCCTGGCAACTATTTGAGGACTCTATTTTATTTAAAAACTTTCAGATCTAAGTACTTTATTAAAAAAACAAGCAAAACAAAATAAAATTACATTCCAAGGATATCACACATCATGTGAAGAAGCAAAAACTTAGGATCAACCGATACTAACCGATAATTATTGGTGAAGAAAGGTCGGATGCCTACAGGGGCATCCCCAAGCTTAGATGATTGAGATTTCTTGAAATATTATCTTGGTATGCCTTGGGAAACCCCAATCTTGAGCCTTTGTGTCTCCTTAATTCTTGTCATATCACGGTTTTCCTAAATCTGAAAAGCTTCATCCACACAAAACTCAGCAAGAACTCGTGAGATAAGATAGTATAAACCAATGCAAAAACCTTATCATTCTATACTGTAGCAAGTCACTAAAATTATTATTCAACATTGCATACTAAATTCCTCTGCATATTTAATACTCCTATCCTCAAATATAATCATTAAACAAGCAAACATATGCAAACAATGCAAACACAACAGCAATCTGCCAAAACAGTAAAAGTCTGTAAAGAATGCAAGAGTATCAATACTTATTAAACTCCAAAGATTATGAAAATCTACCACACTGTAGAAAATTTATCAGAGCTTATTTTGCAAAAAGTTTCAACATTTTATCACATTCTTACTTTTCTAGGGAATTTTTGCAACATCGATAAACTTTCTGTTTTCAAACAGCAACATGTAGACTTGTAAAATAAGCATAGTAAAGGCTATCAATGCCACTTTATTGAAATAAAATATGCAAAACATTAAATAACAGCAGTCAAATACTAACAAAATAAGTTGACACTCCAAGCAAAACACATATCATGTGACGAATGAAAACATAGCTCCAAGTGAGGTTACCGATAATGTTGGAGACGAAAGAGGGGAGGCCTTCCGGGGCATCCCCAAGCTTAGTTGCTTGGATCTTCCTTAAATATCACCTTATGGTGCCTTGGGAATCCCCAAGCTTAGGTTTTTGTCACTCCTTATTCTCCTTATATCGACATCTCACCCAAAACTTGAAAACTTCAATCACACAAAACTTAACGGAACTTCGTGAGATAGGTTAGTACGATAAAGAGCACAACATTTCACTTTGGTACTGTCAAAGACAAGATTCATAATTGTTTACACACAATGCCTAATGTAGCATATCATTTCCACAATTTATATTGAGCAATATAAGCAATGGTAACTAGAAAACAAGCAAACTATGCATTGAAAACAGAATCTGTGAAAAACAGAACAGTCTGTAGTAATCTGCACTAAAACCATATTTCTGCTACTCCAAAAATTATAAAAAAATTAGGACCACTTGAGCAATTTGTATATTAAACTTCTACAAAAATAACAACTCAAAAGCACTCTTATGTTAAAAATGATAATTGTTTTCGTGAGCGCAAAAGTTTCTGTTTTTCAGCAAGATCAAATCAACTATCACCCAACATGATCCCAAAGGATTTACTTGGCACTTTACTGAAACAAAAGCAATAAAACATGATAAATACAGTAGCATAATCATGTGAAAACACAAAAACAGTAGGTAAAAGGTGTTGGGTTGTCTCCCGACAAGCGCTTTTCTTTAATGCCTTTTAGCTAGGCATAATGATTTCAATGATGCTCACATAAAAGATAAGAATTGAAACACAAAGAGAGCATCATGAAGCACATGGCAAGCACATTTAAGTCTAACCCACTTCCTATGCATAGGGATTTTGTGAGCAAACAACTTATGGGAACAAGAATCAACTAGCATAGGAAGGCAAAACAAGCACAACTTCAAGATTTTCAACACATAGAGAGGAAACTTGATATTATTGCAATTCCTACAAGCATAAGTTCCCCCCTCATAATAATTTTCAGTAGCATCATGAATGAATTCAACAATATATCTATCACATAAAGCATTCTTTTCATGATTCACAATAATAGAAATTTATTACTCTCCACATAAGCAAATTTATTCTCATCAATAATTGTGGGAGCAAACTCAACAAAATAACTCTCATGTGATTGGAAATTAAAATCATGTTGACAAGTTTCATGTTTATAATTATTCAATATAGCATACATGTCATCACCATAATCATCATATATAGGAACTTTGTTGTCATAATCAATTGCAACCTCCTCCAAAATAGTGGATTCATCATTAAATAAAGTCACGACCTCTCCGAATCCACTTTCATCAATATAATCATCATAAATAGGAGGCATGAAATCATCATAATAAATTTTCTCATCAAAACTTGGGGGACTAAAAATATCATATTCATCAAATATAGCATCCCCAAGCTTATGGCTTTGCATATCATTAGCATCATGGATATTCAAATAATTCATACTAGCAATATTGCAATCATGCACATCATTCAAATATTTTGTGCCAAACATTTTATTGACTTCTTCGTCTAACAATTGAGCACAATTTTCTGATCCATCATTTTCAAGAAAGATATTATAAAGATGATCAATAATATGATGCAACCTCAATTCCATTCTTTTATGTAGTTTTCTTTTATAAACCATACTAGTGATAAAACAAGAAACTAAAAGATTCAATTGCAAGATATAAATATATACCTTCAAGCACTCACCTCCCCGACAATGGTGCCAGAAAAGAATTTGATGTCTACTATGCAACTTTACTCTTGTAGACACATGTTGGGCCTCCAAGCGCAGAGTTTTGTAGGACAGTAGCAATTTTCCCTCAAGTGGATGACCTAAGGTTTATCAATCCATGAGAGGTGTAGGATGAAGATGGTCTCTCTCAAACGACCCTGCAACCATATACAGGAAATCACTTGTGTCCCCAACACACCCAATACAATGGCAAATTGTATAGGTGCGCTAGTTCGGCGAAGAGATGGTGATAAAAGTGTAATATGGGGTAGAAATATATTTTTATAATCTGAATAAATAAAAATAGCAAGGTAGCAAATAGTAAACAGGCACAAAAATGGTATTGCAATGCTTGAAAATGAGGCCTAGGGTCCGTACTTTCACTAGTGCAAATCTCTCAACAATGCTAATATAATTGGATCATATAACCGTCCCTCAACATGCAACGAAGAATCACTCCAAAGTTGCTATCTAGCGGAGAACATAAGACGGAATTGTTTGTAGGGTACGAAACCACCTCAAAGCTATTTTTTCCGATCAATCGATCGTAGAGTTCGTACTAAAATAACACGAAGCTATTCTTTCTGATTGATCTAACCAAGAGTTCATACTAAAATAACTCCAAAGCAAATTCAGATTCATAATATTCAATCCAACACAAAGAAATTCAAAGAGTGCCCCAAGATTTCTACCGGAGAAACAAAGACAAGAAGGTGCATCAACCCTGTCGGATTACGGGTTCCGGCAAACCCTTGAGAGCTTCGAACTCTGGGGTGCGCACGAAGAACACTCTCTCCCCAACTCGCTCGCTCAACGATCCCACGGCCTAGCTCGACGAACCGAAAGAACAAGAGACACAGGGGTTTATTCTGGTTCAGGCCACCTTGCGGTGTAATACCCTACTCCAGTTTGTGGGTGGATTGACTCGAGGGGCTGAGGATGAACTAGTACAGTGGATGAGCAACCTCCGAAGGTGAGGTGTTCTTGAGCTCGATGAGCTGGTGGGTGTGAGGGTGATCTGAATGATCTCTCCTACTACGGTGGTGGCTAGGTCCTATTTATAGTGGCCCTGGTCCTCTTCCCAAATGTTTAGGCCGGAAGGGATCCCACAATGGCCAAGTTTGAAGGGGGACAACTAGTACAAGCTATCCTGACAAAAGTAGTCTTCGCCTGCCAAATGCTCTGGTGGTGACGCTGCCGTGGGCTCCGCGATGACCTCCGTCCCGCCGTCCTGCTGGTCTTGGTCTTTTTGCCCCGATATGGAAACCTTTGCCTGATGCCTCGGGACCACGCGCCTGTGCTTGCCTCCTTGGCACCTAAGAGGAAACTGGTACACTGCGCCTGCTGGCGCTGGCCTGGCTTGGTCGTCATGGCTCACGTCACGCGAACCTCGCAAGGTGCCCCTTGCATAGATATCTGCGCTCCTCAGGAGCTAGCCTAGTGAGGCTACCCCCAGGGAGGTCTTGGTGTCCTCTGCCTCGCGAGGGTCCAGAGTTGTCGCTGCTGAAGCTGGGCCGTACCGGGCCGTTGATGGAGCCACGCTCGCAGGCCGCAGGTAGGCAAATCTGGGCACCCCCGTTCCCAGGATGCCGACAGTAGCCCCCGGGCCTAAGGCATGCTCGAACTTGGCTTCGAGGAGAAGCCAAAGGGCAAGTGCAGAGCGCCGCAGGGCCCAACCACCTGCGGCCTTGATTGACGCGTGGTGGTTGATGGGATGTGGGTGCCTCCGCTTCCCCATGCTGCCTCGGCAAACGTTCGACTTGACGAGACCCTGCTGCATGCAAGAGAAAATCATCATTACATGCGATCGTGGGGGCCGGCAGTTGGCCTCCTCCAGGCTATAAATGAGGGGAGGGGCTGAGCCCCCTCGCTCATCTCTGCCTTCTCGCCGATTGCTCCTCTTCTTCCTCCTCGCCTCGCCATCTTTCCGCAACCCCATGGCGCCAACGAAGAAGTTCTCGGCCGCGGAGAAGGGGAAGGCTCGCCACCGTCCAAGAGGGGGCGAGGCCGTCCCCGTAAGCAAGCCGGTACCCCTGCTATGGCTCCTCGGGGGCACGGTCGTACTCCTTGGGGGACCGTGTCTTCCTCGGCGGCCGCAGTGGCGTCTCCTCCCACAGCGGGGGCCGCTCTAGGCAGAGCAGCCCTTGTGTCGACGTGAGGCATGTCGTGGCCGCCCGGCCTCCTCGGACGCACTTCCATTCGGCGGAGGTCCTCCCAGAGTTCGTCGTGTGGTCGGAGAGTCCGGCTGGCACCTGGCTCCAGCTCCCGCGCTCCTTTGCCGGCGAGATGCCGGCCGGGGGTCTTGACGGCCTCTGGCTGCAAGCCGATGGTTGCTGCAGCAAGGCCTCGTGGGTCGCGATGGAGGTCTCCATCACGGGCAATGTGGCCCTGGCCCGCGGCAGGCAAACATTTGCCAATGCGCGCGGCCTGAGCGGGCGGTGCACCCTCCACTTCAAGTACGAATGCACCGCGACCCTCTTCATGAGGGTGTTCAGGGAAGATGGTCGCCGCGCAGGATGCTGCCCCAAAGACAGCAGCGGCGACGATGAGCTCCGCCTGGGCGACGGCCGTGACGAGGTTGAGGGCGAACCCGCCCTTGGCGACGGCCGCGGTTCGCCCAGCGGCGACAGCTTCTCCACCAGCGAGAGCACCAGCAGCGGCGGCTACGACCAGCCGCCGGGCTCACTTCGAGGATGGCGGCGGGTCGTCCCACCGCCACATGGCGGTGAAGCGCAAGAGGGGCTCTGACTGAGCTGAGTTCGGGAGGCCCTCGGGGCCGGGCCTCGTGAGCCGCCATGGTCGTGCGGGCCGCTTTTGTTTTTCTTTCCCTTTCTTCCTGCATTTTGAAAAAGTAGATGGCCTTGCTGGGGCGTGTAATGAACTGTGGTCTTTATGCTATTATGTTATGCTTATTGCTCTGAAGTTGTTCGTGCTCCACGTAGATGTAAAAGGGGTGACTTAGCTTGATATGCTCGGGGTAGTTTCCGTCTCATGAGGGCGCGCCTTCTGGCATCTGGTGTGGCCCCCTTATTGCCGACTCGGGAGCCGTAGACCTCGGGAGGCGTCGCAAAGCTGCAGAATTTGTGAGGACATCTGTCGGGTGCCTTGTTCCTCCTTGCGCGAGCCCTCAAGCATGGGCTAATCATGGCTTAGTGCACCGCGCCGTGGTACCCGTGGGGCACAGACTTAGGAGGGTGCGCCAATCACGAGCTCATTCAAGGGCGCCTCGCGAAGATCAAGGGAGCCGAAGCTCTGGGGCGACAGGGCTTTGGCGAGGTGTGCCCGTGGTTTAGGCTGGCCCAGCGCACGCGCACACCTGCCCAGCCCCCGCGTGAGGCACACGAGGGAGAGCATCGGGCAACTGCCGTCCTCCCTGACGCAAGACAAAGAAGCAATCGAAGAAGTAAAAGAAAGGGGAACTCAACCAAGCAATCGAAAAAATGCCAGAACTCCAAATTTCATTAAAAGGTTGCAAATCCGCTACAGAAAGCAAATGAACAGCTGCGTCCGGCACCTAGTCTAGTCTTCTCACCAACACGGAGCTAGGTGTTGCCACTAGGACGTGGGAGGGAGCCCCCGAGGCCCGAGGGCGGCACTCCAGAGACTCCGGGGCATGTACAGCCCCACTCATTATTACGTGAGAGTGTGACGAGCGGAGACCTTCACAGGCACTGGGCCTTGCTTCATGGGTAGAACTTCCGGAGGTGCTGGATGTTGCAGGCGTTCTGGATGGGGATCCCGTCCTACGTCTCCAGGCGCACAACGCCAGGCCTAGAGACGCGGGCAATCCTAAACGGGCCCTCCCACATGGGTGAGAGCTTATGCAGCCCTTCCCTAGAGAGCACCCGCCTCAGGACGAGATCGCCCACCTCGAGCGTCCTGGAGCGGACGCTGCGGCAGTGGTACTGTCGTGGCGCCTGCTGGTACCTTGCCACTTGGAGCGAGGCTTGGCGGCGGCGTTCCTCCCCCAGCATGAGGTCCATCCCCTGCTTGGTGTCCTAACGTGCCTCGTCAAACGCCAAGACCCGCGCGGAGCGATGCTTGACCTCGTGAAGGAGAACCACTTCGGCCCCATAGACGAGGAAGAACGAAGTCTCGCCTGTTGGCTTCGTGGCGCTGGTGCAGATGGACCACAGCACAGACTGGAGCTCGTCGTGCCATCCCCTGCCGCAGGCCTCAAGCTTCTTCTTGAAGGTCCTTGTCTTGGGGCCTCTCAAGACCTCCGCGTTGGCGCGCTCAGCTTGGCCGTTGCTCCTGGGGTGTGCCACTGAGGCGTAGCATATCTGCGTTCCAATATTAGCACAATATGTTTTGAAGAGATTGCTAGTGAACTGCGAGCCATTGTCGGTGATGATGCGATTAGGGACTCCGAACTGGCTCATGAGGCCCTTGATGAACTTGACTGCGGAGCCGGCTGGGATGGTGCAGACGGCTTCCACCTCCACCCACTTGGTGAACTTGTCGATGGCGACGTAAAGGTAGCGGTAGCCCCCGGGTGCTCGAGGGAATGGAACCAGGATATCCAGCCCCAAAACCGCAAACGGCCATGAGAGTGGGATGGTCTGGAGGCCCTGAGCAGGCTAGTGGATTTTCTTGGCATGGAACTGGCAGGCCTCACAGGATTTCACCAGCTCTGTTGCGTTGTTGAGTGTCGTGGGCCAGTAGAATCCGCTACGGAACGCCTTGCCCACCAAGGTGCGCGATGAGGAATGATGCCTACAGTCTCCACCGTGTATGTCAGCTAACAGTTCACACCCCTGCTCCCTAGAGATGCATCGCAAGGAAACATCATTCGGTCGTTTTCGGTATAGCTCACCGTCCCGGATGCAGTAGGCCTTAGCCTGCGGAGCTACGCACTCCGCGTCCTCCTCCTTCTCCAGCAGGGCCCCTCGCAGCAGGTACACCTTGAATTCTTCAGTCCAACACCCCTCCTAGGGTTGCGCGAGGAGCAGGTGCGCTCCTGAGGTCAGGCCGCAGGCGGGAGCTCCTGAGATTGGTGGCGTGGGGAGCTCCTCCTAAGGCGGCGTAGGCTCCGCAGCCGGAGGGGCTACTAAAGGCTTGAAGAGCCACTGCTCGAAGACGTCGGGCTCCTAGAGCTGACGCCTTGATGCCCTCTTGGCAATATCGCCGGCTTCCTTGTTTGTGCCACGGGGCACATGCTCCAGTTCCAGGCCCAAGAATTGCTTCTCCATTTTGCGTACCTCCACGAGGTATGCCTCCATGTTCTCGTCCTTCGGCTCGTACACCTTATTAGAAAAGTTGATGAGGAGCTGAGAGTCGCCCTTGATGGTGAGGTGCTTCACCCCCAAGGCCGCCGCAGCCTTGAGGCCAAGATCAATCCTTCGTACTCCGTGATGTTGTTGGAGACCTTCTCGCCCCACTGGAAGCAGAGCTGCACGGTGTAGTAGAGCTTGTCCTGGGTGGGCGAGATAAGCACGGCCCCAGACCCTGCTCCCTAGCGCATGAAGGCGCCGTGAAAGTACATGAACCAGCCGTCTGGTGCTTCGTTTCCTGGCGAGAGGGGCCGGTCCTCACCCGCTTCGAGCCCTGGGGCATCAGTTCATTCCGCCACGAAGTCGGCAAGCGCGGCTCCCTTGATGACCCTGGTGGTGCTAAACTCCGGTTGGAATGCCTGCAGCTTGATGTTCCACTCGGCGACCCTCCCCGCAGCATTGGGGCTCTGGAGTACCCTCTCCAGTGGGTACGCTGAGACGACCTTGATTGGGTGGCCTTGGAAGTAGTGGTGTAACTTGCGCGAGGCCACGAGGAGCGTGAGCAGAAGCTTCTGCGCCATGGGGTAGCGCGCCTGCACGTCTCGTAATACCGTGTTGACGAAGTACACCGGGTGTTTGACCAGGGCGGAAGTGTTGGTGGAGTCCGAGATCTCCTGAGGCGGGGACGCTCCCTGAGGCCGGGGGACCTCAAGAGTTCGGTTGCCTATCGGGGCTACCGCAGCCTCAGGAGCGCCATCTTGTGGAGCCCGATCATCTGCTAGCGCTGTTGTGGATTCCGGGGCGCCATCTTGGTGCTGCATCACCCCGACCGAATGTGCGGCGTCGTGTGGCAGGCTCTTGGTCTGGCTCCCGGACGGCCACCAACGCTACACTAGCGGAATGAGGCGTGGCGGCCAGGTAAAGCACCAGGGGCTCGAGGGGACGCGGCGCCACCATCACTGGTGGGCTGGTTAGGTATCTCTTGGGGTCTTGAAATGCCATGTCTGCCTTCGGGGTCCACTCAAACAGGCCCTTCTTCTTCATCAGCTTGAAGAACGGAAGAGTGCGCTCCCCCAGCTTGGAGATGAAGCGCCCCAACGAGGTTACGCAGCCTGTGAGTTTTTGCATTTCCTTGAGAGTTTGCGGCGGGCTCATGTCTTCTATTGCTTTGAACTTCTCCGGGTTCGCCTCGATCCCCCTGTGTGACACGAGGAAACCCAGCAGCTTGCCGGAGGGAACGCCGAACACACATTTCTATGGGTTGAGCCGCAGGTCTACCTTGCGCAGGCTAGGAATGTCTCCTCCAGATCCTGAATGAGGGTCCTTGTCTCCCGAGATTTCACCACTATGTCATCGATGTAGGCCTCAGCGTTCCTCCCGAGCTGTTGGCCTAGAGTGATGTGCATCAGCCACTGGAAGGTCGCCTCAACATTACGCAGCCCGAACGGCATGCAGGTGTAGCAGTACACCCCGCACGGGGTTAGGAAAGACATCTTTTCTACGTCCTCGACCGCCATCTTGATCTGATGGTAACCTGAGAAGGCATCTAGGAAACACAGCAAGTCGCACTCGGCAGTGGAGGCAACGATCTGATCAATGCGCGGAAGCGGGAACGGGTCTTGAGGGCAGGCCTTGTTGAGGTTGGTGAAGACAACGCACGTGCGCTCCTTCCCGCCTTTCTTGGGCACGACGACCGGGTTCGCCAGCCACTCCGGGTACCGAACCTCGCGGATGAAACCAGCATCTTGTAGCTTGTGGGTCTCCTGGACGATGAAGGACTGCTTCTCCGCGGACTGTCGCCGCACCTTCTGCTTCACAAGGCGCACATTCGGGCACACCCTTAGGTGATGCTCGATTATCCCCCTCGGGACCCCGACCAGCTGCTTGGGCTCCCAGGCGAATACCTCCTTATTCACGCGTGAGAAGTTCACCAGTGCCTCTTCTTGGTTTGGGGCAAGGTCGGCACATATGGTGAAGATGGCTCCTGAGGCCCCGTCTTCGTCGGCCGGCACCTGCTTCATCTTGGCCCGATCTTGAGAGAACAATTGCTTCTTCTTCGCCGGCGCAGCCCCTGGGTCCCAGGTGCTGATTCCTCTATGGGGTGTGCTGCCGCCGCAGCCGTGAAGGCGAGCTTCAGGGCCGTCAGGGCCTCCTTGGTGTCTCCAGCCACAGTGAGGACACCGCTGCTCCCTGGCATCTTCATCAGGTTGTAGGCTGGATGAGTTGCCGCCATGAACTAAGCCAGGGCAGGGTACCCAAGGATGGCGTTGTACGGGAGGCTGATGTGAGCGATGTCGAAGTCGATATGCTCAGTGCGGTAGTTGTCGCGGGTACCGAAGGTGACTTGGAGGCGGATCTACCCCAGGGGGCTGGTGGAACCGGTGCCAACCCCGGAGAAGGGCTTGGTGGGACGGAGCCGGCTGTGCGACACGTGGAGCCAGCCGAAAGCTTCCACTGAGAGCACATTGAGGCCAGCCGCACCGTCGATGAGGGTCTTGGTTACCTCCATGTTGTAGATGGTGGGTCTGCAGAGCATCGGGAGCGCGCCTGAACCAGCGGTGGTCGCCAGATGGTCCCCTAAGTCGAAGGTGAGGTCGGCCTTGGGCGACGCCCATCCCGGAGGAGATCCCTGCTGCACGGAGGCACGACGCCCATTCGATGGAAGAACTGCTTGACGTGGTGATCCGAGGGAGGCACCTGTGAACCGCCGAGGAGTGCTGCAACAGCGAGGGGCGCTGGTGCTGCGAAGCACAGGACGAAGAGACTGCACAGCTCCTCCCAGGAGGCCACAGAAGATCCTGGTAGGTTGAGCAGCCAGGCGCGTGGTACACCGGCGAGGTCCATGGGAAACAATTTGGCCATGACCTTGTCATCACCTTCGGCTTCCCGAACGGCCTCCTTGTACACCATCAGGAAGGCTGCTGGATCTGCCACGCCATCGTAGCGAGGCATCATCTCCGACTTGAACTTGTGTGGCCACTGCACCCGTCGTAAGGCGGGGGTGAAGGCCCGGAGGCCCATGGCATCTCCATGCGTGCCCGTCGATCCAACCGGAGGGGCGACGCCTGCCATGAGAGCCAAACGGAGGGGCGAAGTGGGCGGAGAGGCAGAGCAGACGGGGAGGCGAAGCTCCAGCGCACCCCTACCTGGCACGCCAAATGTCGGATTAACGGGTTCCTGCAAACCCTTGAGAGGTTCGAACTCTAGGGTGCGCACAAAGAATACTCTCTCCCCGACTCGCTCGCTTAACGATCCCACAGCCTAGCTCGACAAACCCAAAGAACAAGAGACACGGGGGTTTATACTGGTTCAGGCCACCTTGCGGTGTAATACCCTACTCCAGTTTGTGGGTGGATTGCCTCGAGGGGCTAAGGATGAACTAGAAAAGTGGAAGAGCAACCTCAGGAGGTGAGGTGTTCTTGAGCTTGATGAGCTGGTGGGTGTGAGGGTGATCTGAATGATCCTCTCCTGCTACGGTGGTGGCTAGGTCCTATTTATAGAGGCCCTGGTCCTCTTCCCAAATGTTTAGGCGGGAAGGGATCCCACAACGGCCAAGTTTGAAGGGGTCAACTAGTACAAGCTATCCTGACAAAAGTAGTCTTCGCCTGCTAAAGGCTCTGGTGGTGACGCTGCCGTGGGCTCCGCGATGACCTCCATCCTGCCATCCTACTGGTCTTGGTCTTTTTTTACCGATATGGAAACCTTTGCCTGATGGCTCGAGACCCCGCGCCTGCGCTTGCCTCCGTGGCAACAAAGAGGAAACTGGTACACTGCGCCCGCTGGTGCCTGCTTGGCCTTGGTCGTCATGGCTCACATCACGCGAACCTCGCGAGGTTCCCCTTGCATAGATATCTCCACTCCTCGGGAGCCATCCTAGTGAGGCTGCCCCCAGGGGAGGTCTTGTCGTCCGCCTCGCGAGGCTTAGCCCCTCGCGAGGGTCCTGAGTTGTCACTTCTGAAGCTGGGCCATACCGGGCCATTGATGGAGCCACGCTCGTGGGCCGCAGGCAGGCAAGTCTGGGCACCCCCGTTCCCAGGACGCCGACAAACCCCTATGAATAGATTACCCCAATGTCACCTCGGGAATCCGCGAGTTGAGTGCCAAAACATATATCAAGTGAATCAATACGATACTCCATTGTCACCATGAGTATTCAATTGCAAGACATATATCAAGTGTTCTCAAATCCATAAAAGTATTCAATCCGATAACAACGAAATCTCAAAGGGAAAAACTCAATTCATCACAACAAGATAGACAGGGGAAAACACCATATGATCCGACTATATAACACAGCCCGCGATACATCTAGATCGTGACATCTCAAGAAAATGAGAGAGAGAGAGAGAGAGAGAGAGAGAGAGAGAGATTAAACACATAGCTACTAGTACAAACCCTCAGCCATGAGGGTGGACTACTCCCTCCTCATCATGGTGGCCGCCGGGATGATGAAGATGGTCAGAGGAGATGATTCCCCCCTCCGGCAGGGTGCCAGAAAGGGTCTAGATTAGTTTTCGGTGGCTACAGAGGCCTGCGGCGGCGGAACTTCTGATCTAGGTTAACCCTGAGGGTTTTTGGAATATTTTGGGAATTTATAGGGTAAAGAGGGGGTGCGGGAGGCCACCGAGGTGGGCACAACCCACTTGGGCGCGCCTGGGCCCCCAGGCGCGCCCTGGTGGCTTGTGCCCCCTCGGGGCACCCCCCAGGTGCTGCTCTGGCCCATTGGTGGTCTTCTGGTCCATAAAAAGTCGACAAAAAGTTTCGCGGTGTTTGGATTCCGTTTGATATTGATTTCCTGCAATGTAAAAAACAAGCAAAAAACAACAACTGGCACTGGGCACTGGGTCAATAGGTTAGTCCCAAAAAATGATATAAAGTTGCTATTAAATGATTGTAAAACATCCAAGAATGATAATAAAGCAACATGAATACTTCATAAATTATAGATACATTGGAGACGTATCAATATCTGAATTTTCGGGATATAACAAGGCGCGAGTTGAATTTTAGGGACAAGCCTAACGTGTAATATTGTACTTGTACGTACCAAAATCAATTTGCACTTCCCTCAACGAAAAAAATGAAAAAAATAAAACTATTCACACCACACAAAGAGAGAGTCTTGTCCCATTTTACTATACAAATGCTATTCGAAGCTATGAATCCATGTTATGTCCAATTAAATTTTTTCACTGGCTGTATAATGCATGTAACCCACTCTCATACCAACATTTTAGTGCATTCCAAATGTCTATACTACCGCGGCAATTCGAACTAAATTTGAATTTGTTTCTCTATTTGAATAAGAATCAACAATCATGATTGTTGCCAACTTCAACCATCATTCGTGTATTACCTTAACAACACACCACATGATTACTATAGAAATAGATATGAACTATGTGTACTATATGAACTTGAATTCAATTTTTTGAATACCCTTGTTATTGATTCCAAATAATAGTACATTTGATGTACTAACTAGATATTCATAATCTAAACCATGTTCCATACGTACACCGTGTTTATCATACAAAGTATAGTGCCCCGCCCCCTACATTATGACAAGCATTTAGCCCTGAGCTGCAAAAGCCACACATTATCCCAAATTATAACCAATGTTCTACATTATGATATCTTCTTCAAATATCCGTATCCACTTTTTTATAATGAATTAATATCTATGTTCGTCTTTTACACCTTCACGATCCTCTTCTCTTTGTAGCTAGCTAGCGCTAACTTTCTATCATGCATGCACACACCCGCCCCCTCTCACCCTCCCTCGGCGTCCCCTCCATCGCGCACATTCGTTATTTCTCTTTAGGTCGTTCACCGACGATGTGTGTAGGCCCCCGGCTCCTTATTTCCAGCACACACCGGTCGATATACCTCTCTAGCCAAGTGTGCCTACCACAAACACACACTTCCCCTCTTCTCTTCTCACCGTCCATGCCCCCTATGTCCAATACGGTTCCACGCACGTGCACACTCCCGCCCCCTCTTTTCGTCGATCTCATACTCGCACACTCCTCCCCCTCGACATAGTAGGCCTCTCGCACCACCTCCTAGCAGCACCCTCTCCCCCTGTCCGTCTCTCTGGACCTTATTTGCTTCTAACACATGCATGCATGTATACGTACCGATCCCCCTACATATAGCTAGGTAGACTATAATTCTTTTTCCCCACACACCATAGACTTACCTCACTAGTTATGTCTCTCCCTTTCTCAGACACACGACGGTTGATCTTCCTATGTAGTTATGCCTGCTTACCATAACCATATCGTCCCCCCTCATCATCCTTGCATACCTCCCGACCCGTCTCTCATACACACATGCATAGACGGGCAGACATCCCCGGCCCTCTCTTATTGATATTGCACTCGTACGCTCCGTTCGTCTAGCAGGCCTCTCCCACCATTTGTGAGAAGCTACTCCACCACCAACCCTCCGACACTCTACCTTTGTCTTTCTCCCAACCTTATTCCTCTCATACACATATGCATGGATGCTGATCGATCTTCAATACATAGCTAGGTCTCTCTCCTTCTTCACACATATACTAGTCGATCTACCTCTCTATAGTTAGGTCTATGCCCCCCCCCCCCCCACACACACTGGTAGTCGAACGTTGTAGGTAGGTATCTGTGCCACAGAGAAAAACTGCACCTCTGCCCTCTCAAATTCCAGAAGGCCAGCCGCCCTGTATCTTTGACGTGGGCAAACACAAATTCGGTGGCACTCTTTATTGATCGCGCAGCCACACACTTCATCCATGTCTTTGATTCTATCGATATCTCAGGCCGATGATTCCTCCACTCTCTTCTCGTGGATCGCTCCCTCTAGATATGATATATCCATGACTCTATTTCACACACATTGCATATGTTACGTTTTTTGTTTGAGATATCATTGAGACATTGCCTCTGTTTCGTGCAAACCATCTCTCTCACACCCACCCACGTACGTACTGCACCTAAAGAGGAGGTGAACGCACAACGTGCGTACTCACGTCTCGTTCCCGGCTACACCTGCGCCGGTACACGGTGGAGTTCATTTCTGTATGAAAAGGCAGCCCATGTGATAATTTGACGCGTGCAGCAGGTTGTTTACTCAAAGGAGGGTCATACCACGCGTAGACGGAACAAATTTCAACTTGGCGCGTTAGTATTAAATAAAGTTATATTCCTCAATGGCACGTACCGAATATAAAACGATTGTCGTCGGGAAAAAAGAAAAATCCGCTCCACTATATACAATGGAGCCTGCCTGCTGGGGTTTGTCTCTCGTCACACCATCTCAGACAAGGCGGCGGTGGCCTCTCTCTCTCATCGTTGGTCACTGATCCGGCCACATCTCGTCCGCCGGCGGAAAGGGAGGATGTACATCGTTTCTCCGTTCGACGGCGTTGAGGTAGCATGTCCCGATCTGTGGTACCCGCCGTTCTATCTGACCAAGCTCCGGCACAGTAGGGCCTTCGCCACTTACTCGTTGCCGCAGTACGGGCAGATCTCAGCCGTCGGCGCCCTCCTAGTTACATCCTAACGGCCATCAGCTACAACCTGCTCCGGCCTTGCTCCACTGCCCATCTTCCCACGTTATTGCATGTGGATCTTCTTTAGTTGTTTGGTTAAAACGTATCTCGACCGGCGTACTTTCCATCTTGGAATCTCGTCCTCAAACCGTTTTTGATAAACCACCATGCTGCTATATTTCCCTTATTACATGGAATATGCTTCTTTTTTGTTCACGTATGTGTCTTCAACTCGTGTTATTGACCAGTAATTGTTTCCTTTCTACCTCCTTTTACAAACAGGGCTATCATTTCACCTCGTTGCTATTGCGGCCTTTTGGTGAACTGCACAAATCACTTTTTTCTTAAGAGTGTTTTGTGCAGTTCCGCCAAAATGTCACACGGGCAACGTTTTTACATTTCTATGGGACTGCAGAAAGGGAGATTGGTTTTGCTATCCTCCTCATCCAACTCCGTGCCTAATATTCTCCAACAAGTAGTTAGTCCTAAAGAGAGATCGCAGAGGTGATCGGCTTCTATTTGTGTGTGTTATGTTTCATCATCTAGTTCCACTATTATGTAATCACACTGACTGGATATCTTTGCAAACAGGGATGGTTAGCTCGATTTTAGTGGAGCTGCACAAAATGATCGGATTGTGATGTTCTCCATACACCTCATTTTTGGCTACAGAGCTGGGTGAAACTAGCTGCCAACCAATGAACATTGTGCCCAGGAAATGGAGCCATGCCTACGAACAGCATTGATGAATTATATATTTTTCTTTATTTGTACACCTTCTAACAACTTTGTCTTCAGTTGTGATGTGAATATTGACGCTGATCCGTGTACCATTGAGATGCATTAGCAGCCATGGTAGTTTCATTTGTATTTGATGAAATATTGTAACGAGGCAATCTTGAGGCAAGAGGACACATGAATCCTAAGTTGAGACCTTTTTTCCGGTGGGAACCAAAGTTGAAACCTTCATAACATCACAGTACAATTTCATTAAAATTATGCGTACATATAAACAAATACTAAAGGATTGATACCAATGCCAGAAACAATTCAACTTCGTTTCGATGACATGTGGGACATCCTTCATCCGGCTCCACCTGCCATGCAGCAATATTGAGTGCACAACTGCAGGGAAAGATTCACCTAGGTCGTTGCGCCGCAGTAGTAATGACTAGTGAGCAGTCAAATCACAGAGCCCCACCTTCGCCACAGTAAGTTGCTCGGATGAAGCAACCATCATTTCTCTGTTCGTTGAATCCGCTGGTACTCCCATATTCCCAGAGTAATAGGTTGCTTGGGCGAAGAAACCATCACTTCACCTTTCCCACAATAAGTACTACCTCCTATTTTTTTATTCTAGAAAAAACCACACGCGAATATTGGACGGTAGCAGCACAGCAATGAAATCAAAAATCAAAACCAACCAATGAACTACTACTAATGGTGAGCATTTGCTAGTATCATGTACTCCGTCTGTCCATGTATATAGGGCTTAATGCGTTTTTTGAGACTAACTTTGGCCCTGTTTGGATCCATGGGTTAGAGTTAGTTTTAGCTAGTTCGGGCTCAAATAGCCCTAAAGTATCCAAATATGAGGGTTAAATTGGAGCAAGTTGCACCAAACCCACCAAAAAAACTATCCCACCAAGGAGGTGCTAATTGGAGATAGTTCTCATTGGGCCCACTGAAAAATCACTTTTCTCTCTCTCTATCCTGCCAGCCAAGTGGTGCTAATTGGAGCTAGTTATCATGGGGCCCACTAAAAAATCACTTTTCTCTCTCCATCAAGTGCATTTATTGTCAATCTAACCCTGTCATCCAAACACCTCTTTGGCAACAGTTAGTTCAGGGTTAGTCATGAGTTAGTCTAACCTCTAGCTAAGTTAGAGTATCCAAACAGGAGCAGTATGGGACATGCAAGTTGCTCAAAGCATATCGTCAAATTCGTATGTGAAAGAAACTTTTTTAAAAACAGAATGTGAAAGGATCTTCGAATGATATAATTTTCAAATTATGTAAAATCTTATCAATAGTCAACGGCAACCTCGAAGAATACATTAGGACCTATATAAAATCTTATCAATAGTAAAAACCAAGTGTTACTACTACACCAAACAAGTTCAAAACGAGAAACTGGACCCACTCACGGCATGGCACGCCTGTCTCGTTTGGTCCGTCGGTCAAAGCGCTTCCTCTTCTTGGCATAACAATAGAGTACAATATTTTATAAAATGCTCTTGCATGTCGCTAGCATGTGATGAGTTAACCAACCTCAATAGACGGCAAAAACGCCAGCCCGCCGCACTTTGAGAGAGACGAGGAGCGATAAGCTATACGGGCTGGTGGATACTAGAGCTAGGCGTCGCACGGAGGCCAAGAAATATGGTGATAGCGTGGGTTGGCCATGTATGATGTAACTACAGTGGGTTGTCGTGTTTCATACTCTTCCGGTCTACTGTGGAGATGATTCGTTGATTTTATATCACTGAATAATATAAAATATTATGAGTGCAGACGCTCCACCACGACGTTCCTTGCTCCTTCTCGGTCTTCGGGAATCTATGTTCTTCCACTCTCTTTTTTGACGTGAGGTTTGTTCATCCTTTTGCCAACACGCGGGACATCTAGCATCAAGGTGCACGTGTCATGCAAGAAAATGGAGATAAGCAGTGCGTAAGTGAGTCGTGCACTAAGATGGTACCTAGTACTATGCAATATTTTTCCTCCTTGATGGCATGTGAATATTGCATGTACTCAATGACGGAGCACGAGATGGTAGCCATGGACATGGTCGGCCCATTTTGGAGAGAGTACTAAATACGTATTAACTTTGATGTGTCCCATCAACTCGCAGAACGACGAGAAGCACACACTGAATGACAGAGCACGGGATGGTAGCCAAGTGAGGAGAAGCTTTTCTTACTACTAGTACGACCTCTCCCTCGATCACGCGCGCGCGCGGTGGCTCGCGGGACGAGGAGAAGCTTTTGCTTTACGATAGTGTGATTAATACAGATGGTGGACGTGCACCAGTTCATTCGGTGTCAGATTGCCAGAACTATCTATATTGTAGTACCATCATCATTGTTCGACTTTCGGAAGAGGCGAAGAGCCAAGCTCATGGTCACCTACTCACAGTATAACCGGCCGTGTTTGCACGGATTTTTTAACGTAGTACAATCTGAGTGGATTGTTCCAGTGGTCATCACACATGAGCCAATTGATTCGCACCCTTCCGCGCTCCATTTTGTCTTGCGTTCCTTCCTCCGTCCAGCATGCTAAGAAGTGGGCCCCATGCTCATGTATGCCAATGTGGTAGTCAATTATTTTGCCAGAGTCAGCTATCACACCCTTCCGATGCCACGTCAATGTACCCACTAGAAACAAGTTAGACTTGTTCGGTTCAACTGTCTCCCTAGGTGTTTGGAGAGGAATTGGCCAGCGCGAGGCAGTTCTATAGGTGGGCAGGCGAAAAAAAACAGGGGAAAACGCGTGAACCAGCTAGACGAGGGAGGGAAGCTTCTACATTCGCAGGGGACGTGGCATTGGTTATTGGGCGGCAATAGGTGGTCATCTGGGTACACCATAAAGGATATGAAGAGGCATCCTATATCAGCAAGGACCAACTTCCCTACCAATAGCTCATCTAACAGAACTCCCAAGTTAACTGTGCTGAGGCTGGTGTAGTAATGAGATGGGTGACCAGATGGGAAGTGGACTCGATGTTAACTAGAGGGATGGGTTACTGCAAAGGTTTATTTTATTATAAACCTTTGAAGTGGCCCATCCGTCTAGTTAATATCGAGGTCTTTGTTTTGTAATTTTTGACATTTTTTGTTTTTTAAACACATGGTGATCGAAGGTCTATCGCGTTACTTTTTAATAATTTTAACTTTTTGAACACATGCTAATTGACTTGAAAGGTCTATCGCTTTACTTTACGACATGTTTCCAAAAATGATGATATGACCTCTGTCAACTATAAGTCATGTCTGTCAAATTAACCTCGAGGTACTTGTTCTCAAATTAACCTCTGGACCTTGCCATAGTGCTGCAATGTGTCGGCGTCAATTGCAAGATGAGCCACCAAGCTAGCAGTGGAGTTGCCAACATGCTCAAAGTGCACGCTACATTGAGTAGAAAGAAGCATGCCTAGGAAATTAATGCGTGCTTAGGGAGGCCCTTTGCTCAAAGAGCAAGTACTCTTTCGGTTATACTATAAGACTAGACACAGTGGGAGTAACTTCAGCAGTAACATCGAGTCCAACTCAGCAAATTTGCTTATATGGCAATGAGTTAATGAAGAGAGAGGTAGTTTGAGTAACTTAGCTAGTTACTGTAACATCACATGTCCCAGTGCAATATGAGTTTATAACCTAATAAATGAAGATTTGCATGTTACCACACTTATGTTACTACCCACTATGCGAAGAGGCTTCCTATATCAGCAAGCACCAGCTTCCCTACCGATTGCTCATCCAATAGAACTCCCAAGTTAACTGTGTTGAGGCTGGAATAGTCATCAGATGGGTGACCGAATGGGAAGTGGACTCAATGTTAAACTAATGGGATGGGTTACTATCAACGTTTAAATGGCTTAAATGTATAGTGCTCTGTCCTATCAGTTGAACCTCGAGGTCTTTGTTTTGTAACTTTTGACATTTTTTATTTTTTAACACATGTTAATCGAAGGTCTATCTCATTACTTTTTGATAATTTTTGTTTCTTTAACACATGTTAATTGGCTTGAAAGAAGGTTTATTGTGTTACTTCAGGACATCTTTCCAAAAAAAGTGATATGACTTTTGTCAACCTATAAGGAACGTATGCCAAATTAACCTCGAGGTACTTGTTCTCAAATTAACCTCTGGGTCTCTCAGGAGTACTTGTTTTTTCAACACATGTTAATCGAAGGTCTATCGCATTACTTTTTGATAATTTTTGTTTTGAACACATGTTAATTGTATTGAAAGAAGGTCTATCGTGTTACTTCATGACATATTTCCAAAAAAAATGATATGACTTTTGTCAACCTATAAGGCATGTCTATCAAATTAACCTCGAGGTACTTGTTCTCAAATTAACCTCTGGGTCTTGCAGGAGTACTTGTTTTTTGGACACATGTTAATCGAAGGTCTATCGTGTTACTTTTTGATATTTTTTGTTTTTTGAACACATGTTAATTGGCTTGAAAGAAGGTCTATCGTGTTACTTCACGACATCTTTCCAAAAAAAGTGACATGACTTTTGTCAACCTATAGGCATGTTTGTCAAATTAACGTCGAGGTACTTGTTCTCAAAATAACCTTTGGCCTTGCAAGAGTGCTGCAATGTGTTAGCTTCAATTGCAAGATGAGCCAGCAAGCTAGCAGTGAAGTTGCCAACATGCTCCAAGTGCACGCAACATTGATTAGAAAGAAGCATGCCGAGGAAATTAATGTGTGCTTAGGGAGGCCTTTTCTCAAAGAGAAAGTGTATATATGGTACAGTCGGCAGGCTATAAGGACGAGGAGCGAGAAGCAATATGGGCTGCTGGATATACTATAACTAGGTGTCCCACGGAGGTAACATTCAAAGTTATTCTCACACTATAGAATGGCAGAGGAATGTGGAGAGATTTGGTTGATTTTATATCGCTGAATAATATAAAATATTATGAGTGCAGACGCTCCACCGCGAGGTTCCTTCCTCCTTCTCGGTCGTCGGGAATCTATGTTCTTCCACTCTTTTTTTTACGTGAGCTTTGTTCATCCTTTTGCCAACACGCGAGACATATAGCATCAAGGTGCACATGTCATGCAAGAAAATGGAGATAATCAGATAAGCAGTGCGTAAGTGAGTCGTGCACTTCGATGGCACCTACTACACCATATTTTTTTCTCCTCGATGGCACGTGAATAGTGCATGTACTCAACAACGAAGCACGGGATGGTAGCCATGACATGGTCATCCCTTTTTTGGAGAAAGTACGTACTAAATAACTTTGACGTGTCCCGTCAACTCGCAGAACAATGAGAAGCTTGCTTACTATGCCTTCTCCCTCGCTAACGCGTGCGTGGTGGCTCGCATCACGAGGAGAAACTTTTGCTTAGGGCATCTTCAATGGTTGTAAGATAGTTTTTGGTAGACTTTGCCACATAGGATTTTTAACGATGTGTCATACAGTAAATGAGGGAGGAGAGGAAGGTTGTATGTACCTGAACCAACACCCCTTGCACAAGCTCCAATGTAGAATGAGAGAGCACCTTATTTATTATCTCACATCCTATTGGGAAAACTAGATACAATCCATTGGAGTTGTTGTATGTTAAGGTGTTGGTTGATCACATGGCATATTTTACCAACAAGCTAACATACAAACTGTTGGAGATGCCCTTAGCGGTGGACGTGCAGCAGTTCATTTGGTGTCAGATTGCCAGAAGTACTACTGTTGTACCATCATTATTTTTCAACTTCCGGAAGAGGCGAAGAGCCAAGCGCAAGGTCACCTACTAACCTAGTACAGTATACTATAGCCAAAGCTGGTCCACCTTTTTAGAGCATGGTTAATTAATATAGGCGGCTCTTGCAGAGGCACATCATTTAGAGCAAGTACTACTCTCTTTGTAGGAACATGAAACGCAGGAATAGGAAAAAATAAAGGATTGGAGTGGTATGTCCACTTGAATCCGATAGCATTAACACAGTGTTCCCCTAAAAAACAGAGTGCTTGACACAGGAAAAACAAAGGAAGTGAAAAAAGTTGGAGTGGATGCTAGATTGCCAATTAACACATGATTACATAGGAAAAAAAATCCTATAGCATTCTATCCTATGAATCAAATGACCAATGTAGGGAGCACGGTGCTGCCTCCCATCGACCTCCTCTATAGGAGTTTTCTTCTAGTAGTGGCGGAGCTTAGGCCAAGGACACATTTGATTTTCAAGTAGGGCTCGATTAACTCAACTATGTATCCTAGCTAGCAGCGCCCACCTGCAAATGAGCGCCACCGTGAGCTGCGCGACAATGATAGAGGCTCTGGGAGGACCAGAGGCAGGCGGGCGATGAGGTAGCCCGACGACCCCTTGAGCTTGAAAGGCACCCGCATGATCTCCTCTCCTCATAGGGAAGGTTGGGGTCCATTGGGTACATCTCCGACGACATCCACGGCTTCCGATGGCGTCGTTGCCATTTCATTAGTGTAAATAATTAGTCAACTCCTAGTCAACAATCAAAACCGCCTAAAATCTAACACGTGAACACTAAAACTGCTGAAGGGTGAGGAGGGAGTAGTATACTGTACTAGGTTAGTAGGTGACCTTGTGCTTGGCTCTTCGCCTGTTCCCGAAGTCAAAAAATAATGATGGTACTACAGTAGTACTTCTGGCAATCTGACACCAAATGAACTGCTGCACATCCACCGCTTGTAAGCAAAAGTTTCTCCTCGTGCTGCGAGCCACCACTCACGTGTTGGCGAGGGAGAAGGCGTAGTAAGCAAGCTTCTTCTTGTTCTGCGAGTTGACGGGACACCTCAAAGTTATTTAGTACGTACTCTCTCCAAAAAAGGGCTGACCATGTCATGGCTACCATCCCGTGCTCCGTCGTTGAGTAGTGCACTATTCATGTGCCATTGAGGAGAAAAAAATATTGCGTAGTAGGTGCCATCGAAGTACACGAACCACTTACGCACTGCTTATCTGATCTCCATTTTCATGCATGACATGTGCACCTTGATGCTAGATGTCTCGCGTGTTGGCAAAAGGATGAACAAAGCTCATGTCAAAAAAAGAGTGGAAGAACATAAATTCCCGACAGCTGAGAAGGAGCAAGGAACCTCACGGTGGAGCATCTGCAAGGAACCTCGCGCGTTTTCCCCTGTTTTTTGCCGCCTGCCCACCTATATAACCGCCTCACACTGACCAGTTCCTCTCCAAAAACCTAGGGAGGCGGTTGAACCAAACAAGTCAATCTTTGTAGGAACTTAAAACGTAGGAATAGGAAAATGAGATAAATACACCTGCGGTCACTGAAGTTGAGGCCGAAGCACACTTCGGTCATCGTACTTCAGAATACGCTCAATAAAGTCACTGAATACGAGTTGTGATGATTGTACGGTCATTGGTTCATAGTATAGCTCGATATCCTATCTGTATGGCACTTGTTGACTGATCAAACAGTCTATGTGGCGCCTAGTACAACATGTCCTCTCTCTGCCTTGTGGTTCCACATATCAGTTAGCGGAATAAACAAATAAAAGAACATGAAACTGTTCGCTAACCACTAGAGACGATACATCAGGATGCTAAGTTGAAGATATTTTATATTGATAACCACGCAAGTAGCCACGCATGTACAAGACGCATGCAGCCACGCATGTACACACGCCAACGCACTAACTCATGCACATAGCACACAACATAGAGCACACAATGCACGTACACAACACATGCATGCACACCCACTCGGCCGCAGAATGCACGTGAATAACACATGCATGCGCACACACTCGGCTGCATGGAGGCTGGATGAACAGCAACCAGTGGAGGCTGGATGAACAGTAGCTGGTGGAGGCTGTTCCTCCATGCAGCCGAGTGGATGAGCAGCCTCCACGGGGTCCTCTTCATCTGCAGTGATGTGCGGTTCGTCGTGCTACGGCAAAGCTCGCACACAACGGTGCCTATGCATCTCTTGCAGCACCTCTTTGTCGTCGTTGCTCAACGACTAGCCGGAGACTAAGGCGACCGCAACCTCGGCCTTAGAGCTAGCACAGATGGAAAAGCACGCACACTGCATGCACACGAGCACGTACGGAGTGCCCACGACGTGGTGCGTCCCCAGTCGTCTCTACTCCTTCTGCGCATGTTTTCTATGAAGGCGGATGCATGCCTAATGATGATGTGGGTGAGATCTTCTAGGACTCAAATGATGATGATACAGACTAGATGGCCGATGGCAGGAGGCACAAGATGCAGAGCAGGAGCTAGGGTCATGGACCCATGGTGGCAAGGCGATGTGGTTCGCTGGGGGGCTGATCCGGCATGGTGATTGTTAGAAGGTAGAGAGGGATTTGATGGAATATTTGATTGTATTGCTTGAGCCTCGTGGGCATATATATAGGAGTACATGGTCATCTTGGAGTATACGGCAAGTCAGAATATTTCTAATCTAACAATGATATTCAACAGTGATCAAGAGTGGTTCACGCGCGAGCAGGACTCCATGCAGGAGCGCATTGACACCAAGCATGTCATGCAGGAGCACGTCGGCTGCAGCAGACAGCGAGCACAAGAAAACATGAGCATGTCAAGGGCGATGAAGGGGTTGGCCGGTGCTCCAATGTCCGTATGTCCTTGTGTGTCACTACAAAAAAGACACATCCGTGACATTTTGGGCCAAACAAAAAAAATTTCTTTCATGCTTATGACACTTCTATAACGATAATTGTGAAAAAACCCGGTATCATCATAGATGTGGTGGGCTCCTACTTCTGTGACAAAAAATCATGACAGAAAATGGGCTTTTTGTCCTGGGCGGGCCGGAGACGCAGCTGCATGACATTCTTTGGGCCATCCATGACGGAAAAAACCGTGGTAGAAGCAAGGGCGAGGAAAATATCGGGGAGTTCCCAGTTACGGTGGGTGGTCGGGGCCAAGCGATGCACTGTGGTTTGCGTGTTTCTCTCATGTACGCACATGTGCACGAGGCGTTGGCTCACTGAACCCAAGCAATCGGATGTTATTGAACCCGAGCGATCGAACCCTTGGCTGTTAACTGAACCCGAGCGATTGATTCGCTGCTGACTGAACCCGAGCAATTCCTTCGCTGCTGCTACTAACTGAACCCGAGCGATCAATCACTGCTGCTGCTTACTGAAGCCGATCGAGCCCCCGTGTGAGACGTATCCAGCCGGTGTTGGGTTGCCTCTCGATGAACAGTGACCGTTGCTACCGTGCGCGCGGTACATAGAACGAGTCGAGACGTGGTGAGTCGAGCTGGTTGGTTGGCTGTGGATGAATAGTTCCTGGTGGGGGTTGAATGATCAGGACCCTGTGGTAGTAGGTCATTGCCGCTGGATGAACATGACCTCGAGGAGGCCGCCGCACCCCAGCCGATTGGGGGTGGATGAACAGGACCCCGTGGAGGCTGGATGAACAGCAGCCGGTGGAGGCTGGATGAATAGTAGTCATGGATGAACAGTGTCCCGTGGAGGCTGGAGGAGGTCGACGATGGAGATGAATAGTAGCCCGTGGAGTCCCATTTTGTGGTACGCCACACCCCTCCCAATGAACAGGACCCCCGTTTCGACCGTAGCACTCCAACACAAGTCTGTTTCCTCTGTTTTGCGGTAGGCCACACCCCTCCCGATCAATAGAACCCCGTTTCGACCGTAGGCACTCGAACACAAGTCTGTTTCCTCCGTTTTACGGTACTCCAGACACCTCCCGATGAACAGGATCCTGTTTCGACCGTGGCCAGTCGAACAGAAGGTCGTTCCCTCCGTTCTGCGGTACGCCAGACCCCGTTTCGGCTGTTCCGTCCAAGCCGGTTGGCTCCCGTTGAACAGGACGCATTCCGACCCAGTCGGTTGCCTCCCGATGAACATGACGCTGTTTCTCCGTTCCGACCCAGCCGATTCACTTCCCGATGAACAGGACGCCATTGCTGCTGTCCATTGCCTCTCCATGTACACAAGCCCTGGTCGTCCGTATATATGCGCGAGTACGCACTCGAGACCCCGCCCGTATGTACGTACATGGCTGTATTTTTTGCCCTGTGGTTGTACGTACGTGTACAGGACTTAGACGGGACTGCGTGAACTGCTATGTCGGGTGCTGTACAACGACACATGCCGCTACTTACTCGGCCACGATTCATAGTTGCAGAGAGACCGATCGACCAGTATGTACGTACACGTTTGCGACCAGACAGACAACTCTACGTATGCTTTGACTGGGTGGGTCCCAGCGGTCAGGGAGGATAAAAACGCACTTCCTTGCGTGCGAAGATATAGCTGGTCGGTCCCAGCTGTCAGGGGGAGGAATCGTTTTTATTTTGCGAGTAATAAGGAGGCACTTCCTTATGTTCGAAGATGTAGCTGTTGGGTCCAGCTGTCAGCCTCACCGCCTAAAGTCCTCTTCTGATGGTTGTCCTTCGTTGACCACGTTGACCATGCCGCACCGAGAGCACCAAGGTGGTGGACGATGGCGAGGCCTAGGAAGGGAATGACGCGGAGCCGGGGAAAACATAGAAGTGGATGCCCACGCGGAGGGGAGTATGTGGGTTGACTGCTTCGGCTGCGGTGTGAGGCTGCTGTCGCCGAAGAATAATAGGAGGTGTGGGTGAGTATAGAGGGATGGCTTGGCCAGCGGTGGCAGCACAACAGGACACGAGAGGTAGGAGCAGGCGGCACGACCGGCGCTAGTTTGGGCGGCTGGAGCAAGAAGACCAGAGGTTGAAGAAGCATGACGGCCGTTGGATGGACATCGTACGGTCACTGCAGCTAGAATCGTTTATATTGACTACGTTGACAAAGCCCTTGGTACGCGTCAACTTAGTAGGCCCATAGGTTAGCCTCCGAAATGGTGCACCCTAGATGTCAGGGGGAGGAATCATTTTTTGGGCAGCTGAAGCAAGAATATCCGAGATTGAAGAAGAAGCACGACATTCATTGGATGGACATCCAACGACCACTGCTGCTCGAACCGTGTGTTGACTATAAGTTGGCAAAGCCTTGCATACGCGTCAACTTAGTAGGCCCACAAGTGTGTGGCGGAGAACATATAGCCCATTTGCAATTTGTAAGAATGTAGAACCCATTTTTGAATTCTAATGGAATTTAAGACAACCCATTTACAGTTTGCTAAAAGTACAACCCATTTTCTAGATAGGACAACAATTAATAATTTCAACCAACCGCTCAAAACAGAATTCAATAAAATTTCCCACATTTTGATAGGATCCGAAATATTTTTATCCCGAAATGTCTAGTCAGATTAAATATAATTTCAAAATAAATTTGTATTACGTAAAAATCCAACGAAATATTGCGCGCGCAACAAGTAATGGAATTAAAATTTTCAAAATCCAAAAATATTTTTTAACTAATTACGTGTTTGGTGCTTTTTTATATAGTTACTGCCCAGTTTTTATAATTACATCCCATTTATTATTTCTTAAAGCCCATTTTATTGTTAAGCCTAATGCATCCCTCCTGGGGAAGATTGGAAGCCCAGCGGGGCGGAGAATAATAAGTTGACCCGGATATTGTGTACAACTGTCGGACCAGTTGCATTGCTGATGTTAAAAAAGGCATGTATAGTACAGTACAACTTTACACTACTCAACCCACATTCAGCGACGCCGGAAAGGCCCAAACAAGGCTTCTGTACAACTTTTGAAGTCACTGAGCTCAATTAATAACTTAAGAAAAAAGTTAGAGTATAGTGGAACCTAATTAAAAGTTGCCACGAGTGAAGAAATAATTCAACAAGTCCCACTTGTGCGTGTGTGTGTACGAGAGAGAGAGACCCATCGGTCGATGCTCGAAAATACATCATTCAGCCATATGCATTGCCGATGCTCAGTAAAAACTTATATAGTTGACACAATCATATAGAACATCATAGCACACTGAACTTGCATACAAAAATTTCACGCAGGCGGTACAATAAGTGTAACGCCCTCGATGCGGCTATATCTCCCACGTGTCGAAGCACGACTTAGAGGCATAACCGCATTGAAAGCAATGTCGCAAGTGAGGTAATCTTCACACAGCCCATGTAATACATAAGGAAAGAGATACATAGTTGGCTTACGATGCCACTTCACACAATACATAAATAAACATCCATCATCCAGATTACACTCAAGGTCCGACTATGGAACCAAAATAAAAGAAGACTACCCCAAATGCTACACGGATCCCGATCGTCCCAAGCTGGCTCCACTACGATCATCGGGGAAAGACACATAGTAACGACCACGTTCCTCGTCGAACTCCCACTTGAACACGGTTGCATCATCTGACTTGGCATCGCCGACACTGCAACTGTTTTGGTAGAATCTGTGAGTCACGGGGACTCAGCAATCTCACACAGCGAGATCAAGACTATTTAAGCTTATAGGAAGGACAGAGTTGTGAGGTGGAGCTGCGACAGCGACTAGCATATATGGTGGCTACATTCAAAAAAGAGAGCGAGAAGAGAAGCAAGGCACGGTCGTGAAGCTAGTAGCGATCAAGAAGTGATCTGAACTACTTCGTCAAACATTACTCCAACACCGTGTTCACTTCCGGACTCCGAGAAGAGACCATCACGGTTACACCACGCCGTTGATGTATTTTAATTAAGGTCAACCGGGTTTTCTACAACGGACATTAACAAATTCCCATCGCCTCATAACATGAGGCACGGCTTTGAAAGATAATACCTGCATGGGTGTCCCAACTTAGCCCATTATAAGCTCTCACGGTCAGCGAAGGATATTCCTTCTGGGAAGACCCGATCGATCTCGAATCCGGACTACAAGACATTTCGACAGCAATAAAACAAGACCAGCAAAGCCGCCCGAATGTGCCGACAAATCCCGATAGGAGCTGCACATATCTCGTTCTCGTGGCACACCGGATGAGCAGTCCGTACAACTAAAACCAGACCTCAAGTTTCCTTGAGGGGCGCTGCAAAGCGCTCTAGTTTGAGCCAACACTCGGAGGAGCATTGGCCGGGGTTAAATAAAGATGACCCTCGGGCTCGCGAAAACCGGGAAAAAAGGCTTAGGTGGCAAATGGTAAAACCAATGTTGTGCCTTCTTTGGAGGAGTCTTATTCAAAGCGAACTGTCAAGGGGTCCCATAAATCACCCAACCGTGTAAGGAAGCGAAATCAAGGAACATAACACGGTATGGACGGAAACTAGGGCGGCAAGAGTGGAGCGAAACACCGGGCATAAGGCCGAGTCTTCCACCCTTTACCAAGTATATAGATGCATTAATTATAGAAGATATATATATTGTGATATCCCAACAAGTAAACATGTTCCAACAAGGAACAACATCCCCATGTTCAACAAGGAACAAACTTCATCTTCTCCACTGCAACTAGCAGCGCTATAAGAGGGCTGAGCAAAGCGGTAACATAGCCAATCAACGGTTTGCTAGGAAAGGATGGTTAGGGGCTTGACATGGCAATATGGGTGGCATGATATAGAAGTGATAGGCATCGTAGCATAGGCATAGCAAAAGAGCGAGCATCTAGCAAGAAAAGATAGAAGTGATTTCGAGGGTATGGTCATCTTGCCTGCAAAGTTCTCAGAGTTGTCGAAAGCTTGATCCTCGTAAGCGTTCTCAACAGGTTCCTCGTTCACGTACTCGTCTCCCGGCTCTACCCAAAGCAAGAACACAGACAATGGAACCACAATAAATCACGGTGCAATGCACAAACAACATGATGCAATACATGACATGATATGCGAGATGTGAGATGCAATGCATATGCATGCTCCGGAAGGAAAATGATGAACCATGCATCAACTTGGCAAACCAAATATGCCGCTGTAAAGGTGAGGTGATTTCGGTTGAAATCGATATAAAGATCACCGGAATCGGATGCACGGTTTGCAAATGACAAGCAAAACAAGAATGGCACAAATCTGCCATAAACAACATGATGCCACATAGCAAGCAACAAGAAATTAAGCTACTTCACCCAAACGTACCAACAAAGCATATGGCAGTGATCTACTCAAGATTCTTGACAAAAGATGAACACTGAGCTACGGCTAAATCACACCATAACAGGTCCAAACAAGCATGGCAAAAGTGCAAAATATATCAGTTTCACAGACAGTGAAAATACTGAACATGGCAGAAACAGCATCAGGAAGCAATGTTCAGAGCAAGCAAACAACATGCTACATGAACTTATAATAGCAAAACAAGGCATGGCATGAATATACTCAAAGCATAGAACAAAAGTCCCTTCTGACCATAAGCCAAAAGGATCAGAAAATATAATAGCACCCATGTAAACATAGCAAGTTTTCAGCATGATTTAAAGAAACAGGACATGATAAAAACAGATAACAAGTAGGCATGTTTAAAAGCTCGATGCACTCACTACAGAGCATTACAAGATAAAATAAGCATACATCCATCAAGAAGACATGGCATAGAAGCTATACATGGCAAGAACAACATCATAGCATACACGGATCAACTACAACAACCTTGGCAAAATTGAATAACATGTAAACAATCTGCCAGGAAACATTTTATAGCAAAAGTAGATCTCGATTGACTCAAGCTATGGCACTCCATAATTGTAAACAAGGGCATGGATCGATAGACAATAACCATATGTTCAAAACATCCTTACTGAAGTATCTCAAAATATGCATGGATCTCTCGGTAGCATCAAGTTAACATGGCATAAAAATATCAGCAAAACAGGGGTTGAAATCAGCAACATCATGAAGCCTAGTTTGCATGCTTGTGCTAGTCACCACAGAGATAAAAAATATACATGGCATACACCCATGTAAAGATGGCATGGCATATTACAAAGCACATGTAGGACTCAAGATCATAGAGTGCACACATCAATCATGGCAAAAATGACAAAAGTGCGTGTTCTGTTAAGAAACAGAAACTAACATCACATAGCCCTCTTCTACCAGAATTTCGGGCATCGAGATGAGCTCAAATGAAAACGATGCAATGGAATGAAATTATCTACTATTCGGGGCGAACAATTCGGTATGCTATACGCCCCAAACGGAGCCACGAGAGCAAAGTTATGGCATGATGAAAATGCAACAAAATTATCACATAATAAAGACTTAGAGGATTTCGGGGCTTGGGGAAAGTCAACCTCTCGTTTGGATCTGAGATCCGGGCGCGGAAGCCCAGGTTCGCCGGCCGGAGTTGGTGCCATGTGTGGCGGTGGCGGCCGGCCGGGGTCGAGGGCGGCGCCTGTCTTGAGGCAGCAGTGGGGCCCGAGGCGGCGGCGACGGTAGCCGGCGCCTTGCTGGGCTTGAGGGCGGGGCTCTTGGCTCGGCGGGCGTGGGCCGGTGTGTGATGGCCGGGTGCCACGTGGCGACCTCCGGCTGGGCGGGCGGCGGTGGGCCGCGTCCGGCGCCGTCCGGGACGTGTCCGGCGCGCGGAGGAAGACGAGGCTAGGGTTAGGGGTGGAATGATCCGGGATTTCGGGGGAGGGGGTGTTTTTATAGGTAGAAGGAGCTGAAGGAAATATGCCCTAGAGGCAATAATAAAGTTATTATTTATTTCCTTATATCATGATAAATGTTTATTATTCATGCTAGAATTGTATTAACCGGAAACATAATACATGTGTGAATACATAGACAAGCAGATAGTCACTAGTATGCCTCTACAAGACTAGCTCATTAATCGAAGATGGTTATGTTTCCTAACCATAGACATGTGTTGTCATTTGATTAATGGGATCACATCATTAGGAGAATGATGTGATTGACATGACCCATTCCGTTAAGCTTAGCACTTGATCGTTTAGTATGTTGCTAATGCTTTCTTCATGACCTATACATGTTCACGTAACTATGAGATTATGCAACTCCGTTTACGGAGGAACACTTTGGGTACTACCAAGCGTCACAGCGTGGCGGGTGATTATAAAGGAGTACTACAGGTGTCTCCAAAGGTACTTGTTGGGTTGGCGTATTTGAGATTAGGTTTTGTCACTCCGATTGTCGGAGAGGTATCTCTGGGCCTTCTCGGTGATACACATCACTTAAGCCTTGCAAGCATTACAACTAATGAGTTAGTTGTGAGATGATGTATTACTGGAGCGAGTAAAGAGACTTACTGTAGCGAGATTGAACTAGGTATTGGATACCGGCGATCGAATCTCGGGTAAGTAACATACCGATGACAAAGGGAACAACGATGTCGTTATGCGGTTTGACCGATAAAGATCTTAAGTAGAATATGTAGGAACCAATATGGGCATCCAGGTTCCGCTATTGGTTATTGACCGAGAATGGTTCTAGGTCATGTCTACATAGTTCTCGAACCCGTAGGGTCCTTACGCTTAACGCTTCGATGTGAGTTCATTATGAGTTTATAAGTATTGATGCACGAAGGTTGTTCGAGTCCCAGATATGATCACGGACATGACGAGGAGTCTCGAAATGGTCGAGACATAAAGATTGATATATTGGAAGCCTATGTTTGGACTTGGAAGGGTTCGAATGAAAACAGGAAGTTACGGAACACAGGGGTTACGGAACCCCGGGGTATATGGGCCTTAATGGGCCACAAGGGAAAAGAGGAAGGGCCGGCCGGGGCAGGCGCGCCCCCTCCCCTCTAGTCCGAATAGGACAAGGAGAGGGGCGGCGCCTTCCCTCTTCCCCTCCCAATCCTACTCCAACTAGGAGAGGGGAGTCCTACTCCGGTGGGAGTAGGACTCCTCTAAGCGCGCCTCCCTAGGGGCCGCACCCCCCCTTGCTCCTTTATATCTGAGGCGGGGGCACCCGGGACACACAAGTTGATCTACGGATCGTTCCTTAGCCGTGTCGGTGCCCCCTCCACCATATTCCACCGGTCATATCGTCGTAGAGCTTAGGCGAAGCCTGCGCGGAGAAGTCATATCGTCGCGGAGCTTAAGCGAAGCCCTGCGTCGGTGGAGCATCAACATCGTACCACGCCGTCGTCTTGTGGAACTCATCCCGACACTTTGCTGGTTGGTCAGGGATCGTCATCGAGCTGAGCGTGTGCGAGAACTCGGAGGTGCCGTCGTTCGGTGCTTGGATCGGTCGGATCGTGAAGGCGTCGACTACATCAACAGCGTTGTTATAACGCTTCCGCTTTCGGTCTCACAGTGCGTGGGCGGACACTCTCCCTCTCGTTGCTATGCCATCACCATGGTCTTGCGTGTTCGTAGGAAATTTTTGAAATTACTCGTTCCCCAACAGGAGCTAGGAAGCTCCAAATGAGGTGTAGTTTTCGCCCACACGATCGTGATCCGACGACGGAGAGCATGGAAATGACTTAGATGGGTTATTGGGCTGTTTTGAAGGGTGTTGGGCTGCAACTTAAAAGAGGCCTTTCGAGAGTGCGGTTAACCGTTGGAGTACCAAACGAGCTCCAAATGACCGAAACTTGACAGGTGGTCTACGGTGGTGTACCAAGGCCACTTGAAAACCTCGGTCCATTCCGAGAAAGTTTAGTACCGCTCACGGAAAAAGCGTAAAAGGGGCGGCGGGGGACATAGGAGTGCGGATTGCAAAAGCGGACAACGGGAAAATGCTCGGAATCATGAGGCGAACACGTATGCGAATCGATGCACATGATGACCTGATATGAAATGCATGACATGGACGAAATGCAAAAATGAAAAAAAACCCAACCACGGAGGAGTATCATATCACAATGCGAAAATGGCAAGAGTTGGAGTTACAAATATGGAAAGTTACATCCGGGGTGTTACAACACTCCACCACTACAAGAGGATCTCGTCCGAGATCTAGGACTGAAAGAACTCCGGATATTCGAGCGGAGGTGATCCTCGCGCCCGGTGGCTTCTCGGTCGGAATGGTGTGACCACTTCACTTTCAGGAATTTGATTGACTTGTTGCGAGTCTTGCGCTCGGTTTCTTCAAGAATAGCAACGGGGTGCTCATGATAAGAGAGATCTTCTTGGAGGTCAATTTCTTCAAAGTTGATAGTGCGCTCAGGAGTCTTGAAGCACTTGCGAAGCTGTGACACATGAAACACATCGTGCACGTTCGCGAAGTTGGACGGAAGCTCAAGTTGATAGGCGAGATCGCCTCTTTTGCCAATGATCTTGAAAGGACCCACGTATCTAGGGGCAAGCTTCCCTTTGATACCGAAGCGACGAGTGCCTTTCATTGGAGAGACGCGGAGGTAGACATGGTCTCCGATTTCAAAAGCCACATCACGGTGCTTGTCATCATAATAGCTCTTCTGGCGCGATTGCGGCTTTGAGATTCTCACGAATGACTTTGCACATTTCTTGACACGTGATCAAGTCGTTGCCAAGAAGTTGGCGTTCACTGTCTCGGACCAATTGAGAGGAGTCGACACTTTACGCCATAGAGAATTTGAATGGGGCCTTGCCGAACTTCGCTGGAAGCTGTTGTTGTAGGAGAACTTCGGCATATGGAAGACAATATTCCCATTTCATACGAAGGAAATGACACAAGCCACGAGCATGTCTTGAGGATTTGATTGACTCGCTCGACTTGGCCACTTGTTTGAGGATGGAAAGCTGTCTTTGAAAGCGAATGTTGGTGCCCATGGCCTACGAAAAGAATCCCAAAACTTGGAGGTAAAGATGCTGCCACGGTCAGAAGAGATCAATTGTGGAATGCCGTGCAAGGAGACAATCTGGATGTGTAAGTTCTGCCAACCGAGCTGCTGTGATAGATTCTTTGATAGGAAGAAAATGAGCCACTTTAGTAAGCTTGTCAATGACAACGAAGATAGCATCATTTCCACGCTTGGACTTAGGAAATCCAGTCACGAAGTCCATCTCGATGTGATCAAACTTCCATTCGGAATAGCAAGAGGTTGGAGGAGACCAGCTGGTCGTTGGTGTTACCTTTCACTCTTCTGCGCAGACATCACACTCATTCACGAATTGAGCAATTTCTCGCTTCATTCGAGTCCACCAATATGACTGCTTGAGGTCATGGTACATCTTCGTACTTCGGGATGAATGGATAGAAGGGAATTGTGTGCCTCGTTCATAATGACTTTCGTAGATCACCCATAGGAACCACAATCCGGTCCTCGAAGAAAAGAGTATCTTTGTCATCAATGTGGAAGCACTTGTACTTGAAATGCCCTTGTCGATACCACGTTTCACCTTTTTCACCATGGTATCCAGGAGTTGAGCCTCACAGTTTGGTCTTCCAAAGTAGGAGATACTATGAGGTTGGCAAGAAAGCCTTGAGGAACAACTTGAAGATTCAGCTGCGGAAAGCTTCCACAGAGATCCGGTTGGAAGGGCTTGAGGATTAAGCTGTTGCAATAAGCCTTCCTGCTCAAAGCATCTGCAATGACATTGGCCTTGCCGGAGTATATTCAATACTTGGGTTGTACTCTTGAATCATTT
The DNA here is from genome assembly GCA_021605205.1 of Aegilops longissima. Lineage (NCBI taxonomy): Eukaryota > Viridiplantae > Streptophyta > Magnoliopsida > Poales > Poaceae > Aegilops > Aegilops longissima. The sequence goes on along the minus strand of CM038679.1, from coordinate 369,739,239 downwards.
CGACCCATCAAGTTTGCCTGAGGTTGAGGTTGGGTTGAGTGAAGATATACTTGAGACTCTTGTGATCGGTGAATATGTCCACTTTCCTACCCAACAAGAGATGTCTCCATGTTATCAATGCATGGACAACTGCCGCCAACTCAAGATCGTGAGTGGGGTAGTTCTTTTCGTTGAGCTTCAGTGGCGAGAGGTATAGGCCACAACTCTCTTCTCTTGCATTAACACAGCACGAGACCTTGAAGAGAAGCATCACAGAAAACTTGAATGGCTTGGATTCATCGGGAGGAGTCAAGGCAGGGGCTGTGGACGAGTTTCTCTTTGAGAGTATTGAAAGCAATGTCACACTCAGGAGACCAGACATACTTTCACATGCTTCTGGAGGAGGTTGGAAAGAGGCTTTGCAATCTTAGAAAAATTCTCAACGAATCTTCGGCAATAGCTTGCAAGACCAAGAAAACTGCGGAGCTGCTTGACATTACGAGGAGGTTCCCAATTCTGGCTGCGGACACCTTCTCGGGATTAACAGCGATGCCCTTGGCGGAGATGATGTGACCAAGATAAAGCACTTCATCAAGCCAAAATTCACATTTGGAAAACTTCACATAGAATTGATGCTCTCGAGCTTGTCGAGCACCAATCGCAAATGTTTGGCATGATCCTTCTTATTCTTGGGAAGACCAAAATATCATCGAGATAGACCAAGGCGAATTCATTGGTGTAGGGGTTGAAGATGAAGTTCATCATTCGAGAGAATGTTGGAGGAGCATTGACAAGGCGAAAGACATGACAGTATATTCATAAGAACCAAAGCTTGTTCGAATCTGTCTTGGGAATATCTTGTTCATGAATCGAATTTGATGATAACCCATCTGAAGGTCAAGCTTGGAGAACACTTTAGCACCTTTGAGTTGCTCGAAATTCTCATTGATGTTGGGAAGTGGATACTTGTTCTTGATTGTCTTCTTATTCAATGGACGATGTCGGCGCAAAGTCGGTCCGTGCCATCCTTCTTTGGACAAAAGAACACCACAACCCCAAGGAGATCAACTCGGTCGATCAAACCCAGACGCTCTTGTTCATCGAGCTGCTTCTTCAATTCCTTCAGCTCATTAGGTCCAAGCTTGTATGGGCGCTTGCAAGCGGGTTCGTGCGGGCTCAAGATCGATACTTGAATTCAAGCTGGTCGGTGAGGAGGCATTCTGGAAGCTCTTACGGAAAGACATCTTGGTACTCACAAATGACTGGAATCTAAGAGATAGCATCCAACTCGCCCTTCTCATTGAGAGAAAACAACCGAATGGTTTCATCATGAGCAGCATAGATGATCACATCATTAGAAGAGTGAGTCAATTGAATTTCACTGGCAGCACAATCAAGCTGAGCTTTGTGCTGAGAAAGCCAGTCCATCCCGAGAATTAGATCAATATCCGAGTCACCAAGGACAAATGGTTTAGCCAGAAATCTATAGTCGCCCATCTTGATAGAAACATCCGGGACATAATTATTAGTTGTCATTTGCTTACCCGGGGACACAACTGATAAAGAAGTAGGCAATTCTTGATAACCCAACTCATGCTTAGATGCAAAAAGTCTTGAGATGAAACAATGAGATGCACCAGTATCAAATAAAACTTTTGCAGGAATATCATTAACTGGAAGATTACCCATAATCACATCAGAAGAATCCTCTGCTTGCACTGCATTCATCATGTTCACCTTTGCAAACTTGGGATTATGCTTGACCACTACATTGCTTGAAGATCTCACAGGAGGAGGAGGCGGAAGGCGCCTTTGGTTGAAGCACTTGTTCGCGTAGTGACCTTCTGTGACATTTGTTGCAAGTCACCTCACGAGGCGGACGGTGATAAGGAGCATTTGACCTTGGAGCTTGAGAATTTGACTTGTTCTGATAGCCTGGGTTGGGTGGGTGGGAAGATCCACGCCCACCTGAGTTCTTCTGTTGATAAGGCTGACGAAACGGAGGAGGAGGAAGGTAGAACTTCTGCTGCTTAGCTGCCACTAGTGAGGAAGAAGAAGACTGAACTGCGTCCCTGACTCTCTTCTTAGAAGCCTCACATTTGAGCTGGGCAGCTTCTTGCTTCAGTGCCATGTTGTAGAATTCATCATACTTTTCTGGCTCAAAAAGCACGAGAGCTAATTGCAGATCTTCTCTGAGACCACCTTTGAATTGATAGATCATACTCTTTTCATCAGGGACGTCTTGCTTAGCGAAGCGAGCGAGTTTCTGGAACTGGATATTGTATTGATACACAGACATGTTGCCTTGCTTGAGATTGAGGAACTCCTCACGCTTGCTCTCAACAACACTTTTAGGAATGTGGTGAGCTTTGAAATCTCGACGGAACTCATCCCAGGTAATTACACGACCTCCTCTGGAATCTTTGTATTGCTGGTACCACTCGGCAGCTTGGTCCTTGAGTTGAAACGAAGCAAACTTGACAAAGTCCTCAGGTCTGACATTGCTACATTCAAAATGTTTGCAGATGTCCACAAGCCAATCGTCGGCGTCTGTGACCTCGACACAGAAGCTGAAAGACTTCGGTTGATTAGCGAGGAACTGATTGAGGGTAGCAAAGTGCGGCTGGTTGTTGCCTTGCCCTTGATTTCCTTGATTGCCTTGCCCTTGGGTACGCTCTTGCAAGAGTTGCAAAATAATCTGAGCATTGGCATTGGTGGCTTCCATGATAGCTTGCCATGCCTCCGGAGGCGGAGGTGGAGGTGGAGGTTCGATTGACTCTCATCATTGCGATCCGGATTGAGGCGCGTTGGCGGAGCCATCTGAAGAGGGTGACATCCGTTAGCACTTTGATGAACAGATAGAAAAGTTGAATCAACGGATAGAAATTGCAACATATAGTCTTCACAATAAACATTCGAACAAGGATGAACGAATGAATTCCAAAGTTAACATCACACGTCCATTAAGGTGAGAAGCCACTTGATAAAGAGTTGATGAATAAATAACAAGGTATGACTGGAACAAATAAGTGGTAAGGATTACCCAATCGCAAACCAAATATCTGCGGGAAGAAATGCTAAGAGCTACTTGAATCCCACCTATAAACTCCCGAAACTTTCTGGTTATGCAATCTGGTGTTGGGGATACAGGGGACACAAAATATATCACCCAAACTAACAATAGCTAGATCCAGTTGTATCCATCCGTCAAAACATAACCAAGAAACCTTCGGAAATCGTGTACCTCGACCTTCGAAAAGCATCCGTTATACGAGTCATGGCAATACTCGACCTCACCCGATCTTGGGTTATCGGGTTATCTCACCAACAACTGTATAAAAGAGATTTTCGATGTCGGCAAAGCTCGGTATTCGAGCTGCTGAACGATAAAATTGTGGCGACAACACCGGGAGCTCAACTCCCGGGACACTGCCACAACCCTAAATGTCGGGAGGCACCAAGAACAATGTTCTCGTCACAAAACCATCGAACGATTCCAAGATACCAGCGTGATCCTAATTTTTTTAGTGAAATTGGAGAGAGGAGAGTCAAAACTTCTCGTCGGGAGACCTCACAGAGCGACGAAGGGACTGGGGAGTAAAAGAATCCTACTCTCCGATATATATAATCCTAAGACTCAAAACATTTTGTTCTAGACTCAACAACGCATGACAAACAATCAAGCAGGGGCTCCTAAGTCGGGATGGCTCGATTACCAACATAGCGCCCTCGATGCGGCTATATCTCCCACGTGTCGAAGCACGACTTAGAGGCATAACCGCATTGAAAGCAATGTCGCAAGTGAGGTAATCTTCACACAGCCCATGTAATACATAAGGAAAGAGATACATAGTTGGCTTACGATTGCCACTTCACACAATACATAAATAAACATCCATCATCAGATTACACTCAAGGTCCGACTATGGAACCAAAATAAAAGAAGACTACCCCAAATGCTACACAGATCCCGATCGTCCCAAGCTGGCTCCACTACTGATCATCGGGAAAAGACACATAATAACGACCACGTTCCTCGTCGAACTCCCACTTGAGCTCGGTTGCGTCATCCTGACCGCATCGTCGACACACTGCAACTGTTTTGGTAGAATCTGTGAGTCACGGGGACTCAGCAATCTCACACCAGCGAGATCAAGACTATTTAAGCTTATAGGAAGGACAGAGTTGTGAGGTGGAGCTGCAGCAGCGACTAGCATATATGGTGGCTACATTCGCAAAAGAAGCGAGAAGAGAAGCAAGGCGCGGTCGTGAAGCTAGTAGCGATCAAGAAGTGATCTGAACTACTTCGTCAAACATTACTCCAACACCGTGTTCACTTCCGGACTCCGCGAGAAGAGACCATCACAGTTACACCGCGTTGATGTATTTTAATTAAGGTCAACCGGGTTTTCTACAACGGACATTAACAAATTCCCATCGCCTCATAACCGCGAGGCACGACTTTGAAAGATAATACCTGCAGGGTGTCCCAACTTAGCCCATTATAAGCTCTCACGGTCAGCGAAGGATATTCCTTCTCTGGGAAGACCCGATCGATCTCGGAATCCCGGACTACAAGACATTTCGACAACAATAAAACAAGACCAGCAAAGCCGCCCGAATGTGCCGACAAATCCCGATAGGAGCTGCACATATCTCGTTCTCGAGGGCACACGGATGAGCAGTCCGTACAACTAAAACCAGACCTCAAGTTTCCTTGAGGCGCTGCAAAGCGCTCTAGTTTGGGCCAACACTCAGAGGAGCATTGGCCCGGGGGGTTAAATAAAGATGACCCTCGGGCTCGCAAAAACCCGGGGGAAAAAGGCTTAGGTGGCAAATGGTAAAACCAATGTTGGGCCTTGTTGGAGGAGTCTTATTCAAAGCGAACTATCAAGGGGGTCCCATAAATCACCCAACCGTAAGGAACAGCGAAATCAAGGAACATAACACGGTATGGCGGAAACTAGGGCGGCAAGAGTGGAACAAAACACCAGGCATAAGGCCGAGTCTTCCACCCTTTACCAAGTATATAGATGCATTAATTATAGAAGATATATATATTGTGATATCCCAACAAGTAAACATGTTCCAACAAGGAACAAACTTCATCTTCTCCTGCAACTAGCAACGCTATAAGAGGGGCTGAGCAAAGCGGTAACATAGCCAATCAACGGTTTGCTAGGAAAGGATGGTTAGGGGCTTGACATGGCAATATGGGTGGCATGATATAGCAAGTGGTAGGCATCATAGCATAGGCATAGCAAAAGAGCGAGCATCTAGCAAGCAAAGATAGAAGTGATTTCGAGGGTATGGTCATCTTGCCTGCAAAGTTCTCAGAGTTGTCGAAAGCTTGATCCTCGTAAGCGTTCTCAACAGGTTCCTCGTTCACGTACTCGTCTCCCGGCTCTACCCAAAGAAAGAACACAAACAATGGAACCACAATAAATCACGGTGCAATGCACAAACAACATGATGCAATACATAGAATGATATGCGAGATGTGAGATGCAATGCATATGCATGCTCCGGAAGGAAAATGATGAACCATGCATCAACTTGGCAAACCAAGTATGCCGCTGTAAAGGTGAGGTGATTTCGGTTGAAATCGATATAAAGATCACCGGAATCGGATGCACGGTTTGCAAATGACAAGCAAAACAAGAATGGCACAAATCTGCCATAAACATCATGATGCCACATAGAAAGCAACAAGAAATTAAGATACTGCACCCAAACGTACCAAAAAAGCATATGGCAGTGATCTACTCAAGATGCTTGACAAAAGATGAACACTGAGCTACGGCTAAATCACACCATAACAGGTCCAAACAAGCATGGCAAAAGTGCAAAATATATCAGCTTCACAGACTGAAAATACTGAACATGGCAGAAACAACATCAGGAAGCAATGTTCAGAGCAAGCAAACAACATGCTACAGGAACTTATAATAGCAAAACAAGGCATGGCATGAATCTACTCAAAGCATAGAACAAAAGTCCCTTACTGACCATAAGACAAAAATGATCATAAAATATAATAGCACCCATGTAAACATAGCAAGTTTTGTTAACAGATTCAGCAAACAGGACATGATAAAAACAGATAACAAGTAGGCATGTTTAAGAGCTCGATGCACTCACTACAGAGCATTACAAGATAAACTAAGCATACATCCATAGAGAAGACATGGCATAGAAGCTATACATGGCAAGAACAACATCATAGCATACACGGATCAACTACAACAACCTTGGCAAAATTGAATAACATGTAAACAATCTGCCAGGAAACATTTTATAGCAAAAGTAGAGCTCAATTGACTCAAGCTATGGTACTCCATAATTGCAAACAAGGGCATGGATGGATAGAAAATAACCATATGTTCAAAACATCCTTACTGAAGTATCTCAAAATATGCATGGATCTCTCGGTAGCATCACGTTAACATGGCATAAAAATATCAGCAAAACAGGGGCTGAAATCAGCAACATCATAAAGCCTAGTTTGCATGCTTGTGCTAGTCACCACAGAGATCACAAAAATACATGGCATACACCCCTGTAAAGATGGCATGGCATATTACAAAACACATGTAGGACTCAAGATCATAGGGTGCACACATCAATCATGGCAAAAATGACAAACGTGCATGTTCTGTTAATAAACAGAAACTAACATCACATAGCCCTCTTCTACCAGCATTTCGGGCATCAAGATGAGCTCAAATGAAAATGATGCAATGGAATGAAATGCTCTAATCTTCGAGGTTAACAATTCGGTATGCTATACGCCCCAAACGGAGCCACGAGTGCAAAGTTATGGCATGATGAAATTGCAACAAAATTATCACAGAATAAAGACTTGAGGATTTCGGGGCTCGGGGAAAGTCAACCTCCCGTTTGGATCTAAGATCCGGGCGCGGAAGCCGAGGTTCGCCAGCCGGCCGGGGTCGAGGGCGGCGGCGCCTGTCTTGAGGCAGCGGTGGGGCCAGGCGGCGGCGGACGGGTCTTGGCGGGCCTTGGCCTTGGCTGAGCCTTGAGGGCAGGGCTTGGGCTCGGCTGGCGGTGGCCTGTGTGGTGGCCTGGTGCCACGTGGCGGCCTCCGGCTGGGCGGGTGGCGGCGGCTGAGCGCGTCCGGCGCCGTCCAGACGTGTCCGGCGCGCGGAGGAAGACGAGGCTAGGGTTAGGGGTGGAATGATCCGGGATTTCGGGGGAGGGGTGTTTTTATAGGTAGAAGGAGCTAGGAAGCTCCAAATGAGGTGTAGTTTTCGCCCACACGATCGTGATCCGACGACGGAGAGCATGGAAATGACTTAGATGGGTTATTGGGCTGTTTTGAAGGGGTGTTGGGCTGCAACTTAAAAGAGGCCTTTGCGAGAGTGCGGTTAACCGTTGGAGTACCAAACGAGCTCCAAATGACCCGGAACTTGACAGGTGGTCTACCGGCTTCTGTCACTCTAGCAACCCATCATCTACTTATTACTTCCTAATGCCTTCCTCTAGGCCCAAATAATGGTGAAATGTTATGTAGTCGACGTTCACATAACACCACTAGAGGCTAGACAACATACATCTCATCAAAATATCGAACGAATACCAAATTCACATGACTACTAATAGCAAGACTTCTCCCATGTCCTCGGGAACAAACGTAACTACTCACAAAGCATATTCATGTTCATAATCAGAGGGGTAATAATATGCATAATGGATCTGAACATATGATCTTTCACCAAGTAAACCAACTAGCATCAACTACAAGGAGTAATCAACACTACTAGCAACCTACTAGTACCAATCCTGGACTTGGAGACAAGAATTGGATACAAGAGATGAACTAGGGTTTTGAGAGGAGATGGTGCTGGTGAAGATGTTGATGGAGATTGCCCTCTCCCGACGAGAGGAGCGTCGGTGATGACGATGGCGATGATTTCCCCTCCCGGAGGGAAGTGTCCCCGGCAGAACAGCTCTGCCAGAGCCCTAGATTGGTTCCGCCTCGTGGCTGCGGAGTCTCGTCCCGAAAGGTTGCTTATAAATTTTTCCTCATCGAAAGAACTCATATAGAAGAAGATGGGCATCGGAGAGCCAACAGGGGTCCCACGAGGTAGGGGGGCACCCAGGGGGGTAGGGCGCGCCCCCACCCTCGTGGACAGGTGGGCCCCCCTCTGGTGAACTTCTTCCGCTGGATATTTTTTATTATTTCCAAAAATGACTTTCATGGAGTTTCAGGACTTTTGGAGTTGTGCAGAATAGGTCTCTAATATTTGCTCCTTTTCCGCCCGAATTCCAAGCGCGGCATTCTCCTCCTTATGTAAACCTTGTAAAATAAGAGAATACGCATAAGTGTTGTGACATAACGTGTAATAACAGCCCATAGTGCAATAAATATCGATATAAAAGCATGATGCAAAATGGACGTATCAACTCCCCCAAGCTTAGACCTCGCTTGTCCTCAAGCGGAAGCCGATAACGATAAATATGTCCCCATGTTTAGAGGTAGAGGTCTCGATAAAAATAAAATACGGACATGAAGGCATCATGATTATTCTCATAACAGCAACATATATAGATATTTCATATGATTTCTTATGCTCAAGTAATAATCCATTCACAATGCAGAGTACGAATCATAAACTTTATTGAGAACTAACAAACTATAATCTCAGTCATTGAAGCAATTGCAATTTATCATAACATCAGAAAGAGCCTATGTCAGAGCTAAATAGCAAGTCCACATACTCAACTATCATCTAGTCTTTCATAATTGCTAACACTCACGCAATACTTGTGGTTACGGAGTTTTAATCGACACAGAGAAAGATAGGGGCTTATAGTTTCGCCCCACAACCTTTTACCTCAAGGGTAATGTCAACAATAATAACTCATGCTCCCCTACATCCAATTAGATATATATGTCAGGATCTTTCCAACATACTGTGCTTGCCAAAGGATAAAATGAAAAAGGAAAGGTGAAGATCACCATGACTCTTGCATAAGGTAGAAGATAATAATAAAAGATAGTGTCGTGGAATTGTCACGGCAGATGTCCTCTTGCAAGGACTTAGTCGTGGAGCCATCGCAAATAGGAAGCTTAAAGGGGTTAATAGGGACAAAGGACACGAGAGGGTTATACTAGTTCGGCCCCTTACGGTGAAGGTAAGGCCTACGTCTAGTTGGGTTGGTATTTCTTGGTGTTTCGATAACCAGGGAGCAAGATACGCTATGCCCGGCTCTCGATGAGTTGTTTCTTGCCCTAAGCATGTGAGTCGTCCCCTTATATACGGGTTGGCGCCTGCGGCCTCTGAGTCCCTTGGCTTATAGGCAGTGTCCGGCTCGGTGACTAGTTAATTCTGCCTTATAATACAAGTCATGCCTTCATGGCAGTTTATCACTACGGGCCTTAAGTCGCCTATGGGCCTTATACCCTTTATTGAACCGCCATCTTCATGTTGAGTCTTGGGCTTCTTCTGATGAGTCTCTCTTTGCGTAACCCGGCCCCTCCTGGGCGGCTTACACAAATAGTCATATCCCCAACATTAGGCCCCAGATTGATTTGAACTGGTTCATGTCAATCTTAAAATACCTTGACAACCAGTCCTTCTGTCTTCAGTCCTGCGAAAAGGTCATAACCCATCGTGACATCATCTTATGGATCCGTGTTAACCCGCCGTGACGTCATCTTCAATAAAATTCATATTTTACTCCGTCGTATCCTCCAACAAATCTTTGCCTTTACTGACCCTTCCGAAAACTGAGGCGTCGGGGCCACTGGATAATGATGTTTTGTCTCCTTGTTTCTCGCACCGTCTCAGTCGGCTTTCCCTTATAAATAAGCACGACCTAGTTCTTCCATTCTCCCCTCTTTCAGTCATCTTCTTCCTCTTGCTGCCTCTCTGTCTCTCGAGCTCCACCGCCGCCGCCGTCGAACTCCCCGTATTCATCGACTCAGGCCGCCATATCAACCTGACTCTGACCAGAAAACGACGGCGAATCTCCGCAGCTCGTCCACATCCGTGAGTTCCTCTCCTTCCCTTTCTTAGATCTGCATTGGAACTTTTTTGAGTTCGTCGGTGTTCATCACCGCCTGCTGCAAACCCTCGATGGTTTTTACCTCCAATGCCCTGTTAGATCGTAAAAATAATGTAGAACAACTGCGGTGATTGTTTGTGCTTAACTTGCATAGAAACATATCTCATTTCCCTTGTTCGGAAGCCCTCTTCGAGTGTATGAGCTTCTCTGCACTGTTTTAGGTTTAGAAATTTTTCTTTCCAGAGCAACCGTTTGATCCAAAATAATTTCAGAAAATTGTGAAACCTGTTTGTTCCACACTTAGCCAAAAACTGCATATGTTGAATCTCTTTAGCCATGGTAGCCCATACGGCCGGTTTAAGACAACACCGGTTGTCAACCTCGCTTGTTGCGGCGACTTAAGAAAATTTAAGTGCCTTTGATACCTGTAACAGTTTAAATATTACTGCATAGTTACCCATATGTCATTAGGCCCCTTCTTAAGCCGCCATTTGAATAAACCTTAAATGCTTTCCTCGGGTTAAATTTGACCGGAACTTTATTTTGTCATAGGCTTCAATTTATACAATGACACCCAAGGCCCCAAAGCTCCCTGTGACCTGCAATCGGGTCAAATCCTTTATCCTGAAAGCACCTTGTCGACTTTGTGAAATCCGCCACCTGCCCAAGAGAGAAGTCATGTCTTATCGTGCTCCTAACCCGTCAGAGGAGAGGCATCAACCCAAAGAGGGAGAGGTGATCGTTTTTACTGATCACACGAACCGGGGCTTCGCTCCATCCGGTTCAAAATTCTTCAGGGATGTTTTGCATTTCTTCGATCTCAGACCTCAGGACATCGGGCCCAATTCCGTGTCAAATATTTGCAACTTCCAAGTTTTCTGCGAGGTGTACCTTGGAGAAGAACCTAGCATACTTTTATTCAGGGAATTATTTTACTTAAACCGGCAGAATGAACGCGCCAACGGGCCGAATCTGGAACTTGGTGGCATCTCGATTCAGCGGCGGAGAGATTGCCTTTTTCCTTATGCTGAATCGCCGAGTCATCCAAAGGTTGGAATCGAGACATGGTTCTATCATGAGGATACTTCTCGGTGACCAAAATCCTCTGCTCGCTTTCGCGCCTTGCGCCTTGAATCAACCACCGCTGCCGGATAAACCGGCGCTATTGAGCGTCGCCACTTGCTCCCACCATTAGCAAAATCAAAGCTCTTTTGGGAAAGCGGCTTAGATGGTGCCGACCTGGTCCGGTTTGGGTCGCTTGGCGGGTGATTCCGTTAAGCCGCCGCCCCGGCTTAATGTGCACCTACTCAGGCGAGAAGAGTGACCCACTGCGTCATAGTCCCGACGACTTACCAGATGATGTGGTGGAGGCTACAACCCAGACATTGTTGAAAGAGGGCACAGTAACTAGTAACGCCTTTGGCTTACTTCCCTTCTGCAAGAAAAACCCAGGCCTTGCAGTGAGTCATCAACTTCAATGAATACTCTTTATTATTTGACACCTTGATTTTACTCATAATCCTTTATCATTTTTCACAGGCCGATGACGACTTCTGGAAGGTCAAATACGACCATGAGGCGGCAAAACAAGCCAGAGCGGCAAAAAGAACTGAGAGGAAAGCCGCCAAGACTGGAACTTCAAGGAAAAGGAAGCCAAGCGCTTCCGATTTACTTAAATTGGATGATACTTCTGACGACGAAGAAGAGGTAACTTTTAACTCCCTTGACTCGTTATCATCACCTTGCTGACCCTTAATCTTTCCAGGAGGATATGGGGAATAGCCAAGCCGTCGAAGAAGAGGTAACTATAATCTCCTCCGACTCCGAGCCCCTGCCGCGTCAGAAAATTCAAAGAGTGACCGAGAAAGTAAGATTTTCACATCCTTTGGCTTACCAAGATCCTCAATTTCTTTTGAAGCAACAACAATTTGAAATCCGGAGGCAGACCCGGACCAGCAAGGATATAGAGCTCTCCTCCGGCTTACCTGACGTAACCAGGAAGCGTCGGGTTGAGGTTATCTCCGATTTACGTTCTGTTTACCCTTTGGGGGTTTAATTCGTCAACCTCTCAATTCATCTGACTCCAATTATCAGGATACCTCTCCTTCCTCTGGCGAGTCTATGCAATCTAACATGCCGGCTTTCAAAACCGCCCCTGGGTAATATAACTTTGTTTACCTTATGCTGTGCCTTACTCATGCTTTTGTACTCATCCTTTCTAACTTGTCCACAGTGTGCAAGTGAAGCCCAGTAAGAGGGCAAAAAAGAATAAACCATCCCAAGACACGGTAGTAACTGAACCGGAACTCGAAACAGCCGCCCCTGACACTTCCACCCATCAACCGCCGCCTGAACCGGCATATGAAATTCCAGCACCATCCTCTAATCCGCCCGCTGAAGAAACTTTTGGCGGCTCTGATAAATCGGAAACTCCTAGCCCGGTCAAGACAATTGATCCGGAGGTTGAAATTACCAAGACTCAGTTTGTCGAGCCAAGTCAGCCCACCGTCCTTGCCAAGTGTTCTGCCAAAGAAGAGCTTTTGGAGTGCCGAAAGGCCAAATTAGACATTGCAGATTATACTAATTTGAGCATTGGAGATATAGTCTCTGGCTATATCAATCAAGTACATAGCAGCCGTGACCTGAAATTAATATGGTGAAACAAATACAGCAAAACTCGAGGTACAATTTATGCTACTTTCCTTAATCATACTTCTTGTATCAGCCCCAAAGTCTATTGCTTATGAATGAATATATGTAGACTTAGAAACCTGCTTAGCACTGCCTTGTCCGGTTTATATGAAAATATTTAACCCGGTTGTAACATGATACCTTGAATTTGTAATACACATTAGCCCCCAAGTCTCAAGTATCTTTGCTTGCAAAGTGCAGGACTTAATTTCTCATGAACCGGCATTGTACATTAAATTTCTTCAGCATACATTAGCCCCCAAGTGTCAAGTACCTTTGCTTGCAAAGTGCTTGGGACTTAATGATATCTTAACATAATTTTGATTATAACCCGGCATCAACGCAGGCCACCACAAGCCAATTCGAGTCGAGATTGCTGACCGAAGAACCTTTGGCAGCTCAAGAACTTGAAATTCAAAGGCCAACTCAAATTTGCATTCAGCGTCTCTCGAACAAGAGAAGTTGAAGAAGAATTTTGATGCGGAGAAGAAAATCTGGGCTGATGAAAAGGCCTCATTGGTGACCGGCCGAGACAATGAAACGTCACTTGCGAATAACAGCCGAGCTGTCCGCTTAAAGCGCCAAATATCTCAAATGGTCTCGGCAATCTTCGTAATTTATTATATATAACCTTGAATATCACAATCCTTCCTTTGATGACTATTTTAATTGTCATCTCCGCTCACTATATGTGTATAAACACCGGCCCTGTGAGCACAAACCTCAAGAAGAACATCTTGATCAAGGTAAAGGCGGTTTACACTCACGGTGGAGCGGTTATACGCGTGGTCTAGCGATGCTTTGGCCATTGTGGCTTTATCAAATGATGTTCCCCATCTCCGCAAGATGTGCTAAAGCAGCTTGCCGTGCTACCAATGATTCAAGAGCTAAAGGCGGGCATCTGCCGTAACCGGGCCATAGCTGCCTTAAGCCGGGCCAAGGCGTTGCTTCGAGTTAGACACGGTAGACGTTGCTCTTGGATATCCCAGCTTGAAGGAAGACGGCTCTGTATTCGACGAAATAGACTTAACGCTTGTGTGAGAGTCATACGTCCCGTGGCTACCATCATTGGGAATGATATTGATCTTACCAAGTATCAGCCGGGCTATGATAGCGAGAACCGGAGAATTCCAACACCTCACTATGATGAGGTCACCGATCCCTCCAACTCGTAAGCACACCTTTGCCCTCAAGTTGACCCAGCCAGTTTAATAGATGATGAAGCTGAGTTTGAAGCATTAAGCAGCATTGCTGGACCTCGTCAACCTTCCAGGACAGGGCAGCAGACGGAGAGGCGGAGAAGGATAACCCGGAATCTTCAAGCCCACCAAAGGAGTGAACCGCCAGGCGTTATGACTTTGCAAAAACAATGCTTCATTATTCAGACTCGGGGAGTCTTGTAATAGGGTAGAAAAACCTCTCAACTTTGTCATGCCTTCTGTAGGATCTTGAGAAGAGGTGTCTAGAGGTGGGGTGATTAGACACTAAGTACCAAAGTTGCAGTTATTAACTTCTTTTAGGTTTAAGTGGAGTTTAGGCACAAGTTTAACATTCTCAATGCATAACAAGCAAGCATGCAAAGAGTATATAGGCAGTGGAAAATAAAGCATGCAGCTTGCAAGAATGTAAAGGGAAGGGTTTGGAGGATTCAAACGCAATTGGAGACACGGATGTTTTTGTCGTGGTTCCGATAGGTGGTGCTATCGTACATCCACGTTGATGGAGACTTCAACCCACGAAGGGTAATGGTTGCGCGAGTCCACGGAGGACTCCACCCACGAAGGGTCCACAAAGAAGCAACCTTGTCTATCCCACCATGGCCGTCGCCCACGAAGGACTTGCCTCACTAGCGGTAGATCTTCACGAAGTAGGCGATCTCCTTGCCCTTACAAACTCCTTGGTTCAACTCCACAATCTTGTCGGAGGCTCCCAAGTGACACCTAGCCAATCTAGGAGACACCACTCTCCAAGAAGTAACAAATGGTGTGTTGATGATGAACTCCTTGCTCTTGTGCTTCAAATGATAGTCTCCCCAACACTCAACTCTCTCTCACAGGATTTGGATTTGGTGGAAAGAAGATTTGAGTGGAAAGCAACTTGGGGAAGGCTAGAGATCAAGATTCATATGGTTGGAATGGAATATCTTGGCCTCAACACATGAGTAGGTGGTTCTCTCTCAGAACTGGTAAGTTGAAAGTGTAGGTTTGTTCTGATGGCTCTCTCTACGAATAAAGAGGAGGTGGAGGGGTATATATAGCCTCCACACAAAATCTAACCGTTACACACAATTTACCAAACTCGGTGGGACCGAATCATAAAACTCGGTCAGGCCGATTTAGTAAACCTAGTGACCGTTAGGGTCTTCGATGGGAATGACATGCAACTCAATAGGACCGATATGGTTAGGGTTAGGGCATAACGTAATCTCGGTGAGACCGATTACACAAACTTGGTGAGACCGATTTTGGTAATTAGCTAACCAGAGAGTTGGTCAGGTAAACTCAGTGGGACCGATTACTCAAACTCGGTGGGACCGATTTTGGTAATAAGTTAACCAGAGAGTTTTCATTGTAATCTCGGTAGTACCGATTACACAAACTCGGTGAGACCGATTTTGGTAATGGACATACACAGAGAGATTACACTCCCATCTCGGTGAGACCGAGATCCCTATCGGTGATTTGCCTAGGGTTTGTGGCAGTGGCTATGACATTTGAACTCGGTGGTGCTGGATAGAAAGAATCGGTAGGGCCGAGTTTGACTTTATGTAACATCCCAAATTCCCTATTTGGAATGTTTTACAATTATAGATAAGCATCCTATGCATCCTGTTTGAATTTGAATGCCATTTGAAGTTTCTGAGAATTTTGAGTTTTGAATTTGAATTTCAAACTTGGCATGTGGGAAACATTTCAAAAACTAAGCCTGATAAATACTTGATCAAAAGTATGAGAGGAGCAAACATGACACTCCAAAAATATCAGAAGAAAACATTGCCAAAGGATTTGGATTCAAATCTGAAATTTATTTGAATTTGAAAAAAATAGATTTTTATGAAGTTTGGATTTTGCCTTTGGAAAAATGTTCAAATGAAAGGGAATATTCCCCTGATCATTTTGGTATATATATACCCTATATAAAATATTTATATTGTTTTATTTTTGTTTTTGTTTTATTTAAAAAAATAAAGAAAAACACCCCGGGCGCCACCGAACCACCCCAGCCCAGCCAGCGCAAGACCCCTTTGGCCCAAGCCCAGCCCGGCCCACTAGGCCAACAGCCAGCCCAGCCCAGCCCCCTCGCCCGCCTCTTGAAACCCCGAGGCCGGCCACCCGCTCGTTCCTCCCCTCTCTCTCTCAGCGACCCTGGGCCCGCCTCTTCTTCCCCCTCGCCCAAGCGCGACTCGCTTGAGATCGCGGATCCCGAAGGATCCGGGATCCCCGATCCGCCCCGATCCCCTCCCGAAGCGAGCCCGAGGCCCTGGCTATAAAAGCCGAGCCCCGCACCCCATTCCCCCCCGAGAGCTCGCGCAACCCTCTCCTCCCGCTCGGCGTCGCGGAACCCGAGCTCGCCACCGCCGCCATAGTCGCCGCCGTCGGCGCCCTAGTCCACCCGACCACCCCGACCCCACCGAACCCTCCCGTGCTCCCGCATCCTCCCGACGACTCGCGGAGCTCCCCGGCCTTCAAGCCCCCGACCACTCTCTCGCCGCCGCCGCCGTCGCCGAGTCCGGTAAGCCACCAGCATCGCCGCCTCGTCCGATCTTAGATGAGCAGCATGATTAGAACCCCAAGGGGTAGGTTTTATTTAGAAAAACCGGCCGGTCCAATCGGTTTATTTTAGGTTAGGTTTATTTTTTTAGGCCGGTTCGTTTTAGTTAACCCTAGAGCCCGTTAGGCTATCTAACATACAGAGCACGATATAGGCCCATTAGGCCTTTTTCTTTTATTTTGATTTTCTGTTTTAGCGAATAGTTTCTGTTTTCAAAATTTATATCTTTTATTCTGTTTAATATTTTAAGATGATTCTTTTTTGTTGGATTGCAAATTTTATGTAGTTTCTGTAGAATATATATTTAGCTATGTTAAAAATAATTAAAATTGCTTTATTTTAGTTTTGGTCAGAATAGTAAATCTGCTATAACTTTAGTTAGAAAAATTATTTTTGCATGATTCTTTTTGTCACCACTTTATTTTGACATTGCCAAACCCTAGAAATTAACTTGGGTATTTTAGGATTAATAAATAATTAGTTTTAGACAGAATCCTATTAAACCTAATTAATTAACTAGTTCCTGTTTTCCTAATATTTTAATTAGTAAATGAATTTATTTTTAACTTGTGATTAGTGATTCTAGGTTAGTTTCTGTCATTCTAATAGATGAACTTTTATTTATAATTAATAAAAGTTTTAAATTATTTTCTTAATAGAAATTGGATTAGGCCTAAAATGAGTTTTATAATAGCTTTTTAATTAATTATTTTTGCTCCTAATTGCTTAGTGAAACCTTTTCTGTTAAGTTAACTTAAAACCATGATTAGGTTATATTAATGAAATTTTGTTATATAAAAACTATTTTAGATATTGTTTGGAGTGGGGAAAAACTTGAATTGGTTTCTTTGAGTTTTCCTTTTGGATTTGGTTTTGGTTGTTTTGTTGTGTTATGTTACTTTTGTTATGTTGTGTGATCCTATTGCTTTGTGCTTATTGTGTTATTGTTTGTCTCGGTAGAGTTTCCGGAGTGCGAAGCTTGCTACTACGACTCTTTAGCTTACGAGGATCATCAGCAAGGCAAGTTTTGATCATGTTATTTCTATACCTATGTTTTGTGCATTAGTAGTTGTCACCACCCCACCATGCATGCAGTAGTGAAATCTTGAAGTCATTAAACTTGAGTAGTATCATGTGGTAGGATGAACCAATCCCTTGTTACCATGACCCGGACGTAGTAGTTATTTTGCTATGCTCGTGAGACGGATTTGGGATGAGTGAAATTCATAAGCAAGATGTGAGAGTCAATGATGATGACAAACCCATGGACTACAATGATCAAGATGGACTTCGAAAATCACTCTTGGGTGGAGGGCGGTTGACGGGCACCTGGAGCACCCAGTGGTGGCGGGATGCATGGAGAAGCGCCATGACATCCTCGCGGAAAGCTTCACCCAGCCACGAAGAGAAGGATGGATGCCCCATGACCGAAGCTTACATGCAGCCGCAAGCCATTATGGGCTCTGGCTGGGTTGACCCTAGTTGTGACGCTGGCTGGGCGTTACTACGAGAAGTAGACGAACGGTAGGATTGGATGGGTACCGCGGTGGCGGAAGAACTCTTTGGAAGACCCTGTTTCATTCGTCCGTCTTCAAACACCATGAAGTGCGAAGACTTTAAAGGAGGGAATGATTCTTGCGGGAAAGTCGCAACCCTCTGCAGAGTTAAAGATCTAATCGATTAGCCGTGTCCCGATTCACGGACATTTGAGCCTCTGGAACTTGGAAGTATTCAGATATCTCAACACTAAAACTAATGAATTAATTTGTGGGGTTTATGACTTAATAATTTGGGAACGAGATATTGGTTGGCGGAACCATCTCAATAACTACCAACAATTGTAGTAATTTGCAAGCAAGTCCACTGTAGTAGGATAAAATTTGCTTTTCGCAAAATGATGAAACTTAGAGCTCCACAGCCAAAATTGCATATAGAGTTAGTAACTTTATTATTGTTATTCTTCATGACTTGCCAGCTTATTCCAAAAGCTGACCTACATGGCTGCAACGTATTATGTTGCAGAGATATATTCCGATCAGGAGTGAGGCTACGCTCGGCGCTTGGCGATTGCCCTTTGGAGTCGGATGGACTCGCTTACCTTCGACGCTTCCGCAGCATTAGTAGTTTATTTCTCATGAGTTGGCCTTGAGCCGAATTTATTCCCTTGTAATAAATACTCTATATGAGAATCGTTTAATGATATTCAGTGTGATTGAACTTTGATTACTTTATCGATGTCTCGTGAGTACCAAAGATGATCTTGGGATGGTATGCATACGTAGATTTGACCGATTTTGGGTCAGGTCGCTACAGAGATGGTATCGAGCACACGCTGACCGTGAGGATCGTAACCCCTAGGATCGGAAAGCCATAAGCGAGACCATTTACTTTGAACCCTTTTCATTCTATAATTCTCCCTGTTCAATTCGACTCTTCTCCCTTTGCAACATTCTAGATGGCGTCGAGTTCACCCCAGTTTTGCTACGGAGTTCGCCAGCCCGATGAGACGATGCCCTTCGAAGAAAGCTGGTCCAGATGGTGAAGCAGCTGAAGATAGCTCTACCCTCGATCACCGGAAACCCACTAATGCACTTCCGACGGACACCCGCTCTGGATTGAGGTGCATATCCAGGGAGAACCTTTGGAGGACACACGAGCCTATCAACTTTGAGTTCACCGAGTTCAACTGGATCATCGGAAGGGACGTGGAGATCTATCGAGCACTTGGACATCTCCGAGAGGAGTACAGGCCGAGCTCGATCACTCAGACTCGCCATGGTTTCTCGCAGGCAAGGAATGGAGATATCATCCGTACCATTGAGGACGATTCCACTCTCTCATACATCCGGGACTTGGAGTGTCTTCTCAGAAACGGAGATTCAGACTCGCCGAACTCAAGACACACCGGAAGCTTTTGTTCCATGAACTGGGCTGGAGGAGAAGGCACGCAGACTTCCTTGGCCATGAGGAAGAAATCACGGACTTCATGGAGATAGTCGACGACCAAGATGAAGCTTGCCGCGATAGAGGAAAAGATGGACTTGGGAGAGGACCTTACCCGAGTGGAGATGAAGCACCCTCGTGAGCAATGATCAGGATTTCAAGGAGTACCACCAAGGAAACCCCAAGAGGAGGCGCCACCGATGAAAACTTTTAGTCGACCACCATGTTATCTTTTACTTTTTCGTCGATCAGTTAGGCCGATGTTTTTCCTTCGATTAGTCATGAGCTTTTGTAATCGAGTTTGAACCATGTTTGAGTGGAATGAATAAATGATTGGTGTGTTATGATTGTGCATTCATATGGGTAGTGTTATTCCTCATAGACCATTGTTCTATTCTAAATTTCTCATCCCCTCCAAAACACCAGATGCCTCCGAGACGTGACACTGGTTTCCCGCCGGAGCTCACCCAGCTGCTCCAGCAGCAGAATGCACTGATGCAGCTCCTTATTCAGAATCAGAACAACACCGCCAACAATCCACCGCCACCGCCACCACCCACTGTGGACAACTTGACTCGATTTCTGAGGTTAAATCCGCCAGTGTTCTCTAGTAGCACTGAGCCGATTGTGGCTGATGATTGGCTCCGCAAGATCGGAAGAGAGCTAGTCACCGTTGGATGCACCGATCTTTGAGAAGGTGCGCTTTGCGCATCAACTGGATGGACCTGCAGCTTCTTGGTGGGAGAATTACACCGCCACTTTTCCCATTGGTGCCATCACTTGGGACCAATTCCAGCACCTTCCGCACCGCCATGTCTCACTGGAGCCATGAGTGCAAGAAGCGTGAGTTCCGCAACTTGCGCTAGGGGAACCGTCTTGTGGCACAAGACGTGGATGAATTCAGCAAGCTCGCCGCTATGCCCCCGATGAAGTGGCCACAGATGCCGCCAAGCAGGAGAAGTTCCTTGAGGGACTCAATGATGAACTGAGCATGCAGCTTATTGTGGCTACTTTCAACAACTACCAGGAGCTGGTAGACAAGGCCACCATTCTGGAAGGCAAGCAGCAGCAGATAGAAAGCCGCAAGCGGAAGTACAGCCAGGGGAAGCACAACTCGGGAACTCAGCAGAAGCCCCGCTATGCACCGTACTCAGGAGGGCACACCCATCATAACCATGGAGTTCATAACCATGGAGGAAATGGGAACAACCGCAGCCAGGACAACAAGTCAGGCCAAGGCAATGGCAATGGCAATGGTAATGGCAATCAGCACCGTTCTGCCCCGGCTCCGAAGGATCTGAGCCACATCACCTGCTTCAAGTGCCAGAAGACAGGGCACTACGCCACCGACTGCCCGGAGGCCAAGCAGAGGAATGGCAATGGCAATGGAGGCTCAGTGAAGAAGCCAAATCCGTTCCCTCGTGCTCAGGTGAACCACATCGACGTGGAGGACGTCTATGATCAGCCAGACACTGTGGTTGGTAAGTTTTTATTGAATTCACGTTCAGTTTTGGTTCTCTTTGATTCGGTGCAACGATTCATTCATATCAAGGGTAGTTGTGGAAAAGTACGGGTTACGACTAGAACCCTTAGAAGCCCCTTCGCGTCGGGCCCGCAGAGGAGAAATGATGGCGGGAGTAGGCTGTCCTGCAACCCTCAACATCGGGAACCACAAATTTCCGTGGACCTCATAGTGTTGGAAACCCGGACCTTGGATGTAATCCTAGGCATGGATTGGTTGTCAAAGTTTGAAGGAACATTGATCTGTGCCCGCAAGTCTATTCAGCTCACCACCCGGAGCGTAAGAGGATCAAGTATGTAGCCAGCACAGCCAGATGAAGAATCAGTGCATTCTCACGGAGTTGTTCAGGAGGAAGTGCCAGTAGTGCAAGAATTTCCCGATGTGTTCCCGGAGGAATTACCAGGAATGCCACCGGACAGGGACATTGAATTTCTGATTGAGTTATTGCCCGGCACAGCCCCAATATCCAAGAGACCTTATCGGATGCCACCGAATGAGTTGAAAGAAATCAAGGATCAAATAAATGAGTTATTGGAGAAAGGATATATTCGTCCAAGCTCATCACCTTGGGGAGCCCCAGTTCTTTTGGTAGAGAAGAAGGATGGGAGCTTGAGGATGGTTGTGGATTATCGTGCATTGAACGAAGTAACCATCAAGAACAAGTACCCCCTGCCGATGATCAATGACTTGTTTGATCAGCTTGTTGGAGCCAAGGTATTCTCTAAGATCGATCTTGATCGTGGTATCATCGATTGAAGATCCGTGAAAAGGATATACCCAAAACAGCATTCACCACGGTATGGTTTATATGAGTATACCGTCATGTCATTTGGATTGACTAATGCTCCTGCATACTTCATGAATTTGATGAACAAGGTGTTCATGGAATATCTGGACAAGTTTGTCGTGGTGTTCATCGATGATATATTGATATTCTCCAAGAGCGAGGAAGAGCATAAGGAGCATTTGCGTCTAGTTCTGGAGAAACTTCGAGAACATCAGTTGTATGCCAAGTTCAGCAAATGTGAATTTTGGCTGAAGGAAGTTGGATTCCTCGGACATGTTATTTCAGGAGAAGGAATAGCAGTTGATCCCGCCAAGGTTGAATCAGTCACCGATTGGCAGTCACCCACCTCAGTCAAGGAGATCCGTAGTTTTCTCGGACTCGCAGGATATTATCGGAGGTTCATTGAGAACTTCGAAATTGCCAAGCCCATGGTGAGCTGTTGAAGAAGGAAGCCAAGTATGTTTGGACCGAGGAATGTGAAGCCAGTTTTCAGAATTGAAGAAACGGTTGGTCACAGCCCAGTGTTGATTTTGCCGGACATACACAAGGAATACCAGGTTTATTAGACGCTTCTCGTCAAGGACTCGGAGGAGTATTGATGCAGGAAGGTAAGGTTGTAGCTTATGCCTCCGCACAGCTACGGCCTCATGAGATGAACTATGCCACGCATGATTTGGAGTTAGCGGTGTAGTGCATGCACTCAAGACTGGAGACATTTCCTCATCGGAAATTGTTGTGATGTCTACACAGATCACAAGAGTTTGAAGTATATCTTCACGCAGAAGGAATTGAACCTCGAGCGGAGGAGATGGCTAGAGTTGATAAAGGACTACGACATGAGATTGCATTACCACCCGGTAAAGCTAATGTTGTAGCAGATGCTTTGAGCCGTAAGAGTTATGTGAATACTCTTACATCGGAGGATTACCCGTGAGTTAGTCGATGACCTCGTAGATCTCCGATCGAGATAGTTCCAAAGGATTTGTTGCAACTCGAAGTTCAGTCCACCTTGACCGAAAGGATTCGTGAAGCCCGGAAGTCGGACAAGGAAATTGATGAGATTAAGCAAAAGATGGAGGAAGGTAAAGCTAAAGGATTCCGTAAGGATGAACACGGAACTATATGGTTTGAAGATCGTATTTATGTGCCCAATGATCCCGAGCTTAGGAAGCTAATTCTTCAGGAGGCTCATGATTCACCGTACTCGATTCATCCCGGCAACACCAAGATGTACCTGGATTTGAAGCAAAGTTTCTGGTGGGCAGGTATGAAGAAGGATATTGCCGAGTACGTAGCAGTATGCGATGTTTGCCAACGTGTAAAGGCAGAACATCAGAAGCCAGCAGGATTACTTCAACCTTTGCCGATTCCCGATTGGAATTGGGAGAAACTTGGTATGGATTTCATCACAGGATTACCCAGGACCCGTTCAGGTTATGATTCTATCTGGGTAGTGGTTGATCGTTTGACTAAGGTAGCTCACTTCATTCCCGTGAAGACTACCTATACCAGTGCCAAGTTGGCCAACATATACATGACCAGGATCGTATGTCTGCATGGAGTTCCGAGGAAAATCGTGTCGATAGAGGAACGCAGTTTACCTCAAAGTTTTGGAAGCAGCTGCATGAAACTTTGGGTACGAGGCTGGAATTCAAGATGACTTTTCATCCGCAGATGATGGACAGACCGAGAGAGTCAATCAGATTCTCGAAGACATGTTGAGAGCTTGTGTGCTAGACTATGGGTCTAGCTGGGATGATAATTTGCCAGACGCAGAGTTCTCATACAACAACAGCTTATCAATCCATTTGAAGATGGCCCCATTCAAGCTCTATACGGAAGGAGATGTAGAACACCATTCTTTGTGGGATAATGTTGGAGATCGATCATTTTCGGTTTCGACCTTATCAAGGATTCCAAGAGAAAGTCAAGCTGATTCGAGACAGGCTCAAGATAGCACAGTCTAGATGTAAGAGTTATGCCGACAAGATGGCGCAAGGAAGTGACTTACGAAGTGGGAGACCGAGCATATCTTCGTGTGTCTCACTTCGTGGAATCAAGAGGTTTGGAGTCAAGGAAAATTAGCACCCGATTCATTGGCCCTACAAAATCCTCGAACGTCGTGGAGAAGTTGCATACAAGTTGGAATTGCGGAAGCATTGTCCGAGTTCATGATGTCTTCCATGTTTCTCACCAAGAAGTGTCATGCCGACATGGCCGATGTTCCGTTGAGAGACACAAGGCCCTAGAGGCCATACAGCTTGACAAAGGATCGACTTACAAGGAGAAACCCGTCTGTATTCTCGAGACCGCAAGCAGAGTCACCCACAGCAAGGTCATCAAATTTTGCAAGGTGCTGTGGAGTCACCACACCGAGGAAGAAGCCACCTGGGAACGCGAAGAAGACCTTCTTCGAGACCATCCGCACCTATTTGCTAGCCAACCCGAATCTCGAGGGCGAGATTCATCTTAAGGTGGGTATGTTTGTAACATCCCAAATTCCCTATTTGGAATGTTTTACAATTATAGATAAGCATCCTATGCATCCTGTTTGAATTTGAATGCCATTTGAAGTTTCTGAGAATTTTGAGTTTTGAATTTGAATTTCAAACTTGGCATGTGGGAAACATTTCAAAAACTAAGCCTGATAAATACTTGATCAAAAGTATGAGAGGAGCAAACATGACACTCCAAAAATATCAGAAGAAAACATTGCCAAAGGATTTGGATTCAAATCTGAAATTTATTTGAATTTGAAAAAAATAGATTTTTATGAAGTTTGGATTTTGCCTTTGGAAAAATGTTCAAATGAAAGGGAATATTCCCCTGATCATTTTGGTATATATATACCCTATATAAAATATTTATAGATATTGTTTTATTTTTGTTTTGTTTTATTTAAAAAATAAAGAAAAACACCCCTGGGCGCCACCAAAGCCACCCCCAGCCCAGCCCAGTGCCGCAGACCTCTGGCTCAAGCCAGCCAGGCCCACTAGGCCAACAGCCAGCCCAGCCCAGCCCCTCGCCGGCTCGCCGAAACCCCAAGCCGGCCACCCGCTCGTTCCTCCCTCTCTCTCTCATCGACCCTGGGCCCGCCTCTTCTTCCCCTTCACCACGCAACGCGACTCGCTGAGATCGCGGATCCCAAGGATCCGGATCCCGATCCGCCCGATCCTCCCGAAGCGAGCCCGAGGCCCTGGCTATAAAGCCGGAGCCCCTGCACCCCATCCCCCGAGAGCTCGCGCTGCACCTCTCTCCTCCCGCTGACGTCGCTGAACCCGAGCTCGCCGCGCCGCCATAGTCGCGCCGCCGACGCCCTAGTCCACCCCGACCACCCCGACCCCACCGAACCCTCCCGTGCTCCTCAAGATCCTCCCGACGACTCACGGAGCTCCCGACCTTCAAGCCCCGATGCACTCGCGCCGCCGAGTCCGTAAGCCACCGCATCCCCCCCGTCCGATCTTAGATGAACGGTCATGATTAGAACCCTCAAGGGGTAGGTTTTATTTAGAAAAAAACCGCCGGTCCAATCGGTTTATTTTAGGTTAGGTTTATTTTTTAGGCGGTTCATTTTAGTTAACCCTAGAGCCCGTTAGGCTATCTAACTACAGAGGCTACAAGATAGGCCCATTAGGCCTTTTTCTTTTATTTTGATTTTCTGTTTTAGCGTAATAGTTTCTGTTTTCAAAATTTATATCTTTTATTCTGTTTAATATTTTAAGATGATTCTTTTTTGTTGGATTGCAAATTTTATGTAGTTTCTGTAGAATATATATTTAGCTATGTTAAAAATAATTAAAATTGCTTTATTTTAGTTTTGGTCAGAATAGTAAATCTGCTATAACTTTAGTTAGAAAAATTATTTTTGCATGATTCTTTTGTCACCACTTTATTTTGACATTGCCAAACCCTAGAAATTAACTTGGGTATTTTAGGATTAATAAATAATTAGTTTTAGACAGAATCCTATTAAACCTAATTAATTAACTAGTTCCTGTTTTCCTAATATTTTAATTAGTAAATGAATTTATTTTTAACTTGTGATTAGTGATTCTAGGTTAGTTTCTGTCATTCTAATAGATGAACTTTTATTTATAATTAATAAAAGTTTTAAATTATTTTCTTAATAGAAATTGGATTAGGCCTAAAATGAGTTTTATAATAGCTTTTAATTAATTCTTTTTGCTCCTAATTGCTTAGTGAAACCTTTTTCGATAAGTTAACTTAAAACCATGATTAGGTTATATTAATGAAATTTTGTTATATAAAAACTATTTTAGATATTGTTTGGAGTGGGGAAAACTTGAATTGGTTTCTTTGAGTTTTCCTTTTTGATTTGGTTTTGGTTGTTTTGTTGTGTTATGTTACTTTTGTTGTTGTGTGATCCTATTGCTTTGTGCTTATTGTGTTATTGTTTGTCTCGGTAGAGTTTCCAGAGTGCGAAGCTTGCTACTACGACTCTTTAGCTTACGAGGATCATCAAGCAAGGCAAGTTTTGATCATGTTATTTCTATACCTATGTTTTGTGCATTAGTAGTTGTCACCACCCCACCATGCATGCAGTAGTGAAATCTTGAAGTCATTAAACTTGAGTAGTATCATGTGGTAGGATGAACCAATCCCTTGTTACCATGACCCGGACGTAGTAGTTATTTTGCTATGCTCGAGACGGATTTGGGATGAGTGAAATTCATAAGCAAGATGTGAGAGTCAATGATGATGACAAACCCATGGACTACAATGATCAAGATGGACTTCGAAAATCACTCTTTGGGTGGAGGACGGTTGATCGGCACCTGGAGCACCCAGTGGTGGCGGGATGCATGGAGAAGCGCCATGACATCCTGCGGAAAGCTTCACCCAGCCACGAAGAGAAGGATGGATGCCCCATGACCGAAGCTTACTGTGCAACCGCAAGCCATTATGGGCTCTGGCTGGGTTGACCCTAGTTGTGACGCTGGCTGGACGGTACTACGAGAAGTAGACGAACGGTAGGATTGGATGGGTACCGCGGTGGCTGGAAGAACTCTTTGGAAGACCCTGTTTATTAGTCCGTCTTCAAACACCATGAAGTGCGAAGACTTTAAAGGAGGAATGATTCTTGCGGGAAAGTGCGCAACCCTCTGCAGAGTTAAAGATCTAATCGATTAGCCGTGTCCCCGGTTACGGACATTTGAGCCTCTGGAACTTGGAAGTATTCGGATATCTCAACACTAAAACTAATGAATTAATTTGTGGGGTTTATGACTTAATAATTTGGGAACGAGATATTGGTTGGCGGAACCATCTCAATAACTACCAACAATTGTAGTAATTTGCAAGCAAGTCCACTGTAGTAGGATAAAATTTGCTTTTCGCAAAATGATGAAACTTAGAGCTCCACAGCCAAAATTGCATATAGAGTTAGTAACTTTATTATTGTTATTCTTCATGACTTGCCAGCTTATTCCAAAAGCTGACCTACATGGCTGCAACGTATTATGTTGCGTAGATATATTCCGATCGGGAGTGAGGCTACGCCTCGCTTGGCGATTGCCCTTTGAGTCGGATGGACTCGCTTACCTTCGACGCTCGCAGCATTAGTAGTTTATTTCTCATGAGTTGGCCTTGAGCCGAATTTATTCCCTTGTAATAAAGACTCTATATGAGAATCGTTTAATGATATTCAGGTGTGATTGAACTTTGATTACTTTATCGATGTCTTGTGAGTACCAGATGATCTTGGGATGGTATGCATACGTAGATTTGACCGATTTTGGGTCAGGTCGCTACACTTTAGGTTTAGGTCATATGTGGATGTGAGAAAGTAGTGGAGGGGTTTGGAGCATATCACTAAGCACATGAAGCAAGAGGCTCATTAAGAAACACTTCATCCCTACTTGATAGTATTGGATTTTCCTATAGACTCAATGTGATCTTGTATCACTAAAATGTAAAATGAAGAGTCTTGAGCTTGAAGCTTGAGCCAATCCTTTGTCCTTAGCACCTTGAAAGAGTTCCCACATCCTTTAGTCCATGCCACTCCATTGTTGAACTTATCTGAAACATACTAGATAAAAGTGTTAGTTCAACAAGAGATATGTTGACATTAATTACCAAAACCACCTAGGGAGCACTTGTGCTTTCAATCTCCCCCTTTTTGGTAATTGATGGCAACATACATCAAAGCTTTAGATAAAGATATAAAGAATAGCAAGTAAAGCTTTGAGAAGACATGTAACAAGCATAAGCTCCCCCTACATGTATGCAATCATGTGAATATGGAATGTAGAAGCATGTGAGAGCATAACCATGATAGAGTAGGCAATGTGTTACATGTATCTTGGCCATATGCATCAGAGCAAAGAATATTAAAGAAAGTACCTTCATGCTCATGAGTCCTTCTTGCAAACAGTATGTACATCAGCAAGAATTCCTCATACACATGAATGTGATGCATATACTTACTTTGTGGTCTTGAGTTGGCTTAGGGTGGAATGAACCCGCACAAACAAGGTAAGATAACACAGGTACATCTACTAGCCAGAGCAAACAAAAGAAACCACAAGAATACCAAGACTGGGATGACATGTAAAGAGTGAGTACTAAGTACCACATTGGATTAGACATCTCCCCAAGAGTAAAGATATGCAATGTATTTAAATGATTCCTTTCCCTTAGATGTCTTGCTCCCCCTGAATCTAGCATGAGATATTGGGAGAAGATAGGGAACAGAAAATCAGAGCTGAAAAGATATAAAAGAACAGAGCTTAATGCAAATAAGCACATATGAACATGTCTTTCCCCCAAAAAGACATGTGGCGTCTCTCCTCTTGAACACCAAGCATCTGGGATCCTTGAGAAATACTTTCTACTTGAGTATTCTCTCCCCCTGGAGATCTCTTTCTCCCCCTTAATACTCTCTCCCTTTTGGAAGAGATAAGGTTTGATGTGATCTCTCTCTCCCCCTTTGACATCAATTTCCAAGAAGGGTCTTCTGGAATTTGTTCTGAATGGGTTTTGGTCCTTGAGTCACATCACAAAGCACTGGATAAAATTGTGATGCTTGTAGAGGACAAGATTCATTGAGTGGAGCTGGATCAGAAGAAACACAGAATAAGTGGCAACCTGTTTTTCCTGTTGTGAAATCGGTGGCACCGAGCGGTATGCTTCGGTTGTACCGACAGGATTCGGTTGGACCGAAAACAACAAATCGGTGAAACCGAGTTCATCGCAGAGAAACTCTTGTCACCTCAGCTCACTAGACTAGAAAGATCTCACAGAGATTTCTAAGGAATTAACTGAATGATGTGCAATGAATTGGATGCAGGAAATGCAGAGCAAACAGAAAGAAATCTAGATGAAGTTTTTTTTGAAAGGTGAAACAAATATGCATGAGACAAATGTAAAAACACAGAAAAGAACACGAGAGAACTTCATCTAGAGATGGTCGGTGACAAAGTCACCTATGTTAGAGTATATTGACTTAGGAGTCAAGTGAGATCACTTGATCATAGGTCATACTCATCGTTTAAGCTCAAAATGGGGTTACCTTTTTCGTTTAAGCATCTTGATGTATTCATATCTTGTCGAGTTGCTTTAGCTCATGACTCGGAGTAAAGCTTCTCTAAGATGGAATAACATACCTTGGTTGGTGGTGTTGACCATGTAGTTGAACTTGTGTGGATAGCTCAAGGTTGATGTAGCTCATCAAGAGTTGGGAGCACCACTTGGAATTTGAGTCCATCTACCTACATGGGTTAGTTCTTGCAAGGAGTAGCACTTGTATATCCAAAAATGATAATCATGAAGCTCAACATAGAGTTTGTCAAAGGATATGTTTGAGTGATTTTGTGCTTCCTTGTATTCAGCCACCATAGTGTAGAGACTTGGTGATGTAGAGATTGCTCAAGATGTGAGTAGATTACAATCTCATGGAATTTGATTCCACCAAGTACCTACATGGGTTAGATAACATGCAAGATGCAAATATATCCAAGATATAATATTTTCAACATAAGAGAGATATCATGGATTAGTCATAAGCTCATGTCTTGCATGCATCCAATGGAGTTTCTACTCCAAGTTTGAAGCATCAATTATGTTCAATTCTCCTCTCAACCTGCAAAACACTTTCTCATCATGGGGTTTAGTAAATATATCCGCTAATTGCTTTTCGATGTGAACATGCTTAAGTTTAATGTCACCCTTAGCAACATGATCTCAAATGAAGTGATGACGAACTTCTATATGCTTAGTTCGAGAATTTTGTACGGGATTATGACCAATTTTGATAGCACTTTCATTGTCACAAAGCAATGGAACATGTTTCACATATATCCCATAATCTTTAAGAGTTTGGGTCATCCAAAGTAATTGAGCACAACATGAACCAACGACAATGTACTCCACTTTGGCTGTAGATAAGGATACCGAGTTTTGTTTCTTGGAGGACCAAGACACAAGAGATCTACCAAGAAATTGACAAGTACCCCAAGTGGACTTTCTATCAACCTTGTCACCGGCATAGTCCGAGTCGGAGTAGCCAACAAGATCGAAAGAGGCCCTCTTAGGATACCAAATGCCAAAATTTGGTGTATGAATTAAGTATCTCACTATCCTTTTCACGGCCTTAATGTAGCGACCCGACCTCAGACGGTCAAGCCTCTGTGTTATTCTTGTGCCATCCTCGGATCAAGATCTTTGGCACACACACAAAGACATCAATGTATATATCAAAGTGCAATCACATGTATAAATAATGTAAAATGATATATACCTCATAATACTCAGCGGAAACAATCAAACGGTGTGGAGTCCCATCAACGCCATCGGCAGGTTGAGTGTAGACCGTAACCTGCATCGTAATCTTACTCGTCGGAAGAAAATATCTGCAACATGATACGTTGCAGCCGTGTAGGTTAGTACATTGAATGTACCGGCAAGATCACAACATGAATAAACAGATGGTAAAACTATACTATATGCAATTTGGCTTTGTGGCTCAGATCTGAGTTTTGTTTGCGTAAAAGCTGATTTTATTTTCCCTACATCAAAGGAATAAATGAAGTCTGTACTATGGAGTTTTCTATCATGACATGGTTCCGCCAACCGATGTCTCATAGCCCAAAATCATCATATGTTGCCCACAATTAAGTTATCAATCCGGTGTTGAGAGTTCCGAGATAGATCCAAGTCCAGATGCTCAAATTGTCCGTAATCGGGACACGGCTAATCGATTAGGTTTAAAACCTCTGCAGAGGTTTGTACACTTTACCCGCAAGATTCGATCCTCTTTTACGTTCTCGCACTTCGAGTGTTTGAGAACAAGATGACCAAACATAGTCTTCCAAAGAGTTCCTCTGACCACTGTCCGGTACCCATCCATCCTACCGCAGTTCTACATCTGCTAGCACCGTCCCAGCCAGAGTCACAACTAAGGTCAACCAAGCCAGAGCCCATAATGACTTGCGGTTGCACAGGTAAGCTTCAGGCGTGAAGTATTCTTCCGTCTCTTTGAGTATGGGTGAAGCTTTCGCAAGATGTCATGGCGCTTCTCCATGCATCCCGCCAACCACTGGGTTCTCCAGGTGCCCACAACAAATCCTTCACCCAAGAGTGTGTATTGAAATCCTGTCTCGAGTCTTGAAGTCTTGAGGTCTTGAAGATGCAGTCCTTGCAGATTCCATCATGGAGTTGTCGTCATTGACGTATAATCCTCCATTCTCACACCACTCCCGTGCACTCATACCAAACCCCGTCTACTATAGCGTAGCATTAAAAGAAATAACGTCCCGGGCTTGGTAACAGGGTGATGGGTTCCTACCTCATGCATACTACTCAACTACAAGGATTCAATAACACTACTGAGGGGTGGTTGCAAATGTGCCACTAAATGCATTAAAACATAGGTAAGAAAAGCATGGTCAAAGTGAACTTGCCTGGTTGACGATCTTCGAAAAAAAACTAGGGTTTCGTAGTAGCAATCTTCGCACTCCGGAAATTCTACCGAGGCAAACAATAACTATAATAAGCACATAGCAATAGGATCACATAACACAACATAACAAAAGTAACATAACACAACAAAGCAACCAAAACCAAATCCAAAAGAAAAACTCAAAGAAAGGCCACTCAAAGTTTTTCCTACTTCAAATAATAACTAAAAGTAGTTTTATATAATAAAAATTTCTTAATATAACCTAATCATGGTTTTAAGTTAACTTAACAGAAAATATTTCATTAAGCAACTAGGAGCAAAAAGAATTAAATAAAAATCTATTATGAAACTCCCGGAATAAGCAAAACAAGCTTTAATTCAAATCTGATCTAACTCAATTTTTATAAATCCAAACATAGACAAATTATATATTTTTGGAAACTACAAGAAAATTGTGATCTAACGCAAAAAGAATCAGCATCATTGGACTTCTAGATCAAAAGTTATAGGCCAAACAAGAACGGAACTAAATCTGTTACGGAAATAAATCTGAAAACGAAAACGGAGTTACCTGTACGTGAGGCAGAGATGGTAGGAAGGAGACGGCGATGTGGAGGGCTGCTCCGGCGAGGGGCGAGGTCGCCAAGCAGGGTGGGGGTGGCGGAGGAGGGGTCGGCGCTGGGGAGGTTCCAGGAGAGCTCTGGTGAGCGTTCTAGGCAGGAAAAGGAGGACGGTGGCGAGAAGGCTACGGGCAGGGGGGCGTGGTGATGGGAAAAATGGAACGAGGAGAGGAGGGGTTTTATAGGCGGTCTCGGGAGGCGTTGGGATGGAAAGACGAGGAGATCGGGAAGGTGGAGATTCCTGTCTCCATGGATATGGAAAGCTTTGTAACGTGAGAGGAAACAGAGGAAGGAGATGATCTCTTGTTGGGCTAGAATAGGAAAGTGCTTAATGGGCCAGCAGGTTTTTCCTAATAAAACGATTCCATTCCTATTTTTAAAATTAGGAAACTAAAACAATAAAAGGAAATCAAATCAATTGAATAAAGAGTTTTATATACTAAAATTATCAGAAAAATAAAATGTAGATGATGAGCATTATTCCACGGCCAAAATAAAAACTTAAAAAATGTTTTTCGGAAATTCCTAAAGGCTTTATTTCTTTTTGCAAATAATTTTTAGATAAAAACTTTGGTTTTTCTTGGCTCAATATTTTCAAAAATGCCCTGATTTTGGAGGGTCATTTTCCTCCGCTCTTTCTTGCTTGCAAGAATTTATTTTCGGGTATTTCTCGGGAAGAAAATAGAGAAACAAGTGCAAATATTTGAAAGAATTAAATTTCAAAACTCCGCTCAAATTCTTCATAGTTAAAGAAGTCATGTCATCTTCTCTCATTGATTTTAATAGGATGAATTTGAATTTACCGGAGAAGGGAAAGTCATTTTATTCCTCTCTTTCAAAAGTTTTTGAAAAGGTTCAAATTTCACTCAAGTTTAATTCACTCAAGCAAACAAACAAACAATTCAATTAATTATATTAACATTCCAAAATTTGGGATGTTACAAACCTACTACACTTAAAATGAATCTCGTCCTCGAGATTCAAGAGGCTAGCAAGAAAAGGTTAGGGTTGGGGTCTTCTAGCAAATGTCTTGGTCGAAGGTCGGGGTGCTACCACACTTAAAAACAAGGTCATGGTTCCAATAAACTCAGATATTTCCTCTGGAGGGCTGACAATGTATGTCTCTTCACATATCTTACAATAGCTCCTTCATTAAAGCTCTTACATCGAAGCATAGAGTTTTCCTCAAAAGCTTGGGTCGGTTCGTCAAAGTTGAAGTTAAATCGAGACCGGATCTTCTTAGCTGATGGGTCTGTGTCCATTCTAAACAACTATCGAAACACTCATGGTGGTCTACAATTTATGGTTTTCTCCTGCAGAAAACGGGTCAGGTTGAACCTCACCGTATAACCTACGTTTGCAACGGTTGCTGTAATGGGGTTCCATCGTCCTACCATTTTATGGTTTTATGGCTTATCGCGTCGACACTCTTCTAAGTTTTTCAAGGCTCTCGATTTTCCATCAACATATGATAGTTCATGATAGAAGTCTCGGTATGGGGCCAATCCATCCGTGCATTTGAACCATTACCACATACGTAAATATCGAATCACGTATTCTAACACTTGGGCATTCTCACCAGCATTACAGAAATTTCTCTTGTTCCCGAACTGGTTTCGAGTAAATCCATGGTTTCTGCAAGCCAAACAAAACATCTATCGTTACTTCACCACTCTTAGGTTTTTGCATAACCTCCTACGGAACGTATGCTGATTGGACTGCTGATTCCTCCAATTTATTCCTTTTATCAAGGTTACATCAGTTCCTTCTCAAAATCCTGGGCCTGTGGGTTATGGCCCACTACAACACTAGTGCAGCTTTAACTCATCCTTGGAGTAACTCTCTTGTTCCATATTACACCTCCTTTAAATCCAGTAGTACTCTGTTTCTTCATCATATAAAAAGCAAAATTCCAACTTATTTTGTCCAACTTCCTTCTATGGACCATCATGGATAACACATTTCTTTCTTCATTGATCCTGTGGTTTTACGGAGTACTATGACCAAAATAAATGCACAAGTTTATCCATAACATCTCATTATTCTCATATCAATCTTTCATTACATCCTTAATCATTTTTCGTGAATCCAAATTCCAAAAAGTTTATTACAAATGCTGCCACCCACATGGTTCGGTATGGTCAGACATTACTTCCAACTTTATTCATTTTTCCTCCTTGAGGATCCTTCAGTCCCACTGGAATTGGGCGACATGTGCCTTGAATTCTTCGATCTTCTGTTTCATTGTGGTGGCCTTGAGCTTCACCTCCATCATCTCAGTATGCACTTCGCTTAGGTATTCCTGAGTATAACGGAGTCTTGCTTCTAGTATTTCTCGATCCGACGTATGGCTTCCATGGCTGCTTCACGAACAGCATCGAAGAAAGTTGCTTGTGGCACACGTGAAATGAAAAGTACTGCCCCATCATTTTGGGCAAACTCTGCAGTTATGGAACAGAAATGATGCTCGTAATTAAGGTACTTATCTCTGGGGCATACATTCATATCATCCAAACAGAACTTCAAACTCAATTTCCAATTTCCTGTTTATGCATCACAACTCACTTTCTTCCATGTTCATCAAAATATTAATTTCCAAGATAAAACATGGCAACTCCTTAAAGCTTTTCAGCATGTGACATTACAACTTTATTGAGTCATGAACTATTACAAACTCGAGAAATCTATTACATAACTCAACTCATTGAGCTCATGAAAAGGAAATTGCTTTCTACTACTCTTATTATCCATATCAAAATTCCAACTACTCAACTCCAGCTTTCATCTTGTCGGGACATTTAATAGCATAATGTCCTGCCTCCTTGCAGCGAAAACAAATGACTTCCGACATGTCTCGGGCTTCTTTGTGATTATTCGGGCTCCTTGGATTCTTGGCTTCTTTTCCGGCATTTACTAGCGTAATGACCTAAATCCTTGCACCTGTAACAGGTGATA
Source organism: Aegilops longissima (assembly GCA_021605205.1). Lineage (NCBI taxonomy): Eukaryota > Viridiplantae > Streptophyta > Magnoliopsida > Poales > Poaceae > Aegilops > Aegilops longissima. Next base: position 369,704,023 of record CM038679.1, on the reverse strand, counting down.
TGACTCAAGTCCTTCTCTGCAAAAATTGTGTTGCTCTCGGGTTGCCTTCCTTTTCTCTCCTGGATTTCTCTGTAATGATCGAGTTTCTATCTCCGGGGTCAAACTTCACTTCTGCTTGTCGGAAATATCCTGGATACTCCTTTCTTTCCTTGGTGCAATCTGTGAAAATGTCCTTCTTCTCCACATGAATAGCGAGGCATTGAGTAAAATCTGTTGAGACCTTCTCCATCCGGTCTTCAACACTTTCATCATTCTTGGTTCTTCTAGATCTTCCTTGAGGGCTTCTTTCATTCCATCTTCCTGGTTCGAATAGTTTGTTGCACCGTGGAGTAAATGTGACTTCGACCGGTAGTGGGTGGTTCCTTCACACAGGAAGCAAGTCACCAGCTAGTTGGGCATTCCTCGGTGGGTGTTTCTCCTCACAATGAGGGCATCCATCTTTGTGTCCTCCTGGGTGTGTCCTATTTCTCCGCAAATCTTGCAGGCACAAGGTTTACTTCTTGGTGCATCATTGTGTTTCCGGATAAGACGTGATTTCAACAGGTCTTCTTGAATTCCTCCCAAGTTCTTGCTCCATTAAATCCTGTATGGCTTGATGCATGTTCCACCAGGTTGCAGCACTTTACGTAAAGTAATCAAGAGCGATTGGACCTCATACTTCCTTGAAACCAAATTGCTCCCAAGTGGGTTTCCATGTTCGATCCATAGCTCGCCTCGGGCTGAGTCTTGGTCCGAGAATATCAGTCCAACTTCATTCATCATCTATGGGGTTCAAGGGTTTTAGGGTGAGATGAGAGAGAGGTGGGGAGGGATATACACACAATACAAACAATAGTTTTTGAAGAAACAGGTTTTATTTTGGGGCTGTCGGAAAACATCAAACAAATGACAGCTCACAAATCATCGCTTCTAACGTAGGTGTATAACAGGGGTTTGGTCTTCTAAAGGTCTAATAATTCTTCAGATCCTTTCAAGTCTTCGGAGTCTTCAACTGTTCTAGCTTCTAATACATGGTGAAATCCTCTTTACTCTGAAGGGGCCATCAGTTCTCCGATATCAAATCCTTCTTGGAGCGTCTTCAGTTGATCCTCCGGGTGATCAAAGGATAAGGGGTATATTCTAACTATTTGAGGTGAGAGGGTCTATTTGATAAAATCAGAAAAGATGAGAAGTAAGAGTCTTTATGTAAATAAAGTTTTTGAGATATCCTGTCCAAGGGGCTTTCCAATTTCTAGGGTCACGTCCTACAGTCAACATGTGCTCTGATACCATCTCTGTAGCGACCCGACCTCGACGGTCAAGCCTCGTTATCGTGTGCCATCCTCGGATCAAGATGTTGGCACACACAAGACATCAATGTATATATCAAAGTGCAATCACATGTATAAATAATGTAAAATGATATATACCTCATAATACTCAGCGGAAACAATCAAACGGGTGTGGAGTCCCATCAACGCCATCGGCAGGTTGAGTGTAGACCGTAACCCTGTACCGTAATCTTACTCGTCGGAAGAAAATATCTGCAACATGATACGTTGCAGCCGTGTAGGTTAGTACATTGAATGTACCGGCAAGATCACAACATGAATAAACAGATGGTAAAACTATACTATATGCAATTTGGCTTTGTGGCTCAGATCTGAGTTTTGTTTATGTAAAAGCTGATTTTATTTTCCCTACATCAAAGGAATAAATGAAGTCTGTACTATGGAGTTTTCTATCATGACATGGTTCCGCCAACCGATGTCTCATAGCCCAAAATCATCATATGTTGCCCACAATTAAGTTATCAATCCGTGTTGAGAGTTCCGAGATAGATCCAAGTCCAGATGCTTAAATTGTCCGTAATCGGGACACGGCTAATCGATTAGGTTTAAACCTCTGCAGAGGTTTGTACACTTTACCCGCAAGATTCGATCCTCTTTTACGTTCTCGCACTTCGAGTGTTTGAGAACAAGATGACCAAACATAGTCTTCCAAAGAGTTCCTCCGACCACCGTCCGTACCCATCCATCCTACCGCAGTTCTACATCTGCTAGCACCGTCCCAGCCAGAGTCACAACTAAGGTCAACCAAGCCAGAGCCCATAATGACTTGCGGTTGCACAGGTAAGCTTCCGGGCGTGAAGTATTCTTCCGTCTCTTTGAGTCTGGGTGAAGCTTTCCGCAAGATGTCATGGCGCTTCTCCATGCATCCCGGCCAACCACTGGGTTCTCCAGGGTGCCCGTCAACCGTCCTTCACCCAGTAGTGTGTATTGAAATCCTGTCTCGAGTCTTGAAGTCTTGAGGTCTTGAAGATGCAGTCCTTGCAGATTCCATCATGGAGTTGTCGTCATTGACGTATAATCCTCCATTCTCACACCACTCCCGTGCACTCATACCAAACCCCGTCTACTATAGCGTAGCATTAAAAGAAATAACGTCCCGGGCTTGGTAACAGGGTGATGGGTTCCTACCTCATGCATACTACTCAACTACAAGGATTCAATAACACTACTGAGGGGTGGTTGCAAAGGTGCCACTAAATGCATTAAAACATAGGTAAGAAAAGCATGGTCAAAGTGAACTTGCTCGGTTGACGATCTTGAAAAAAACTAGGGTTTCGTAGTAGCAATCTTCGCACTCCGGAAATTCTACCGAGGCAAACAATAACTATAATAAGCACATAGCAATAGGATCACATAACACAACATAACAAAAGTAACATAACACAACAAAGCAACAAAACCAAATCCAAAAGAAAAACTCAAAGAAAGGCCACTCAAAGTTTTTCCTACTTCAAATAATAACTAAAAGTAGTTTTATATAATAAAATTTCTTAATATAACCTAATCATGGTTTTAAGTTAACTTAACAGAAAATATTTCATTAAGCAACTAGGAGCAAAAAGAATTAAATAAAATCTATTATGAAACTCCCGAATAAGCAAAACAAGCTTTAATTCAAATCTGATCTAACTCAATTTTATAAATCCAAACATAGACAAATTATATATTTTGGAAACTACAAGAAAATTGTGATCTAACGCAAAAAGAATCAGCATCATTGGACTTCTAGATCAAAAGTTATAGGCCAAACAAGAACGGAACTAAATCTGTTACGGAAATAAATCTGAAAACGAAAACGGAGTTACCTGTACGTGAGGCAGAGATGGTAGGAAGGAGACGGCGATGTGGAGGGCTGCTCGGCGGGGCGAGGTCGCTTGGCGAGGTGGGGGTGGCGGAGGAGGGGTCGGCGCTTGGGGAGGTTCCAGGAGAGCTCCTGGTGAGCGTTTCTAGGCAGGAAAAGGAGGACGGTGGCGAGAAGGCTACGGGCAGGGAGGGGGCGTGGTGATGGGAAAAATGGAACGAGGAGAGGGAAGGGGTTTTATAGGCGGTCTCGGGAGGCGTTGGGATGGAAAGACGAGGGAGATCGGGAAGGTGGAGATTCCTGTCTCCATGGATATGGAAAGCTTCTGTAATGTGAGAGGAAACAGAGGAAGGAGATGATCTCTTGTTGGGCTAGAATAGGAAAGTGCTTAATGGGCCAGCAGGTTTTTCCTAATAAAAACGATTCCATTCCTATTTTTAAAATTAGGAAACTAAAACAATAAAAAGGAAATCAAATCAATTCGAATAAAGAGTTTTATATACTAAAATTATCAGAAAAATAAAATGTAGATGATGAGCATTATTCCACGGCCAAAATAAAAACTTAAAAAAATGTTTTTGGAAATTCCTAAAGGCTTTATTTCTTTTTGCAAATAATTTTAGATAAAAACTTTGGTTTTTCTTGGCTCAAATATTTTCAAAATGCCCCTGATTTTGGAGGGTCATTTTCCTCCGCTCTTTCTTGCTTGCAAGAATTTATTTTCGGGTATTTCTCGGGAAGAAAAATAGAGAAACAAGTGCAAATATTTGAAAGAATTAAATTTCAAAACTCCGTTCAAATTCTTCATAGTTGAAGAAGTCATGTCATCTTCTCTCATTGATTTTAATAGGATGAATTTGAATTTACCGGAGAAGGGGAAAGTCATTTTATTCCCTCTCTTTCAAAAGTTTTTGAAAAGGTTCAAATTTCACTCAAGTTTAATTCACTCAAGCAAACAAACAAACAATTCAATTAATTATATTAACATTCCAAAATTTGGGATGTTACACTTAAGATGAAAGAATAGTTTTCACAAAAGTAAGCTAAACGAGTTTTAGAGCGAGTGATTCTCCCGGTTTGAATATCATTGTAGATTTGCTCGACGAGATGGTCTTTAGCAATTCTTGCTCAAACTCGTGAGAGATTTTGCTTGGGTCTTGGTTGAACATCTTCTTCATCTTGTTCTTCTTCTTCTTGATCATCTTCATTGTTGGCGTAGTCGTTTTCTTGTCGTGCTGGAGAAGGAGGTTGTTGACGTTCGTGATGTTCTTCCTCGTTTTCTTCATCTTGGTGTGTTCCACTTTTGGATGCTTCCGTATCAACTCTTGGTTCACCTTGTCGTGAAGTAGAAGCTTCTACTTGGACAGACGAGGTACTCTCCTTCACCTCCGTTGGACGGACCTTGCCAATAGACAAGTCTTGGATTGCTTCCGAAGGGTCTTTGTCTCCTACATCAATTGGCAACTGCTCTACTTGCGAGCCGTTAGATTCATCAAACTTCACATCTACCGTCTCTTCAACCTTTCGGGTGAAATTGTTGTAGACACGGTAAGTGTGAGAGTTTGAGCCATAACCTAGTAGGAAACCTTCATGAGACTTAGGAGCAAATTTTGAACGACGATGCTTATCAAGAATGTAGCACTTTGAGCGAAATACTCGAAAGTATCCAACTTGGGGTTTGTTACCTGTGAGGAGCTCGTATGCCATCTTGTCGAGTAGCTTGTGAAGATACAAGCGATTTGTTGCATGACAAGCTGTCTCAACCGCTTCGCCTAAAAAGTGCTTGACGTCTTGTACTCATCAAGCATCGTTCTCGCCATTTCGATGAGCGTCTGATTCTTTCTCTCAACAACTCCATTTTGTTGAGGTGTGTATGTAGCCGACAACTCGTGTGAAATCCCCTCTTCGTCAAGAAAGGTGTCCACATTTGCGTTCTTGAACTCCGTTCCGTTGTCGCTGCCAACCTTCTTGATCTTCACTTCAAATTGATTTTGGGCCTTCCTAGCAAAGTTTTTGAAGATCTTTTGGACCTGTGATTTATCATCGAGAAAGAACACCCACGTAAATCTTGAAAAATCATCAACTATAACTAGACCAAAAGAATTTCCACCGAGACTTTTGTAAGCGTTGGGACCAAAGAGATCCATATGAAGTAGCTCGAGTGGCCTCCTTGTGGTCATGATGTTCTTCATGGGATGCCTTCCTCCAACCTGTTTACCTGCTTGACAAGCACTGCACAGTCTATCCTTATCAAATATGACATCGTTAACTCCAAGGATATGATTTCCTTTAATAAGGTTGTCAAGAATTCTCATGCCAACGTGACCTAGTCGTCTATGCCATAACCAACCTTTTGAGGATTTAGCAATGAAGCAAGTTTTAGGTTGTGCCTTCTTAGAGAAATCAACAATGTAAAGATCACCTCTACGTATACCGGTAAAGACCATTTTATGATTGTCTCGACGAAACACTTGGCAATCTACTTCAGCAAATAGGACATTGAAACTGAAATCAGCAACTCTAGATACTGAAAGTAAGTTGTAGCCAAGAGATTCAACGAGCATGACATTCTGAATGGAGCTATCATGTGAGATGGCCACCTTACCGAGGCCAACCACCTTACCCTTTGAGTTGTCACCGAAAGTAACATACTTTTGAGGACTATCATTTTCAGCAAGCTCACGAAACATGTCTTTATCTCCGGTCATGTGATCGGTACATCCACTGTCAAGAACCCATTCCTTTCCTCCTGACACATATCCCCGAAGATTTGCCATAAGACCAAAATGTCTCATTGCATCATCAAGATCAAAGTCACTATTATCATCCTCATCATAGTATCCATGTTCAACATCGTCATGTGGTGGATCAAGTCCTAGAGAGGGTAATTCGTTAGAGTGAGTTTGACAATGATCTTGCTTATGAATTCTTATAGCTTCGGAAATAATATCACCAATAATTTCAACATCTCCTTTGGCACGCATAAGGTCGGTAAGTTCAAATAGACGATCACCAAACATAGGATCACTAGTATTCATCTTACTCAAGGCAATAGACTTATAGAGAATTTCATCTAGATTTTTCAAGGAATAATTTGGAAACCGTTCCTCAAGAAATTTCCATATAGTGTAGGCACACTCAAGAGTAGGCAAGATTCTAATTAAGTTTCTAGGAAAGCCTCTAGTGATGAGATTAACAACTCTAAGGTTCCTAATCATGTCAATGGATTCATCAAGGGTAGGATGCATAGGATCAACATGAGGTGCACAAGGGCTAGCAATGTACTTGTTCAATTGATATTGATTGAAAATTACAAGCATCTAATTTTTCCACTCATGAAAATACTCTCCATCAAGGATAGGCACTCTATGTCTAAGACTCCCCAAAGTAGACTCATCCATCTTCTTCCAATGGTGATTAAACCAAGGCAATGGAGACCAATGCTTTGATACCACTTGTAGGATCTTGAGAAGAGGTGTCTAGAGGGGGGGTGATTAGACACTAAGTATCAAAGTTGCAGTTTTTAACTTCTTTTAGGTTTAAGTGGAGTTTAGGCACAAGTTTAACATTCTCAATACATAACAAGCAAGCATGCAAAGAGTATATAGGCAGCAGAAAATAAAGCATGCAACTTGCAAGAATGTAAAGGGAAGGGTTTGGAGGATTCAAACGTAATTGGAGACACAGATGTTTTTGTCGTGGTTCCGATAGGTGGTGCTATCGTACATCCACGTTGATGGATACTTCAACCAACGAAGGGTAACGGTTGCGTGAGTCCATGGAGGGCTCCACCCACGAAGGGTCCACGAAGAAACAACCTTGTCTATCCCACCATGGCCGTCGCCCACGAAGGACTTGCCTCACTAGCGGTAGATCTTCACGAAGTAGGCGATCTCCTTGCCCTTACAAACTCCTTGGTTCAACTCCACAATCTTGTCGGAGGCTCCCAAGTGACACCTAGCCAATCTAGGAGACACCACTCTCCAAGAAGTAACAAATGGTGTGTTGATGATGAACTCCTTGCTCTTGTGCTTCAAATGATAGTCTCCCCAACACTCAACTCTCTCTCACAGGATTTGGATTTGGTGGAAAGAAGATTTGAGTGGAAAGCAACTTGGGGAAGGCTAGAGATCAAGATTCATATGGTTGGAATGGAATATCTTGGCCTCAACACATGAGTAGGTGGTTCTCTCTCAGAACTGGTAAGTTGAAAGTGTAGGTTTGTTCTGATGGCTCTCTCTACGAATAAAGAGGAGGTGGAGGGGTATATATAGCCTCCACACAAAATCTAACCGTTACACACAATTTACCAAACTCGGTGGGACCGAATCATAAAACTCGGTCGACCGATTTAGTAAACCTAGTGACCATTAGGGTTTTCGTGGACTGGCATGCAACTCGGTAGGACCGATATGGTTAGGGTTAGGCATAACGTAATCTCGGTGAAAACGATTACACAAACTCGGTGAGACCGATTTTGTAATTAGCTAACGGAGAGTTGGCCTGTAAACTCGGTGGGACTGATTACTCAAACTCGGTGGGACCGATTTTGGTAATAAGTTAACCAGAGAGTTTGCATTGTAATCTCGGTAGTACCGATTACAAAAACTCGGTGAGACCGATTTTGGTAATGGACATACACAGAGAGATTACAATCCCATCTCGGTGAGACCAAGATCCCTATCGGTGAAACCGATTTGCCTAGGGTTTGTGGGAGTGGCTATGACATTTGAACTCGGTGGCGCCGGATAGAAAGAATCGGTAGGGCCGAGTTTGACTTTAGGTTTAGGTCATATGTGGATGTGAGAAAGTAGTGGAGGGTTTTGGAGCATATCACTAAGCACATGAAGCAAGAGGCTCATTAAGCAACACTTCATCCCTCCTTGATAGTATTGGCTTTTCCTATAGACTCAGTGTGATCTTGGATCACTAAAATGTAAAATGAAGAGTCTTGAGCTTGAAGCTTGAAGCTTGAGCCAATCCTTTGTCCTTACCACCTTGAAAGAGTTCCCACATCCTTTAGTCCATGCCACTCCATTGTTGAACTTATCTGAAACATACTAGATAAAAGTGTTAGTCCAACAAGAGATATGTTGACATTAATTACCAAAACCACCTAGGGAGCACTTGTGCTTTCACCTTCACGCATGTTTGTGGCGCTTAATACTTTCGTAAGCCGCCATCGCTATATACTTCCAGCTTATGTTGATCTTTCCTTGATGTTAAAAACTTTTCTTGCTTTGTCCTGCGTATAAAACAAAAAAGAATTCCCTTGGCGACTAATCGCATCCGGGGTCACATAAAGTATTGATAACCCGGAGTACGAATCAAAACATCATAGAAAGGTCGGCTTATGATTATAATCACAATAGCATACCTCCGATCTTTTTGGTATTCTCACCGGCTTATGTGACCCAAATCATGATAGTGAGTTTAACTCCTGAAAATTGGCACATATGATGTTCACCTGGCCCTTAATAACATTTATGCCTTACAAAGTATAATGAATAATAAACTGAATTTAAAAAGGCCTCTGATTCGAATACGATCAGTGAACCGTTCCAAAGGGGTTAAGCTAAGATTCGGATACGATCATATAGCCCCCAGTGGCTTTGGCGATGACGATTGGGTATCGAACAGCTATGTTCTCTTTGGTTTGAATACGACCTATGTTTGAACAGGAAGCCCCCAAGTGACCATGAGAGTTGTTTAATGATTTTGATTCGAATACGATCCACGTCAGACCCAAAGGGGTTAAGCTATGATTCAAATATGATCAAGAAGCCCCCAAGTGGGTTTGGCAGTATGCCGATCAATTGGGTATCGACAGCTATGTTCTCTTTGGTTCGAATACGACCTATGTTTGAACAGGAAGCCCCCAAGTGACCATGGCTAGATTCAGATATGATCATAAGCCGGGCCAAAGGGAAAGCCGGATTCAGATATGATTCGCTCCCTGTTGGTTGTTTCCACCACCTGGTAAAGAAGATATATAAACCTTTGAGGGTGAAAAGAGAAGAGGTCCTGCTTTATTGCTTTATATAATATATACATTGCCAAAAAAGAATATATATGTATATATGTATATTGAGAGCCGGCGGCTCAAGTATAGTAAGGCCGAAGATGAGCTATGTTCCACGGCCGGCGGGTCTCTTCCTCCGACTTACATGAGTCTTTGTGCTCTCGAACATCGATGAGGTAGTATGACCCGTTGTTCAGATTTTTAATGACCATAAAGGGTCCTTCTCAAGGAGGGGATAGCTTGTGCATATCAGACTGATCCTGGATGAGCCGGAGCACTAAGTCGCCTTCCTGAAAGGCTCTGCTTCTAACCCGGCAGCTGTGATAGCGGCATAGGTCTTGCTGGTAAATCGCCGAGCGGGCTATTGCCAAGTCTCGCTCCTCATCCAACAAGTCAAGTGCATCCTGACGAGCTTTTTCGTTACCAGCCTCAACGTAAGCCGCCACGCGGGGTGAGTCGTGCCGGATGTCACTTGGCAGAACTGCCTCTGCTCCATACACCATGAAGAAAGGTGTATAACTTGTAGATCTGTTAGCGTTGTATTGATGCTCCATAGTACAGTGGGTAGCTCCTCCACCCAACAACCCAGAGTTCGCTGTAGGGGGACCAAGAGCCGGGGTTTGATGCCCCTCAAGATCTCTTGATTAGCTCTCTCTGCTTGACCATTAGATTGAGGGTGAGCAACCGCCGAAACATCAAGCCGGATATGTTCTCGTTGACAGAACTCTTCCATGGAACCCTTGGAGAGATTAGTACCATTATCAGTTATGATGTTGTGTGGAAACCCAAAACGAAAGATCACCTTTTTCATGAACTGAACCGCTGTGGCTGCATCACACTTACTAACCCGCTCTGCCTCCACCCACTTTGTGAATTTATCCACTGCCACCAAGAGGTGTGTCTTTTTATCTTTAGACCTCTTGAAAGGTCCAACCATGTCAAGCCCCCAGACTGCAAACGGCCAAGTAATTGGAATCATCCTCAACTCTTGAGCTGGCACATCAGCTCGTCGTGAGAATTTTTGACATCCGTCACATTTGCTGACCAGATCCTCCGCATCAGCATGAGCCGTCAGCCAATAGAAACCATGAAGGAAAGCCTTGGCAACCTCTTGAGCCGGCATGATGACCACAATCTCCTTCATGGATCTCACGAAGTATCTCCTGACCCTCCGCAGGTGACACACAACGTAGAAACGCCCCAGTAACACTGAGGTGATGCAATTCGCCATGAACAATTCTCATAGATTTGGATCGCCTGATAACTTGTCTTGCCAAGGTCTCATCCTCAGGCAACTCTCCCCGGGTCATATAGGCCAAATATGGGACTGTCCAATCTGGGATAGCGTGGAGAGCTGCCACCAACTGTGCCTCCGGGTCTGGCACTGCTAGTTCTTCCTCTGTAGGCACTTTGGTAGAAGGGTTATGTAAAACATCAAGAAAGGTGTTAGGCGGCACCGGCTTACGCTGAGATCCCAGCCGCCTTAAAGCATCAGCCGCCTCATTCTTCCTCCGATCAATGTGCTCCACTTGATAACCTTTGAAGTGTCCAGCCACAGCATCAACTTCACGACGATAAGCCGCCATAAGGGGATCCTTGGAGTCCCACGTGGCTGCCACCTGTTGAGCTACGAGGTCTGAATCGCCCAAGCACCTTACCCGGCTCAAATTCATCTCTTTGGCCATCCGGAGACCATGGAGTAAGGCCTCGTACTCAGCTGCATTATTAGTACAGCGAAACATAAGCCGGAGCACATAACAAAATTTGTCACCTCGAGGGGAAGTTAAAACAACTCCAGCCCCCGAGCCTTGCAACTGCCTGGACCCATCAAAGTGAATAGTCCAATATGTGTTATCTGGCTTCTCCTCAGGTGCCTGCAACTCTGTCCAATCATTGATAAAATCCACCGGGGCTTGAGACTTGATAGCAGTCCGAGGCATGTATTTCAAACCATGGGGTCCAAGCTCAATGGCCCACTTGGCGACTCGTCCTGTGGCCTCTCTATTCTGTATGATATCTCCTAAGGGGGCAGAGCTTACCACAGTGATAGGATGACCTTGGAAGTACTGCTTCAGCTTTCGGCTTGCCATAAACACTCCGTAAACAAGTTTCTGCCAATGTGGATACCTTTGCTTGGACTCAATGAGCACCTCACTGATGTAGTAAACCGGCCGTTGAATCGGATGCTCCTTGCCAGCCTCCTTGCGCTCCACCACGATGGCCACACTGACGGCTCGGGCGTTAGCAGCCACATATAACAGCAATGGCTCTCTATCAATGGGAGCAGCAAGGACCGGCGGCTCAGACAACTGCCGCTTTAAATCCTCAAAGGCAGCGTCAGCAGCATCACTCCAGACAAAAGCATCGGTTTTCTTCATCATCTGATATGGCGGTAGGGCCTTCTCACCTAACCGGCTTATGAACCGGCTTAGAGCGGCAACACAACCCGCCAGTCGTTGAACATCATTGATGCATGCCGGTTTGGCCAAGGAGGTGATCGCCTTGATCTTCTCCGGGTTAGCTTCAATGCCTCTGTTTGAGACCAGGAAACCCAGAAGCTTGTCTGCAGGTACACCAAACACACACTTTTCCGGGTTAAGCATCATCTTATAAACCCGGAGATTATCAAAGGTCTCCTTTAAATCAGATATCAAGGTTTCCTTCTCCCTGGATTTCACCACAATGTCATCCACATAAGCGTGAACATTGCGCCCAATTTGAGTGCGGAGACAGTTTTGTACACATCTCTGATAAGTCGCCTGGGCACTCTTGAGCCCAAATGGCATAGCTACATAGCAGAAGGCTCCAAACGGAGTGATGAAAGTCGTCTTCTCCTGGTCCTTAACTGCCATTTTGATCTGATGATAGACAGAGTAAGCGTCCAAAAAGCTCAATCACTCGCAACCCGCCGTAGCATCGATGATTTGATCAATACGGGGAAGGGCAAAGGGATCAACTGGACAAGCCTTATTTAAGTCCGTGTAATCCACACACATCCGCCAAGTGCCGTTCTTCTTGAGTACCAGCACCGGGTTAGCCAACCACTCCGGGTGAAAAACTTCCACGATGAACCCATCCGCTAAGAGCAGGGCGACCTCTTCCCCAATAGCTTTCCGTCTTTCCTCATTGAACCGTCGAAGAAATTGCCTGACCGGCTTATACTTTGGATCAATATTAAGAGTGTGCTCAGCGAGTTCTCTCGGGACACCCGACATGTTAGAAGGTTTCCATGCAAAGATGTCCGGTTCTCACGGATGAACTCGATGGTAGCGCTTTCCTATTTAGGATCCAAGTTGGCAGCGATCTTTGAACTGCTTGGAAGAGTCACCGAGTAAAGTCAACAAGCTTTGTCTCGATGGCGATTTAAACTTCAACGCGGGTCATGCTCAGTAGTTGGCTTCTTTAAAGAGGTCATATCCGCCAGGTCAACATTATTTTGATAAAACTTTAGCTCTTCCGCTGCATAAACAGACTCAGCATAAGCCGCGTCGCCTTCTTCACACTCCAAGGCTACCTTTCAACTCCCATGCACAGTGATGGTGCCCTTGTGACCCGGCATCTTGAGCTGCAGATAAACATAACATGGTCGTGCCATGAACTTGCATAAGCCGGCCGTCCAAACAGAGCATGATACGGGCTCTTGATTTTGACTACCTCAAACGTCAATTTCTCAGCCCTGGAATCATATTCATCTCCAAAGGCCACCTCCAATTCAATCTTACCGACCGGGTATGCCGACTTACCAGGCACCACGCCATGGAAAACGGTGTTGGACGTCCTTAAATCCTTGTCAGTCAAACCCATGCGTCGAAAGGTCTAGTAATAGAGGATGTTGATACTGCTACCTCCGTCCATGAGTACCTTGGTAAACTTATATCCACCGACCTGAGGCGCCACCACCAAGGCTAACTGACCCGGATTATCAACCCGGGGCGGGTGATCTTCCCTGCTCCATACAACAGGCTGCTTTGACCACCTCAAGTAACAGGGAACTACCGGCTCCACAGAGTTCACGGCCCTTTTCCGAACCTTCTAGTTTCGCTTGCATAAACTAGTGGTGAACGCATGATACTGCCCACTATTTAGCTGCTTCGGATGGCTCTAATAACCCGACTGCTGCTGCTGTTGTCCCCCTTGACCAGGCTGCTGTTGATTATAGCCGCCTTGACTTCCCTGAAAGCCGGAACTTGAACCGCCGCCCGGGCCATGAAAGTCGTCGGCCCCTGAACAGCCGCCCAATCCATGATTGCCATCAAACATGTTGGAATTCTTGAAAGCCTTCATGATCGCGCAATCTTTCCATAAGTGGGTGGCGGGTCGTTCCCGAGTACCGTGTCTCGGGCAAGGCTCATTGAGAAGCTGCTCAAGAGATGGGCCTGACCAGCCAGATCGAGGGGGCGGTTTTCCCTTACGTCTCTGATTGTTACCCTATGCATTGGCATTGGCCACAAACTCCGGGTTACCCTTCGCCTTACGCTTGTTGCCTCCTTGATTTGCCGGGTTATGCTGCTGACCCTTTCCATTGCCGTTCTTCTTTCCCTTCCCTGTCTTTTCCTCATCAGACGCGGGATCCTTGGTACTATCAGAATCGGCGTATTTGACTAAAGCCGCCATCAGCGTACCCATATCATTGCAATCACGCTTAACGCGCCCCAATTTCCGCCTCAGTGGCTCAAAACGGCAATTCTTCTCCAACATGAGGACTGCAGAGCCGACATCCATCTTATCGGACAAATGTATTATTTACTTGACCCGGCGCACCCAATGAGTTGTGGATTCACCCTCCTCCTGCTTACAATTGGTCAAGTCCATAATTGACATAGATTGCTTGCAAGTGTCCTTGAAGGTCTGGATAAACCGGGCCTTTAGCTCTGCCCATGAGCTAATGGAATTGGGCGGCAAACCCTTTAACCAAGACCGGGCCGTTCCGTCTAACATCATGGTGAAGTACTTAGCCATTGCTGCGTCGCTGACCTCCAGTAGCTCCATGGCCATCTCGTAACTTTCAATCCATGCTCCAGGCTGTAAGTCGGCCATGTAATTCGGCACCTTTTGAGGTCCCTTGAAGTCTTTGGGTAGACGTACATCCCGCAGAGCCGGTACAAAACAAGGAACACCGCCGGTTCTAGTAGCCACTCCTGCTCCAACAGAAGTCGTCGGATACTCTGGGAGATCTTGATGAGCCGCCTGCTGAGCCGCTAGCTCAGCCGCCCGCTCGTCCTCCTGACATATTCGGTCTTGCATCGGGTTATAGACACCGGGCTGGTTACGACGCTGGGCATTGCTTGACAAAGCTTCTAACTCCATGTGCCTGCTGTAACTCGGACTCTGGTTTTGACGAGGCGGTGCTAGCCAAGGCGTAGGAGTTGAATGAATCATGTCCCGACTGTAAGAATAGGTCTCTTGCTGCGCCAGGGCCGTCTGAATAAGTTCTCCGACCCTCCGGGTCTCCACCGCCGTCGGATCATTACCATCCACTGGGAGAGCCGCCAAACGCGTCGATGCTGCGATTAAGTTCTCCATGGGGTTGGAAAAGTGACCCGGTGGTATTGGTACATAGCGGAGCGGGGCCATACTCCCATGCGGACGGGGCGGGGCCATACTCCCATGCAGACGTGCCATCTCTTGAAGCTGAGCCGACCCCCCCGCTCCGGCTGTTGTGAACTGATTTGCTCCGGGCGGGTTGCTAGGGCCGGCACCGGGTGTAGCGAAAAGGTTCCGAGGGTCGTAAACCGGAGGAAAACAGGATTGAGTTTTCTGTTGCCTCCTTCTCATTACCTCATTAGATGCGTTCAGGCTCATATTAAGCTGGAAAGCCTCTGACTGGAGCCGCTGCGCCCGTGCATCTAAAGCCGCTCGTTCTGTAGCTAACCTGGTGTCCTCAGCTTCCAAGGCCTCCTTGGATCGAGCTATCGCTTCACGCACCTGTGCCACCTCTGCGTTATGCTCATCTTGATTTGCAGGAATAACCGTGGCGGTTAACAGGGCCGTAAGCTTATCCATGAGATCCATCAAGATGTCGAGCGGGCGGGCGCACAGGCCTCTGCCCGGCCGCTCCTGACCGGATGTTATTGCCGCAGTAGCCGTAGAGTTTTGGCCGGGTTGAGTCCCAGCCATGAAGACTCCTGCCCAGCTTGGCGGCTCATAGGGGTCCGGAATAGTGGAGCCATCGGAACAGCCCCCAAGCACGCCATCTTGTACTTGATATAACGAGTCTGTTGAACCGGCGGATGAATCATCATCCAGGGGGAAGGCCGTCTCACCACCATCTTTAGATCCTCCTGAAAGTTCTTCTCCGTGGACGCAGCCCACGAAGGCACGCTTCATGACAGGTTGAGCTCGGGCGGGTCTCGCACGCTGAGCCGTCTCGACGAGATCGGTGCAGTTGTCCGGCTCAAGGCCCGGATCACCAATCCGGCCAATGAAGACGTGGATTCCGCCGAAGAGGACCCGGTACCCGTACTCAATTGAGCCGGCGGCGGGGCCCCAGCCTTCGTCGTCGATGTAGATCTTGCCGCGGCGAGTCTTGGGCATCCGGCCAACCACGTATCCCTTGAGCCCTTCGAAGCTGCCCTTCAAGAACTCAAATCGACTGTGCGCTGGCCCCACGGTGGGTGCCAACTGTCGTGGAATTGTCACGGCAGATGTCCTCTTGCAAGGACTTAGTCGTGGAGCCATCGCAACTAGGAAGCTTAAAGGGTTTAATAGGGACAAAGGACACGAGAGGGTTATACTAGTTCGGCCCCTTACGGTGAAGGTAAGGCCTACGTCTAGTTGGGGGTATTGCTTGGTGTTTCGATAACCAGGGAGCGAGATACGCTATACCCGGCTCTCGATGAGTTGTTTCTTGCCCTAAGCCGCCAACGGGTCGTCCCCTTTATATACACGGGTTGACGCCCTGCGGCCTACAGAGTCCCGGCCGGCTTATAGACAGTGTCCGGCTCAGTGACTAGTTAATTCTACCTTATAATACAAGTCACGCCTTCATGGCGTATTATCACTACGGGCCTTAAGTCGCCTATGGGCCTTAGACCCTTTATTGAACCGCCATCTTCATGCTTGGTCTTGGGCTTCTTCTGATGAGTCTCTCTTTGCGTAACCCGGCCCCTCCTGGGCTGCTTACACAAATAGTCATATCCCCAACAGATAGGCCCTTCGCAGAGGGAAGCAGAGGTTGCCATGCGCTTTTATGGTTGGATGCACAAAATCTTAATGCGAAAGAACGTCACTTTATATTGCCACTTGTGATATGAACCTTTATTATGCAGTCTGTCGCTTTTATTTCTTCCACATCACAAGATTGTATAAAGCTTATTTCTCCCACACCAATCAATCATACATATTTAGAGCAATTTTTATTGCTTTGCACCGATGACAACTTACATGAAGGATCTTACTCAATACATAGGTAGATATGGTGGACTCTCATGGCAAAACTGGTTTAAGGGTTTTGGAAGCACAAGTAGTATCTCTACTTGGTGCTGAGAATTTGGCTAGCATGAGGGGGAAAGGCAAGATCAACATGTTGGATGACCCATGACAACAACATACTTTATCTCAGATATAAGAAAACATAACTCATTACGTTGTCTTCCTTGTCCAACATCAACTCTTTAGCATGTCATATTTTAATGAGTGCTCCCAATCCTAAAAGATGTCAATAATAGTATATTTATATGTGAACCCCTCTTTCCTTATTACTTCCTATTAATTGCAACGATGACCAAAAACTATGTCTGCCAACTCCCAACAACTTTTAATCATCATACTCTTTCTATGTGAAGTCATTACTCTCAATAAGATCAATATGAACTCTTTGTTTCTTTTTATTCTTTTCTCCTTTCTTTTATTCACTCAAGATCATGGCAAAATAATCAAGCCCTTGACTCAACACTAATCTTTATTATATATAGCTCACGGACTCGATTACATAGACAGATCATAAAGCAAAACTCAAAACTAGATCATGCCATAAACTTTATTCTACTAAATCAAGATACTACTAATAGGATCGAACTAAGAAAAACGGTAAAGATAGGAGTTGTGATGGTGATACGATACCGGGGCACCTCCCCCAAGCTTGGCAGTTGCCAAGGGGAGTGCCCATACCCATGTGATTATGTCTCCTTTGTTGGTGAAGAAGGTGGTGGTGATGGATAGTCGCACATCGAGCGTAAGAGGTCCTCCAACTTGCGGATAATGCCCTTGAGTGCAACGATATGCTCCTTCAACAAAATATTTTCACTTATGAGATACTTGTTTTGAATACGAGCTAACTCAATCATCTTGAAAGCTTCGATCTCAGTTGGGGTAAGAAGATTGTGATCAAGTTGAAGGATGTCTTCTGCTGCCGGAGCTTGGTTCTCCGTGGCCTTCTTGATCCCTTCATCCTTGTTGATCTCCACGGGTTCTTCCCTCTTCAGCTCTGTCTTCATTAACCAAGCATCTTTGTCACCATTGTTGGAGGAGGGGAACGACATGATGCCTGGCCTTGACAACCCTGACAGAGAACAGCTCGAAACAAGAACAGAGGATAATTGCTTGATACGGGAGTCAAAACCTTCGGGAGATTATATAATGAATTTTTACTGACCAAAATACGTATCGTGCTAGAAAACAGAGTCCGGAAGGCACACGAGGTGCCCACAAGGCAGGGGGCGCGCCCAGGGGGGTAGGGCGCGCTTTCCACCCTCGTGGAGCCCTCGTGTCCTTCCCGGACTGCTACTTTTTTTTTATTTTTCTAAATATTCCAAAACGGAGAAATATTTCCTTAAAAACTGTTTTGGAGTCGGTTTACTTACCGTACCACATACCTATTCCTTTTCGGAGTCTGAAACATTCTGGAAAGTGTCTCTTATGTATTCCTCCGGGTTACGGTTTCAATAATATTGGTTTCAACATTTCTGGGATTACCTAAGATATATTGTTTAATTCTTTGACCGTTCACCACCTTCGGATTTGTGCCTTCGAAGTTGTTGATTTTTATGGCACCGGAACGATAGACCTCCTCGATAACATAGGGGCCTTCCCATTTAGAGAGAAGTTTTCCTGCAAAAAATATTAAACGAGAGTTGTATAGCAATACATAATCACCTACATTAAACTCACGTTTTTGTATCCTTTTGTCATGCCATCTTTTAACTTTTTCTTTAAACAACTTGGCATCTTCATAAGCTTGGGTTCTCCATTCATCAAGTGAGCTAATATCAAAGAAACGTCTTCTCACCAGCAAGTTTGAAATCATAGTTGAGCTCTTTAATAGCCCAATATGCCTTATGTTCTAGTTCGAGAGGTAAGTGACATGCTTTTCCATAAACCATTTTATACGGAGACATACCCATAGGATTTTTATATGCAGTTCTATTGGCCCATAATGCATCATCAAGTTTCTTAGACCAATTCTTTCTAGACCTATTAACCGTCTTTTGCAAAATTAATTTGAGTTCTCTATTACTCAATTCTACTTGACCACTAGACTGTGGGTGATAAGGAGATGCAATTCTATGATTAACATCATATTTAGCAAGCATTTTACGGAAAGCACCATGAATAAAATGTGAACCACCATGAGTCATTAAATATCTAGGGACTCCAAACCTCGGAAAGATAACTTCTTTAAGCATTTTAATAGAGGTGTTATGATCAGCACTACTAGTTGGAATAGCTTCTACCCACTTAGTAACGTAATAAACAGCAACTAAAATATGTGTGTATCCATTAGAGGAAGGAAAAGGTCCCATATAATCAAAGCCCCAAACATCAAATGGTTCAATAACAAGTGAATAATTCATAGGCATTTCTTCACGTCTAATAATATTACCAATTCTTTGACATTCATCACAAGATAAGACAAACTTACGGGCATCCTTGAAGAGAGTAGGCCAATAAAAACCGGATTGCAATACCTTATGTGCAGTTCTATCTCCCGCGTGGTGTCCTCCATAAGCTTCGGAGTGACACTTGTGTAGGATCTGTTCCTGTTCATGCTCAGGTACACAACGTCTAATAACACCATCTACTCCTTCTTTATAAAGATGTGGGTCATTCCAAAAGTAATGTCTCAAATCATAGAAAAACTTTTTCTTTTGCTGGTATGTGAAGCTAGGTGGTATAAATTTAGCAACAATATAATTAGCATAATCAGCATACCATGGAGTACTACGAGAAGTACTTATAACATTTAACTGTTCATTAGGAAAGCTATCATCAATAGGTAGTGGGTCATCAAGAACATTTTCCAACCTAGACAAGTTGTCTGCAACGGGGTTCTCAGCTCTCTTTCTATCAACAATATGCAAATCAAATTCTTGTAGCAAGAGAACCCATCTAATAAGTCTAGGTTTAGCATCTTTCTTTTCCATCAGATATTTAATAGCTGCATGATCAGTGTGAATATTTACTTTAGAATCAACAATATAAAGTCTGAACTTATCACAAGCAAATACAACTGCTAAGAATTCTTTTTCAGTAGTAGCATAATTAAGAGTCTTACTAGCATAATGGATAACATTTAATTTCTTATCAACTCTTTGCCCTAGAATAGCACCTACAGCATAATCACTAGCATCACACATAATTTCAAAGGGTAAATTCCAATCAGGTGGTTGAACAATAGGTGCAGAGATCATTGCTTTCTTAAGTATTTCAAATGCTTCTACACAATCGTCATCAAAGACAAATGGTATATCTTTTTGTAATAAATTAGTCAGAGGCCGAGAAATTTTTGAGAAGTCCTTAATGAACCTCCTATAAAAACCGGCGTGGCCAAGGAAGCTTCTTATACCTTTGATGTCCTTGGGACACGCATCTTTTCAATAGCATCAACCTTGGCTTTATCAACTTCAATGCCTCTTTCATAACTTTATGCCCCAAGACAATACCTTCATTAACCATAAAGTGGCACTTTTCCCAATTCAAGACAAGATTAGTTTCTTCACATCTCTGCAAAACTCGATCAAGATTGCTCAAGCAATCATCAAAAGAAGATCCATAGACGGAAAAGTCGTCCATGAAAACCTCACAAATCTTTTCACAAAAGTCAGAGAATATAGCCATCATGCATCTTTGAAAGGTAGCAGGTGCATTACATAAACCAAAAGGCATACGTCTATAAGCGAAAGTACCAAAAGGGCATGTAAAAGTAGTCTTTGATTGATCTTTAGCCGACAGAGGTATTTGAGAGAAACCAGAATAACCATCTAGAAAGCAGTAGTGTGTATGTTTGCATAATCTTTCTAGCATTTGATCGATAAAAGGTAAGGGGTAATGATCTTTTTTAGTAGCCTTATTTAATTTGCGGAAATTTATTACCATCCTATAACCTGTAATAATTCTTTGTGGAATCAATTCAACTTTATCATTAGGAACAACAGTAATACCTCCCTTCTTAGGGACACAATGAACAGGACTTACCCACTGACTATCAGCAACGGGATAAATTATACTTGCCTCCAGAAGCTTTAGTATTTCTTTTCTTACCACTTCTTTCATTTTAGGATTCAGACGTCGTTGAGGATTACGAACTGGTTTGGCATCTTCTTCCAAATTTATTTTATGTTGACATAGAGTGGGACTAATGCCCTTAAGATCATCAAGAGTATATCCAATAGCAGCACGGTTCTTCTTCAGAGTTTTCAATAATCTTTCTTCTTCATGTTCTGAAAGGTTAGCACTAATAATAACAGGATATATCTTCTTTTCATCAAGATAAGCATATTTAAGATTATCAGGCAACAGTTTAAGCTCAAACACGGGATCACCCTTGGGTGGAGGAGGATCACCTAAGATTTCAACAGGCAAATTGTGTTTCGGAATAGGCTCCTGTTTAAAGAATACTTCATCTATTTCCCTTCTTTCATTCATAAACATATCATTTTCATGGTCTAGCAAATATGGTTCTAAAGGATCACTAGGAGGTACGGCAATAGAAGCAAGACCAATAATTTCATACTTACTAGGGAATTCTTCTTCACGGTGTTGTTTACTAAATTTAGAGAAATTAAACTCATGAATCATATCATCCAAGCCAATAGTAACAACATTCTTTTCGCAGTCTATCTTAGCATTAACAGTGTTAAAGAAGGGTCTACCAAATATAATGGGACAAAAGCTATCTTGTGGGGAACCAAGAACAAGAAAATCAGCAGGATATTTAATTTTCCCACACAAGACTTCAACATCTCTAACAATTCCCATTGCTGATATAGTATCTCTATTGGCAAGTTTAATTGTGACATCAATATCTTCTAACTCAGCAGGTGTAATTTCATGCTTAATTTATTCATATAAGGTAATAGGTATAACACTAGCACTAGCACCCATATCACATAAGCCATGATAACAATGATCTCCTATTTTAACAGAAATAACAAGCACGCCTACCACAGGTCTATGTTTATCTTTAGCACAAGGTTTGGCAATTCTAGCGGTTTCACCACAGAATTGAATAACATGCCCATCAATATTATCAGCCAAGAGATCTTTAACAATAGCAATATTAGGTTCAACTTTAACTTGCTCAGGAGGTGTATAAGTTCTAATATTGCTTTTACGAACCTGATTGAAGCTTTAGCATGATCCTTTATTCTAACAGGAAAGGTGGTTTCTCAACATAAGAAGTAGGAACAATAGGATCCTTATAAGTGACAGTCTTTTCTTCAACTTTAATAGGTGCAGCTACTTTTACTTCTATGGGAGGATGATATTTAAACCACTTCTCCTTAGGGAGATCAACATAAGTAGCAAAAGATTCACAGAAAGAAGCTACTATCTCAGGGTCAAGTCCATATTTAGTGCTAAACTTACGGAAAACATCAGTATCCATAAAAGACTTAACACAATCAAACTTAGGTGTCATACCTGACTCCTTACCTTCGTCGAGATCCCAATCTTCAGAGTTGCGCTTAATTCTATCCAATAAATTCCATTTTAATTCAATAGTCTTCATCATAAAAGAGCCAGCACAATAAGTATCGAGCATCGTTTGATTATTATGAGAAAGCCGAGCATAAAAACTTTGAAGAATTATTTCCTTGGGAGCTCATGATTGGGGCATGAATGTAAAATTGATTTAAGCCTCCCCCAAGCTTGAGCGATGCATTCTCCTTCGCGAGGCCAAAAATTATATATAATTGCGATCACGATGAACAAGATGCATAGGATAATATTTTTGATGAAATTCCAGCTTCATTCATTTATAGTTCCATGATCCCGTATCATCACATAGCCTATACCATGTCGATCATCTCCCTTCAAAGATAAAGGGAAGACCTTATTCTTAACAACATCATCGGGTATACCTGCAAGCTTAAATAATCCACAAACTTCATCCACATAGAGTAGATGTTCATCAGGATGCTTTGTTCCATCTCCTGTAAAAGCATTAGCTAGCAGTTTTTCCATCATACCCGAAGGAACTTCAAAAGGAATATTTTCATTTTCAGTGGGTTCAGTAGGTTGAGGAGCAACTATTTTCTCTACTGGTCGTGGTGAAGATACCCCGAACAAGCCCCTCAGAGGATTACTTTCCATAGTAACAAGTGACAGTAAATTTCAGCACACTATATAAATTTTTCCTTACCAAATTCCACCTACCAAAGGTGCTTCACTCCCCGGCAACGGCGCCAGAAAAGAGTCTTGATGACCCACAAGTATAGGGGATCTATAGTAGTCCTTTCGATAAGTAGGACTGTCGAACCCAACGAGGAGCAGAAGGAAATGATAAGCGGTTTTCAGCAAGGTATTCTCTGCAAGTACTGAAATAAGTGGTAACAGATAGTTTTGTGATAGGATAATTTGTAATGAGCAATAAGTAATAAAAGTAAATAAAGTGCAGCAAGGTGGCCCAATCCTTTTTGTAGCAAAGGACAAGCCTGAACAAACTCTTATATAAGGAAAAGCGCTCCCGAGGACACATGGGAATATCGTCAAGCTAGTTTTCATCACGTTCATATGATTCGCGTTTAGTACTTTGATAATTTGATATGCGGGTGGACCGGTGCTTGGGTGTTGTTCTTACTTGAACAAGCATCCCACTTATGATTAACCTCTATTGCAAGCATCCGCAACTAAACAAAAGTATTAAGGTAAACATAACCATAGCATGAAACATATGGATCCAAATCAGCCCCTTACGAAAGCAACGATAAACTAGGGTATAAGCTTCATCACTCTAGCAACCCATCATCTACTTATTACTTCCCAATTCCTTCCTCTAGGCCCAAATAATGGTGAAGTGTTATGTAGTCGACGTTCACATAACACCACTAGAGGCTAGACAACATACATCTCATCAAAATATCGAAGCTAATACCAAATTCACATGTACATTAATAGCAAGACTTCTCCCATGTCCTCGGAACAAAAGTAACTACTCACAAAGCATATTCATGTTCATAATCGAGGGTAATAATATGCATAATGGATCTGAACATATGATCTTTCACCAAGTAAACCAACTAGCATCAACTACAAGGAGTAATCAACACTACTAGCAACCTACTAGTACCAATCCTGGACTTGGAGAAAAGAATTGGATACAAGAGATGAACTAGGGTTTTGAGAGGAGATGGTGCTGGTGAAGATGTTGATGGAGATTGCCCTCTCCCGATGAGAGGAGCGTTGGTGATGACGATGGCGATGATTTCCCCCTCCCGGAGGGAAGTGTCCCTGGCAGAACAGCTCTGCCGGAGCCCTAGATTGGTTCCGCCAAGGTTCCGCCTCGTGGTGGCGGAGTCTCGTCCCGAAAGGTTGCTTATAATTTTTTCCTCATCGAAAGACCTCATATAGCGGAAGATGGGCATCAAAGAGCCAATAGGGGGCCCACGAGGTAGGGGGGCGCGCCCCCACCCTCGTGGACAGGTGGGCCCCCCTCTGGTGAACTTCTTCTGCTGGATATTTTTTATTATTTACAAAAATGACTTTCGTGGAGTTTCAGGACTTTTGGAGTTGTGCAGAATAGGTCTCTAATATTTGCTCCTTTTCCACCTGAATTCCATTTGCAAGCATTCTCCTCCTTATGTAAACCTTGTAAAATAAGAGAGAATAGGCATAAGTGTTGTGACATAACATGTAATAACAACCCATAGTGCAATAAATATCGATATAAAAGCATGATGCAAAATGGACGTATCAATGCCCCGACGCCCAGCTGTGGCACCCTCGCCACAGCCACGCCACCACCGGCCGGTCCATCTCGAACGAGTGAGTCACGAACCACGCCACCACCATGAGAATGGCATATGGGCCAGCCGCATTTAAGGTCCACATGTCATTGACTCATAGGCCGGTGCACTAAGCCACTGAAGCTCGGTCCCGTGGGCCCAGAGAGGGAAATGTAACTCCCGCAGCAGGCCTTGTGGTGCTCCCGCAGCACAAACTCGTGCCAAACCCGGAATTTGTTTCTTGCTACTACCAATGTGCCGATCCGTGCATTGCAATGGATCCAAAGTATATCTATTTAGTGGAGTGCACTCTAAACA
The DNA here is from genome assembly GCA_021605205.1 of Aegilops longissima. NCBI lineage: Eukaryota > Viridiplantae > Streptophyta > Magnoliopsida > Poales > Poaceae > Aegilops > Aegilops longissima. Next base: position 369,679,390 of record CM038679.1, on the reverse strand, counting down.
CATTATCTATTTATTTTTCTCTAGCCTTTCCTAGCCATGCAACCAAGCCACATAAACTTCATGGGTGCCCCCCACATCATATTTAGTGGAGTACTACGTTGACTGAAAAAAAGATAAATCACCCAAAACAAGATCTTCCCGTTTTTTGTTCCTACGATGTTGTGTCGTGCATGTACCTAGTAGCTGTATAGTGGTAGTACTAGTTGTAGTACGAACTTCATACTAGTAGGAGTATAGTACGGATTTCTCCTACTCTATTAACGAGCGCCATCTGACACCAAATTTCTTGGCTTCCGTGCTACAGCTAGATCTTCGCCTCCTCGTTTCTGTTTTCCAACGCGGCGGGCGGGGTGCGGTTTGCCAATAGTCGGCTTGCTCAACTTTGGTCCCACATGAAAGTGAAAATGCTAGGCAACATGTCTTCCCTAGCTATGTGGTGTGCTGGTCGGGCCGTGGAGTACTCCCGATTCCCGGGCGTGTGGGGGTACAACGCGAACGCGGCAGGCCTTTTCCTTTTACTAGCAATGTGCTCATGCGTTGCAACGGATCCAATTTAGTAGAATAGTACTAGTACTTGTTCACAAACTTTAAAGAAAACACTCTTGTTTTGATATACATATATACCACTAAAAATATATTACTTTTCACTAAAAATATATTTCTCAGGCTGTTTTGATGAGGTGAGGGAGGGACGTGGTTGCTTTCGAGATAATAAGGGGTTTTATGCAAATTGGAACAGAGAAGTGGGCTATTGTTGCAAAAATGCCACAACTTACCTCACAGTCGTTAGATGCAGATCTAATGGTCAGAAACGACGGATGGCAGACACACCACCATCACCAACTGAGTCTTTTAGAGTAGGAGTAGAGAAACATGTACAAATTGTAACATTTGGTTATGCTCCTTGGCACGATCGATAGATAGAAATAACGATTGGAAATGCTAGGGCGGGGCTTTTTCCGCCAGATAAGCAGGGTAGTAGCTAGGTCGGCATATCGTCAGTTTGGTCACATGCGGTCCGACATGTTCTAGTGTTTCTAGCAAGATGCCCGTGCGTTGCACAAAGTTGATGGAAAAGGTAAGCACAACTTATAAATTGACGGATGGAGTACTAGGTACAGTGATGCATATAATTAAGCAAAGGGATCGCACATGTCTGTATTGACTAGAACGAGAATGCAATAGCACAGTAAGAATTAAGGCCACGATGATGTGATCGCAGTGGTGGTTACAAGAGGCAAGAAGAAAGATGCATCCATCAACGTATGACCTCCTCCTCCTCAACTCAGTGTGCCAGGCCTCCGACCAGCGGCTAAGGAGCGGCGGCTTTTGTGGTGAGGTCAAGGTGCTTCTCAGCAAAGGCATCCAAGGCTTCTTGCCGGTTGAGGAAGGCCAACGTCGTAGCGTCCTCACCGGCCTCGTAGATACCTATTTACACGATTTGCTCGTACACATGGATGTGTAGGTCGGCGAATTCTTGCAGGGCGAGGTGCCTCGTGGCAAGCGCGGCCTCCAGGTGGACATTCTTCATGGCGTCGGCGGGCAGTCACAGGGCCAACAGTGCTTGAAAGAGGTTCCGGCCATGGAGGCCGATTAGGATGGCAGGCAATGAGGAGCCCGGGCGCGCGGGTTGGAGGAGTACGGCGATGTCGTCCGCGAGCTTCTTGACGACGGTGAACTTGTTGGTGGTGGCAACGATCATCTGGTCCAACTGAGAGTCGTAGCTAGCATTGACGGTGGCCATCCACCAGCCGGTCGCCAACACTGTCTGGAGACGATCCTTGGCACCATGCAGCAGGCCTGCGTCGTGGACCATCTGGCACAGCCGCTGGCCGCTCGCGGGCATCGCCGCCATGGGTCTGGAGTGAGCACTTTTGCGCTTATTGTAGGTGCTTAAGCAAATGCTTAGGTGAGTACGATGTGGTAGATGCATTGGAATGGAGGGGCGCCTTTATATGAGTGTAAAATGCGTTGCATTCACATCGTGCTGCCTCTTTTCCCGGTCCTCCTCCCATTACTTCCCTCATGCATTCACGATGCTAATTGAAGGAGGATGTATCATTGGTCGTTCAACATTTCGGGAACCGCTACCTCTCCTAAATGCGCATTAAAGCCAGATCGGGAGCTGCGCGCTTCTTTGTCAAATTGAATAATCGCGCGCCCACTGCACACCCAGCTGAACACGCCTCCTCGACTCCATCAAATGCCTCCGTTAAACCCGCATGCAAACCGAGAAACCTACTCCGGCCCCACGTCTGTTCATGAGCGGGCCGTAATTAAACTCAACACTGGCCGAGCTCCTCCCGTGCACCCTCAGTTTAAATGAGGCCAGACGCGGGCCAAGCTCCTACAGTCCGCCCTGTATTTAAACGAGGCCAGACAGACAGCGGGCAAGAATCACATCCCTCTGCCGCTCCCCCATCTCCTCATTCACCATTTTCTCCACTCTTTCGATGCCTTCCGAGGAGCCGTTCTCCGGCATACTACGTGGCTGGGTGGCCCACCGAGCCCTTCGGATACGAGCGAGGCCTCTCGGTGCTTCACCAACCTCGCTTGGCCTGACGGAGCTAGTTACCGCCCCAAGCCGGCGCGTGGTTCAGCAACTCGCCGCTCCAGTTCAGATCGATGAGGAGTGGCGAGTTGCTCCATGCCGGCATGGCGGAACAGGCACCGTCTCTGCCGCATCGTTCCGCGCCACCAGTGTCTGCGGTGGCCGCGCCTCCCGTGCCTGCGGCATCGCCATGTAGGTGGAGACAAAATCCGGGTGCGTGGAGAGCGACGAGTCGGTGGCCAGCTTCTCCGTGTCCGCCACCATCATTGAGGAGAAGTAGAACACAGGAGGCCGCCGCCACTTTGGTCTCATGAAGGCCACCGCCAAGGCGATGACTGCGTATTCAGGTGGTTTCTTTGCTGCTTCGTCTCTTCCGAGGACCTTCGTCGACCCCGCAAGTGTCTGCCGGACATGAGGAAGACAAAGGGATCCGCGGGCCACCATTTATATTAGGTAATATTAATTATACCATGAGAGCCAGTTTAGCACCACTTAGTTCATGTAAATGTAATGGAATCCATCATGTTTATATGAAGATCCACCTTTTATACGAAATCCTTCATGCTTATATGAAATCAGTCCGTGCTAGCACGAATTTCCTCTGGTTGGTTAGAGTTGTGAAAATGTATGCCACTGGTGTTTCATGTCGTCCTTCGCGGGAGGAAGCGGGAGGAAATTTGCCGGCTGCCGTTGGAGATGCTCTTATGCTGGAAATAATAGAGTCACATCCAATCCATTTGAGTTAATTGCGTGTATGATTCTCCCTCTGTAAAAAGTTAATTGCATGTATAGTGTATAAGTGACTTGAAGGGTGGCTACAGCTTCATACAGAAAGTAAAAAAGAAACAAATCCATCCTTAATCTTGTATTCTAAGTACTCTGTGGGTTCCACTGTCAGTAAAGTAGCGAAAGAAGTATATATTAAATATAAATAATATATAATATAAAAATCTAAAGTTAAAGAAAGAATTCGAACCCGGGTCATCGCGTTGCGAGCATTCGGCGCTAACCAGTCTAGCACATTTTCGTTGTCGACCATGCTGGAGATATATCTCCATGTCTACTCTTATACTCCCTCCGTTCCTAAATATTTGTATTTTTCAGATTTCAGATAGACTACCACATACTGATGTGTATGTAGACATATTTTAGAGTGTAGATTCACTCATTTTGCTCTGTATGTAGTCACTTGTTGAAATCTCTAAAAATACAAATATTTAGGAATGGAGGGAGTAGAAAACAGAATTGGTGATGATGGTGTGCGTTCCATCCTGCAATATAGGCCATCAGATTTATATCTAGCGGATAGGAAGGAAACTATGGCAATTTTGCAAAAAGATACCCACACCCCTCTCCACATTTGCAAATAAGGCCTTCCCTCTCGTTCATCCTTTTCTCTCACAAGATAAACTACTCATACAAATGCATCTTGATGTTCCGTGCAACGCATGGGCATTTAGCTAGTTCTTTTAAAATAGTACTGCAATAATAGGGTTGAAGTGATATATTTTATGTCTGCCACGAATGATTTCAGATTCACTAGTAGTAACAAAGAAAATGTTGCCTTGTTAATTAATAGAAAATAGGGTGGAAACTATCACATGAGGCCGGTAAAAACAAGGCACAATGGGTTCAGCGTCATCGTCACTACAGCTGTGCGCACACGAGAAGTCTACATATCAAGGGGGCTACGGAGAGAAAGACGTATCAAGTGTGTTTGAGCAAGGCACAGAGACACAACTAGCGTGTGTGTGTGTGTGTGTGTGAGAGAGAGAGAGAGAGAGAGTGAGAGAGAGAAAGAGAGAGAGAAACGAGTTGATAGATTAAGATCAAGATCGAGTTGTCACCCTTCTGTTGTCATTGTTGGGGGTGGGGAGGGGGGAGGGAGAGAAAGATGTATCGAGAGTGTGCGCGTGGTAGGCACAGAGGCAGAACTAGCGAGTGTGTGTGTATGCGTGTGTGTTTGAGAGAGAAGCCGGTATATAGATTACTATCAAGATCGAGGTGCCACCCTACTCCTTCGGTGTCGGGTAGTGTACATGTGTGTGTGTGTTTGAGAGAGAAGCCAGTAGATATATTAGTATCAAGATCAAGGTGTCACCCTACTCCTTCGGTGTTGCGAAGTGTGTGTGTGTGTGCGTGTGGGGGGGGGGGGGCAGTGACACTTAGATATAAGGATAAGGATTTTGTGTGACACGTATCTATATTAAGGGATAGGTAGATAGCATGTGTGCGAGGCATACTTAGAGCATCACAGAGATAAACAAATGGTGTGCATGCAAGTGTCGGAAAAAATGAAGAGAGAAACAATGTCTACACACGCGCGCGCGTGTGTGCGTGTGTGTGTGTGTGTGAGAGAGAGAGTGAAATCTCAAAACAAAAGGTGCTCTGCTGGAATCCCATTGTATGTATTCACATGGTTCCGGAACTCGAGTTAACCTTAGGCATATGTGTGAGAGATATAATTATACTTTGAGACATTAGTGGCGGTGGGTGGGCGGAATTAAAGGGGTGGGCGTGTTCGATAGAGAGAGCGTCTGAGTTTATGTGTGCGAGACTTGTAGGACGGGGTAGAAAGACGAATTATAACCTTGACGGAGGGAGAGAAATACATGAAGTGCGCGTTTGTGATTCCGATGCCCATGGAGAAACGAGATATGTATGCGTGTGAGAGAGATTGCACAATTCATTCATGTATAACTATCTAGCGATCGTGGACAGCATCGCTTGAACATAAATCAATATATACTTCGTATTGTGGCCACAGATACAATATCGATTCAACGCTATAATGATTGGACACTCACATATCACATTTTTTCTAAATAATCATTTTCAATTGTGCATGCCAAAGTTATAGTGATGTTTCTTCAAACAACCAATGTAGCTATCATGTACATGCACCATTGTTAGTCTTGCATTCAAATTCATTAGTCTTAGATGATTTAAGGTTCTATTATGGAGTAATATACTCCCTCTATTCCCAAATATAAGTCTTTCTAGAGATTCCAATAAGTGACAACACACAGAGCACAATAAGTGAATCTACACTCTAAAATATGTCTATATACATCCGTATGTTGCAATCCATTTGAAATCTCTAAAAAGACTTATGTTTAGGAATGGAGGGAGTATGTAATATTCATATATGAATTCAACATCCATTTCTTTTTGTGCGCCTCTACAATATCCATTTCTTTTTGTGCACCTCTACAATAACATGTCAATGCATTATGTTTAAAGTAAATAGCCAATGGCACTAAATTATCTATTTACACGAGAAATACATAGGCTGAGCGTTTCATTCCTTTTTTGTGAACGCGCCTCTACACCCGTATGATTGGCCGCGCCCGTGTGAACGTCCAAGCTATCGGTGCATCATCCCGAGTTATTCTCTTTTTTATAGGGTGGACTTCACACCAGTTATTAACTGTTGACGCGTGCCCCGTGTACACAGTCTAAGATGACCTTCCCGCTAGCATTGTCCAAAATTAGTTGAAACTGGATACGAACGATCCCGTGGGCGGCAAAATCTCCCGCATCCTTCTAAAATTTCCGCCACCTAGTCTTTAGCATGTGAAATTCCCCTTTTGTCCTTGGTGCACGGAGAACAACAGTTACAATACCGCCCTCACTTACATAATAGGTCGGGGCTGCTTTGTTAACTTCTAGTTCCCCCCACCACATGGCACCCCCATTTCCTCTCCCCCTCCCGCAAAAACGACTAACTCCACAGCACCAAAGCATCTTACATCACGTCGTCTGTAATTCATCAGCCTTTCTACCCCTCCCCTCTCAAAACCCTAGACTGCTCATCCATCGACATACCAGAGCCCATTCACTGCCAGCGGTGTCCACCTCGCTGGATCTGCTTCTGCGGCCACATCTACCCCTCCCACCTCCCCTAGAAACAAGTAGATTGCTCATCCACCATTGTACCATAGCCCATTCAGTGCCGGCCTTGTCCACGGCACCGGATCTGCTTCGCCGGTACTCTCGTCAACCGCAGCGCATCTGCAGCGGCTCCTTCGTACTCCCCACCGGAGAGGCTTCATCCACCCCCCCCCCCGGTGCCGCCCCACTGATGCCCTCGTCGACGGCCTCTGGTCCTCTTTGCCGACACCTTCCTCAACCCTACCGGAGCCGCTTCGCCAACACCATCATCAACCCTACCGGAGTACCTTCGCCTATAACATTCTCAACCCTACCGGGGCCACTTTGCCAACTCACAAGTCCACGGCCTCAGATCTGCTTCGTCGCACCCTCGTCCAACCTACCAGAGCATCTTCTGATGCCCCGTCCACGGTCGCAGATCCGCATCATCGACACCATCCTGAACCCAACCACTGGAGCAGCTTCACCGATGCCTTCGTCCACGGCCTCAGATCCGCTTCGCACACACCATAGTCCACCCTACCAGAGCCGCTCCACAAACACCCTACTCCACGGTTCTAGATCTCCTTACCGGACCCCGACAGCCAGCGCAGTGTCATCACCCTTGACGGTTCTAACCTGATTCCCACCATTTGGCAAGATGCCAAGCACCCGCCACGGCCTAGGTTCTTGTCACCTTTAAACCCGTCCAGCATCACCTGCCTGATGTACTTCAAATATACTAACAGGTCACTGTTACATGTTATGCAGCTGGCAAAAACTACAAGGACGATGTTTCTTCTGGATCTAATAGCTTGGCCAACCAAGTTCCTGGACTGAGGCACTGCTATGATCTTGTAAGTGTGTTTTTCTCTCTCTCTCTTGTATTGTTGTGTGCCTGCCAGCGTGCTTTGCTAGGATTTTCGACCAGTAATCCCTTTGTGCAGACAATGATTTCTACTACTGGCTGCTAAATTGGATATGTAGATGTCATACATGATACTACCTCCGTTCCTAAATATAAGTCTTTCTAGAGATTCCACTATAGGCTACATACAGAGCAAAATGAGTGAATCTACACTCGAAGATGCATCTATATACATCTGTATGTGGTCCATACTAGAATCTCTCCAAAGACATATATTTAGGAACAGAGGTAGTACATTACACAAAATCGTAGGTGGCATGTAGGAATTCTAGTGCACTACATTAGGCTCCCATAGAGTGCCTGCTAGTCCAGCACATAGAGTCATGGCTAGTTTATGCTACGCACACAATCGTTAATTGGTGGTTTAAATATGCGCAACAGATATGCAATGTATTATCATGTAGAGATGTCTGAAATTAGGTGTGTCAACTTGCAGATAGGGTTACACAATGAAAAAGTACAAGATGTATGTGGCAATTTCATGGAACATCGCAAAAAAAGGAGAGGCAGCTGTGATCCTATACAGTGTGCTATGGTAGGTCACTCCGGCCAGTTCTTTTGTAGGATTCTCCCAGAATCTTCCCCTCTCTAGCTTCTCCTAGAATCTTTGACCCCCTTTTGTTTTACAATCCTACCTAAATGGACCCTAACTAGATAGGATTGTAAAACAAATGGGGCTCAAAGATTCTGGGAGAATATGGGTAGGGGTTAGATTCTGGGCCAATCTGACAAAAGAACTGGGCCTCCATTGCAATCACCGTGACATGTTATTTGTATGTCAGTTCTATTGGCCAAGTTTCTTAGGGATAGTTATTACGAGTTATCCTAAGAAAATAAGCACATGTGAATATAAGCTCTAGGTAATAAGCCAACTAGTTCATTTCATTGCCTTCCTTTTCAGCTTATCTTTGGTATGATCAGTGAAAAGTCTAGATTGCATTATATTTTGTCATTTTGCTGCCCATATGAAAATTAATTTGACTTGCAAACATCACAAATTGAACAGTGCAGTAATTAATATGATAGGAAAACAAACCATCAAAATTTGTTCAAAATGCAAATACAAAGATACCATCTACTTAGCACAACCTACATTGGTCAATGTCTTCCATAGAGATCACATTGCCTAATTTAAACGAAGAACGCATGACCCTAATTTAAATGAAGAACAATTATTTATCAAAATTCGATGGTCCAAGTGGCTCGTTATTATCATATAGCAGCACCACCTGAAAGCATCATATAACAGCAGCAGCAACTCATCATACAGCAGCAGTAGCAGCACTAGTGTGCAATTCATGATATACCAGCAGCAGCTCATAGCAATTCATCATATAGCAGCAACAGGAGTAGCTCATAGCAATTCATCATATAGCAGCAGCAGGAGCAGCTCATGGCAATTCATCATATAGCAGCAGCAGGAGCAGCTGATAAATCCATTTTGCATCATGCTTTTATATCAATATTTATTGCATTATGGGTTGTGATTACACATTATGTCACAATACTTATGCCTATTCTCTCTTATTTTACAAGGTTTACATGAAGAGGGAGAATGCCGGCAGCTGGAATTCTGGGCCGAAAAAGGAGCAAATATTAGAGACCTATTCTGCACAACTCCAAAAGTCCTGAAACTCCATGGAAGTCAGTTTTAGAATATATAAAAATATTGGGCGAAGAAAGTACCAGAGGGGGGGCCACCCACCATCCATGAGGGTGGGGGCGCGCCCCTGCCTTGTGGGCCCCCTGGCAGGCCTCCGGTACCCATCTCTGGCTATATGAAGTCTTTCGCCCTGGAAAAAATCAGAAGGAAGCTTTCGGGACGAAACAAGGCCACCACGAGGCGGAACCTGGCGAAACCAATCTAGGGCTCTGGCGGAGCTGTTCTGTCGGGGAAATATCCCTCCAGGAGGGGGAAATCATCACCATCGTCATCACCATCGATCCTCTCATCGGGAGGGGGTCTATCTCCATCAACATCTTCACCAGCACCATCTCCACTCAAACCCTAGTTCATCTCTTGTATCCAATCTTTGTCTCAAAACCTAAGATTGGTACCTGTGGGTTGCTAGTAGTGTTTATTACTCCTTGTAGTTGATGCTAGTTAGTTTATTTGGTGGAAGATCATATTTTCAGATCCCTAATACATATTAATACCCCTCTAATTATGAACATGAATATGATTTGTGAGTAGTTACGTTTGTTCCTGAGGACATGAGAGAAGTCTTGCTATAACTAGTCATGTGAATTTTGTATTCGTTTGATATTTTGATGAGATGTATGTTGTCTTTCCTCTAGTGGTGTTATGTGAACGTCGACTACATGACACTTCACCATTATTTGGGCCTAGGGGAAGGCAGTGGGAAGTAATAAGTAGATGATGGGTTGCTAGAGTGACAGAAGCTTAAACCCTAGTTTATGCGTTGCTTCGTAAGGGGCTGATTTGGATCCACATGTTCCATGCTATGGTTAGGTTTACCTTAATACTTCTTTTGTAGTTGCGGATGCTTGCAAGAGGGGTTAATCATAAGTGGGATGCTTGTCCAAGGAAGGGCAGTACCCAAGCATCGGTCCACCCACATATCAAATTAACAAAGTAACGAACGTGAATCATATGAGCGTGATGAAAACTAGCCTGATGATAATTCCCATGTGTCCTCGGGAGCGTTTTCCTTTATATAAGAGTTTGTCCAGGCTTGTCCTTTGCTACAAAAAGTATTGGGCCACCTTGATGCACCTTATTTACTTTTATTACTTGTTACCCGTTACAAATTACCTTATCACAAAACTATCTGTTACCGACAATTTCAGTGCTTGCAGAGAATACCTTACTCAAAACCGCTTGACATTTCCATCTGCTCCTCGTTGGGTTCGACACTCTTACTTATTGAAGGGACTACGATAGATCCCGTATACTTGTGGGTCATCAAGACTCTTTTCTGGCGCCATTGCCTGGGAGTGAAGCGCCTTTGGTAAGTGGAATTTGGTAAGGAAAAATTTATATAGTGTGCTGAAATTTACTGTCACTTGTTACGATGGAAAGTAATCCTTTGAGGGGCTTGTACGGGGTATCTTCACCCCGACCAGTAGAGCAAAGAGTTTCTCCTAAACCTACTGAACCTACTGAAAATGTTCACTTTGAAATTCCTTCGGGTATGATAGAGAAACTGCTAGCTAATCCTTTTACAGGAGATGGAACATTGCATCCCGAACACCTAATCTATGTGGATGAAGTTTGTGGATTATTTAAGCTTGCAGGTATGCCCAAGGATGTTATCAAGAAGAAGGTCTTCCCTTTATCTTTGAAGGTAAAGGCATTGACATGGTTTAGGCTATGTGATGATATTGGATCTTGGAACTACAAACGATTGAAATTGGAATTTCATCAGAAGTTTTATCCTATGCATCTAGTTCATCGTGATCGTATTTATATATATAATTTTTGGCCTCGCGAAGGAGAAAGCATCGCTCAAGCTTGGGGGAGGCTCAAGTCAATGTTATATTCATGCCCTAATCATGAGCTCTCAAGAGAAATTATTATTCAAAAAATTTATGCTCGACTTTCTCTCAATAATCGCTCCATGCTCGATACTTCTTGTACTGATTCTTTTATGATGAAGACTATTGAATTCAGATGGGATTTATTGGAAAGAATTAAACGCAACTCTGAATATTGGGAACTCGATGAAGGTAAGGAGTCAGGTATAACACCTATGTTTGATTGTGTTAAATCTTTTATGGATGCCGATGTTTTCCGTGAATTTAGCACTAAATATGGACTTGACTCTGAGATGGTAGCTTCATTCTATGAATCCTCTACTACTCATGTTGATCTCCCTATGCAGAAGTGGTTTAAATATCATCCTCCCATTTAAGTAAAGGTAGTTCAACCAATTAAAGTTGAAGAAAAGACTATCAATTATAATGTTGATCCTATTATTCCTACCGCTTATATTGAGAAACCACCTTTCCCTTCTAGAATAAAGGATCATGCTAAAGCTTCAAATGTGGTCCGTAAGAGTAATACTAGAACAAATTAAAGTTGAACCTAGTATTGCTATGGTTAAAGATCTCTTGGTCGATAATATTGATGGGCATGTTATTTACTTCTTTGATGAAGCTGCTAGAATTGCTAGACCCGATACTAAAAATAAACATAGACCTGTTGTAGGCATGCCTGTTATTTCTGTTAAAATAGGAGATCATTGCTATCATGGTTTATGTGACATGGGTGCGAGTGCAATACCTCATTCTTTATACGAAGAAATTATGCATGATATTGCCCCTGCTGAGTTAGAAGGTATTGATGTTACAATTAAGCTCGCCAACAGAGATACTATTTCACCAGTTGGGATTGTTAGAGAAGTTGAAGTCTTGTGTGGGAAAGTTAAATATCCTACTGATTTTCTTGTTCTTGGTTCCCCACAAGATGACTTTTGTCCCATTATATTTGGCAGACCCTTCTTGAATACTGTTAATGCTAAGATAGATTGCAAAAAGGATGTTGTTACTATTGGTTTAGGGGATATGTCTCATGATTTTAATTTTGCTAAATTTCATAGACAACCCCATGATAAAGAATTGCCTAGTAAAGATGAAATTATTGGTCTTGCTTCTATTGCCGCACCTTCTAATGATCCTTTAGAACAATATTTGCTAGACCATGAAAATGATATGTTTATGAATGAAAGAAGGGAAATAGATGAAGTATTCTTCAAGCAGGGACCTATTTTGAAACACAATTTGCCTGTTGAAATTCTAGGGGATCCTCCTCCACCCAAGGGTGATCCCGTGTATGCTTATCTTGATGAAAAGAAGATATATCCTATTATTATTAGTGCTAAACTTTCAGAGCAGGAAGAAGAGAAATTATTGAAAACTCTGAATAAGCACCGTGCTGCTATTGGATATGCTCTTGATGATCTTAAGGGCATTAGTCCCACTCTATGCCAGCACAAAATAAAATTGGAGAAGGACGCTAAACCGGTTGTTGATCACCAATGAAGGTTAAATCCTAAGATGAAAGAAGTGGTAAGAAAAGAAATACTAAAGCTTCTGGAGGCAGGTATAATTTATCCCGTTGCTGATAGTAAGTGGGTAAGCCTTGTCCATTGTGTCCCTAAGAAGGGAGGTATTACTGTTGTTCCTAATGATAAAGATGAATTGATTCCACAAACAATTGTTACAGGTTATAGAATGGTAATTGATTTCCGCAAACTAAATGAAGCTACTAAAAAGGATCATTACCCTTTACCTTTTATTGATCAAATGCTAGAAAGATTATCCAAACATACACATTTCTTCTTTCTACATGGTTATTTGGTTTCTCTCAAATACCTGTGTCAAAAGAGGATCAAGAAAAGACCACTTTTACCTACCCTTTCGGTAGTTTTGCTTATAGACGTATGCTTTTGGTTTATGCAATGCACCTACTACCTTTCGAAGATGTATGACTGCTATATTCTCTGACTTTTGTGAAAAGATTGTTGAGGTTTTCATGGATGATTTATCCGTTTATGGAACTTCTTTTGATGATTGCTTAAGCAAGATTGATCGAGTTTCGCAGAGATGTGAAGAAACTAATCTTGTCTTGAATTGGGAGAAGTGCCACTTTATGGTTAATGAAGGTATTGTCTTGGGGCAAATTTTTGAAAGAGGTATTGAAGTTGATAAAGCTAAAGTTGATGCTATTGAAAATATGTCGTGTCCTAAGGACATTAAAGGTATCAGAAGTTTCCTAGGTCATGCTGGTTTTTATAGGAGGTTCATTAAAGACTTCTCAAAAATTTCTAGGCCTCTGACTAATCTCTTACAAAAAGATGTTCCTTTTGTCTTTGATGATGATTGTGTAGAAGCATTTGAAATACTTAAGAAAGCTTTGATTTCTGCACCTATTGTTCAGCCACCTAATTGGAATTTACCCTCTGAAATTATGTGTCATGCTAGTGATTATGCTGTAGATGCTGTTCTAGGACAAAGAGTTGATAATAAATTAAATGTTATTCAATATGCTAGTAAAACTCTAGACAGTGCCCAAAGAAATTATGATACTACTGAAAAGGAATTTTTAGCAGTTGTATTTGCTTGTGATAAGTTCAGACCTTATATTGTTGATTCTAAAGTAACTGTTCACACTAATCATGCTGCTATTAAATATCTTATGGAAAAGAAAGATGCTAAACCTAAACTTATTAGATGGGTTCTCCTACTACAAGAGTTTGATTTGCATATTATTGATAGAAAGGGAGATGAGAACCCCGTTGCAGACAACTTATCTAGGTTAGAGAATGTTCTTGATGACCCACTACCTATTAATGATAGCTTTCCTGATGAACAATTAGGTATCATAAATGCTTCTCGTACCGCTCCATGGTATGCTGATTATGCTAATTACATTGTTGCTAAATTTATACCACCTAGTTTCACATACCAGCAAAAGAAAAAGTTTTTCTATGATTTAAGACATTACTTCTGGGATGACCCACACCTTTATAAAGGAGTAGATGGTGTTATTAGACGTTGTGTACCTTAGCATGAACAGGAACAGACCCTACGCAAGTGTCACTCCGAGGCTTATGGAGGACACCACGCTGGAGATAGAACTGCACATAAGGTATTGCAATCCGGTTTGTATTGGCCTACTCTTTTAAAGGATGCCCGTAAGTTTGTCTTGTCTTGTGATGAATGTCAAAGAATTGGTAATATTAGTAGACGTCAAGAAATGCCTATGAACTATTCACTTGTTATTGAACCATTTGATGTTTGGGGCTTTGATTATATGGGACCGTTTCCTTCCTCTAATGGGTATACACATATTTTAGTTGCTGTTGATGACGTTACTAAGTGGGTAGAAGCTATTCCAACTAGTAGTGCTGATCATAACACTTCTATCGAGATGCTTAAAGAAGTTATTTTTCTGAGGTTTGGAATCCCTAGATATTTAATGAATGATGGTGGTTCACATTTTATTCATGGTGCTTTTCGTAAAATGCTTGCTAAGTATGATGTTAATCATAGAATTGCATCTCCATGCCATCCAAAATCTAGTGGTCAAGTAGAAGTAAGTAATAGAGAGATTAAATTAATTTCGCAAAATACTGTTAATAGATCTAGAAAGAATTGGTCCAATAAACTTGATGATGCATTATGGGCCTATAGAACTGCATATAAAAATCCTATGGGTATGTCTCCGTATAAAATGGTTTATGGAAAAGCATGTCACTTACCTCTCAAACTAGAGCATAAGGCATATTGGGCCATTAAAGAGCTCAATTATGACTTCAAACTTGCCGGAGAGAAGAGGCTATTTGACATTAGCTCACTTGATGAATAGAGAACCCAGGCCTATGAGAATGCCAAACTGTTTAAAGAAAAAGTTAAAAGATGGCATGATAAAAGGATACAAAAGCGTGAGTTTAATGTAGGTGATTATGTTTTGCTATACAACTCTCGTTTAAGATTTTTTGCAGGAAAACTCCTCTCTAAATGGGAAGGTCCTTATGTTATCGAAGAGGTCTATCGTTTCGGTGCCATAAAAATCAACAACTTCGAAGGCACAAATGACAAATCCAAAGGTGGTGAACGGTCAGAGAATCAAACATTATATCTCAGGTAATCCAATAAATGTTGAAACTAATGTTATTGAGACCATAACCCCGGAGGAATATATAAGGGACACTTTCCAGAACGTTTCAGACTCCGAAAAGGAATAGGTATGTGGTACGGTAAGTAAACCAACTCCAAAACAGTTCTAATGGCCATTTTTCTCCGTTTTGGAATATTTAAGAAAATAGGAAAAATAAGAAGTAGTCCGAAGAGGACACGAAGCATCCACGAGGGTGGAGGGCGCGCCCTACCCCCTGGGCATGCCCCCTGCCTCGTGGGCACCTCATGTGCCCTCCGCACTCCGTTTTCTTGCACGACACTTCTTTTGGTCGGTTAAAATTCATTATATAATCTCCCGAAGGTTTTGACCACCATACCATGCAAATATCCTCTGTTTTTGTTTCGAGCTGTTTTTCTGATAGATCTAGATTATCATGATGTCTTCAAGCGCCCCCAAGGACAAGTTCTTCGAGAAGGTTATCAATCCCAACCTCGCGGAGGTGCTGCAACACCCTCAAACAATTGATATGCGTGATGGGTTGCTACACATCCGCAATGTCGAGGGACCAAGGAGGACCGGAAGCGTGGGGACAAGACTCGAAGCAATGGAGCAACAAGTTTTCAAGTGCCAGGGGATGGTGGAACACGGACTCAACGCCAACCACATGATGATCACGGAGTTCACCAACAACCACAAGATGGATGCCAAGAACATTGGGGAGACCATCTTCAAGCTTCACGAGAAAATCGAGCATCTCCAAGCCCAGATCTATGACCTGCAAAACCAAAACTGTGAGTATGAATATGGAGGATGAGTTTGGCTGCAGATTTGAGGATCCCGGAGACTCGATCATCCTTCTATGATGGTGAGCCTATGCCTTGGAAGATAGACGACAAGCCTACATCATCAACAATCCCTTGATCACCACCTCCGAGGAAGGAGACATAATCACATGGGTATGGGCACTCCCCTTGGCAACTGCCAAGCTTGGGGGAGGCGCCTCGGTATCGTATCACCATCGTACTTCTATCTATATCGTTTTTCTTAGTTTGATCCTTTTGGTAATATCTTCATCTAGTAGAATAAAGTTTTAGTATGATTTACTTTTGAGTTTTGCTTTATGATCCTTCTATGTAATCGAGTCTGTGAGCTATATATAATAAAGATTAGTCTTGAGCCGAGGGCTTGGTTATCTTGCCATGATCTTGAGGGAATAAAAGAAAGAATAAAAATAATTAAACAGGTCATATTGATCTTATGGAGAGTAATGACTTAACATATAAAAGAGTATGATGAATAAAAGTTGTTGAGAGTTGACAAACATAGTTTTGGTCATCGTGGCAATTAATAGGAAGTAATAAAGAAAGAGGGGTCTTCACATATAAATACACTATCTTGGACATCTTTTATGATTGTGAGCACTCATTAAAATATGACATGCTAAAGAGTTGATGTTGGACAAGGAAGACAACGTAATGGATTATGTTTTCTTATATCCAAGATAAAGTATATTGTCATGGATCATCCAACATGTTGAGCTTGCCTTTCCCCCTCATGCTAGCCAAACTCTTTGCACCAAGTAGAGATACTACTTGTGCTTCCAAATGCCCTTAAAACCAGTTTTGCCAAGAGAGTCCACTATATCTACCTATGGACTGAGTAAGATCCTTCAAGTAAGTTGTCATTGTTGCATGCAATAAAAATTGCTCTCTAAATATGTATTATTTATTAATGCGGAGAAAATAAGCTTTATAGGATCTTGTGATATGGAAGCAATAAAAGCGATGGAGTGCATAATAAAGGTCCATATCACAAGTGGCAATATAAAGTGACGTTCTTTTGCATTAAGAATTTATGCATCCAACCATAAAAGCGCATGACAACCTCTGCTTCCCTGTGAGAAAGGCCTATCTTTTATTTGTCGTATGCCCTATACAAGAGTCATGGTGATCTTCACCTTTCCTTTTTACATTTTATCCTTTGGCAAGCACATTGTGTTGGAAAGATCCTGATATATATATATATAGTTATCATAAACTATTATTGTTGACATTACCCTTGAGGTAAAAGGTTGGGAGGCAACACTATAAGCCCCTGTCTTTCTCTGCGTCTGATTAAAAATCCATACCCATAAGTATTGCGTGAGTGTAAGCAATTATGAAAGACTAAATGGTAGTTGAGTATGTGGTCTTGCTGAAAAGCTCTTATATTGACTCTTTCCGATGTTATGATAAATTGCAATTGCTTCAATGACCAAGATTATAGTTTGTTAGTTTTCAATGAGGTTTATGATTCATACTTGACATTGTGAATAGATTGTTACTTTAACATAAATCATATGACAATATGTATACGTTGCTGTTATGAGAATGATCATGATGTCCTCATGTCCGTATTTTATATCATTGACACCTCTATCTCTAAACATGTGGACATATTTTTCGTTATCGGCTTCCGCTTGAGGACATGCGAGGTCTAAGCTTGGCGGAGTAGATACGTCCATTTTGCATCATGCTTTTATATCAATATTTTTTGCATTATGGGCTGTTATTACACATTATGTCACAATACTTATGCCTATTCTCTCTTATTTTACAAGGTTTACATGAAGAGGGAGAATGCCGGCAACTGGAATTCTAGGCTGGAAAAGGAGCAAATATTAGAGACCTATTCTGCACAACTCCAAAAGTCCTGAAACTCCACGGAAGTCAGTTTTAGAATATATAAAAAATATTGGGTGAAGAAAGTACCAGAAGGGGGCCACCCACCATCCACGAGGGTGGGGCGCGCCTACCCCCTGGCGCGCCCTGCCTCGTGGGCCCTCGGCAGCCTCGGTGCCCATCTTTGGCTATATGAAGTCTTCACCGAAAAATCAGAAGGAAGCTTTCGGAATGAAACACCGCCACCACGAGGCGGAACCTGGCGAAACCAATCTAGGGCTCCGGCAGAGCTGTTCTGCTGGGGAAACATCCCTCCGGGAGGGGGAAATCATCACCATCGATCCTCTCATCGGGAGGGGGTCAATCTCCATCAACATCTTCACCAGCACCATCTCCTCTCAAACCCTAGTTCATCTCTTGTATCCAATCTTTGTCTCAAAACCTCATATTGGTACCTGTGGGTTGCTAGTAGTGTTGATTACTCCTTGTAGTTGATGCTAGTTGGTTTATTTGGTGGAAGATCATATGTTCAGATCCCTTATGCATATTAATACCCCTCTGATTATGAACATGAATATGATTTGTGAGTAGTTATGTTTGTTCCTGAGGACATGGGAGAAGTCTTGCTATAAGTAGTCATGTGAATTTGGTATTCGTTCGATATTTTGATGAGATGTATGTTGTCTTTCCTCTAGTGGTGTTATGTGAACGTTGACTACATGACACTTCACCATTATATGGGCCTAGAGGAAGGCATTGGGAAGTAATAAGTAGATGATGGGTTGCTAGAGTGACAGAAGCTTAAACCCTAGTTTATGCGTTGCTTCGTAAGGGGCTGATTTGGATCCACATGTTTCATGCTATGGTTAGGTTTACTTTAATACTTCTTTTAAGTTGCGGATGCTTGAAAGAGGGGTTAATCGTAAGTGGGATGCTTGTCCAAGGAAGGGTCGTACCCAAGCACCAGTCCACCCACATATCAAATTATGAAAGTAACGAATGTGAATCATATGAGCATGATGAAACTAGCTTGACGATAATTCCCATGTGTCCTCAGGAGCACTTTCCTTTATATAAGAGCTTGTCCAGGCTTGTCCTTTGCTACAAAAAGGATTGGGCCACCTTGCTGCACCCTATTTACGTTTATTACTTGCTACTCGATACAAATGACCTTATCACAAAACTATCTGTTACCGATAATTTCAGTGCCTGCAGAGAATACCTTACTGAAAACCGCTTGTTGTTTCTTTCTACTCCTTGTTGGGTTCGACACTCTTACTTATCGAAAGGATATGATAGATCCCCTATACTTGTTGGGTCATCAGCAACTTATAGCAATTCATCATATAGCAGCAGCAGGAGCAGCTCATAGCAATTCATCATATAACAGCAGCAGGAGCAGCTCATAGCAATGCATCTTATAGCAGCAGGAGAAGCAGCTCATAGCAATTCATCGTATAGCGGATTTGAATGAAAATTTGGTAAAAATGAGAGGAGATCCTCACCTTGTTGGATGAGCTCATCCTTCAACAGCACCTCAAGGCCATGGCCTGGGAGGAGGGGAGGGGGAATGAGGTGCCTTCTGCCGTAGTGTGGCATTGGCCGTAGTTGTGCGGCGCCCGCTGGAGTAGTGTGTTGTACGGACCACAGTGGAGAAGCTGCTGGAGACCATGAGAATGAGGGGCGGCGCCAGAGGAAGGAGCAGTCGGGAAGATTTGGCTCTACCCGCCGGCCATGTAGCCTAGCTGGACAGAGCATCGTCGAGGACCAGGCCAAATGGGATTAGTGGCGACAGCTCGCTGGAGGAACCCTAGCGCTGTAGGTAGGGGATCGAGGTAGAGGGAAAGGGGAGAGGAGATGCAAGCGGGAAGGGCAATGAACGCTTGCATGTTTGTTTTTACTTGAGGGTCAGGTGTGACGCGGGCGTGAGCAGTGGCATTTTGAGTGTAATATAGGCAAACAACAGAGTCATTTCACTATTCCCCTTCCCTTCAATTTTTGTGAGCTTATACCCGAAACACCCCCCTCCGAAGCGAAATAAGTTAAGCCCAAACCCATAACTCAAAATGACTTATTTACATATTTTATGGCTTATTTTGACAATAAGCTCTGAAAAAGCTTAATGGAATTGGCCCTTAATCTGCAATTCAATTGTGCGTGCGATGATGAATCACTCCTGCCTGCTATAGTATACATTTAGGCATCATCATACATGGCATAACCTAATACATGTGCATTCCATTGTAGAATCTAGAATATGCAATGTTTATGGTAGTTCATATGTTGCACATGATGTTTAAATGCCCCTTAAATCTGGCCAGTCAAGTGATGGTCTTTAAACCTCCTTCTTTGCTTCTTTTCTTGATATGTAAGATTTGTTCACCATCTATTCAATTGCTTGTTTGTATCAGCCAACCATACTAGGACTGTTTGCTTTGATTACTTGTTGTTCTTGACCTAACACTCTAACAGAGCTTGTCAACGATTTAAACCCTAAGGGCTGTTGTAGTGGGGGTTTGTCTAAGTCATAGGTGACATAAAGTTTTGGTTGTACACTAAAGTAGGCTCTCCAAGAGTACCTGGAGATCCAGTTTGAAGGTATGCCTAGTTTTTACATAGTGCACACATAAATGCTCATTTCATTGTGTGCAAGAGATGTGGCATGTTTCATTATGTGGTGTTGTTTTGTTATAATCTCATCCTTTTGTGTTGTTCACAGACTAGAAAGTATGCATATTTATCTTCCAAGGAGACGAGTAACTAGTTTGTGTCACCTTCTAGATGGGGTGCAATGAACATAAGATTGAGGATTTCTAAGTACAAGATGTTAGGAAGGATCCATGCAAGAGAAGGAGGAGCAGTGTTGAGCATGTTCAACCAGTTAAGGTAAGTCACTGTATCCAACTCAACAGTTCAATTGCTTGTTTGTTTCAGGCATAGTTAAACTGCTCTTTTCAATTGCTTTATTTGTTCTCAGTTAATGAGATGCCCAAACAATGATGCCTGATGTTGAGTACTTGTATAACTATTAGTTGACATAATTAAAGGCCTTACCATTTAATTACTCTGGCGAAGTGTGCCTGAAGCTTTGAAGTCTATTAACCAACTATTACTGCATGAGGCTCACAATCTAGTTTATACTAGGCTAATGATTGCATAGTTTTGCTTGTTGTAGTAGGTTTGTATGAATCCCTCTGCTGTTCATTATGCTCCCTAAGACATTAATTGAGCTACAGAATGGCCAACTGCTTGCTTACTTATACGCAACATGCTGTCTAAATTTGTAACATGTCTATGTTTTGGATTTGGCCCCAACATCATGCTCCTCTGGTGAGCTAAGAGAGATTTCTGTATGCGGGCTGCATAGACTACCATTTTTATAATTTTTAAAATATCACCTGCTTATGCTTCATGACGTGTAACATATTGTTAGTCCTATTTTTCCATGTACAAAATAGTCTGTCTTGCTCGCTTCACTGTTGTAACTATATTTTTTCCCTAGTCATGTGTACTTACAGAAACATTTCAGGATGAAGTGACATCAACACAAAGATTTGCGAGAAGTGCGGCATGACCGCTACCAAATGATTATGGATTGGAATTGGAATGTGCTGATGTTCTTGAGCATCAACTAGAGGTGGCAAGACAGCGTGTACATGATTCTCAACGTGCAATTAACAAGTTGAGACTGGACTTGCAGGTATTAGATGCAGGAATCAAAAAATGAAACGAGACATTGAGGTAACCACAAAGGAATTGGAGATTTTGCAGACTGAAATTTGTGCTATCTGAATCCGTCCAATCCTATTTTCTGAAGAGATTATAGTTCAAATGGTAAGTTATGTTGATGCGTGTCCATGATGTATGAGCTTTATGTGTCCAGTGTATGTAATTTGCTGT
This sequence comes from Aegilops longissima, assembly GCA_021605205.1. NCBI lineage: Eukaryota > Viridiplantae > Streptophyta > Magnoliopsida > Poales > Poaceae > Aegilops > Aegilops longissima. Next base: position 369,657,872 of record CM038679.1, on the reverse strand, counting down.
TTGTGTACGCTTTATTATCGCTGGTGCCAAACTATAATGCCCAGGGGGTATATTTGGTTGTAATTTCTTTTCTGTATAGTGTAGGATTATTCTACATTTCCATGCCTTAGTCTTTTTATTGTATAGTGTATGTTTTTTAGAGGCGATAGTATATAGTAGGATAATTCTCTGAATATGCTATATCATTGAAATGGGGGCCAACACGCCCAAACATTTCCTGGATGCCATACAAACGAACAAACATGTGTAGTCAAAGTGGGCCTTAATTGGGCTGGTCAAAATAATATTTAGTGGATCGCAAATGATGTGGCCCACCGTAACAACGGCTCTTAGCAGGTCGTTAACAGGCCAAAAGCTCGATATGGCCATATAAATGGAAATGGCCCGCAGGCCTCTAGCAGGCCGAAATAAACGTCAATTTTGTCTTGGCCCTTTTACTTTACAGGCTGGTAAGAGGCCAAAAGGGTTATGGGCCAGAGGATGCCCAATTTGCAAACTAGGCTTTTAACAGGCCGAAAGTCGCGTCGGGCTGAAATTTTGCCCTGCGGAACATGGCCCCCTAATGGACCCAATGTCAAAGGCCCAACTGTTGTGCGGGCTGTTAACAGGCCGAAAGACAAAATGGGCTAGGAATTGGCCCATTTACCGAATGGACCGAGGACAGGCCTAAAGTCACAACGGGCTAGAATTGGCCCAACTGCGGAATGGGCCGGGAAAAGGCCGAAAAACGTTCCGGGCTGTTAATGGGCTGGAACTGACGATGGGATGCTAACATGCCGAAAGAAGCTTGGGCCGTAATTGGGCCCAAAGACGTAGCGGGCCATTAACGGGCTGAAACTGACGATGGCTAGAAATTTTCAAATCTATAATGGGCCTTTGATGGGCCGATTCTGTGTAACTTGCACGGGTCGTGCTTGTGTATGGGCCTGACTCAAGTAGGCCGCTAATGGGCCGGCCCATTTATTTTGACAGGCCCGGCCTTCTAACCTGAATGGGCCACTGTTGGGCCGAGACACGTGTCGACATATCATAGGCGCGTTCCGTCCATTCGTTAGATGACAACTGTCCGAACGCCGGGCCGACACGTGGATCTGCTGGCGAATGAGAATTTTACACATTGAAAATCCCCATTGGTCTGGGCTGTTAATGGGTTATTGGATCCAAACCGGAACTCGATAGCTTAACGGCGACCCGTTACGATGGATGCCACATGTCGGTTACCCTTGACGAAAGCACTTCTATGACGCGCGATTTATTGTCATGGAAGTGGACACTTCTGTGATGGTAATTTTGGTAATGTCATGGAACAATTCTACAACAGCACAAGTATGAATATCTTGATTATGTCATAAAATCGTCATGGATGTACATGCATGACAAAAAAGTGACCTACTGTGACAAACACGTATCATCATGGAAGTGTATTTTATTTGTAGTGTGTGAGCGTGCATTCCGCCAGTGCTCTAAGACCTAAGCCGTCGCCGCCTTGCCTTTGTCTCCATTTGGTCGTTGAGCAACAACGATTAAGAGGTGCTACACGAGATGGCACAACAGGGGGCTCTTTTGGACAAGCTTGGTTGTAGCACGTTGAACAGGACAGTGAAGGCCATGATGGTGGGTGTCTGCCTTCTCGTGCGATCAGCTGCTGCTGCAGCGGCACGCGGACAGATCTCCTCACTTGTTGGCTACTACTGCTGTGTGTGGTGGCCGTGGTGGTGGTGCACGATGGGTCATGCTGAGCAGAGCACATGACCTGATATGTGTGGGTGCGGCCGTCCGGCATGCATATGCAGCCTCCTTCCACCTAGCCGCAGATGGCGCACGAGAAGGCAGGCACGGGTATCCATGTGTTGTGTGTGGACGTGGTGTACGCCGTGTGTGAATGCATGGGTATTATTTAAAAAGAAAAGATTTGTACATTAGCATTCAAGCATATTGATTCAAATAGTTAGCCTACTACGTGATCAGCAAGCCGGAGATTCCGGATTCTGCGTGCATAGTCCTTATTTTTTACATGGTTATTTATTTCATCAGTTGACAGGTGGGACCCATGAGACAGGCATGACGTAGTAATGACAATGCAATAGTGTGTTCCACATATACAAATTTGACCAGTCAACTGGAGAAAATACGGAGCTCTACGGTGATCCAGTGATCGTATAATTACTGTAACTCATATTCAATGATTGTATTGAGCATATTCTGAAGTCCAATGACCGTATCGTGCTTCGACCTCAACTTCAGTGACCATCAGTGTATTCATCTCTTGGAAAATTATGAGAGGGGTGTCTCCAACAGTGTTCCTCGGTGTGCACCTAGCATCACGGTGGCCGAACTTGGAGTCATTCATCTGGTACACGTGGCATCTCAGATCTGGCACAAGGTGACGTACGCCGTCAAGGTCCACGGTCAAGGGAGTCAAGGCGGACACGACCTCTCACTGCGTCCACCATTTGAAGCAGTGCACCAGCCCAGGGCACCGCCTGCTGCACTCCCAGCTGTACCCGCCTCCTCGCCGCATTCAAAAACCTACATTTAAACCCGCGTGGAATGCAAGAAACCAACTCCGGCCACACACGTCCATTCAGGAGCAGGACGCCGGCCAAGCTCCTACTTCCACCATTTTGTCCACTCTTTCAACGGCATCCGACAAGCAGCAAGAGCAGTTCTCTGGCATAAAAGCCGTCTGGGTGGCCCGCCGAGCCCAGCAGTTACGAGCGAGGCAGCTCGCTGCTCCACCTACCTCGCCTAGCCCGTCGGAGGCAGTTGCCGCACTAAGAGAGCGCGTGGTTCCACAGCTGGCCTCTCCAATACAACTCGAGGAAGAGTGTCTCCTCGCTGGCTTGTCAGGGAGCACGGCAGCATGGGCATCGTTGTTGCCATCGATGCCGTCGTGCCGTACAGCGCCTCCAGTGTCTGCGACTGCGCCACCCGCCGTCGACACGCTCGTAGTCGTGACATGCAGGCAGAGAAAGAAGCCACCGCAGATGTCGATGAGGTGACGCGGCTACACGGCTACACGGATGTCGACTAGGTGAAGGCCAGCACTTCCCCGCCCGCCGCCATCATCGAGGAGAAGTAGAACATGGGAGGCCGCCGCCGATTGTATCCCATGAGGGCCACCGCCGAGGCGACGCCGACGAATACAGCCGCTTGCACGATTCTTCTTCTGCCGGATGCTGGAGGAGGACAAAGAGATCGGGCGGTGATCATTTAGATTAGGTATATTAATTCTACCAGGCTGGTTGTAATGGGAGTATCATAAGTAGTATCATGCATGCCAACTAGTAGGAAAAATTGATGAGGTGGCGTAGAATTAAATGAAGAAAGAGAGGGTTGAGTATCATATTATGATACCGTATGGAATTAAGTTACTCCCACTGTGGTTAGTCTTAGGCCTTATTCGGTTCAACCTCCTCCCAAGGGGTTTGGAGAGGAATGGAGGGGAATTTGGCTTGTACAGGCTTTAATCCCCCACAATCCCTGTTAATCTATGTATATTGTGGGCATGTTATTTGACCCCTCAATTTGCCGTGCTACGACCAGTCTGAGTGTCTGCATCTAGTACACCATCCTCTAATTTGCTGGATGCCAAGCCGGCCTGAATAGGAGCTATAACTTTTTTTCAAGTTGAAAAATGTTACCAATGAGGAGCCATAATTAAGCTAGAGGCGTCTCTTATTTTCTTTCGAATGGGCAATAAGCTGGAGAGTTGGAGAGTGTCTCTAATTGGCTGCCTCTAGTGTTAAGGCCCTCCAGTACGAAACACGGGCAGCCAACTGGGCCGATACAAAATCCTATCCATCTTAAAGCCCATTTGTTTTTCTTTTTTGCGAGGAGAAGCCCATATTTCTTGAAGAGGGGGTGATCCCAGAAAAACCCTCCTTCCTCCTCGCTTCCACTTATACTACAGCTGGCTGGACTCTCCCATATAGAAAACCCCCGCTCACCTTCTTCCTCACTCATACAGAAAATGCATGCTCCTCTTCTTCCACTCTTGCAGAAAACCCTAGCCCTCCTTCTTGCGCACTCGCGCTGCCACTAGGCTCGTCTCTGGCTACTCTGCTCAAACCTGTGAGCTCGGCAAGACACCCGCAAGGAAAATGGAGTTCGCTGGACCCAGCGCCAAGAAGATGGGGCTCCTGCCAGTGGCGACGCCGGTTGTAGATCCCGCACCCGGCAGCGCGGGGAGAAGCGGCAAGCCCCCCCCCCCCTGAGGGAGTCCCGGACTAGGGGGTGTCCGGATAGCCGGACTATCGTCACGGCCGGACTCCAAGACTATGAAGATACAAGATTGAAGACTTCGTCCCGTGTCAGGATGGGACTTTCCTTGGCGTGGAAGGCAAGCTTGGCGATACGGATATGTAGATCTCCTACCATTGTAACCGACTGTAACCCTAACCTATCCGTGTCTATATAAACCGGAGGGTTTTAGTCCCAGGGACTAACAACAATCATACCATAGGCTAGCTTCTAGGGTTTAGCCTCCTTGATCTCGTCGTAGATCTACTCTTGTACTACCCATATCATCAATATTAATCAAGCAGAGTAGGGTATTACCTCCATCGAGAGGGCCCGAACCTGGGTAAAACATCGTGTCCCTTGTCTCTTGTTACCATCCGCCTAGACGCATGATTCGAGACCCCTACCGAGATCCGCCGGTTTTGACACCGACATTGGTGCTTTCATTGAGAGTTCCTCGTCGCGCCCCGATAGGCCCGATGGCTCCTTCGATCATCAATAACGACGCGGTCCAGTGGTGAGACTTTTCTCCCGGACAGATCTTTGTATTCGGCGGCTTTGCACTGCGGGCCAATTCGCTTGGCCATCCGAGCAGATCGAAGCTACGCCCGCCATCGTGTCAGATTTGCAAGTTCGCTTATACGGCCGATATCCGCGGAGACTTGATCTTCAACGGATTCGAGCCGCAGCCAAGCGCGCCGCACTATCTCGATGGGCATGATCTAGCTCGCAGCGAACAAAGGCCTCGAGGCCGCACCAAAGATCCGCCCGACCCTTAACTGAGCCGAATTTTCGATCGAGGACGAGTGGTTGGACACCGCCTCGGGGCTACAATCTCTACGGTGATTGAGCCAACTCCATCCCTGTCCTTTGCGAAGACCTCGACCAGTGGTGCCGGACTCCTCTCCGGACTCCAACCTCGCGCCCCGCCTAATCGAACCCGACACGCCGGTCATGGAGTTCACGGTCATGACATGTTTCAAAGACTCGCCTTTGGCGACATCCTGAATTCCTAAAGTCTCTCTCTTTATCCGGAGAGCCCTGGCCGGACTACGGTCAGAAGGTTGGGATGCGGATGACGAAGAAATTCAACGCCCACCCACCACCCACTTCAGAGCTAATCGCCGAAAGCTTACACGACGTGCTCGATTTCGATTCAAGACATCGACGGTATGGACGACGATGTAGGAGACAAGAATGAGCCAGCACCTATAGGATGTCGGACAACCACCTCATCTCATGATGTATACATGGTGGATACACCTAAAGGAAATGAAGACGAGGAACAAGGGACGCCACGAAGGATAAATCCTCAAAAGCAGTCAAACGGCAACGTAAACGCGAACAAAGTCCCGCCAACAAAGACCCAGCCATAGAGCAGGGCGAACCGTGGACAACGAACAAGCTATCGAGCAATCGTCCAACAAGACAACTTGATAAACAATCTGTCCCGGCGAAGACAACAGTCCGGACAATCTGACGCCAGACAAACTATTGGAGCAAATGACCTCCGAAAAGGCTCGTCGTGAATCGCACAGAGCCTGAAAAAGGGAAGGAAGCTCAAAACAGCGTAAGATGCACTCAGGATCAGATGGAGCAAAGTAATCAGCACCGCAGACGAGTACGGCGACAGTCGCCGAACGAAGAGCTACCCGAAAAGAAAGCTACTGCCCGAATTCGACGAGGAGGCCTTAGAGCCCCCACAATTAAAAAGTAAGAAGGCCACCCGGTCGGACGGACGACCCCACGGCAAAAAGAGAGCAGCGAATGGCGCCGCACACAAGCCAATATGCGATCCGCATAAGGATCCACATCAAAAGGATGGCCCAGTTAGGTCCATCTATGGGCCAAGAAAGCATGCTCGTCAAAGCAATGCAATACGCCAAAATTCCGAAGATCACGGCACACACAAATATAGGGGCGCCGCACACCCCCTATGTTTCACCGATGAGGTGCTGGATCATGAATTTCCAGCGGGATTCAAACCCGTAAACATAGAGGCATACGACGGAACAACAGACCTTGGAGTCTAGATTGAGGATTACATCCTCCACATACACATGGCTAGAGGAGATGATCTACACGCCATAAAATAATTACTCCTTAAACTCAAAGGGCCAGCCCGGCATTGGCTTAAGAGCCTCCCCGAAAATACCATTGGAAGCTGGGAAAAGCTCGAGGATGCATTTCGGGCAAATTTTCAGGGGACTTATGTCCGCCCTCCGGATGCTGAGATGATCTAAGTCACATAACTCAACAGCCGGAGAGTCAGCCTGAAATTTCGAACAGGTTCCTTACTAAAAGAACCAAATAGTTGATTGTCCGGACGCCAAGCCTTAGCAGCTTTCAAACACAACGTCCTGAGACGAATGGCTCGCCAGACACCTCGCCAAGAAAAGCCAAGAACAATGGCCGCATTAACAAGCCTCATGACCCGCTTTTATGCGGGAGAGGATAGCTGGCTAGCAAGATGCAGCACCAATGACCCAAGTACATCCAAATCAGGGATGGAATGAAACCACGGCGCAACAAGGACCAGCGCCGGATTAAAAGGAATAGTCCAAAGAGCACGGCATCAACGCCGGATTCAAAAGCTCACGGCAGAACAACAAAAACTGCCCTTAAGGACAATAGCGATGAGCTATCCAACTTCAACAAAATCTTGGACAAGATATGTCAAATCCACAGACTTCGGGAGGCTCGCCAACCATACCCACGAAATTGTTGGGTCTTCAAATAGTCCGACAGATGAACGCCGAACACAAGGGGCTCGACACACCAAGTGAAGATGACGACGAGCACCACAAGCAGAGCCTCGAAAACAAAAACTTTCCCACGGAGGTCAAAACATTAAACTCACTTCACGTGATCAAAGGGAAAAGAGCGGCGCCCACTAAAAGGCGCCGCCGCACACCGGTTGTCAAAACCAATCACCTTCACCATCGGGACTATTCGAAAATATCCGAACGCAGGATGGACTGCCTTGATATTGGATCCTATAATCGATGATTCCAATTTACACATGTCCTCATGGATGGCGGCAGTGACATAAACCTGATATATCAGGACACAATCCGCAGGATGGGGATAAACCCAACCAAAATTCGCCAGAGCAACACCTCCTTTAAAGGAGTAATGCCAGCCCATATGCCCTTTGTACGGGCTCCATACTGCTAGAAGTTGTGTTTGGTTCATCCGACAACTTCCGTCGCGAAAGGTTACTCTTCCATGTCGCCCCGTTTAAAAGTAGCCATCAAGCACTATTGGGACGCGAAGCTTTCGCCCGCTTTAACGCAATACCGCATTATGCATCTCTAACACTTAAAATGCCCGGTCCACGCGGCATCATCTCGTTAAAAGGAAGTATTAAGTTTAGTCGAGCACGGAAGAACGGGAGACTGCCTTGACAGCCCCACACCTATCCGGCTCTGCTAGGCAAAGAACCTGAATTGGTCATTCAAACCCCGGACATGGTTAGACGAGTCCGGCGCCTACTAGCGGCATACCCCCATATGAGGGGCCGCATGCATGTATAACAAGAGACAATAAAGCTCAATTTTATTCAATTCTTCAACCATACTCTGCTTATTTAATATTAAGTACATCTTTCGTGACGATCCTTTTTCTTTCAAACTAAGTTCCTCTCTTTTACAGATGAACAACGTGCTACACCCGCCGAGTGATACCGCACAACGGAGACACAGCGCAAACGCAAGAGGGACCCGCTGCAAGGATTCTTTTCAGATTAAGACCCGCGTAAACCTTTTTCACTGTCTCTTGTTGATATACATCCCCGGTTCCTTAATATAACCGAGGAGGAGGCTGGTGCTTTGGCATTGGCCGCACCAGAATTTTTGCGCTGCACTGACACGGGGCTTAGGGCATTATTCTGCCCATTTTCATAAAGACCGAATACCTTAGGGAGTATTCGCGCCTCGAGTTAGGACTTATATGCATCATCTCTCGAATCATGTCTTTGGTCAAATGTTGGGTTGCGCGCTCCTGTGTTTTGCTGCCTTACGTTCCGCTTTCACGGCTAACGCGCACCGGAGAACTATCGCGATTGTGCCCGGTTCCGCCGGGCGAGCACCTCAGAGAGAAAGCCAAAACTGACTGTCATGATATAGCGAGACTGGTCAACCACTCGATGACTCACAGGAATGTTTAGGATTCCTCCGCATTAACGAAGGACCGGTTTTCGGTCAGGCACATACGCACCCCGAATTCGGGAGTGTGCGGTGCCCCCAGGGGCTATATAGTAGCCCCACTCTCGAACTCCTATGGCTAAGTGAAAGTGATAAAGCATTATAGTCCGGTTGCCTGGTTTGCTACGCTATCACCTCCTTAATAGGACCAAGACGTTGGATTAAGTGTGAAAAAGTGCCTTCTTTGCAAACACCCCCGCACTATGTGTGTGGGGGCTGAAGCCAAGGACTGCCATCTTTCAGGTTATATATACATATACATAAACGGCCGCACAGGGAGTAGTTTACTACTTGAACGCACAAGTATAAAAATCTCTTATATTATATTGAAACATTGTTTTCACAAATCATACATGTCATTTAAACATAATATCCTTCGAGCATCTGCGCCTCTATTAAACGAGCGCCCGGCAGACTTCTTCAAAGTAGTGCTCGGCAGTACTCGGCTTCGTCCGAATCTTGGGATGCAATGTCGATGGCCTTCATCTACGCCCAAGATGTCTTGACACGGCCGAGCCATCCGCTCCCTCAATACACGCCGATTGCTTCATTGCGCCGATACGCTGTACCGCACCAAGGAACTTCTGCACTAAACCAAAATAGCTCTTGGCTGGGTTCGCCCGCCACAAGTGAGTCAAGACATGCTTCATGGCAATCCGACAACCGATTCAGCTCGCCCATTCGCCAACCGATCGGTCAGCGGCAGAGGACGCCCGACTATGGACTTGCGACCAATATAACTCTTCCTTCTATGCCCCTTCCGCCCCGGAAGTGCTCAACGCGTCATGGCGCGCCGCCGCCAAGTCCAGATAAGCATCCTATGAACTCCACAACTTATCCAACTCGAGCATACTTTGATCTGATATTTCTCCGCAGTAGAAACGGTTTTCCAGCCGCAATTGCCCGGCCCGACTCAGCTCCTCCTTGGCAGCTCTCAAAGCTGATTGGGCATTCTTGATTCGGCGCGGCCTTTTTAGGCCCTCTTGTTCCGCTTTGACGTTTTTTTCAAGAACCTCGCAGCGATCGGTAGTATTCCTCAACCTTTTGGCCATATCGCCATCTCCTCTTTGCTTCGGCAAGTGAGCAGCCCGTTCAGCTTTAGCTCTTCGCCGCTTTTAAAGCGGCAGACATTAATTTCGGCTTGCTCTTTCGCTCGGGCGAAGTTCTGCCCACAGCTCTTCCACGGCAGCGGCACCATCTACATTAAGCATACGAATAGTAAGACATGAGTGTCAAGCTCTCTTACCAGGTGTCCGCATAGAAGTCGATACCTTGTGACTCGTCAAACCGCTTATTGACCAGGGCGATGTCCGTGATCCGCCTCATCAAGTTGCCGCTTAGTTCGCATATTCATCATCCGGCTGGCCTCCGGACGCCCGCCACCTTATATGTTATAATCGAGATTTGATCTCGCACGCTGTCAATTTTGACAACATACCGAGTCTCGTGGGCTACTATCTATACAGGCGATTTTATATGCATAACTATCAGAAGGTACATCATTTTTGCGTACCTCAAACCCCGTTCGTAAGCTTCTGACGGCTTCATGCAATCCGCTCTCTGCGGATGCAATTCTTTCAATCACCGTACCCATTAGAGCACGGTGATCTCCTGAAATAGCCGCTCGCCCGAGCAGATCCTTCAGCTCCTCCGACCGCACACCACTTGGTGCCCGACCTTCCGGCCCCGCCGGACTTGGGGGAACCCTCCGTGACGACACCTCCGGGTCGTCCGCTTCACATGAGGGTGCGACAGGTGGAGGCGTTTCGCTCTCCATCATCTCCGGAAGAAGATCCTCAAGACGAAGCTCTGCTGAGAAGGGCTGAGGTCGAACTACAAGGTACAATTTCGTTATCTTCATGAATAAATACAGGATGTTCCTTATTTACAAGACCCTTCTTTTTACTTACGGCTCATTGAGGGCTGATCCCCGGGAAACAATGCGGCTGGGTTACTTCCCAGCGCGGACTCTCCGCCAAGATTCCTTTCCCTCTTTGAGGCCTTGACCTCCGGATCTTCAAGCGGTCCTCTTCTCTCCTCGGAAGGTGGGACTCTTAATCCTCCTTCCTTGATGGCCTCCTTCAGAGGCAGTTGCTTCCCGCCCCCCTTCGCCTTCTTCAAAAGGCGCGACCTTCAACATCTTGGTCAGCATGGGATCCGGCGTGGTCTCTGGGAGGGGAGCCGGACACCTTATTAACTTTGCCTTGGCTATCCACTCCTGTTCAAGAAACGGCTCCTTTAAAGGGCATATATATAAAATAAACGAATGAACAGCTTGTCCGGTTACAGGACTACTTACTTGAGTATCTGGGCGATTGCAGCTTAGTCCTGCGTCCTCGGTCAAGTCCGGACACTTCTCTTGTGATCCGAAGAACAGTTTATACATATCCACGGGCGTCGTGCCCATAAAATTTTGGAGAGCTCGTGGTCCCTCCGGATTGAATTCCCACAGGCGGAGGGGGCGACGTTTGCAGGGCTAAAGGCGCCGGATCACCATAACCTACGCCACTGCCACCAGATTGATCCCTCTTTCCTGGAGGTCTTGAATACGGCCCTGCAGCAAGGGAACGTCCTTGGACGGCCCCCAGTCGAGCCCCTTGTTGACCCATGATGCCAGCCGCTATGTGGACCTGAGCGGAAGGCAGGGAGCGCCGCCCATTTGGTGCCCCTGGGAGCGGTGATATAAAACCACTCCCGTTGCCACAAACCAAGCTCCTCTTGAAAAGAGCCCTCGGCCACGGAGCATCAGCACATTTGCTTATGACTGCCCCTCCACTCGCTTGTTGCCCTCGATCATCTTTGGCTCCACCTTGAAGGTCTTGAGCCACAATCCAAAGTGGGGGGTAATATGGAGGAAGGCCTCACATACGACAATGAGTGACGAGATATGGAGGATGGATTCCGGATTCAAGTCATGGAAATCAAGCCCATAATAAAACATGAGCCCCCGCACAAAGGGATCTGTCGGGAAGCCTAAACCCCGAAGGAAGTGGGACACGAACACCACGTTCTTGCCGGGCTCAGAGTGGGAATGACCTGCCCCGAGCAGCAGCCTATCTGAGATCTCGCCGGTTAGATACTCGCGCCGCGCATCTTTAGCACATCTTCTTCGTGACGGAGGAAGACATCCATCGGCCGGTTGGTTGGATCCGGACATCGCCGGAAGTCCGAAGCGCTGAATCAAGCTTTGGGTGTTGAACTCAAGCGCGAGGTGAACTCGATGGAGGGTGTAAAAAGAAGAGGGCCTTGGTCTCATTATAAAGAGGTTGAATACCAAGAGCCCACCCCGTGGTCGATTAGGACTCGCCTTTGATAGAGGAGGCAGGCCAACGGGCACGGTTGGGTTACCCACGTCCGTATTGATGAGAATCCCGGAATAAGGGGGCACGATCTATGCTTTGATAAGACGTGCCAAGGAAACTGCCTCGCTAAACATGCTGAGGTGGAACAATAAAAAATGATTCATATAAAGGCTTGGCCGTGGTGTGATGTCACGCGGAATACGTCAGCAGATCTGTGCAAAAATTATTCTCTCTACGGTGTTATGTGGAACTTGTTTTGCAGAGCCGGACACTATCCTTGTGTTCAAAACCTTCTATGAAGTATTTGGAGGGGGAACCCGCCTTGCAATGCCGAAGACAATATGCGCACCGTCATTGAAGCCTGGTTCAGGGGTTACTGAGGGAGTCCCGGACTAGGGGGTGTCCGGATAGTCGGACTATCGTCACGGCCGGACTCCAAGACTATGAAGATACAAGATTGAAGACTTCGTCCCGTGTCCGGATGGGACTTTCCTTGGCGTGGAAGGCAAGCTTGGCGATACGGATATGTAGATCTCCTACCATTGTAACCGACTCTGTGTAACCCTAACCTATCCGGTGTCTATATAAACCGGAGGGTTTTAGTCCGTATTATGAACAACAATCATACCATAGGCTAGCTTCTAGGGTTTAGCCTCCTTGATCTCGTGGTAGATATACTCTTGTACTACCCATATCATAAAAATTAATCAAGCAGGAGTAGGGTATTACCTCCATCGAGAGGGCCCGAACCTGGGTAAAAACATGGTGTCCCTTGTCTCCTGTTACCATCCGCCTAGACGCACAGTTCGGGACCCCCTACCCGAGATCCGCCGGTTTTGACACCGACACCCCCCCCCCCCACCACCACCACCACCACCACCAGGATCTGAGGAACCCGTAGAATCTCCGGTGGACCGCATCAGCGATCTCTCGGACGACATCCTTGGGGAGATCATCTCGCTTCTCCCCACCAAGGATTGTTGCCACACACAATTCCTCTCAACTCGGTGGTGCCCGATATGGCGCACCGTGCCCCTCAATCTCGACTATCGTCAAATTTTTGTCCTTCCTGAATTTGATCTCCTCAGAGCCATCGTCTCCTCTCACTAGCAGGGCCCCGTTTGACACCTCTGCATCCCGACCCACTACCTGTTGTCCATACCCGGCAGGGTGGACGCTTGGCTGACATCCCTTGAATTCGAAAAACTCCAACAGTTGGAGTTATACCATTACGGCGAAAGTTTCATACCACGAACCGAACACCAAGAATTTGTGTCCACACCACTGTTATCCATCTCGTGGTTTTCCTCCTCTCTCCACACGGCCACCTTCACCCAGTGCCATGTACCATACGATCTGGTACAAATGCTTCGACTCCCACTGCTAAAAAAACTTTCGCTTGTGGAGGCTTATCTATCAAAGGCCTCACTGCACAGCATCATCCACTCGAGTTTCCCTGCCCTGGAGCGCTTGCTGATTGTTTTGGGAGTAGAAATCCCTATCATTTGTCTCCAAATAAAGTCGCCTCACCTTAAAAGCATTGGAATTTGTTTTCAAGGACAGCAGCTCATCATCGAAGATGCCCCTTCACTTCAAAGGTTGCTCCTTCATTATTGTTATAAACCTTGACAAATAACTGTCGTCTCTACGCCCAAACTAGAGACCTTGGATGTAATTCATGATACATTTAATGATCACAAGAAGTTGGTGTTTGGCTGCTCACCTTTTTAAGTACCGTATATTATCATCTACACATTTGTAATCATAAGCTGCATTTTTCATTTGTGCGCATAAGTTTTATATCATCTTGGAGTACACTTTGGGTACTAATATTATGTTATATGCTCAATGAAGAGTTCGTCCATGGATAGACTATCAATGCTAATGGATTCTGTCAAGATCTTATATATCAGAATGTTTAGTTATGATCTGAACATAATTATTGGCTTGTTGCGATGCTTTTGATCTCTGGAGAATTTATATATAAAGGTGATGATTTCATGCACATTGGAAGACCATATATATTGTATAAGAATTAACCGTTCAACTGTTGCTCTTTCAACATAATCTTTTTTTAGACCTTAATTGTTTTCAATCTTCATGTCTACTTAGGCACTAACACATGGAGAAAAACGTATAACCAATCGGTGGCGTAATAAGCACCAGGATTTTCTCAGTCCTCATGACATTCGTTTGAGGACAATAACGATGGATGGATATGCATCCAACTAGGCAAACAGAAGCTTTGTCACATTCTTCCTGTTGAATGCGAGGTTACTATTGTCCTTGAGGCTTAAGTTTTTCAGCAAGAGATTTCTCACAGACGGACATGTTGAACAGCAAAAAATAAGTTTCAGGTGGACAAATGGGCTTCTGAACATGCTCAGCTTCTATTTACAACAACTTGTAGTCATCCTCCAATAATTTTTTTTGCACAGGATGCTGAATTTATGGATCAGACCGATCCATTTGTTTGTGACTGCAAAAAAGAGTGGTTGCGTTAGATGTTATTGCCATGTTCAATCTGGGTTTTGTCTAAATTTGATGAACAATTAATCATTGGGCTTTTGTACTGTTTGTAATCTTGAGTTACATGGTGTTGCCCTCGCACTCCCCGCCGCCTGCCACTACACTACCGCACCTACCACTGCTCATGTTCGTTCCCGTCCAAGGCCTCGCCATCGTTCTCCGCCTTGGTTCGCTCGCTGTGCCCAACGCCGTCTGGCATTGTCAACATGGTCAACAACCGAGAGGAATCAGGAGATAACTATGTGTGGAGAGGCTGACAGTAGGGACCCACAATGGTCATTGCATTACGGAAGTAGGTGCCTCGTTATTACAAGCCAAAAAATACTTCCTCCTAATTGTTTGACAACTAGGTCCCACGCCATTTTCATTGTAGTCAATAAATGAGAAAATTACACAACGAGCGGATAACACCAGGGATGTAGCAGGTCACCCAGTTGTGTTTTAGTTTTAGAGACGGAGCTCAACTACACGTTGTGCGGGGGCTGTGGCCCGTCTAGCCCACGCTTACGCTTTTATTTAAGCACATGACGAGCCCAGTTGATATCTTTTTTCTTTCTGAAAATGGCTAGCCCGGTTCTTTTTTTTTGGAGAATACCCAACCGAGGCCTACTTGCTTTTCTCAGCCCTACTGGGCTGCAAATTTTTCAATACAAGGAGGGATGTAAGTAGTAAGAAATGGGCTTCCCTAGAAAATGGGCTATAAGTTGTAAGAAATGGGCTATAAATTTTTAAACCATAGCCAACCGGCAATTACATTAAAATATCATTTTTCCTGGATTTCTCTACTCTTAGAAAAAGCAGAGTTGGTGATGATGGTGTGCCTGCCATCCTGCAATATAGGCCGTCCGATCTATATCTAACGAATAGGAAGGAAACTATGACATTTTACCCGCACTCCTCTCCACATTTGCAGATACGACCTTCCCTCGTTCATCCTTTTCTCCCACAAGATAAACTACTCATACAAATGCATCTTCATGTTCCGCGCAACGCACGGGCATCTTGCTAGTAATATTTTAAATTCCATTTATTTTTTGTGGAGAATTCTTTTTGTTTTATTTTCATATAATTTTTAAAAAATTATTTTTAACGTGATTCGAAATTTCGTGATTAAAAGAGTTCGGATCCCACCGAAATATGCAAAATTTCGTTGAATTTTTTAGCAGTGCCCAGAATATATGGTTTGTAATGCTAATAAAAAGAATATGGGCTTCAAAATATCCTTAAGAATTAGTAAATGGGTTGTAAATTATTGAAAATAATGGCTAATGGGGTGTATGCTGTTTTCCACAGATTTGGGAGCTGACTTCTGGGCCTACTAGGTTGATGATGACGTTGTCCTAAAAAAATTGATGCGTACGCAAGGCTTTGTCAACTAGTCAACATAGAGCAGTGACTGTTGGATGTCCATCCAACGACTGCCGTGCTTCTTCAATCTCCGATCTTCCGGCTCCAGCCGCCCAAACCAGCGTCGGCGGGACTGCCTGCTCCCTCCTCCCATGGCCGGATGTGCTGCCGCCAGGCCATCCCTCTACCCACCCGCACATCTTGTTACTTTCCGGTGACGTCAGCCTCACCCCGCAGCCGACTAGTCAGCGCTCATACCCCCCTCAGCGTGGGCATCTACTGTCGCGTCTTCCCCGGCTTCGCGTTGTCCCCTTCCTAGGCCTCGCCGTCGTCCACCGCCCTGGTGCTCTCGGTGCGACATGGTCAACGTGGTCAACGAACGGCATCCATCGAAAGTGGATTGTACATGGAGAGGCTGACGGCTGGGTCCACGGCCTCACACAAGGAAATGCCTCCTTATTACGCGCAAAATAATGATTCCTCCACCTGACAGCTGGGAACCACCGGAAGGGCCTCTGTATTTCGCGAAAAAAACTGTTCTGCCCACTAAGAGCTCGGACCCACTAGCTATATCTTCGCACGCAAGGAAGTGCCTCCTTATTATGCACAAAAAAAATGAATACTCCCCCTGCTAGCTGGGACCCACCATAGTAGGAGGCTGACTTGTGGGCCTACTAAGTTGACACGGATGGAGAGTTTTGTCAACTTAGTCAACAAACGATTCTATCACCAGTGACCGTTGGATTGTTAACATCCAATGGTCATCCTGCTTCTTCAACCTATGATTTTCTTGCTCCAGCCGTCCAAACCACCGCACGCTCTTTCGTCTCGTGGCTGGCTATGCTGCCGCGGAGGCCTCACCACCCCTACTACTCCCACTGCTGGCCAGGCCATCCCTCTACTCACCCACACCCCCTTTTATTCTGCGGGGGCGGCAGCCTCACACCGCAGCCGAACCAGTGAACCCTCGTACTCCTCTTCGCGTGGGCATCCACTACCGCGTCCTCCCCGGCTCCGTGTCGTCCCCTTCCTAGGCCTCGCCGTCGTCCACCGCCTTGGTGCTCTCGGCGCGGCGTGGTCAAGGTGGTCAAGGAACGACTTCCATCGAAAGAGTACTGTACGTGGAGAGGCTGACAACTGGGTCCACGGCCGCAGCAAGGAAGTGCCTCCTTATTACACACAAAATAATGATTCCTCCACCTGACAGCAGGGACTCATGATACGTCCATTTTGCATCATGCTTTTATATCGATATTTATTGCATTATGGGTTGTTATTACACATTATGTCACAATACTTATGCCTATTCTCTCTTATTTTAGAAGGTTTACACGAAGAGGGAGAATGCCGGCAGCTGGAATTCTGGGCCGGAAAAGGAGAAAATATTAGAGACCTATTATACACAACTCCAAAAGTCCTGAAACTCCATGGAAGTCAATTTTGGAATATATTAAAAATATTGGGAGAAGAAAGCACTAGAGGGGGCCACACCCTGTCCACGAGGGTGGGGGCGTACCCTACCCCTGGGCGTGCCCCCTACCTCGTGGGCCCTTTGGCAGGCCTCCGGTGCCCATCTTTGGCTATATGAAGTCTTTCGCCCTGGAAAAAATCAGAAGGAAGCTGGGATGAAGCGCCATTGCCTCGAGGCGGAACCTAGCGAAACCAATCTAGGGCTCCGACGGAGCTGTTCTGCCGGGGAAACATCCCTCCGGGAGGGGGAAATCATCACCATCGTCATCACCATCGATCCTCTCATCGGGAGGGTGTCAATCTCCATCAACATCTTCACCGGCACCATCTCCTCTCAAACCCTAGTTCATCTCTTGTATCCAATCTTTGTCCCAAAACCTCAGATTGGTACCTGTGGGTTGCTAGTAGTGTTGATTACTCCTTGTAGTTGATGCTAGTTGGTTTATTTGGTGGAAGATCATATGTTCAGATCCTTTATGCATATTAATCCCCCTCTGATTATGAACATGAATATGATTTGTGAGTAGTTACGTTTGTTCCTGAGAACATGGGAGAAGTCTTGCCATAAGTAGTCATGTGAATTTGGTATTCGTTCGATATTTTGATGAGATGTATGTTGTCTTTCTTCTAGTTGTTTTATGTGAACGTCGACTACATGACACTTCACCATTATTTGGGCCTAGAGGAAGGCATTGCAAAGTAATAAGTAGATGATGGGTTGCTAGAGTGACGGAAGCTTAAACCCTAGTTTATGCATTGCTTCGTAAGGGGCTGATTTGGATCCATATGTTTCATGCTATGGTTATGTTTACCTTAATTCTTCTTTCGTAGTTATGGATGCTTGCGAGAGAGGTTAATCATAAGTGGGATGCTTGTCCAAGGAAGGGCAGTACCCAAGCACCGGTCCACCCACATATCAAATTATCAAAGTAACGAATGTGAATCATATGAGCATGATGAAAACTAGCTTGACGATAATTCCCATGTGTCCTTGGGAGCACTTTCCTTTATATAAGAGCTTGTCCAGGCTTGTCCTTTGCTACAAAAAGGATTGGGCCACCTTGCTGCACCTTGTTTACTTTTATTACTTGCTACTCGTTACAAATTACCTTATCACAAAACTATCTATTACCGATAATTTCAATGCTTGCAAAGAATACCTTACTGAAAACCGCTTGTCATTTCCTTCTGCTCCTCATTGGGTTTGACACTCTTACTTATCGAAAGGACTATGATAGATCCCCTATACTTGTGGGTCATCAAGACTCTTTTCTAGCGACGTTGCCGGGGAGTGAAGCACCTTTGGTAGGTGGAATTTGGTAAGGAAAATTTATATAGTGTGCTGAAATTTACTGTCACTTGTTACTATGGAAAGTAATCCTTTGAGGGGCTTGTTCGAGGTATCTTCACCCCGACCAGTAGAGCAAAGAGTTGCTCCTCAACCTACTAAACCTACTTAAAATGTTTACTTTGAAATTCCTTTGGGTATGATAGAGAAACTGCTAGCTAATCCTTTTACAGGAAATGGAACATTGCATCCCGATTTGCACCTAATCTATGTGGATGAAGTTTGTGGATTATTTAATCCTGCAGGTATGCCCAAGGATGTTTTCAAGAAGAAGGTCTTCTCTTTATCTTTGAAGGGAAAGGCATTGACATGGTTTAGGCTATGCGATGACATTGGATCATGGAACTACAACCGATTGAAATTGGAATTTCATCAGAAGTTTTATCCTATGTATCTGGTTCATCGTGATCGTAATTATATATATATAATTTCTGGCCTCGCGAAGGAGAAAGCATCGCTCAAGCTTGGGGGAGGCTTAAGTCAATGTTATATTCATGCCCCAATCCTGAGCTCTCAAGAGAAATTATTATTCAAAAAATTTATGCTTGGCTTTCTCTCAATAATCGCTCCATGCTCGATAATTCTTGTACTGGTTCTTTTATGATGAAGACTATTGAATTCAGATGGGATTTATTGGAAAGAATTAAACATAACTCTGAATATTGGGAACTCGACGAAGGTAAGGAGTCAGGTATAACACCTAAGTTTGATTGTGTTAAATCTTTTATGGATACCGATGTTTTCCACGTATTTAGCACTGAATATGGACTTGACTCTGAGATAGTAGCTTCATTCTGTGAATCCTCTGCTACTCATGTTGATCTCCCTATGCAGAAGTGGTTTAAATATCATCCTCCCATTGAATTAAAGGTATTTCAACCTATTAAAGTTGAAGAAAATACTATCACTTATAATGTTGATCCTATTGTTCCTACCGCTTATATTGAGAAACCACCTTTCCCTGCTAGAATAAAGAATCATGCTAAAGCTTCAACTATGGTCCGTAAGAGTAATACTAGAACACCTACACCCCCTGAGCAAATTAATGTTGAACCTAGTATTGCTACGGTTAAAGATCTCTTGGTCGATAATATTGATGGGCTTGTTATTTACTTCTGTGATGAAGCTGCTAGAATTGCTAGACCCGATACTAAAAATAAACATAGACCTGTTGTAGGCATGCCTGTTATTTTTGTTAAAATAGGAGATCGTTGCTATCATGGTTTATGTGACATGGGTGCGAGTGCAATACCTCATTCTTTATACGAAGAAATTATGCACGATATTGCCCCTGCTGAGTTAGAAGGTATTGATGTTACAATTAAGCTCGCCAATAGAGATACTATTTCACCAGTTGGGATTGTTAGAGAAGTTGAAGTCTTGTGTGGGAAAGTTAAATATCTTACTGATTTTCTTGTTCTTGGTTCCCCACAATATGACTTTAGTCCCATTATATTTGGCAAACCCTTCTTGAATACAGTTAATGCTAAGATAGATTGCAAAAAGGATGTTGTTACTATTGGTTTAGGGGATATGTCTCATGATTTTAATTTTGCTAAATTTCGTAGACGACCCCATGATAAAGAATTGCCTAGTAAAGATGAAATTATTGGTCTTGCTTCTATTGCCGCGCCTCCTAATGATCCTTTAGAACAATATTTGCTAGACCATCAAAATGATATGTTTATGAATGAAAGAAGGGAAATAGATGAAGTATTCTTCAAGCAGGGACCTATTTTGAAACACAATTTGCCTGTTGAAATTCTAGGGGATCCTCCTCCACCCAAGGGTGATCCCGTGTTTGAGCTTAAACCATTACCTGATACTCTCAAATATGCTTATCTTGATGAAAAGAAGATATATCCTATTATTATTAGTGCTAACCTGTCAGAGCAAGAAGAAGAGAAATTATTGAAATCTCTGAATAAGCATCGTGCTGCTATTGGATATGCTCTTGATGATCTTAAGGGCATTAGTCCCACTCTATGCCAGCACAAAATAAAATTGGAGAAGGACGCTAAACCGGTTGTTGATCACCAACGAAGGTTAAATCCTAAGATGAAAGAAGTGGTAAGAAAAGAAATATTAAAGCTTCTGGAGGCAGGTATAATTTATCCCGTTGCTGATAGTAAGTGGGTAAGCCTTGTCCATTGTGTCCCTAAGAAGGGAGGTATTACTGTTGTTCCTAATGATAAAGATGAATTGATTCCACAAACAATTGTTACAGGTCATAGAATGGTAATTGATTTCTGCAAACTAAATGAAGCTACTAAAAAGGATCATTACCCTTTACCTTTTATTGATCAAATGCTAGAAAGATTATCCAAACATACACATTTTTTCTTTCTAGACGGTTATTCTGGTTTCTCTCAAATACCTGTGTCAAAAGAGGATCAAGAAAATACCACTTTTACTTGCCCTTTCTGTACCTTTGCTTATAGACGTATGCCTTTTGGTTTATGCAATGCACCTGCTACTTTTAAAAGATGTATGACTGCTATATTCTCTTACTTTCGTGAAAAGATAATTGAGGTTTTCATGGATGATTTCTCCGTGTATGGAACTTCTTTTGATGATTGCTTAAGCAACCTTGATCGAGTTTTGCAGAGATGTGAAGAAACTAATCTTGTCTTGAATTGGGAGAAGTGCCACTTTATGGTTAATGAAGGTATTGTCTTGGGGCATAAAATTTCTGAAAGAGGTATGGAAGTTGATAAAGCTAAAGTTGATGCTATTAAAAAGATGTTGTGTCCTAAGAACATTAAAGGTATAAGAAGTTTTCTTGGTCATGCCGATTTTTATAGGAGGTTCATTAAAGACTTCTCAAAAATTTCTAGGCCTCTGACTAATCTCTTACAAAAAGATGTTCCTTTCGTCTTTGATGATGATTGTGTAGAAGCATTTGAAATACTTAAGAAAGCCTTGATTTCTGCACCTATTGTTAAGCCACCTGATTGGAATTTACCCTTTGAAATTATGTGTGATGCTAGTGATTATGCTGTAGGTGATGTTCTAGGACAAAGAGTTGATAAGAAATTAAATGTTATCCAAAATGCTAGTAAAACCCTAGACAGTTCCTAGAGAAATTATGCTACTACTGAAAAAGAATTTTTAGTAGTTGTATTTTCTTGTGATAAGTTTAGACCTTACATTGTTGATTCTAAAGTAACTGTTCACACTAATCATGCTGCTATTAAATATCTTATGGAAAAGAAAGATGCTAAACCTAGACTTATTAGATGGGTTCTCTTGCTACAAGAATTTGATTTGCATATTATTGATAGAAAGGGAGTTGAGAACCCCGTTGCAGACAACTTGTCTAGTTAGAGAATATTCTTGATGACCCACTACCTATTGATGATAGCTTTCCTGATGAACAATTAGCTATCATAAATGCTTCTCGTACCGCTCCATGGTATGCTGATTATGCTAATTACATTGTTGCTAAATTTATACCACCTAGTTTCACATACCAGCAAAAGAAAAAGTTTTTCTATGATTTAAGACATTACTTCTGGGATGACCCACACCTTTATAAAGGACTAGATGGTGTTATTAGATGTTGTGTACCTTAGCATGAACAGGAACAGACCCTACGCAAGTGTCACTCCGAGGCTTATGGAGGACACCACGCTGGAGATAGAACTGCATATAAGGTATTGCAATCCGGTTTTTATTAGCCTACTCTCTTCAAAGATGCCCGTAAGTTTGTCTTGTCTTGTGATGAATGTCAAAGAATTGGTAATATTAGTAGACGTCAAGAAATGCCTATGAACTATTCACTTATTATTGAACCATTTGATGTTTGGGGCTTTGATTATAGGGGACCGTTTCCTTCCTCTAATGGGTATACACAATAGTTGTTGTTGATTACGTTGCTAAGTGGGTAGAAGCTATTCCAACTAGTAGTGCTGCTCATAACACCTCTATTAAGATGCTTAAAGAAGTTAATTTTTCCGAGGTTTGGAGTCCCTAGATATTTATTGACTGATGGCAGTTTACATTTTATTCATGGCGCTTTTCGTAAAATGCTTGCTAAGTATGATGTTAATCATAGAATTGCATCTCCATACCATCCACAATCTAGTGGTCAAGTAGAACTAAGTAATAGGGAGATTAAATTAATCTTGCAAAAGACTGTTAATAGATCTAGAAAGAATTGATCCAAGAAACTTGATGATGCATTATGGGCCTATAGAACTGCATATAAAAATCATATGGATATGTCTCCGTATAAAATGGTTTATGGAAAAGCATGTCACTTACCTCTCAAACTAGAACATAAGGCATATTGGGCCATTAAAGAGCTCGATTATGATTTCAAACTTGCCGGTGAGAAGAGACTATTTGACATTAGCTCACTTGATGAGTGGAGGACCCAGGCCTATGAGAATGCCAAACTGTTTAAAGAAAAAGTAAAAAATGGCATGACAAAAGGATACAAAAGCGTGAGTTTAATTAGGTGATTATGTTTTGCTATACAACTCTCGCTTATGATTTTTCGCAGGAAAACTCCTCTCTAAATGGGAAGGTCCTTACGTTATCGAGGAGGTCTATCGTTCCGTGCCATAAAAATCAACAACTTAGAAGGCACAAATCCAAAGGTGGTGAACGGTCAAAGAATCAAACATTATCTCTCAGGTAATCCAATAAATGTTGAAACTAATGTTATTGAGATCGTAACCCCGGAGGAATATATAAGGGACACTTTCCAGAACGCTTCAGATTCCGAAAAGGAATAGGTATGTGGTATGGTAAGTAAACCGACTCCAAAACAATTGTAATGGCAACTTTTCTCCATTTTGGAATATGTAAGAAAATAGGAAAATAAGAAGTAGTCCGAAAGGGACACGAGGCATCCACGAGGGTGGAGGGCGCGCCCTACCCCCTTGGCGCGCCCCCTGCCTCGTGGGCACCTCGTGTGCCCTCCGGACTCCGTTTTCTTGCATGATACTTCTTTTGGTCGGTAAAAATTCATTATATAATCTCCCAAAGGTTTTGACCACCGTACCACGACACAATCCTCTGTTTTTGTTTTGAGTTGTCTCTGCTGCAGATTTAGAGCAAGATGTCATATCAATACTCCGACGGAGAGAGCTGTGTCTCACATCTCATTGCTGACCCAAAGACCTATGGGACCTATCTCTTTATGGCCGAACTATAGATGATGAGGAGGATGCTCATTTGATGAGGATCGATTCAAGTTCGGAGGAGGAGGATGTTCCTCTACCTCAATCTGGGGATATGCAGGTGAAGTTCAAGAAGTCTAGCCTCCCTAAGAGGGCTAACTGGTCTACTAACCGATCTATTCCTTATCGTTTTTGGCAGAAAAGCAAAGGAGATTTATGTGACAAGATCCTGAAGCTGGAGTCGGAGGTCGATGATTTAAAGGAGGAAATTTCTCTCCTCAACTACAATATGAAAAAGCTAAAGGCACAATTGTCACCACCACCACCACCATCTTCATCACCACCAAAGGAGAACTGAGTATCGGGTATGGGCTCTCCCATTGGCAACTGCCAAGCTTGGGGGAGGTGGCCTGGTATCGTATCACCATCACACTCCTATCTTTACCATTTTTCTTAGTTCGATCCTTTTGGTAATATCTTGATCTAGTAGAATAAAGTTTAGTATGATATAGCTTGATTTTTGTGTTGATCCTTATGTATGTAATAGAGTCCGTGAGCTATATATAACAAAGATTAGTTTTGAGTCGAGGGCTTGATTATCTTGCTATGATCTTGAGGAAATAAAAGAAAGAATAAAAAGAATTAAAGAGATCATATTGATCTTATGGAGAGTAATGACTTCACATATAAAAGAGTATGATGAATAAAAGTTGTTGAGAGTTGACAAACATAGTTTTGGTCATCGTTGCAATTAATAGGAAGTAATAAAGAAAGAGAGGTTTTCACATATAAATATACTATCTTGGACATCTTTTATGATTGTGAGCGCTCATTAAAATATGACATGCTAAAAAGTTGATGTTGGACAAGGAAGAAAACGTAATGGGTTATGTTTTCTTATATCTGAAATAAAGTATACTGTCATGGATCACCAACTTGTTGAGCTTGCCTTTCCCCTCATGCTAGCCAAATTATCTGCACCAAGTAGAGATACTACTTGTGCGTCCGAATATCCTTAAACCCGGTCTTGCCATGAGAGTCCACCATATCTACCTATGGATTGAGTAAGATCCTTCAAGTAAGTTGTCATTGTTGCATGCAATAAAAATTGCTCTTTAAATATGTATGATCTATTAGTGTGGAGAAAATAAGCTTTATATGATCTTGTGATATGGAAGCAATAAAAGCGACGGACTGCATAATAAAGGTCCCTATCACAAGTGGCAATATAAATTGACGTTCTTTCGCATTAAGATTTTGTGCATCCAACTATAAAATCACATGAGAACCTCTGCTTCCCTCTGCGAAGGGCCTATCTTTTATTCTTGTCTTATACCTTATACAAGAGTCATGGTGATCTTCACCTTTCCTTTTTACACTTTATCCTTTGGCAAGCACATTGTGTTGGAAAGATCCTGATATATATATATATATATATATATATATATATATATATATATATATATATATACATATCCAATTGGATGTAAGTTATCATAAACTATTATTGTTGACATTACCCTTGAGGTAAAAGGTTGGGAGGCAACACTATAAGCCCCTATCTTTTCTCTCGTGTTCGATTAAAACTCCATACCCATAAGTATTGCATGAGTGTTAGCAATTGTGAAAGACTAAATGATAGTTGAGTATGTGGACTTGTTGAAAAGCTCTTATATTGACTCTTTTCGATGTTATGATAAATTGCAATTGCTTCAAATGACCGAGATCATAGTTTGTTAGTTTTCAATGAAGTTTTCGATCGCATACATGACATTGTGAATAGATTGTTACTTTAGCATAAGAAATCATATGAAAATATATATATATATATATATATATATATATATATATATATATATATATATATATATATATATATATGTTGTTGCTATAAGAATGATGATGATGCCCTCATGTTCGTATTTTATTTTATCGACACCTCTATCTCTAAACATGTGGATATATTTTTTCGTTATCGGCTTCTGCTTGGGGACAAGTGAGGTCTAAGCTTGGGGGATTTGATACGTCCATTTTGCATCATGCTTTTATATCGATAGTTATTGCATTATGGGCTGTTATTACACATTATGTCACAATAATTATGCCTATTCTCTCTTATTTTACAAGGTTTACACGAAGAGGGAGAATGCCGGCAGCTGGAATTCTGGGCTGGAAAAGGAGCAAATATTAGAGACCTATTTTGCACAACTCCAAAAGTCCTGAAACTCCACGGAAGTTAGTTTTGGAATATATTAAAAATATTGGGCGAAGAAAGAACCAGAGGGGGGCCACACCCTGTCCACGAGGATGGGGGGCGCCCTACCCCCTGGGCGTGCCCCCCTACCTCGTGGGCCCCCTGGCAGGCCTCCGGTGCCCATCTTTGGCTATATGAAGTCTTTCACCCTGGAAAAAAATTAGAAGGAAGCTTTCGGGACAAAGCGCCGCCGTCTCGTGGCGGAACCTAGCGAAACCAATCTAGGGCTCCGGCGGAGCTATTCTGCCGGGGAAACATCCCTCCAGGAGGGGGAAATCATTACCATCGTCATCACCATCGATCCTCTCATCAGGAGGGGGTCAATCTCCATCAACATCTTCACCAGCACCATCTCCTCTCAAACCCTAGTTCATCTCTTGTATCCAATCTTTGTCCCAAAACCTCAGATTGGTACCTGTGGGTTGCTAGTAGTGTTGATTACTCCTTGTAGTTGACGCTAGTTGGTTTATTTGGTGGAAGATCATATGT
This sequence comes from Aegilops longissima, assembly GCA_021605205.1. NCBI lineage: Eukaryota > Viridiplantae > Streptophyta > Magnoliopsida > Poales > Poaceae > Aegilops > Aegilops longissima. Next base: position 369,631,557 of record CM038679.1, on the reverse strand, counting down.
TCAGATCCTTTATGCATATTAATACCCCTCTAATTATGACAATGAATATGATTTGTGAGTAGTTACGTTTTGTCGGTGTACTAGAGTAGGGGTACCCTAGTATCCCGAACTCGTGCCGGGCGAGCAAAAGACACCCGCAGGCGAGGCTTGCCTAGTGACCGCCAAGGTCCTCCGCGGTTCCTTTGGAGCCATTTAAGAACAAAGTATTCAAGGCCCCGGCAAGAGGAGCTTGCCGGGAAGGCCACTCAAGGCACTAAGGAAACAAGACCCCGGCAAGAGGAGCTTGCCGGGAAGGCTCGGTGAGCGACAAGCTTCCGAGTGCGACAAGGGTTCAGCCGCGGCAAGGCGCTTGCCGCGGCAGGTAACCTCTCTTCATCTCCGCTCCAGCTCATCCGCCAACGTGTCGCCATGGGGCTATTCCAGGCACGCGTGTCAAGGGGCTGTGCAGCCAGCGGAGAGCAGCGATAAGCGGCGCTGACAAGAAGGCCATCGTGGCGAACGGTGGCGCTCCTGACGGTCCCTGTTGCACTGTTTAGGCGACATGGACGGGCATTTAATGCCTTTGTCCCTTGCCGTCAGAGTTAGGTAGATTGCACTGTACAAAGTAGTTGCACCAACCGCAACTCTTTTTCCCATTTTGCCCTCGCTCACGCTGCCACTGTGGTGACCCCTTGAGCCTATAAAAGGAGGCCCATGTGCAACGTAGAAAGGGTTCGGTTCGGCTCAGTTAAGATTCGACTCATTTGAAACCAGAGACACTCAAGCTAGGTTTTGTAGCTCTCATTGCTCCCTAGCAAGAACACAATACAATCAACCAAGCAGCACTAGGAGTATTATCTCTCCGGAGAGCTCCGAAGCTGGGTAAACTGCTCGTGTGCATCGCCTCAATCTGCTCTTCGTGCAATCTCCGCCCCCCACCGAACCAAAAGGGACTCGGTCCTCCGGTCCCATAGGTGTTCGTGGGTACGATCAGCCTCCCCGACATCTTTGGCGCGCCAGGTAGGGGGTGCGTCGAGGCTGTGTGAACCTGATCCAACGTTCACACGAGCAACAATCTTCATCATCTTCGTCAACATGCCACTGAAGAAGAAGGCTTCGGCGGCAGCAGAGCCGTCCGCGTCAAACCCACCACCACCGGAGCTGACGAGTGGTGGGGAAGACGCTGGCGGAGGAACGGGCGTCGTTGAGGGAGCCCACGACGCTGCCATGTCCAAGGACAAGGCGGCGCAGACCTCGGCGTCCGGATATGCACCGCGTCCATCTCAGGAGGCGCGAGACCGACGGCGTCATGGTGCTCGCAGCACCATACGCTCGTTGGGCCAAGATCAAGCTGGCGGATCCAGAGATGCTCAAGAACAGCTTGCGCGCCAACAGGCTAGTGCGAGCGGGGCACGGTCGCCTGGACGGGATACTGCTCCTTCTAATATATTTAGAAGTCCGAGCACATCCCGCTCCTCGCACCGTTCGCCATTACCGCCCACCACTCAAGCGGAAGCTTTGGCGCGAGCTCAACTGCTCCTGGATTACCCTCCAACGGCTGACAAGATCGACGAATGGAGGGCCACCATTCAAAGTCTCATCGGCTTTGCCAACGGTGACGTTCCACGGCAACCAAGCACATCACTGCCGCGGCGAGACGACAAGGCACGAGCCGGTGGCGACGAGACCTGTGGGGGTGCAACCACCATGCACTCTCCATCCCAAAGGCTAAGATCGCCGACTCGCCGGATCCACCTCGACAACGACTCCACGCGCCATCGGATCCACGAGCTCGCCGTGATCAGCGCCAAGTTCTTCAAGAACGGCAACAAGAAGACGCCGAACTCGTGATCGGCGCCAAGAGAAGCGCGGCGTCAGTCCGACAAGCGCGCTGGGCCCACTGTTGACATGCAAGCGCCATGGGAACCAGGTGACTTGCCGTACGCGGTAGGTTGCCCTGCGTTCACTCGTGAGCTGCAGCAAGTCCAGTGGCCCGACAAGAAAAATTTCAAACCAGACGTGCCAGAGAAGTATGATGGCAGGACACACCCGTCGGAGTTCCTCAGCATCTACACCATCACGGTGCAGGCTGCCGGGGGGCGAGACGACAAGATCCTCGCCAACTACTTCCTGCTGGTACTCAAGCCCAATGTTAGATCTTGGCTCATGCACTTGCCGGACAGTTCCATATCCTCTTGGGCAGATCTATGCCATCAGTTTGTCGGCGCCTTCACAGGCGGCCACAAGCCTCATGGCCAAGAGAGTGACCTTCACTTGCTCGCCCAGAAGGAAGGAGAATCCCTGCGCAAGTTCATTCAGAGATTCAGCCGTGTGCACTACAACATCCCAGATGTCCACCCCGCCGTGGTGATCAGCGTGTTTCATCAAAATGTGCGAAACCGCAGGATGAGGGAGGAGATGGCGATGTGCAAAGTCAAGGACGTCAGTGAGCTGTATGCTCTGGCCGACAAGTGTGCACGCGCTGAGGAAGGGAGGAGACTCCCAGGAGAGAATGCAGAGGCAGGATCTGACAGTGAGGAGACCGCCCCGGCAAAGAAGAGTCGGCGGCGGAACAACCGAAGGAAGAAGAGCAAAGAAGTACTAGTTGTCGAGCAGTCCGGCAACGGTAGTGCCGCCAAGAAAACCAAAGTTGGTGGCTCCGGCAAGGAAGTTGCCGCTGGCACCGACTGCAAGCCTGTGGCGGCCGCCGACAAGCAGGACAGCTCCAACAAACGGTACTGCAAGATACACCGCACCAAGGGCCACGACCTCCAGAGCTGCAAGAAAGTCGAGCAGCTTGTTGAACAGTAGAAAGCTGAGTACGAGCGGCACGACAAGGAGAAGGCCCAGGAAGGTGCTGGGGCAGCTAGCAAGAAGCGACCCGGCCGGGGAGGACGCCGCGACAAGGCCAAGCAGCGGCAAGGAGACAGACCTCCCCGCGGCCGCGACAAGGATGAAGACGACGATGACGATGAAGATATGGAAGACGATGAGGCCGATGAGCAGGAGTTTCAGAAAGCCACGGAGGTCCTCTGCGTTGACGGCGGTGCTTCTCTGCATACCTCACACCGCCAACTCAAGCAATGGATGCGGGAGGTTAACGCAGCAGAACCATCCGTAGAGTCACGCAAGCCTTTGAAATGGTCCAGCACGCCTATCATCTTTGATATTGAGGACCACCCTGATCGCATAACCGCGGTCAGGTGCTTGTCGATGTTGGTCTCACCAACTATCCGCAACCTCAAGGTCACCAAGATGCTAGTTGACGGCGGGGCCGGCTTAAACCTGATCTCATCCGCAGTACTCCAGAAGCTTCAAATCCCTGACAGCGAGCTCGAAGAGACTGGCACATTCCAAGGAATTAACCCAGGAAGGAGCAAGCCGAAAGGGAAGATCACACTGCCAGTAACATTTGGCAGCGAGCTAAACTTCAGGACTGAGAGGGTCATGTTCGACGTTGCTGATTTCCCATTACCTTATAATGGGATATTTGGCCGTCCAGCACTCGCCAAGTTCATGGCAGCCTCTCATTATGCATACAACTTACTCAAGATGCCCGGCCCGATAAGTGTCATTTTTGTCCATGGCGATAAGAAGGATGCTCTTATCTGCGCCGACAAGATCTACCGGGAGGCAGCGGCTGCAACAGATAGCATATCACTTGTCTTGAAGCTCCGGGGAAGAAGAAGACCAAGTCCGCAAGAGCTCGATGCCCACTCCGGCAAGCGCACCTCTTCGAGTGCTGCGCCACCGCCGAGGACGCACCATTGAGCTCCACCGCAAGTGCAAGAAGATGATGGCAGCTCCATCAAGACCAAGAAGGTGCCCGCCAAGGAGGACGGCACTGGTGGTACCTTCACCATCGCTACTCTCGACCCTAAATAGGAAGGCGCGCTCGTTGCTTTCTGGGCGAATGTCGACGATTTGCATGGCAACCGCCCGACATCCCCGGTGTTCCTGTGAAAGTAATTGAGCACCACCTAGCTGTCTGTCCTCATCGCGGCCCGTCAAGCAAAAAGTCGAAACAGCAGCGGTGGAGCGCCAAGAGTTCATTGCGAAGAGATCAAGAAGTTGGAAGCAGCAGGCCTTGTCGAGGAGTGCTCCATCCACGTGGTTGGCCAATCCGGTAGTTGTGCGCAAGGCAAATGGGAAATGGAGACTTTGTATTGACTTCACGGATGTTAATAAAGCTTGTCCCAAAGACCCATTTCCCTTGCCGCGATCGACAGATTGTTGACTCCACAGCTGGATGTGATTTGCTTTCATTTCTTGATGCATATTCAGGATATCATCAGATCTTCATGGCAGAAGAGGATGAGGAGAAAACCGCATTCATCACCCCATGTGGCACATACTGCTTTGTACGGATGCCTTTCGGGCTAAAGAATGCTGGTTCAACGTTTGCAAGAGTAGTCCATGACGCTTTTGAGCCACAAATGCACAGAAATGTAGAAGCTTACATGGATGACATAGTGGTCAAGAGCAAGTACAAAGCAACTCTGGTTCAAGATTTAGATGAGACTTTTGCAAATCTGCGCAGGATCAACCTCAAGCTCAACCCCGAGAAGTGCGTGTTCGGAGTCCCCTCCGGCAAGCTTCTCGGGTTCTTCGTGTCTCAGCGGGGAATTGAAGCCAATCCCGACAAGATAAAAGCCATTGAGCAGATTGAAGCACCAAAGCGCGTCAAGGATGTACGAAGGCTTGCCGGTTGTGTGGCTGCTCTCAGCAGGTTTATCTCTAGGTCTGCTGAGCGCCTCGCCATTTTTCAAGATTTTGAAAAGGCAGGTCCAATGAAATGGACTCCCGGAGCGGAGGCTGCGCTGCAGGACTTAAAGAGGTACCTGTCCTCCACTCTAATACTTATCACACCTAGGCCACAAGAGAAGTTGCTGCTGTATATAGCGGCAACCAATCAAGTGGTTAGTGCTGCGTTAGTAGCGGAAAGGGAGGCAGATGATGAGCCGGCAACCGAGGCAGATGCATCCAGCGACAAGCATGGGGCTTCACCGACAAGCTCTGGTCCCGACAAGGACGGATCTGTGCAGGATTGCGAGAAGATGCAGAAAAGGATGGTGCAGCGCCCAGTCTACTTTGTCAGTTCGCTCCTGCAGGGAGCCAGGTCAAGGTACTCTGGTGTGCAGAAATTGCTTTTCGGCCTCCTCATGGCCTCGAAAGCTGCGCCATTACTTCCAAGCACATGAGATAACGATCGTCACTCGCTTTCCATCAAGAGGATATTGCAAAATCCGTAAGCAACAGGCAGGATTGTCGAGTGGGCTTTGGAACTATCAAGCTTTGGCCTCAAGTTTGAAAGCACTTCAACTATCCAAAGCAGAGCACTGGCAGAGTTCATAGCAGAATGGACGCCAACGCAAGATGAAGAAATTCCAGAGACGAGCATCCCCGTCAAGGAGGCAAGTAAAGAGTGGCTGATGTATTTTGATGGTGCCTTCTCGCTGCAAGGCGCCGGTGCCGGCGTGCTGCTTATCGCACCCACCGGAGAGCACCTCAAATACATAGTCCAAATGCACTTTCCCAAGGAGCAAGCAACAAATAATACTGCAGAGTATGAAGGTTTGCTTGCCGGTCTCAGAATTGCAGTAGACCTTGGGATCAAGAAGCTCATTGTCAGGGGTGACTCGCAGCTTGTCGTCCGCCAAGTAAACAAAGATTATCAGAGTCCATTGATGGAAGCCTACGTTGATGAAGTGAGAAAGCTAGAAGAGCACTTTGACGGCCTACAAATGGAACATGTTCCAAGAGCTCAGAATGATATTGCTGATGGCCTGTCAAAGTGCGCCAGACTCAAGTTACTGTGGAACCAGGAATTTTGTGCTCAAGCTAACTCAACGATCGTGAGACCATCAACCGGACAGAGCAAGAAGAGGAAGTTGGTTTCGGTGACTACTTTCCGGCAGAGCTCCCTGAAGCCGCCGCCAAGAAGGTCTCCAAAATCAACGCAGATATTGCTGAGGAGCAGTCTGCTCCGACAAGCCTAAGGGTTTGCTTTGTTGAAGCAGACGCTCCCGACAAGTCTTGCTCCGGCAGGCTTGACGGGGATCATCAAGCTCCGGCTGAGCCGTAGGTTCTTGCCTTAGAAGCTAATGTTCCCGCAGCAGCAGATGTGCCTTTAGTCCTTGTTGTCGAGCCGCAAGCTCCAACATGGGCACAGCAGATCGTCCATTTCCTTCAGACAGGAGAACTTCCCAAGAGCAAGAAGAAGCGGAAAGAGTAGCCCGGCAGTCAAGTATGTACCAGTTTGTCGACAGCATTCTGTACAGAAGAAGACTCAACGGAGTGAAATTGAAGTGTATTCATCGGGAAGATGGACAGAAGCTGTTGGCAGAGATACACGGAGGCATATGTGGTCACCACATTGGTGCAAGAGCACTTGCCGGCAAAGCTTTCCGGCAAGGTTTCTTCGCCGACAGCCTCCGAGATGCAACTACACAAGTAACCAAGTGTGAAGCGTGCGGTTCCATTCCAAGCAGATACACCAGCCAGCTCATCTCCGGACAATCCCTTTATCCACGCCATTTTCGATGCAGGGGCTCGACATCTCGGCCCCTTCCCGAAGCTGTCGGGGCTTTGAGTACTTGTACGTGAATCGACAAGTTCACAAAGTGGCGGAAGTGGAAGCGATGAGGAAGGTGACAGCACGATCGTGATCAAGTTCTTGGTCGATTGTTTGCCGCTTTGGGATTCGAACAGGATCATCACCGACAACGGCACACAGTTACGAGCCGCACCTTCATGCAAGACGTCCAAGATCTTGGCGCCAAGGTCTGCTTTCGCTTCATTGCTCATCCAAGAAGCAACGGTCAAGCGGAGAGGGCAAATGCTGAAGTGCTGCGAGGACTCAAGACCAGAACTTTCGACGGGCTGCACAAAGCGGAAGAAACTGGATTGAGGAGCTGCCGGTGGTTCTTTGGTCGATCAGGACGACGCCAAATCGAGCCACTGGTCAGACACCTTTTGCTCTAGTCTATGGAGCAGAGGCAGTTCTCCCCATGGAACTCGTATACGGATCACCTCGAGTGCTCGCTTATGATGAGCTCGAGCAAGAGCAGCTGCGACAAGACGACGCGCTGCTCCTTGAGGAGGACCGTCTTTAGGCTCTTCAGACGAGCTGCTCGTTATCGACAAGCTTTGCGCCGCTACCATAGTCGCAGTTAGTGCCGAAGTCTCGAGGAAGGCGACCTTGTTCTTGGCGCGCTCAGTCCGCCAAGAATTCCAACAAGTTGACGCCAAAGTGGGAAGGCCCTTATCGGGTGAAACGAAGTCGCTAGGCTCTGGCGCTGTCCGCTTTGAGATCAAGATGGCGTGCCCGTGAGCAACTCCTGGAACATAGAGCATCTTCGTAAGTTTTACCCATAGGGCGCGGTTGTCGGAACCCGTTCCGGCAACCACCCTTTTGTACAAGTCTTGCCGATGTTGCATGTAATCCTTTGTACAAAGCCGAGCGCAGACCCCGTGCATCAGTAAAGCTCATGTGTTGCGAACAACTTGTCAATTTCATGCTTTCATCATTATTTTGCATGTGTTATCTGACATTTTGTGCAGCATCCACACCCGGTAAGCGATAACGAGCCACAAGGCTCCATAACTTTATTTTCTCTTCTTTCTTCTCAAAAGAAAGGAAGGTTCCTTCGCCCACAAGTTAGCCGGGGGAAGGAGAAGATAATGGTGTGGGCCGCCAAGCGTCGCTCGAGAAAGTTTCGCCTTACCGGGAAGCAAACGACAGAAAAGCTAAGTTACCTAAGCTTGAGCAATCAGTTTTTAAATTTTTAAGTTATCTTCCTCGAACGATAGTACTTTGTATGGAAAACCTGTGCGCGAAGGAACCAACTCGTAGCTAGTTTGCGCCCTTACTTTGTTTCGAGTCCGCTCAACAACTTAAGTGAGCTGCAACTAGTTGCGACAAGGTTGCTTGTCGGAGGCGGCACCGCCAGCAGACTGCTGATGTTCCGCACTCAGCGCTCGCGGCAAAGGTGCCCGCACCGACAAGTTCCCTAAAAAGCGTAGGGCACAAACATACAAAGGAAGGAATCAAGTAGAGGAAATAACATTGCAATCATTGCCTAAGATAGAGTTATATTACAAAAATAACTTGTCGCAGATCTAATAGATTGTTCTCCTAAACATGATCAACAGCGACAAGGGAAAGATAAAACAGGCGGCCTAGTCTCACGCGGGTCGCCATCGACCCTCTTGACCCGCCACCCTGTCCACAATGGGTGCGATAAGGGCCTTGAGCGCTTCAACGTCGGCGATCGGCGGCAGGGACTTGAGGACGTTGGCGGCCGACGCCTGGATTGCGGAAGGCCACCTTCATCAACACCTTCGGAGGGGCTCTGACAGATTTGGCGCGACTCGCCGGCCGATTGCTTTGGGATCTCCTCCGGAGCCGCTAGAGAGCCGCCACCACGCCCTTGAGGAACAGGCTGAGCTTGGCGCTGGGTTGAAGGCGCCGTTGGTGGAGTACCGAGATCCACCATCCCAGCTCCATCAGCTCCTTGTCGATGGCGGCGCCAAGATATCTACAAGACCCTCCGTCCAAAGGCATCACGTTCTCTCTGAAGGTATCTGGCGGTCACGGCATTTGCCAAAGAACTCCTCGTTGGCCTTGATCTTCTCCAACAAACCCACTTCCCGCTCCTTGGCGCCGTCCAGCGTCTCCGTCAAGGTGGTCAGCTTCAGCTCAAGATCCGCCTTGGAGTCCTTGGCGGCGTCGAGCTCCTTGATCCTCTCAGCGAGACGGCCCTGCAACTCGCCAAGAGTGTAGGCGTCCTTCTCGTGCTCATGCTTCAGCGCGGCGACCTCCTCGCCGCTCTTCTGGAGGGTGGCCTCCAGCTGCGCCACCCTCGTCTCCAACTCCTTCTTGGCGGCCTCGGCAGCTGCGGCGGCGTCTTTTGCTTCCTTGAGGGCTCCGCCAATTGATTGCTCGCGCGCGGCAAGATCTTCCTCATAGCTGTCGAGGTTGATCTTCCGCTGCGCCAGTTCACCTTCTTGCGCAGACAGCTTCTCGCCGGCAAGCCTTTGCTGCTCCTCGACCTCAGCCTTCTCCAGGATGAAGGCCGTGCGCCTCGGCGAAGTCGCCCCGCTCTTTCCGCCACGTCCCGAGGGCTTTTGGTTGGCGACGGAGCTCTTTCGCGCTTCTCCATGTCTGCTCCCGCCCTCGCGACAAGTGCTTCCCGGGACTCCAGCTTGGCTTGTCGGGCGCGGTAGAGCGACAACAGCTTCTTCAGCAGCTCCTCCTCCTCAGATTCGCTGCTGCTGCTGCTTGGCGCGTCAACCAGCGACAGCCCAGCGGAGGCGAGCAGCTCCTCGTCGAAGGTTTCTCCCTCGACCGGCGCCCTGGAGCTCGACGCCCATGGGAGCTTGATGAAGACGCCGTCGACGGCCTTCAGATAGGCGCCAGGCTGGGGCTCTTCGGAGCCTGACGCTGCATCGGTGGCGGAGGGATCGGCGGTCGGCGTAGCGCCTGGCGCTCCTGCGGCCTCAGGGTCGTCAGTACGATCACCAGACCCCTCCCCAGCCTTTGCGGCAGCAGCCTTGGCAGCCTCCTCGCCGGCGGACCCATCGGCGCCAGCTTCTTCCTCCATGTTGGCGGCGTCGTCATTGTTGCCGCGTGCGTCCTCCTCGCCGGCAACCTCAGTCTCCATCGGCTCTCCGGCAGATGGATCTGACGATCAGAAAAAGAAAGAACAGTCAAGCAAATGTTCGAAGAGAAGAACAGAAGAAAAAAGAACCCAAGGGAAATTTTCAAGCAAGGAGATTACCTGCGATGGGATCTGTGGCCGCGGTCTCCACCACCGGAGGATCGCTGGCGCTGCCCCTTGTCGGAGAAGCCTCCCTTGCCGGAGAGCGCTCCCTTGCCGGAGAACTCTCCCTTGGCGGCGTGGTTGAAGCGGACAGAATTTTGGGAGCGACTTCCGGGCTCTCCTGATGAGGCTGCTCTGCTCCTACACAAATCAACAAGTCAGATATCAGTAAAGAAGGAGCACCCACGCACACCTAAACGTAAGAAATAAACCAAATACTTACGCTGGGGGTTGTGCTGGGGGCTGCTCTGAGGAAGGGTTGCCGGATCCGGCAAGGGGGTCTCAGACGCGCCTCCTGTCGCCACGGGGGGATCGTCTTCGATGACAACCACCGGAGTCTTGGCTCTCTTCGACGCTCTCTGAGCCAGCGTCCTGAAAAGGGAAAGAGTTCAGAATGAAGCAGATCAGATACAAGACAAAGCAGCAAATTGAAGAATTACAAGTAAAAGCGACAAGATCTTACTCTTCTTCTTCTTCCTCGGAGCTAAGCGCGGAGAAGTCGAATTCCGCTCCGCCTCCGGTGCGACGAGCTGGAAGAATAGGCTCCTCGGCGCTTGAGGGAGCAGGGGCCGTGGTCCTGAAGGCCCCTCCGATTCTTGTGGCGGCGTGAGGCGCTCCAGCGGCAATGAGCTTGCAGCTGGTGGAGCTGCTGTCGCTGGGCGCGACGGCTGTTGGCCCGTCTGCCGCCCGCCACTTCCCGGTCTTATGGAGGCGCCTTCTTGGTGGAGCTGCGGGCTCCTCCCATGCAAGCTACCCTGAAGGTGGGGGAGGCGCCCGGCAGGCTCGTTTGGCTCAGCCAGCTCGGCCTGCTCCTCCGCTGCAGCAAGCTCCTCTCGATCGGCAACGCTTGCCGCCTCTGCTGCCTCCGCCTCCTCCACGGTGAACCCGACCACGATGGCAGCAGCTTCCGCCGCCTCCTCCAGCCTGGTGGCGATGCGCTGCAGCTCGGTGTCGGTGGTGTCGCAGGTGAGCCACTTCTGCTCGTCGGCGCGGATCGGCACTTCTTCCAAGCTGTCGAAGAACTGCTGCACGACGTCGTCGGCGGGCTCTTGCCAAGTTGGAACGATCCCATGGGAATCGCACAACGGCATCATCGCGTGGATGCGGTCAAGCGAAGAGTTGTTGCACAAAGGAAAGACCCCCCTCGGCAACATGAACCACTCGGGATGATCTGGGTCGTGCTGGAACAGCTCCAGCAGCATCGCATCCAGCTCCAAGACGGTGAAATTCCAGTTGAGGCCCGGGCGCAGCCTCATGATGTCCGCCGCATTTTGGAACTCCCAAGCAGGTCTCCTCCTCTCCTGCAAGGGAGCGATGCGGCGGCGAAGGAAATCCGCGCCAACAGCGCCTACAGTGAGTCCGGCATGCCTGAGGCGCAAGATCCGGGTCACGGCAATCTTCAACCTAGCATCCTCCAGCGCCAAGTTGCTCCAATCGTTGCCGCGCACTATGGGAGTTTGTATTGGGCGAGTGAAGGGCTGCGGGTTCTCCTCGATGATCCAACACCAATCGGCTCTCCACTCCTCCCACTTGCTGCGGAGCTCTCCTTCCAGATATGCTTCTTTCTTGCCGATCCTGGAGATCCAAGCAATCCCTCCAGCAAGTGGCTCTCCTCTCTCAACGCGGGGCATGAAGAAGTGGCGGAAGAGGGCTACGTTTGGGTGGACCCCGACAAAGTTTTCGCAAAGGTGTGCGAAAACTGCCATGGTCAGGACAGCGTTGGGGTGAAATCAAGGAGGCGGAGACCGTAGGTGTTCATGATGTCGCAAAAGAATTCGGAAAAGGGCGGGCAGAGCCCGCAGTAGAAGAAGAGCGCGAAGAAGGGATACCCGACAGAAACCTTCTCGGATGCGGCGGCGGAGATCATCCTCGTGCGCGGATGCGCCCGCGTCTCCGTCGACCAGAAGAGGTAGTACCCCTCCCTCAGCTCCTTGGCGTCGAGCTGGGGGTCGAAGGTGTCCCGCTCCTTTCGCAGTGCCGTGAGCCGCTGCGCCTCGGCCGACTTCACGCCCTTCCCCTTGTCGGCTTTCGGAGCCATGGCGGAGGTGGTGGAGGAGTCCGACGGCGTTGATGGCGCCGGTGGCAATGGGGGGCGGAGCGTCGCTCTCTTCGGACTTGAGAAGAAGGGGGGAGCGGCGGTGGTTTTTTGAGAGGTGACAGCAATGGCGAGGTGGGCGCCCTGCCCTGTTCCCCTGCTTATAAGGAGGAGAGGGGCGGACGTTCCACTTTTCAATTAGAAAGCACCCACGATCTCTCCCACGACGCCACGTTCGGGCGCGGCTGTTCGTGGGGGCGTGGTGGGTCCGGGCGAGTAACGGCGTGATCTAGGCAGCGTGCCCGTGCAGACTGTTTTGGGCCTGGCCCAACAGAGCTCGGCGCGCGTGTGGCCCAGCCGGGGCTCTGTCGGTGTACTAGAGTAGGGTACCCTAGTATCCCGAACTCGCACGGGCAGCGAGCAGCACACCAGCGGCGAGGCTTGCCTAGTGACCGCCAAGGTCCTCCGCGTTCCTTTGGAGCCATTCAAGAACAAAGTATTCAAGGCCCGGCAAGAGGAGCTTGCCGGGAAGGCCACTCAAGGTACTAAGGAAACAAGACCCCAGCAAGAGGAGCTTGCCGGGAAGGCCACTCAAGGCACTAAGGAAACAAGACCCGGCAAGAGGAGCTTGCGGGAAGGCTCGATGGCGACAAGCTTCGAGTGCGACAAAGGTTCAGCAGCGGGCAAGGCGCTTGCAGCGGCAGTAACCTCTCTTCATCTCCGCTCCAGCTCATCCGCCAGCGTGTCGCCATGGGGCTATTCCAGGCCGCGTGTGTCAAGGGCTGTGCAGCCAGCGGAGAGCAGCGATAAGCGGCGCTGACAAGAAGGCCATCGTGGCGAACGGTGGCGCTCCTGACGGTCCCTGTTGCACTGTTTAGGCGACATGGACGGGCATTTAATGCCTTTGTCCCTTGCCATCAGAGTTAGGTAGATTGCACTGTACAAAGTAGTTGCACCAACCGCAACTCTTTTTCCCATTTTTGCCCTCGTCTACGTTGCCACCTGTGGTGACCCCTTGAGCCTATAAAAGGAGGCCCATGTGCAACGTAGAAAGGGTTCGGTTCGGCTCAGTTAAGATTCGACTCATTCGAAACCAGAGACACTCAAGCTAGGTTTTGTAGCTCTCATTGCTCCCTAGCAAGAACACAATACAATCAACCAAGCAGCAGTAGGAGTATTATCTCTCCGGAGAGCTCCGAAGCTGGGTAAACTACTCGTGTGCATCGCCTTGATCTGCTCTTCGTGCAATCTCCGCCCCCCACCGAACCAAAAGGGACTCGGCCCTCCGGTCCCATAGGTGTTCGTGGGTACGATCAGCCTCCCCGACACGTTTGTTCCTGAGGACATGGGAGAAGTCTTGCTATAAATAGTCATGTGAATTTCGTATTCGTACGATATTTTGATGAGATGTATGTTGTCTTTCCTCTGGTGGTGTTATGTGAACGTCGACTACATGACACTTCACCATTATTTGGGCCTAGAGGAAGGCATTGGGAAGTAATAAGTAGATGATGGGTTGCTAGAGTGATAGAAGCTTAAACCCTAGTTTATGCGTTGCTTCGTAAGGGGCTGATTTGGATCCATATGTTTCATGTTATGGTTAGGTTTACCTTAATTCTTGTCGGGACCCCGATCCTAAGTCACACCGATCTAGCATGTAACACATCATATCCCTTTGCGGCCTCACGCACGGTATCCCCACGGGTGTCGCCTTACCATGGCCCGGGACCGTTTGCGTCTTTTGGCTCGCGTATATGATAGTGTCGCTAGCATCCATATGACAAAGAACCCGGGCCGACATGGCTAGTCGTGAACCCAAAGCGGCGCTAACCTATGGGGACAGGCATACATGAATCACATCGAGCATGTCGGTCATCAACGTATATATTCGGGCTGTAGCACTGGGCTAACAGGACTCCGGTATCCCGGGCTGTAGCAGGCTAGGCAGGACTCCGAATAACACGCGTGACATTTCCCGAAGGGATGACATAGGAACGAAGTGAAACACATGCCGCCAGTCAAGTGTCCAAGCGGTAGTTTGGGCTAGCAGGACTCGGTGAACCGGGCTGTAGCGGACTACTATCGCCGAAGCACGAGACTACATTTCCCCATAAGAGAGGCTACCAAGGATAAACAACTAGGTAGTCGGATCCCACACATAGCAATACAAGTTACACGTACGCATAACATGCAAGTATGTGCTGTACAACATGGCATCACAACATAACGCAAACTCATATAGATAAAGGCTCAGAGGAGCCACAAAGCAATAAGTACAAACAGGGGTCACATGACCCATCATTCAGAGCATACAACCAACAAGCGGAAGCATTACATGTCTGAGTACAGACAACTACAAAAGAAAAAGGCTGAGAAGCCGACTATCTACAAGACCCTCCCAAGGGTACAAGATCATGGTGAGGTAACAAGCTACTCGTCGAAGTCCAAGCGGAACTACTAGTAAGACCGAAGTCTCCGCTGCAAAACATAAATAAAGCAACGTGAGTACAAAGGTACTCAGCAAGACTTACATCAGAACCTATCATACATGCATTGTGTCAAAAGGTAATGTGGAGTTTAGTTGCAGCAAGCCAGCTTTGACTCTGTGGCTATCCTGTTCTACGACTACAAGAAACTCTTGAGGTGAGACAACGTACACGAGTCCACTAATCACCACATCAATACTCTACTACGGATTCATTCCCGTCTCCATACGAGAAGGCCATCCATAGCACTCACACTTGTCTTGAGCATTTTAGAGTATCCACTTTCAAGTTGTCTATGTACCACGTAAGCATCCAAGAAGTCCATAACCGAGGACACGGCTATTGAATAGATCTTGATAACCCCGCAGGGTGTACTTCTTCACACGCTCTCGCCTCTTACCGCCATATACACGTCATGTATCTCGGCAACCTTCAAGCGAAGCTTTGGCGAGGGTGTCGGCCACGACCGACTAACCACACAAGACTCTAGTCCAGCTTATCGCCTATTCGGGTTCCATCCGCAAGGAGATCCGGCCAGGTGTCGCCACGGCCCCAAACGATGTGAGCAGGGTTCCCAAGCCCACCATCCGGTGCCACTTGGTACACCGTGCCACACTGTGCCTAATCTGTCCCAAGCCCACCTGCCGGGTGTCACTTGGTAGAAAAATAGCACTACCTACAAACACCGAAACTAGTTGCGACTCACGGACAGAGATCAAGTTGATTAATAAGTCGAGAGGGTCGAGTTACGGAACCCAATGTGTGGTAGTATCGAGTCATTGGACAACATACATAGAACTCAAGTGCTTAAGGGCGGTTCGGTGAGACAACCCACCATGTACTCCTACATGGCCTCTCACCGCTACCTTTACCAAATCGTGTTCACACACTTCACTCTCAAAGATCGGAACATAGAACTGTACTCCAATTCATTCCCAATGAATCAGACTGACACAACTCTAAGCAATAGCAGGCATAGCATGGTAGGAACACAACATGGCTCAATCAACTCCTACACATGCTAGTGGGTTTTAACTATTTACTGTGGCAATGACAGGTCATGCAGAGGAATGGGTTCAACTACCGCAGCACAAAGTAGCAGATGAATCGTTGTTGTCCTAATGCAATAGCGAGAGCAGGAGCGAGAGAGTAGGATTGTATCGGAATGAACAAGGGATTTGCTTGCCCGGTAAGTCAACAAGGAGGCACCGCTTCATAGCAGGTACACTCGAGCGTCTCCAAGCAGGACCTATCGAGAAGGAGCAGTGCCGCAATCAATACACAATCATATGCAACAATATGATGCATGAGCATGGCATGTAGATGTGATGCTGTTTGAGTTAATGCAACTGGTATTCGATTTGAATGAAGTCCATTTGAACCAAAGGTTCAAATGCAATTCAAAGTAAGCTCTTATAAATGCCATTTTAGAGTTTCACTTATACAGCATGTATAAGTTGGTTTGTCATGCATGAAACTAGTACAGATGGATAGATTGAATTTTTCTGATAATTTTTCATATATAAATTATTTCAATCTGAGCTACGGTTGAATTTCTATGAATTTTGAAGTTTTGAATATATTCGGAATTTCCTGATTTAATTTAAATCCAGAAAATATAATATTGCGTCGACCTTCTTAAGCATGACGTCAACAGGTCAAGCTATGGCTGGCTGGAGTCAAACGGACGTGTGGGGGCCACACGTCGGTGTCTCGCTTAGTTAACGGGGGTTTAATTCTAATCTAATTCGGGTTAGTGGTATTTGGGGCCCACCGTCGATGTCGAGGGTAGGTTAGTTGGTGATTAGGCTTAAGCTAATCACTGACGAGCCGGACCACGTGGCAGGCTCGGCGACGGGCTCGTCGCCGGCGACCTCTGGACGCCGGCGGAGTCCGTGCCACGTGCCACGGGTGGTGTCACGAGAGCACCGGGCGTAGCCGTGCTCTCGCGCACTGTGGAGCGGCGGAAAGAGCTGGGGGCGGGGCTCGCGGAGCGGGCTTCAGCGGCGGCCGGAGCTCGGCTCAAGCGGGCGTGTGGCTGCGGTGTGCAAGGGCGAGAACGAAGAGGGGAGAAGGAGCAGCAGCTCACGGTGGTTGCTGACGAACGGGTCGGCGAGGTCGGGAGGAACCGAAGCGGTCGTGGGCGGAGGGATCTCCGCGACCGGAGACGGAGACGATGGCGATGGCGGCGCTCGGGGCTTCCAGCGTCACGTGGCTCGGACGGGAGGTAGCGGACGGCGGCGCGGATCTTGCGAACACGGAGAGGGAGCGAGGGGAGGCGGTGGCCACGGCGGCAGCAGCGGCGCGCCTCGGGTGCGGTCGGTGAAGAGGGGAGGAACCAGAGGAGGAGGGGAAAACGAGAGAGAGTGGGGAAGGACCGGGCGGCGCGTGGCGTCGCGGGATCATCGAGCGGCGAGGGGAGGACAGGCAGGTAGGGAGGGAGGAGGAGGCGTGGCGCTTGCGTGCTGCTGTGCGTCAGGCGCGTGCCCGTCCTCTGTCGGGAGGAAGACGACAGAGAGAGGAGGAGGCGGGCTGGGCGGGCTGGCCAGCTGGGCAGCCAGCCCTTGAGTAAGTCGAAGTAAGTTTTACCTATTTTGTTTCTTTTTAAAATATTCTGACATTTGTTTGATTTATTTAAAATACTAAACTAATTTATTTAATTATGCCAATTTTTATAGGAGCTATTTATATTATTCCAGAGCTCCTCAACAAAAGGCACAATTTTTGGACAATATTTTATATATATAATAATATAGATCCAATGCAATTAGGTATGCATTAATTCCAAATGCCCAAATATAAATACTTATGAACTCCCAAAATATTGGTTTGATTATTATCTTTGTCCAATATTTTCAGAGGGCCACATGAGCATTTTCCTGGACCCTTTGGAGCAATTTTTATTTTTGGGTCATTTCCAAAATTATTCTGAGGGTTTCACAATCCCCATTTCAAAATTAAATGGAATTTAAACATGATGCACAAATGACTAGCTAGCCTTGAGCATACCAGTACTAGGGATGTGACACCTTAATTCTTCTTTCATAGTTGCGGATGCTTGCGAAAAAGGTTAATCATGAGTGGGATGCTTGTCCAAGGAAGGGCAGTACCCAAGCACCGATCCACCCACATATCAAATTATCAAAGTAACGAACGTGAATCATATGAGCATGATGAAAACTAGCTTGACGATAATTCCCATGTGTCCTTGGGAGCGCTTTCCTCTATATACGAGCTTTTCCAGGCTTGTCCTTTGCTACAAAAAGGATTGGGCTGATACGTCTCTGTCGTATCTACTTTTCCAAACACATTTGCCCTTGTTTTGGACTCTAACTTGCATGATTTGAATGGAACTAACCCGGACTGACGTTGTTTTCCGCAGATTTGCCATGGTGTTATTTATGTCCAGAAACAAAATTTCTTGGAATGACCTGAAACTCCACGGAACGTCTAGTTAAAAATAATAAAAAATCCTTGCAAAAGATGAAGGCCAGGGGGCCCACCACCTATCCACGAGGGTGGGGGCGCCCCCCCCCCTAGGGCGCGCCCCCCTACCTCGTGGGCCCCTTGGAGCTCCTCCGACGCCAACTCCAACTCTATATATTTGCTTTCGGGGAGAAAAAAATCAAGGAGAAGAAATCATCACGTTTTACGATACGGAGCCGCCGCCAAGCCCTAAAACCTCTCGGGAGGGCTGATCTGGAGTCCGTTCGGGGCTCCGAAGAGGGGGATTCGTCACCGTCGTCATCATCAACCATCCTTCATCACCAATTTCATGATGCTCACCGCCGTGCGTGAGTAATTCCATCGTAGGCTTGCTGGACGGTGATGGGTTGGATGAGATCTATCATGTAATCGAGTTAGTTTTGTTAGGGTTTGATCCCCAGTATCCACTATGTTCTGAGATTGATGTTGCTATGACTTTGCTATGCTTAATACTTGTCACTAGGGCCCGAGTGCCATGATTTCAGATCTGAACCTATTATGTTTTCATGAATATATGTGAGTTCTTGATCCTATCTTGCAAGTCTATAGTTACCTACTATGTGTTATGATCTAGCAACCCCGAAGTGACAATAATCGGGACCACTCCCGGTGATGATCATAGTTTGAGGAGTTCATGTATTCACTATGTGCTAATGCTTTGTTCCGATTCTCTATTAAAAGGAGGCCTTAATATCCCTTAGTTTCCGTTAGGACCCCGCTGCCACGGGAAGGTAGGACAAAAGATGTCATGCAAGTTCTTTTCCATAAGCACGTATGACTATATTCGAAATACATGCCTACATTACATTGATGAATTGGAGCTAGTTCTATGTCACCCTATGTTACGACTGTTACATGACGAACCGCATCCGGCATAATTATCCATCACTCATCCAATGCCTACGAGCTTTCCATATACTGGTTTACGCTTATTTACTTTCCCGTTGCTACTGTTACAAACACTACAAAACACCAAAAATATTACTTTTGCTTTCATTACTCTTTTGTTATTGTTACCACTACTATCATAATACTTTGCTACTAAACACTTTGCTGCAGATATTAAGTTATCCAGGTGTGATTGAATTGACAACTCAACTACTAATACTTGAGAATATTCTTTGGCTCCCCTTGTGTCAAATCAATAAATTTGGGTTGAATACTCTACCCTCGAAAGCTGTTGCGATCCTCTACACTTGTGGGTTATCAAGACTAATTTCTGGCGCCGTTGCCGGGGAGCATAGCTCTATTCTTTGAGTCACTTGGGATTTATATCTATTGGTCACTATGAAGAACTTGAAAGACGCTAAGACAACAATTTATCCCTCAACTACGAGGGGGGGTAAGGAACTGCCATCTAGCTCTGCACTTGATTCACCTTCTGTTATGAGTAAGCTTGCGACACCTAAACCTGCTTCTGCTATTCGTTCTAATATGTCACATGTTATTGATGATGCCACTTCTGTTATGCATGATACTTATGATGAAACTACTTCTATGCTTGATACTACTGTGCCCCTTAGTGAATTTCTTGATGAACAAATTGCTAGGGCTAGAGAGAAAGAAATTATTGAAACTGATTATATTGATGAAAGTGATGATGAAGATATGCATGTTATTCCTGAGGGTTATGTTTTTGATATGGAAGCTTCTGCAGCTATTTTTGCCTGCAAAGGTAGATCTGAGCTCAAGAGGCTATTAGTTAAATGGAGTAATGAATCTCTTATAGATAGAATGAAACCTGACCCTGCTTTTGCTACTTCACCTATTTGTGTTGCCGATAAGGATTATGAATTTTCTGTTGATCCTGATATAATTACTTTGGTTGAATCTTATCCTTTTCACGGCTATGAATCTGAAACTGTTGTGGCACATCTTACTAAATTAAATGATATAGCTACCCTGTTCACTAATGATGAGATATCTCGCTACTTTTATATCCTTAAAATATTTCCATTCTCATTAAAGGGTGATGCTAAGATATGGTTTAATTCTCTTGATCCTGGTTGTGTGCGTAGTCCCCAGGATATGATTTATTACTTCTCCTCTAAATATTTCCCCGCTCATAAGAAACAAGATGCTTTAAAGGAATATACAACTTTGTGCAAATTGAAGAAGAGAGTCTCCCACAAGCTTGGGGGAGGCTTCTCAAGTTACTTAATGCTTTGCCTGATCATCCTCTTAAGAAAAATGAAATACTTAATATCTTTTATAATGGACTAACCGATGCTTCTAGAGATTACCTGGATAATTGTGTTGGTTCTCTTTTCAGGGAAAGAACACCGGATGAAGCTGAAATTCTATTGAATAATATGTTGACAAATGAAAATAATTGGACACTTCCTGAGCCAGCTCCATAGCCAATTCCTGAGCTTATTCCTAAACCAACTCCGAAGAAGAGAGGTGTTCTATTTCTCAGTTCTAAAGATATGCAAGAGGCAAAGAAATCTATGAAAGAAAAAGGTATTAAAGCTGAAGACGTTAAGAATTTACCTCCTATTGAAGAAATACGTGGTCTTAATTTACCGCCTGTTGAAGAAACTTATGATCTTAATCCATTACCTATTGAAGAACCTCCAGGTCATGATAACCCGACACAGGTAGTAAAGGTAAATTCTCTCTATAGATATGATAAAGCTGAAGTCCCTCCTACTAAAATTGCTAGCCAGTGCTTGGATTAGTTTGATAACTTTATGGTTAAGCAAGAAGATTTCAATGCTTATTTTGGTAGACAATTAAAAAAATACTTATATGATTAAACACTTGGGTGATTATATGGCTAATGTTAGAGGTGAACTTAAACTTGTTAGCAAACATGCTTCTGTGGTTACCACTCAAGTAGAACAAGTACTTAAAGCTAAAAATGATTTGCTCAATGAAATGAATAGTAAGAAAAATGATTATGCTGTTAGAGTGGCTACTAGAACTGGTAAAATGACTCAGGAACCTTTGTATCCTGAAGGACACCCGAAGAGAATTGAGCAAGATTCCTAGAGAAATAATATTGATGCACCTAGTTCTTCCAAAAGGAAGAAAAAGAAAAATGATAGGACTTTGCATGCTTCTAGTGAACCTGTTGCTGAAATACCTGAGAATCCAAATGATATTTCTATTTATGATGCTGAAACACAATCTGGTAATGAACATGAACCTAATGAAAATGTTAATGATGATGTTCATGATGATACTCAACCTAGTAATGATAATGATGTAGAAATTGAACCTGTTGTTGATCTTGATAACCCACAATCAAAGAATCAACGTTATAATAGGAGAGACTTTGTTTCTAGGAAACATGGTAAAGAAAGAGAACCTTTGGTTCAGAAACCCATGCCTTTTCCTCCAAAACCATCCAAGAAAAAGGATGATGAGGATTTTGAGCACTTTGCTGAAATGATTAGACCTATCTTTTTGCGTATGCTATTGACTGATATGCTCAAAATGAATCCTTATGCTAAGTATATGAAAGATATTGTCACTAATAAAATAAAGATACCGGAAGCTGAAATTTCCACCTTTTAAGGGTGGAATACCAAAGAAACTTGGAGATCCAGGAGTACGTACTATACCATGCTCCATTAAAAGAAATTATGTTAAAACTGCTTTATGTGATCTTGGAGCCGGTGTTAGTGTTATGCCTCTCTCTTTATATCATAGACTTGACTTGAATAAGTTGACACCTACTGAAATATCTTTGCAAATGGCTGATAAATCAACTGCTATACCTGTCGGTATTTGTGAGGATGTGCCTGTTGTGGTTGCAAACGTTACTATTTTAACGGACTTTGTTACTCTTGATATTCCCGAGGACGATAGTATGTCTATTATTCTTGGAAGACCTTTCTTGAATACTACAGGTGCTGTTATTGATTGCAACAAAGGCAATGTCACTTTTCATGTTAATGGCAATGAGCATACGGTACACTTTCCGAGGAAACAACCTCAAGTTCATAGTATCAACTCTATTGGAAAATTTTCATCGATTATTTTTGGAGGTTTTGAATTTCCTCTTCCTAATGTCAAGAAGAAATATGATATTCTTATTATAGGGGATGTGCATATCCACGTTGAGGTAACATAGTGTTATTCGAAATTTCTCTGGTTCCATGTAATTCGGAATGAGTTTGTTAACAAGACTTGATCAACCTTGTTAGTGGATTCCTTTTGATGAGCATGAGACGGATGAAACTAGAAGGCACAGCCTTCTGTACCCTCTTTATACTTTCTGTTATTTAGTTGAAATAAA
Organism: Aegilops longissima; assembly: GCA_021605205.1. Classification (NCBI taxonomy): domain Eukaryota; kingdom Viridiplantae; phylum Streptophyta; class Magnoliopsida; order Poales; family Poaceae; genus Aegilops; species Aegilops longissima. The sequence continues at coordinate 369,609,501 of CM038679.1, read as the reverse complement.
GTAAAAATAGTATTTTTACATGCATTTCCTGATTTATTCGTGCAATATAAAAATACCCCGAAAATAAAATTCCTCCAAATGCCATGCCAATTTAATATGATTTTTTCTAGAATATCTGAGGATTTATGGAACTGAAAACACTGCGGGGGGAGTTGCCACCTGGCCACGAGGGTGGAGGGCGCGCCCTACCCCCCAGGGCGTGCCCCCTGCCTCGTGGGCCCACGGTGGCCCTCCTCCACTTATTCCTGCACCCATCTTCTTCTTCTTCCTCCCACAAACACGAATATCTAGCTCAAGCACGAGTTCTAGCTCACTTTGCTGTGATTTTCGATCTCCTTGCTCAAAGCACCTCTCACAAAACTGCTTGGGGAGATTGTTCTTTGGTATGTGACTCCTCCATTGGTCCAATTAGTTTTTGTTCTAGTGCTTTATTCTTTGCAAATTTGTGCTGCCTAGGTGACCATGTTCTTGAGCTTGCATGTCAAATTTATATGGTTCCAAGTAGTTCTAATGCTTGATATAGGCTCTAGGCACTTGTAGGAGTAGTTGCTATCAATTTTGTTGAGCTTGGTTCACTTTCGTTTGAAGTTACTAAAAATTTCAGAAATTTTTCAGAGGAAGAAATATGCTTAGGAAAATGTTCCAAGGCGGTTCTTCAAGGAATCAAGGACCCAGGCTTGCCATACGTGATGCCGACGAGGAACCACCAAGGGACGCTCTTGTGCGGCCTTGTGAGTGGCCTTCAGAAAATTTTATGGATCGAGCGGGGATCAAAGAAGAATTTAACGCATATTTGCGTAACGCCGATCTTGTGAGCTTTGAGGCACACAAATGCCCCCAGTACCATCAACTCACTAGCTCATTTGTGAGGAGGCAAAAGGAAGATATGTTATTACCAGAGAGGAGGCAGATGAGTACGAGAGGAGGGCGGAGGCAGCTCGCCGCCATGCTGCAGCTCGGGAGGCGATAGTCGCTGCATCGCAGTACGACCCCAGCTACACCTACGGGTATCCGCCAGGCCATCCCTGGCAATGAACCAACTTAGGCCAAAAGCCTAAGCTTGGGGGAGTACGTATTTCCCACCGACATTACATTTATGTTTACACACACTCATTGCTAGATGTCGGTGCTCATACTCTTTCACTGTAATATCCATGCTAGTTTATTTTCTTTTTCCTGATTTCTTCTTGTGTGTTTAATAAACCTTAAGAAAAACCAAAAAAATTAGTAATAGCTTCTAGTTAGTTTACCTTTCTTGCTGTAGTAGTTATAATTAAAAAGAAAACCCAAAAATATTTCCCGTTCTTCTTTTGCTTGTTGGGAGCTTTCCCGTGTAAATAGTTTTATTTCTTTTATTTTCTTTGGGGGTCGATAGGAGAAGACCATGATTAGATTTTTGAAGTGGCTCTTATATGCATTATTGTTGATTTAACCAAGAGCCCATATTGCCTTGTCTTCTCCTGTTTATTGAATGCTCGCAGATTCCAGCTTAGTCCAATGCACATGCACTCTTGTTATTATTCACATCGTTCGGTCGTGCAAGTGAAAGGCAATTATGATGATATATGATGGACTGACTGAGATGAGAAAAGCTGGTATGAACTCGATCTCTCTTGTTTTTGTAAATTTGATGAGTTCATCGTTCTTGATTCAGCTTATTATGAATAAACATGTTTGCAATGACAATTAGAGATCATAGTTGCTCGTGTCATGCTTGATTATCTATGAGTTATAATGGTTTACCTTGCGTGCCAACATGCTATCAAAATGGTTGTGATGTGGTATGGTGGGGTGGTATCCTCCTTTGAATGATTTAAGTGACTTGACTTGGCACATGTTCACACATGTAGTTGAAACAAATCAACATAGCCTTCACGATGTTTATGTTCATGGTGGATTATATCCTACTCATGCTTGCATCCAATGTTTATTAATTTTAATGCATGTTCATGACTGTTGTCGCTCTCTAGTTGGTCGCTTCCTAGTCTTTTGCTAGCCTTCACTTGTACTAAGCGGGAATACTGCTTGTGCATCCAATCCCTTAAACCCCAAATTTATGCCATATGAGTCCACTATACCTTCCTATATGCGGTATCTACCTGCCGTTTCAAGTAAATTTGTATGTGCCAAACTCTAAACCTTCAAATAAACATTCTGCTTTGTATGCTCGAATAGCTCATGCATCAACTTGGGCTGCCCTTATCTTCCATGTTAGGCGGGTTATTCTCAAGAGGAGTGGACTCCGCTCCTCACTCACGAGAAAATGGCTGGTCACCGGGATGCCTAGTCCCATGCTTTATGCAAATTAAATCAAAATAATTGCAAACAAAACTCCCCCTGGGACTGCTGCTAGTTGGAGACACTCGTTGTTTCGAGCAAGTCATGGATTGATGCTTGTTGGTGGAGGGGGAGTATAAACTTTACCATTCTGTTTGGGAACCGCCTATAATGTGTGTAGCATGGAAGATATCGCCATCTCTTAGTTGTTATGTTGACAATGAAAGTATACCGCTCAAAATATTATTTATCTCTATTTCAAAACCGAGCTCTGGCACCTCTACAAATCCCTGCTTCCCTCTGCGAAGGGCCTATCTATTTACTTTATGTTGAGTCATCACCCTCTTATTAAAAGCACTAGCTGGAGAGCACAGCTGTCATTTGCATTCATTACTATTAATTTATATTGGGTATGACTATGATTGGATCTCTTTTACCATGAATTACAATGTCTAGTCAGTCCTTGATCTTTAAAGGTGCTCTGCATTTATGTTTTGCGGTCTCAGAAAGGGCTAGCAAGATACCATCTTGTTATATCATATTGTGATTGTTTTGAGAAAGTGTTGTCATCCAAGATTTATTATTATGGCTCGCTAGTTGATTATGCTATTGATATGAGTAACATGAGACCTGAAAATTATTGCAAATGTGGTTAGTCATGATCTTTGCTGAAAACTTGAATGCTGGCTTTACATTTTTACAACAACAAGAGCAAACGGAGTTTGTAAAAGTTTTTCTTTATCACTTTCAGTTTGTCAACTGAATTGCTTGAGGACAAGCAAAGGTTTAAGCTTGGGGGAGTTGATACGTCTCCGTCGTATCTACTTTTCCAAACACTTTTGCCCTTGTTTTGGACTCTAACTTGCATGATTTGAATGGAACTAACCCGGACTGACGCTGTTTTCAGCAGAATTTCCATGGTGTTATTTATGTGCAGAAACAAAAGTTCTCGGAATGACCTGAAACTCCACGGAATGTCTAGTTAAAATAATAAAAAATCCTTGCAAAAGATGAAGGCCAGGGGGCCCACCACCAGTCCACGAGGATGGGGGCGTCCCCCCCTAGGGCGCGCCCCCTACCTCGTGGGCCCCCTGGAGCTCCTCCGACGCCAACTCCAACTCTATATATTTTCTTTCGAGGAGAAAAAAACAAGGAGAAGAAATCATCGTTTTTTACGATACGGAGCCGCCGCCAAGCCCTAAAACCTCTCGGGAGGGCTGATCTAGAGTCCGTTCGGGGCTCCAGAGAGGGGGATTCATCGTCGTCATCATCACCCATCCTTCATCACCAATTTCATGATGCTCACCGCCGTGCGTGAGTAATTCCATCGTAGGCTTGCTGGACGGTGATGGGTTGGATGAGATCTATCATGTAATCGAGTTAGTTTTGTTAGGGTTTGATCCCTAGTATCCACTATGTTCTGAGATTGATGTTGCTATGACTTTGCTATGCTTAATGCTTGTCACTAGGGCCCGAGTGCCATGATTTCAGATCTGAACCTATTATGTTTTCATGAAGATATTTGAGTTCTTGATCCTATCTTGCAAGTCTATAGTTACCTACTATGTTTTATGATCCGGCAACCCCGAAGTGACAATAATCGGGACCACTCCCGGTGATGACCATAGTTTGAGGAGTTCATGTATTCACTATGTGCTAATGCTTTATTACGGTTCTCTATTAAAAGGAGGCCTTAATATCCCTTAGTTTTTGTTAGGACCCCGCTGCCACGAGAGGGTAGGACAAAAGATGTCATGCAAGTTCTTTTCCAGAAGCACGTATGACTATATTCGGAATACATGCCTACATTACATTGATGAATTGGAGCTAGTTCTGTGTCACCCTATGTTATGACTGTTACATGATGAACCGCATCCGGCATAATTATCCATCACTGATCCAATGCCTATGAGCTTTCCATATACTGGTTTATGCTTATTTACTTTCCCGTTGCTACTTTTACAAACACTACAAAACACCAAAAATATTACTTTTGCTTTCATTACTCTTTTGTTATTGTTACCACTACTATCATATTACTTTGCTACTAAACACTTTGCTGCAGATATTAAGTTATCCAGGTGTGGTTGAATTGACAACTCAACTGCTAATACTTGAGAATATTCTTTAGCTCCCCTTGTGTCGAATCAATAAATTTGGGTTGAATACTCTACCCTCAAAAGCTATTGCGATCCCCTACACTTGTGGGTTATCATGGGCCACCTTGCTGCACCTTGTTTACATTAATTACTTGCTACTCGTTACAAATTACCTTATCACAAAACTATCTGTTACCGATAATTTCAATGCTTGCAGAGAATACCTTACTGAAAACTGCTTGTCATTTCCTTCTGCTCCTCGTTGGGTTTGACACTCTTACTTATCGAAAGGACTACGATTGATATCCTATACTTGTGGTTCATCAACCCACTGGACGGGCCATCGTATTTCACAAAAAAAATGTTTCCCCCTGACTTTTGGGACCCACTAGCTACATCTTCGCACGCAAGGAAGTGCCTCCTTATCCTCCCTCACAGTCGAGACCCACCTGGTCGAAGCGTACGTACTGTTGTCATTCTGGTCGCGAACGTGTACGTACATACTGGTCAGTCGGTCTGTCTGCAGGCTGCAGCAATGAACTGTGGCCGATTAAGGAAGGGCACATGTCGTAGTAGAGGCACGGACGTAGCTTGTACACATACGTACATCCAGGGTGCAAGAAAGTAAATACGGCCACATACGTACATTTGGGCGGGGTCTCGAACGCCTACTCGTGCATACGTACGGCCAGAGCTCGTGTACATGGCTGGGTCGGAACGGAGAAACTGCGTCGTCGTGTTCAGCGGGAGGCAACGGAATGTGTCGTGTTCATCGGGAGCCAACCGGCTTGGACGGAACAGCCGATCGAAATGAGGTATGGCGTACCGCAGAACGAAGGAAACAACCTTGTGTTCGACCGCCTATGGTCGAAACGGGATCCTGTTCACCGGAAGGGGTGTGGCGTACCGCAAAACGGAGGAAACGGACTTCTCTTCGACCTCCTACGGTCGAAACAGGGTCCTGTTGATCGGGAGGGGTGTGGCCTACTGCAAAATGGAGGAAACAGACTTGTGTTGGAGCACTAGGTCGAAACGAGGGTCATGTTCATCGGGGAGTGTGGTGTACCGCAAAAAGCGGGACTCCACGGGCTACTGTTCATCTCCACCGTCGACCTCCTCGAGCCTCCACGGGCTACTGTTCATCCATCATCGACCTCCTCCAACCTCCACCTGCGACTGTTCATCGACAGGCTCCTATTCATCCAGCCTCCACCGCTCCTCCACCGGCTACTGTTCAACCAGCCCTCTCCACGGGGTCCTATTCAACCACCCCTCCACGGGCTACTGTTCATCCAGCCCTATACCAGCTACTGTTCAACCAGCCCTCCACGGGGTCGTCCTGTTCATCCGGCCCTCCACGGGGTCCTGTTCATCCACCCCCAACCGGCTCGATCGATCGGGGTCCTGTTCATCCAGCGGCAACGGCCTCTACTACCATGGGGTCCTGTTCATCCAACCCCCACCGGGAACTGTTCATCCAACCCCCCCCCCCCCCAACAACGCTCACTGTTCATCAAGAGGGAGCAGGTTCGATCGGCTTCAGTTAGCAGTAGTAGTGAAGGAATCGCTCGGTCGGGTTCAGTTAACAACTAGGGATAGATCAATCGCTCGGGTTCAGTAACGCGTAGCTTGCAGTGTGATCGCTCGGGTTCAGTTAGAGCCCAACACCTCGCACCCACGCGCGTACGTGTATGATACGTCTCCAACGTATCTATAATTTATGAAGTATTCATGCTGTAATTTTATCATTCTTGGGTGTTTTACAATCATTTTATAGAAAATTTATATCTTTTTTGGGGACTAACCTATTGACCTAGTGCCTAGTGCCAGTTGCTATTCTTTGCTTGTTTTTTACATCGCAGGAAATCAATATCAAACAGAGTCCAAACGCAATGAAACTATATAGGGTTTTTTGGGCGAAGACTCGATGGGCGGAGCAGCACTGGGGGTTTCGAGGGGCACAACCCACCAGGGCGCGCCAGGCCCCCCTGGCGCACCCACGTGGGTTGTGCCCACCTCGGTGGCCTCCCGCACCCCCTCTTTGCACTATAAATTCCCAAATATTCCGAAACCCATTGGGGTTAACCTAGATCAGAAGTTCCACCGCCGCAGGGCTCCGTAGCCACCGGAAACCAATCTAGACCCGTTCCGACACCCTGCCGGAGGGGGGAATCATCTCTGGTGGCCATCTTCATCATCTCGGTGGCCACCACGATGAGGAGGGAGTAGTCCACCCTCGGGGCTGAGGGTTTGTACCGGTAGCTATGTGTTTAATCTCTCTCTCTCTCTCTCTCTCTCTCTCTCGTGATCTATATCATGGGCTTTGTTAATATAGTCAGATCATATGATGTTTCTCCCCTCTATACTCTTGTTGTGATGAATTGAATCTTTACCCTTTGAAGTTTTGTCATGTCGGATTGAATATTCATATTTGAGATCACATGATGTATGTCTTGCGGTATGAATACTTGAGGTGACATTGGGGTATCTTATTGATTCACTTGATATATGTTATGGCACTCAACTTGCGGATTCCTGCGGTGATATTGGGGTAATCTATGCATAGGGGTTGATGCACGTTTTTATTATCTGTTCTCCGATAGAAACTTTGGGGTCTCCTTATAGTTCTTTGTGTGGATTGAGTATTATGAATATGAATTAGCTTTGGTGTTATTCTAGTACAAACTCTAGGATAGATCAAACGGAAACAATAGCTCTGTGTTATTTTAGTACGAACTCTTGAATAGATCGAACGGAAAGAATAGCTTTGAGGTGGTTTTGTACCCTACAAACAATTCCTATCTTTTGTTCTTCGCTAATAGGAACTCGGGGGTGATTCTTTATTGTACTTTGAGGGATAATCATATGATCCAACTATGTTAGCACTGTTGAGAGATTGCACTAGTGAAAGTACAGAGCCTAGGCCCTGTTTTTAAGCATTGCAACACCGTTTTTGTGCCCATTTACTATTTGCTGCCTTGCTGTTTTTATTTATTCAGATTATAAAAATATATTTCTACCATCCATATTACATTTTTATCACCATCTCTTCGCCAAACTAGTGCACCTATACAATTTGCCATTGTATTGGGTGTGTTGGGGACACAAGAGATTTCTTGTATTTGGTTGCAGGGTCGTTTCAGAGAGACCATCTTCATCCTACACCTCTCATGGATTGATAAACCTTAGGTTACAAAACTCTGCACCTGGAGGCCCAACACGTGTCTACAAGAATAAAGTTGCGTAGTAGACATCAAGCTCTTTTCTAGCGCCGTTGCCGGGGAGGTGAGTGCTTGAAGGTATATCTTTAGATCTTGCAATTGAATCTTTTTATTTCTTGTTTTATCACTAGTTTGGTTTATAAAAAGAAAACTAAAAAATGGAATTTAGGTTGCATCCTATTATTGATCATCTTTATAATATCATTCTTGAAAATGATGGTTCGGAAAATTGTGCTCAATTGTTAGAAGAAGAAGTCAATAAAATGCTTGGCACAAAATATTTGAATGATGAGCATGATTGCAATGTTGTTAGTGTGAATTCTTTGAATATCCAAAATTCTAATGATGATTGCACAAGTCATGACAAAAATGTTTCTTATAGGCATGTCACTTTTTCGGAGTGAATTAGGAGTGACTTTGCACACCAAAAAGGGAAGATAGATTTTGTAAGAAGCATAAATATTTAGAAACAAAAATTTGCAAGAGAGGCTAGATGATTGTCTTTGAAAGATGTAATTTTTGCCATCCTTGTGAACTTTGCAATGAACGTGGTCATTTAAATCTCAATGCAAATTATTTCATGATCAAATCGTGTCCAAAAATTGTGATAACTTGATTACCCTTGAGCATCATAAAGAGCTTAGTCTTCTTTTGGGGTATGAAGAAATGAAACGGAAAACTAAGGGTTTTCCAAATCCCAAGAGATTTCTTGGTTTTGATCTAGAAGAAATTTATTTGTTTTGTGCGGTAAATTGCATTGAGAATCCTTATATTGCCAACTACTTAAAGACAAGAAAACAAATGGAGTATGAAGAGAGTACTAGTGAAAGGGAAAATGCTTCCCAAAACCCTCCTAGTGTTTATTATGATGAATCAGGTAATGAGGAGGAGCTTCCTATCCAATCAATCTCTTCAACAAGAAGCTTGAAAATTTTAATTAAACCCACACACTACTGGAATCAGGATCTTTGTCGTCAGCAAGCTCTTTGTCGTCAGCTAGCTGATGGCAAAGAGGGTTTTTGCCATCATCTTGACGAAAACTGACGGCAAAGAATGAGCTGATGGCAAAGAACATGTTTACCGTCAGCCTGCTCTTTGTTGTCCGCTAGCTGACGGCTTAGAAGCTTTGCCGCCAGCTAGCCGATGGCAAAGAGGGTGGGCGGCCCACTGACGAGAAGAACTTAACGGCCATTTCCTTTGCCGTCTGCTAGCTGATGGCAAAGAAAGTGGCCCACCTAACGGTCGTTCCCCGGCCCTACCCCACTACCTAGGCTCTTTGTCGTCTGCTAGTAGACGGCAAAGAGATTTGACCTATCAAAAAAGGTCAGCACCCGTGCCCGCGCCATCCTCTTTCTCTCCCCTCTATCTCTCTCCCTTCACCGCACCGTCCCGTGTTCGAGCCGCCCGCCACGACCCCACCGCCTCGTCGCCGACCCCCCACTGCCCCTGCCGCCAACCCCACCGCACCGACCCACGAGGCCGCCCACGCCGGTGCCTCTCCATCCAGCCGCCCGCCGCCGCCCGTCGCCGCTCCGCCCCCTGGTGAGGTTCTGCCCTTTATTTTTTTTTCTTTTTTTCTTGATGTTTTAGTTGATTTAGTTGCTTTAGGTTAGTACATTTAGTTGCTTTAGGTTAGTTGATTTAGTTGCTTTAGGTTAGTAGATTTAGTTGCTTTACGTTAATTAGTTGATTTAGGTCAGTTGATTTAGTTGCTTTAGGTTAGTACATTTAGTTGCTTGAGGTTAGTTGATTTAGTTGCTTTAGGTTAGTAGATTTAGTTGCTTTAGGTCAGTTGATTTAGTTGCTTTAGGTCAGTAGATTTAGTTGCTTTAATTAGGTTAATAGATTTAGTTGCTTTAATTAGGTTAGTAGATTGTATATTGTAGGTTAGCTTTTTTAGGTTAGTAGATTGTAGGTTAGATTTTAGGTTAGTTTTTTATATTAAGAAGAAAAGAAGAAAAAGTAGAAGTGAAGAGGAAAAAGGAAAATAAGGAAAAAGAAGAAGAAAAGGAAGACAAGAGGAAGAAGGAAGAAGAAGGAAGAAGAAGAAAAAGGAAGACCGAGGGGGAAAGGAGTTTATTTTAGGTTAATTTAGTTTAGTTTAGGTAGCTAGGTTAGTTAGGTTAGGTTAGTTATCTTTAGACTTGGTTGGGTTAGTTTCTAGGTTAGTTAGGTTAGGTTAGTTATCTTTAGAATAAGTAGAAGGTGTTAGTTAGGTTCGTTTGATTTTCTAGGTTAGTTTGATTTTCTAGGTTAGTTAGGTTAGTTATCTTTAGACTGGGTTAGTTAGGTTAGTTTATAGGTTAGTTAGGTTAAGTAGTTTGAGGGGTTTTGGTGGGCGCAGGTCGAGAGCGCTCCGAGCCTCCTTCTTCCTTGGCGCGTGCTGGGAGGGGTGGCTATATTCCACCCTAGCAGCTTCATAGAGTGCTCATAGATACCATGGCGACACCAGCGGGCCCTTCTTCTTTGACCGAGAGAGGTCGGGGGAAGACGAAGAGGGGATCTGGAGGTGGACGTGGCGGCGGGAGAGGTAGGAAGGCTGTTGTGCCTTCCTCGCCGCCACCCGAAGCTGATTCTCCGGACCACCGGAGTGCTTCGTCTCAGGTGGAGCCGTCAAAATTGGACCCGTCTCGGACTTCGGTGCACGAGCCTCGGGCTGACGAGCCTCGTGTCGCCGAGCCTTCGTCCCAGGAGACTCGGGCCCAGAGTCTTCGTCCCACGAGACTCCGGTCCCGGAGTCTTCGGCCCAGGTGACTCCGGAGACTAGTGGACATGCTGATGGCGAGGAGACCTGGTCTAGCGATAGTTTTAGCGATGGCGAGCTGGTTGAGCAGGGCAAGAAGGTCTACCAGCAAGGTGGTACGAAGCTCCCGGTCGTGCCGGCGACCCACGATCAGAGGTGGTTAATTCAGCCTAACTGGGAGAAGTAAGTGCATTTACTCTATTTTAACCTTTGTCCTTCATGTTTCTTCAAATTAATATCTAATGTGTTGGCCTTGTCATACTGCAGGGGTTGGATACGCCCCGATGGTGTCCGCAGGCCCAACCAGGTCCTTGGTACTCTAGTCCGGCACCACTTCCCGGGGTGTGTCACGTTGCCCGGTGAGGGTCAGGCTCCACAGCTAGTAATGAGCTGGGAGCTGTACGTGGCTGCCAAGGCCCCGCCAAAGGAGAGGGTCGACGGTGTCATGTGCGAGACGGTGGCCAACATTGTGAGGCGGCGGTTTTGGGTAATTTATACTTTACAGAATTAAAAATCAACATTACCTAGTGATTGTACTAATCAATGTTGTCTGGTTCGATTGTAGACCTTCTACAGGGTTGCTGAGGAACACGAGGCGGAGGCGGCAAGGGTTCTCAAAGTCGAGTGCAAGCGCCTACTTCAGAACTTATGGCACAAGGCTAGGGTGCATGCTGTTCGAGACTACTATGCCTCGACTAACATTAGGAGGGCCAAGAAGAAGTGCCGCCGCAAGTATCTGAGTAAGGAGAAGTGCATGAAGGTAATTACCTATTCTTAAGGCCTTGTACTTAGTTTCCTTGATTTCATTCGTAGGCATAGCGCTGAAATTTCTCTTTGCCAAACTTAGGTGCCCCCGATATGGTGTGCGGATATGATGGACTGTTGGGGGGCATTGGTGGATGAGTGGTGCTCTCCCCAATGGCTAGCCGAACACAACAAGGCCAGGGATAAGCGTTCCCAAATGCGAGGTGTGCCACACCATCAAGGGAGCTCCAACCTGTTTGAGTGCGGGGATCACTGGGTATGTGGTTTCAGCCCTTAACGATTCATGCAATTTCACTCTTCATGCTAGCTTCATGTAACATCCCAAATTTTCAATTTGGAATGTTATACATTAGGTCATCATGCATATCATATTTTCTCGCATTTTTCCGATCCTAGAAATTTCACGCAACTCAAGGACCCTTGGAGAGAGTTGGAAGTTTCATTATTTTCATATTTGGGATTTTCCAAATTTTGAAAATAGGATCATTTGGATTTATTTAAATTATCTTCATAAAGTTTTTCCTATAAAAATATATTGAGAGGGAATAATATGACTTTCCCAAACAATTAGGAAAAATGAAGATATTATAAATAAACAAAATTTGGTTTTGGAAGATTTATTTTGCTTAGGCAAAAATGAGCATTTTAAAAATTTATGCATGTTTGCTGTTTTTAAAGTTCATTTTGTTCGACTCATTTTTAGGAGTCGGGGAAAATTTGTTTTATTTAATTTGGAGTTCATTTGGTATTTTTTTATTTCATTTGGTTTAAAATTTTATTTAAAAAAAAAATTTCGCGCCCCCCCCCCTGGGCCGAGGCCCAGCCGGCCCAGCCAGCCAGGCCCCAGGCCCAGCGCCTCCCGGCCCACCTCCCTCCTCCTCCTCTCAGGCCGCCATGTGGTGTCCCCGCCGCAAGACTGCGCTCACGCCCGAGTCCCACCCGACCCAGCGCTCCCTTGCCCCCTCCCAAGCCAGCCCTCCCCCTTTATAACCACCGCCCCCCCTCTCTCACCTCACTCACTTGAGCCGCCCCGCCACCAGCGCCGCCGACGAACTGAACGCCGCCCGTGCGTGACGCCGCCCGCGCCGCCCTCGCGCGCGCGACGCGCCCTCGGCCGCGGACCGCCCCCGCCCGAGCCCGCGGACCCGCGGACCTCGGCGAGAGCCACGGAGGTAGCCGCCCGCCCGTCGCCCGATCCGGTTTTCCCCTTGAACCGATCCGTTTTTTAAAAAATGTTCGGTTTTTAAAAAACCTAGATTGGTTTTATTTTTTCGGTTTTCTTAACTAATGAACGTTCACCGAACCGTTCGTTTCAATGAACGCGTTCGTTGGATTCGTTCGTTAACTGACGTCCGCTATTTAAACCGTTAAATCGTTTTTCTTTTAATCGGATTTAATCCGTTATTTTTCTGATTTGATTTCAGATCCGATTTTCAAAACTGTTTTATTTCTCGCTCGTTTATCGGAATCAGGTGATTCAAGCGCCTGGAGTTTCGTAACGAAACCGCCGTTCCGACTACCCCACTTTCACAGAGTTTTGCTACTGTGAAATTTTGACCTAATTTCAGATCGCTAAACCGAGTCGTTCTCTCTCGAGTTTCGACTTGCGGAGTTTATTTTGATTCGATTCTTTTGCAACCAGGGTTCTTAAGTTGAACTTTCTGGTTAGATCTTTTATTCGAGATTTCCCTGTGCATTAGATGAGTACTTATTGTATGCTTGTTGTTTGTCTGCGATAGATCACCCGGAGTGCGCCGCTTGTTACTTCGAATCTCTAGGTCTCGCGGATCATCAGCAAGGCAAGTAACACTTTGATCATACTTTTCTCATACCCAGTTTTTATGCATTAGGTCTATTCCTCAAAACACTTGCATGATTAGGATCTAATTAAATTGTGGGTTTGGGAAGTAGATTGAGTAGTACCTATTACTGTTTTACTTATGAAACCTTGGGAGTTACTTCTCGTTTGCTTGTTCATGCCATGCTATGCTAGTAGGCGTGGATTGGGTGAGTGAAAATCCATGACAGATGTGAGATTGTTAATTAATGGTTTATCTAAGGTGGCAACCTAAACACACATCTGGGTGGATTGAGGCACTGGTTTCCATCGGGACTTACTGTATTTCTTGGACCGCCACCTGTGCTCTAAGGGATCATAAGATTATTCAATCTGAAACTTCCGTGTGCAGCCACAAGCCAATTATGGGCTCTGGCGTAGTTGACTAAGTCGTGCGAACTCTTACGGGTAGGCTAGCTGATGTAGGGGATGTAGGTTGGTACGGTCTACCCACATGTAAGGTGCTAAGCGCTACGAAGACTATGTCTCGGTCATCCGTTTCTCAAACACCATGTAGTCACGAGAACCAAGCGGAGGCGATCGAGTCTTGTGGGGAAAAGTGCATAAACCTCTGCAGAGTGTATAAACTAATCATGATTAGCCGTGTCCCCGGTTATGGACAATTTGAGTATCCTGTAATTGAATATCATGTGAATCTCAACATGTTACTTCTAAATAAAAGTTATTGGGTTTTGATGAGTACTTTTAATTGGGATTGAGGATCTGTCAACCATTCTCAATGTTTAACAACCACCATGATAGTTAAATAAAATTATTCCTTTGATGTAGGGATAAATCAGCTTTATGCAAATGTAACAGAGAGCCTTACCACCAGCCATATGTGCATGTAGTGTAGGCTTATTCATTCATTGCTCTTATGTGTTACATTGCCGGCATATTCCATGTGTTGACCCGTTTTGGGCTGCAACTTTCACGTTGCAGACTTTTCGAACGATTTAGTAAGGTGTTAGGTCGTGGTTCTATACTCGATGATGCCGTTGGAGTTGATGGACTCGCTTATCTTCCAAGCCTTCCGCTGTTATTATTAGATGGCCTTAAGCCATATTATTGTACTCAGTTCCCTTGTGGACAACGATGTAATAAGTGTGTGATTGCTACTCGCTATAAATCCTTGAAATCTTGTGTGGTGTCGGCATTATCGATCCAGGATGACATCGAGCACGAGACTTGATCCATTTGGGTCTGGTCGCTACAGAGAATGGTATCAGAGCACACGCTAACTGTAGGACACGACCACTAAGTTAAAGCCATAGATCACTCTCTCTTCCCATTTTCTAACTCCTCATCTTTTCTACTCTCTTTAGGATGGCGGACGCGAAGATCAAGTACACCCAACCGGATGAAGGCACACCTTTTGGATTTCACTTGAAGGAAGTTACTAAGTACCTGAACATTGGACTACCAAGCTTCACCGGGACTTTCAACGCCACTCTGCTCAAGAGGAGCGCTGGAAGATTCATGCTCACGTTCGGGAAGGACATTCGCCCCAATCACCAAGCCTATAGATAGTGTTTTCGATTGCACCAACTTGGAGTGCAGGAAGGAGCATGGCAGCTCACATCACCATGGGACGCATTGGAGAAGTTTATCAAGAAGACCTCAAGGACACCATCTACCAGATTTGCGGACGCCGAGATGACAACCTGGGACGTCGTCAACACCAAGAAGGATAGGTCCATTGCAGCTTTCATCCAGGAGTTAAATCAGCACATTCGACGCCAGGAGAACCAAATGTGCAATGACATGTTGGAGTTGCAGAAGACAAAGGGAAGGATCATCGAACTGGAAGAAGAACTAAAGACTACACGCAAGGACTACATGGACGAGATCGTAGCTCTGGCAAGACACAATAACGATCTTAAGTACGAGATCGAAGAACTCAAGAAGAAGTTGGCACTCAGGAATGAAGACCAGTATGTCAAATACCCAATCGACTACATCAACATCGACGACACAGATTCGGATCCAAGTGAACCCGACTTGAAGACGAAGCTGGAGCAGACATCATGGAGTCTTCCACCGGTTCAAACTAGTAGAAGTCCCCCACATATTAGTAGTATTCCCTCCATGTAAACATTTTAGTACACGCACTTTTGCGATAGTTAGATCGTTGTAAGCCCTTGTTTGATTGAATGAAGTGATTTTGTGTGCATTTGCTCATGTGCATTTGGGTAGTGATTCCCTTAGACCTCATTCTATTCTACATTTCTCTTCTCTTCTAAACCCTTCAGATGCCTCCGAGACGCGACCCGGATTCGTTTTTCCACCAGAGATCACCCAATTGATCCAGCAGAAGAATACCTGATTCAAACATTGGTGCGAACAACAACAACAACAACAACAACAACCCACCGCCACCACCACCACTGCGGATCATATGACTCGTTTCCTTAGATGAACCCGCGGTGTATTCCAAAGAGCACCGAGCCGATTGTAGCAGATGGTGGCTCCGCAAGATAGGAAGGAGCTGACCACTGCAGGATGCACAGATGGAGAAAGAGTGAAGTTTGCAGCACATCAGCTAGAAGGACCCGCAGCTGACATGGTGGGAGAATTTCACACCACTTACCCCATAGACACCATCACATGGGACCAGTTTGACAAGCTTTTCGACTTGCTCATGTTTCAGCAGGAGCCATGGCCATGAAGAAGCGTGAGTTTCGCAACTTACGCCAAGGAGGAAGGACTGTTGGCAAGTCGTGGATGACTTTAGCAAATTAGCACGTTATGCCCCGGATAGCGTTGCTACGGATGCAGCTAAACAGGAGAAGATTCTAGAAGGACTGAATGATGAGTTCAACATGCCGTTGATGGTAGCAAGTTTCAACAACTACCAGGAGTTAGTAGACCGAGCTCTCATGATTGAAGGAAGCAAGCGACAAATTGAGAACTGCAAGCGGAAGTATGGACAAGGGAAGTATAACTCTGGATCCCAACAGAAGCCTCGTTATACCCCTAAATCAGGAATTCAGTTTCAGCATACCCATGGAGGAGGTAATTCGCATAACCATAATGGCACCAAGAATGGGAGCGGAATGGAGGAAGCAACGGACAGAACCGCACCAACCCGTCTACACCATCCAAGGTAGACTGAGTCACATTACTTGCTTTAGGTGCCGCAAGACTGGGCACTATGCAAATGACTGTCCAGAAGGCCAGAATGGAAATGGCAATGGAAGCTCTGGAAAGAAGCCCAACCCTTTCAACAGGGGACAAGTGAACCACATTGATGTGGAGGAGGTTGAAGATCAGCCCGATGCGATGAATCGGTAAGTTTTTGGTTAAGTCATTTATCGCAGTTGTTCTTTTCGATCTTGGTGCATCGCATTCATACATATCAAGGGATTTGTGGATAAGTACAAGTTACCAACCCAAGCCCTTAGGTCACCCATGCTAGTAACCTCACCGGAGCAGTAGTACATGGCTAGTAAATGGTGTGATCGATTGCCACTAAGGATTGGACACTATGTTTTCCCCTCGGACCTAATAGTTCGGAATCCCAAGGATTGGATGTGATATTAGGTATGGATTGGTTATCAAAGTATAGAGGAAACATAGATTGTACCACAAGGTCAATTTTGCTCACCACACCGAAGGAAGAAGGATTATATTATCACGGCACGAGCCGAGGAGAGCACAAGTTAATTGCTTATCGAGAGTGGTACGGGAAGAAGTACCAGTGGTAAAGGATTATCTGATGTATTTCGGAAGAGTTGCGGGAATGCCGCGGATAGAGACATTGAGTTTTGATCGAGCTGTTGCCGTGAACAGGCCCGATATCGAAGACGATCAGAGGATGCCCGCAAAGGATTTGGCGGAAATCAAGAAGCAGATTAAGGAACTATTGGATAAAGGTTTTATTCGCCCAAGTTCTTCACCTTGGGGATCACCCGTATTGTTAGTGGAGAAGAAGGATGGATCTTTGAGAATGGTTGTTGATTACCGTGGATTGAATGAAGTAACAATCAAGAACAAGTACCCACTACCTATGATAAATGATCTGTTTGATCGCTTGCAAGGAGCCAAAGTGTTTTCTAAGATCGACTTGCGATCAGGGTACCATCAGTTAAAGATTCGGGAGCAAGACATACCTAAGACAGCGTTTACCACGAGATATGGACTGTATGAGTATACCGTTATGTCATTTGGACTGACTAACGCGCCAGCCTATTTCATGAACCTGATGAACAAAGTGTTTATGGAGTTTTTGGACAAGTTCGTCGTGGTGTTCATTGATGACATTTTGATTTTCTCGAAGAATGAAGAGGAACACAAGGAACATTTGAGATTGGTTTTGAGGCGAGGGAACACCAGGTTGTATGCCAAGTTCAGCAAATGTGAGTTTTGGTTAAAGGAAGTTGGATTTCTCGGACATGTTATATCCGGAGAAGGGATAGCGATTGACCCCACAAAAGTTGAGACCGTAACCAAGTGGGAAGCACCAATGACAGTTGGAGAGATTCGAGTTTCCTTGGACTCGCAGGATACTACCGAAGATTCATTGAGAATTTCTCAAGGATTGCAAAGCCTATGACAGAATTGTTGAAGAAGGAAAACAAATTCATATGGATGAGGACTGTGAGGCAAGTTTTCAGGAGTTGAAGAAAAGATTGGTTACCTCACGTTTTGATATTGCCGATCAAACTAAGGATTATGAGGTGTATTACACGCTTCACGTCGAGGACTTGGAGCAGTGCTTATGCAGGAAGGAAGAGTTGTTTCAGTATGCTTCACGACAACTTAAGCCCCATGAGTTGAATTCGCCACTCATGATTTGGAGTTAGCAGCCGTTGTGCATGCCTTGAAGACGTGGAGACATTTTCTCATTGGAAATCATTGTGAAGTATATACGGATCACAAGAGTATGAAGTACATTTTCACACGTATGAGTTGAATCTCGAGACAGAGGAGATGGTTAGAGCTAATCAAGGATTATGATATGAGATTGCATTATCACCCGGAAAGGCTAATGTAAGTAGGAGGCGCATTGAGCCGTAAGAGCCACGTCAATACCCTAATGATGGGAGAAATACCCAATGAGTTAGCCGAGGACCTTCGAGAGCTATGTTTGGAAATAGTTCGAGAGGCTATGTAGCAGCATTGGAGATTCGATCGACATCGATGGACAAAATCGAGAAGCCCAAAAGGCAGATAAGGAAGTTGCCTCTATAAAGGAGAAAATGAGCAAAGGAAAAGCTAAAGGATTTCGTGAGGATGAGCACGATACCCTAATGGTTTGAAGACCGTGTTTATGTGCCCAATGACCCGAGAGACCGTAAAGTTGATTTTACAAGAGGCCCATGATTCACCCTATTCGATTCACCGGAAATACCAAGATGTATTTGGATTTGAAGAATATTTTCGGTGGACCGGAATGAAGAAGGATATTGCGAGTATGTAGCAGTTTGCGGCGTATGTCGAAAGTAAAGGCGAACATCGAAGCCAGCAGGATTGTTACAACCGTTGCCGATACCGAATGGAAGTGGGATAAACTAGGCATGGATTTCATCACAGGTTTGCCAAAGACCCGTTCAGGATATGACTCAATTTGGGTCATAGTCGACCGTTTGACCAAGGTAGCTCATTTCATTCCAAATCAAGACTACCTATAGCAGTGCTAAGTTGGCAAAGATATACATGACCAGAATTGTGTGCTTACACGGAGTTCCGAGGAGCATCGACGAGAGGAACCCAATTTACTTGAAATTTTGGAACCGGTTACACGAAACATTGGGAACCCGATTGGAATTCAAGACAGCTTTCCACCCACAGACCGATGGATGACCGAGAGAGTCAATCAGATTTTAGAGGACATTTGAGAGCTTGTGCACTAGATTATGGATCTAGTTGGGATGATAATTTGCCGTATGCAGAATTTTCCTACAATAACGGTTACCAAACCAGCTTGAAGATGGCACCTTCGAGGCTTTGTATGGAAGAAGGTGCAGGACACCATTATCATGGGACTAAACCGAGATCGTCGATTGTTTGGACCAGATTTGATTAAGGAGTGCGAACAGAAAGTTAAGATGATTCGAGACAGGCTCAAGGTAGCCCGACCGCATGTAAGAGCTATGCCGATTCAAAGCGCAGCGATTGAGTATGAAGTTGGAGACAGAGTATATCTCGAGTATCCCCGCTCGAGGAGTTAAGCGTTTTGGAGTTAAAGGAAAGTTAGCACCCGCTTGTTGGACCATATAAGATTTTGCAACGCATGGGAGAAGTTGCGTATAAGTTGGAATTGCGGAAGGACTGTCAGAGTACATGATGTATTCCATGTTTCTCGATTGAAGAAATGTCACCCGAGATAGCAGAGGTACCGTTAAGAGACACAAGTGCACTTTGGAAGCAATTCAGTTGAAGGATGACTTGACATATGAGGAAAAACCAGTTAAGATTCTCGATTATGCCAAGAGAGTTACCCGCAGCAAGGTTATCAAGTTTTGCAAAGTTCAATTGGAGCCACCACACCGAGGATGAAGCCACCAGGAAAGAGAGGAAGTTTTGCTTAAGGACCACCTCACCTATTTTCTAGCCAACCCGAATCTCGAGGGCTAGATTCATCTTAAGAGGTAGGTTTGTAACATCCCAAATTTTCAATTTGGAATGTTATACATTAGGTCATCATGCATATCATATTTTCTCGCATTTTCCGATCCTAGAAATTTCACGCAACTCAAGGACCCCGGAGAGAGTTGGAAGTTTCATTATTTTCATATTTGGGATTTTCCAAATTTTGAAAATAGGATCATTTGGATTTATTTAAATTATCTTCATAAAGTTTTTCCTATAAAAATATATTGAGAGGGAATAATATGACTTTCCCAAACAATTAGGAAAAATGAAGATATTATAAATAAACCAAATTTGGTTTTGGAAGATTTATTTTGCTTAGGCAAAATGAGCATTTTAAAAATTTATGCATGTTTGCTGTTTTTAAAGTTCATTTTGTTCGACTCATTTTAGGAGTCGGGAAAATTTGTTTTATTTAATTTGGAGTTCATTTGGTATTTTTTTATTTCATTTGGTTTAAAATTTTATTTAAAAAAATTTCGCCCCCACTGGCCGAGGCCGGCCTGCCAACCAGCCAGGCCCAGGCCCGGCGCCTCCCGCCCACCTCCTCCTCCTCCCTCACTTGCCACCACAAGTGTCCCACACAAGACGGCGCCGCCCGCCCAGAGTCCCACCCCGACCCGGCGCCCCTTGCCCCCTCCCAAGCCGCCCCCCCCCCTTTATAACCATCGCCGCCCCCCTCTCTCTCACCTTACCCCTTGAGCCGCCCGCCACCAGCGCCGACGCCTTGAACCCCCGCCGCCAGGGGCCGCCGCCGCCCGCCCCTCGACGCGGACCCCGCCGCCCTCGCCCGAGCCCGCTGACCCCGCGGACCTCGCCGGCGAGAGCCACCGGAGGTAGCCGCCCCGCCCGCCGCCCGATCCGGTTTTTCCCCTTGAACCGATCCGTTTTTTTTTTTAAAAATGTTCGGTTTTTAAAAACCTAGATTGGTTTTATTTTTTTTCGGTTTTCTTAACTAACGAACGTTCACCGAACCGTTCGTTTCAATGAACGCGTTCGTTGGATTCGTTCTGTTAACGAACGTCCGCTATTTAAACCGTTCGTCGTTTTTCTTTTAATCGGATTTAATCCGTTATTTTTCTGATTTGATTTCAGATCCGATTTTCAAAACTGTTTTATTTCTCGCTCGTTTATCGGAATCAGGTGATTCAAGTGCACGGAGTTTCAGAATGTGAAACCGCCGTTCCGACTACCCCACTTTCACAGAGTTTTGCTACTGTGAAATTTTGACCTAATTTCAGATCGCTAAACCGAGTCGTTCTCTCTCGAGTTTCGACTTTCGGAGTTTATTTTGATTCGATTCTTTTGCAACCAGGGTTCTTAAGTTGAACTTTCTGGTTAGATCTTTTTTCGAGATTTCCTGTGCATTAGATGATTACTTATTGTATGCTTGTTGTTTGTCTGCGATAGATCACCCGGTGCGCCGCTTGTTACTTCGAATCTCTAGGTCTCGCGGATCATCAGCAAGGCAAGTAACACTTTGATCATACTTTTCTCATACCCAGTTTTTATGCATTAGGTCTATTCCTCAAAACACTTGCATGATTAGGATCTAATTAAATTGTGGGTTTGGGAAGTAGATTGAGGTAGTACCTATTACCTGTTTTACTTATGAAACCTTGGGAGTTACTTCTACGTTTGCTTGTTCATGCCATGCTATGCTAGTAGACGTGGATTGGGTGAGTGAAAATCCATGACAGATGTGAGATTGTTAATTAATGGTTTATCTAAGGTGGCAACCTAAACACACATCTGGGTGGATTGAGGCACTGGTTTCCATCAGACTTGCTCTGTATTTCTTGGACCGCCACCTGTGCTCTAAGGGATCATAAGATTATTCAAACTGAAACTTCCGTGTGCAGCCACAAGCCAATTATGGGCTCTGGCGTAGTTGACTAAGTCGTGCGAACTCTTACGGGTAGGCTAGTTGATGTAGGGGATGTAGGTTGGTACGGTCTACCCACATGTAAGGTGCTAGCGCTTCTGAAAGACTATGTCTCGGTCATCCGCTTCTCAAACACCATATAGTGCGAGAACCAAGCGGAGGCGATCGAGTCTTGTGGGGAAAAGTCATAAACCTCTGCAGAGTGTATAAACTAATCATGATTAGCCGTGTCCCGGTTATGGACAATTTGAGTATCCTGTAATTGAATATCATGTGAATCTCAACATGTTACTTCTAAATAAAAGTTATTGGGTTTTGATGAGTACTTTTAATTGGGATTGAGGATGCTGTCAACCATTCTCAATGTTTAACAACCACCATGATAGTTAAATAAAATTATTCCTTTGATGTAGGGAAAAATCAGCTTTATGCAAATGTAAAGTCAGAGAGCCTTACCACCAGCCATATGTGCATGTAGTGTAGGCTTATTCATTCATTGCTCTTATGTGTTACATTGCCGGCATATTCCATGTCTTGACCCGTGCTGGCTGCAACTTTTCACGCTATGAGACTTTTCGAACGACAGTAAGGTGTTAGGTCGTGGTTCTATACTCAGTGATGCCGTTGGAGTTGATGGACTCGCTTATCTTCCAAGCCTTCCGCTGTTATTATTAGATGGCCTTAAGCCATATTATTGTACTCAGTTCCCTTGTGGACAACGATGTAATAAGTGTGTGATTGCTACTCTGCTATAAATCCTTCGAAGTACTGTGTGGTGTCAGCATTACTGATCCAGGGATGACACTGAGCACAGAGACTTGATCCATTTGGGTCTGGTCGCTACACTTCAGCCCTTAACTAATATGTTGTTCCTCTCTTTTAGGTGAAACACAACAAGAAGGAAGTGCCACCGATGTACGACCTCTATGCCATGGCCCATATGGCCCCGTTCAAGAAGGCCAAGGCATTCTCTAAGGATGACCTCGATAATCCAAAGAGCTTCACCAACATCTCCTCCCACAACAAGCTCGTGAGGTACAGAGACTGGGGGAAGGCGACGAAAGGGGATGACTTCAACCCGATCCAGAGTCCTTTTGATACAGAGCTCGTGATGCTATTTGGTGATGGGAGGAAACATGGCTCGGTAGCCATTGGGGATGGACTGATAAGTTGTCCTAGCAGTCTCCCAGAGATCAAGAAGCGACACACGAGGTCTCTTCCTGGCATACTGCCTCGACCAAATCCAGTGGACCTCGCCATCAAGGCTAGGGCCTAGGAGCTTCTGGCGGAGGCAAACAGGCAGGCCAAGGAGAGGGAGACCGAGCTGGAGCAGAGGACGGCTAGGATGCTGGAGGAGGAGAGGAACCGGAATGACGCGTCTCACCGGGCCCTATACGAGCTCCTCGTGGTAAGTTTCTCCTTCTTATTAGCCAAATCATGCATGTAATGTTCATTTCATTACTAACTAATATGACTAACTCGTGAAATCAAAATGTGCAATCCGTGTGCGAGAAAAACGGTCAGACCCCTCCGTCGATGCCTCAGATTGGTATAGCGGACACGGTGAGTTTCATTTGAATGGTCATTAGTTACTAGTATTCAAATTTCAGTTGCATCATGCTAACGAGACATTGCAAATGATCTTTGGTGCAGCATGCCTCCCGACAAGCAACGACCGATCCTTCTCCGTCTCGCACTGGCGGAAGCCCGACCCCGACCGGTCCTTCTCCGTCTGACACTGGCGTAAACCTGACCGACCCTTCACCTCCGTGATGACGGTAACATTTCTCTAGTGTTTTTCCTAACAAATGCATAAAGACCTAGACTTAGCTTTATTTTCTCCAAAATGTTACCATAATGACCTAGACTTAGCCAATCTTCCTACAAAATGACATAATTAGCTTACTTAGCTCCAAAATGATTTATACTTAACTAAATTAACTCTAATATGCTTAATTACCTAGGTTAGCTAAATAAAGACCTATTCTTAGCTTACTTATGTCAAAAATGGCATAGTATGCTTAGTTAACTCAAAAATGGCATAATTAGTTAAGTTAGCTCCAAAATGACCCATTTTACCTAGGTTTGCTCCAATATGATCCATTTTACCTAGGTTAGCTCCAAAATGAGCAAGTTTACCTAGGTTAGCTCCAATACGATCCATTTTACCTACGTTAGCTCCAATATGATCCATTTTAGCTATGTTAGCTCCAAAATGATCCATTTTACCTACGATAGCTCAAAAATCACATAATTACTTATGTTAGCAAAAAATGACCTATACTTACCTTAATTTCCTCCAAATTGGCATAATAAGCTTAGTTAGCTAAAAATGGCATAATTACCTATGTAAGCTCTAAAATGACACAAATAAGGAATAAGAAGAAGAAAAACAAGGAAGAGGAGAAAAGAAAGAATAGAAGAAGAAACAGAAGAAGAAGAAGAAAGAGAATAAAAAGAAAGAATAAAAGAAGAAGAATGAGAAGGAAAAGGGTAATAACCTTCTTCTTCTTCTTCTAACTTGCTTACTCCCATTTTTGCGTATTTGATTCACTTCATGGAAGCTGGATTGATGGACTGCTAGTTTTAGTTTATGTGTTGATAAACAATGTATGTTGAATGACTCCGTGAAACTATGTATGTATGTTGATGAACTCCGTGAAACTATGTATGTATTGGACGTTTTAATACCCTACGTGTTCTGTTGCGTTGATGGACTACTAGATGATGGATACATGGGCTATGTTTGAGGTTGAAACTATATATATAATTTATGTCTTTTGAAAATGCAAGGATATAACAAAAAACAGAAAAAAGGGGATATACAGGCTCTTTGTCGTCTGCCAGCGGACGGCAAAGAGCTTTGCCATCAGCCAGCAGACGGCAAAGCTGCCACATGGCAGCTACCTGTGCAACCTGGGGCACTAGCTGGCCTATTTGGTTACTTTGTCGTCTGCTGGCAGATGAAAAAGAGCGTTGCACCTTTGTTATCCGCCAGCGGAGGACATAGCTTGACACGTGGTAGCACCTGGGGGCTGGCCTATTTCGCTACTTTGTCGTCTACTGGCAGGTGGCAAATGTGCAATTGTCTTTGCCATCTGCCAGTGGACAGCAAAGGATGCCGCTAACCCCTTAACGGACCTAACATGGCACTTGTGCCGTCCGGGCTCTTTGTCGTCAGCTGGCTGACGGTAAAGAGCGTTTCATCTTTGCCGTCCATCAGCAGACGACAAAGAGCCCTTCGTTGTAGCCTATTTAGCCGGACCTGTTGTCGTCTGCTGGCGGACGGCAAAGGCCTTTGCCGTCAGCCGGGCATGCCTTTGCCGTTAGCCATGGCAGACGACAAAGTTCCTGATTCCTTTAGTGAAACAAGGTGTGGTGAAGAAGAAGAAAAGAAGAAATAATAGAGGTAAAAAGGTATCTCTCCAAATAATGTTGCTCCCATCACCATCGTGCCTCATGAAAGTGAATCAAGTATGTTGATGGAGGATGATGATTTTGTTATGCCTATTGCTTGTTGTGATGATTATGATTGGGAAGACAATGATATCTGTCGGTGTACTAGAGTAGGGGTACCCTAGTATCCCGAACTCATGCACGGGCAGTCATGACACCATGGCGAGGGCTTGCCCGGTGACCGCCAAGGTCCTCCATGGCTCCATTAGAGCCATTCAAGAACAAAGTATTCAAGCCAAGGAGACAAGGCCCCGCAAGAGGAGTTTGCCGGAAGGCCAACCAAGGCATTCAGAAGACAAGGCCCCGCAAGAGGAGCTTGCGGGAGGCCGATGAGCGACAAGCTTCAGGCGTGACAAAACAACGATCATGACAAGGCGCTTGCGCGCGCACTACCACCCGTTCCCCACTCTAGCTCATCCACCAACGTGTCGCCATGGGACCCTTCCAGCGCGGCGTGGCAGAGGTCTGTACGCCAGCGGAGCGGTGGTAAGCGGCGCCGACAAGATCGCCATCGTGGCGGAAGGTGGCGCCGACGGTCCTTTTTCTGCCTTTGTTTAGTCGACTTAGACGGGCATTTAATGCCTTTGTCCCTGCCGTCGTGGTTAGGTAGGATACTTTGCACAAGTAGCTGTACCAACCGCAACTCATTTTCCCTTTTGCCCTTGTCACGTTGCCACCTGTCGGTGACCCCTTTAGCATATAAAAGGAGGCCCATGCGCAACGTAGAGGGGGGTTCGGTTCATTGGAGACCAGAGAACACTCGCGCTAGGTCTGGTAGCTCTCAGCGCTCCCTAGCAAGAACAGAATACAATCAGACAAGCAGCAGTAGGAGTATTATCTCTCCGGAGAGCTCCGAAGCTGGGTAAACTGCTCGTGTGCTTCGCCTCGATCTGCTCTTCATGCGACCTCCGCCCCACACCGAACCAAAAGGGGCTCGGTCCGCCGGTCCCATAGGTGTTCGTGGGTCCGATCAGCTTCCCCGACATCTTTGGCGCGCCAGGTAGGGGGCGTCGAGGCTGTGTGAACCTGATTCGGCGTTCACACAAGCTACATCTTCATCATCTTCATCGACATGCCACCGAAGAAGAAGGCTTCGGCGGCAGCATAGCCGTCCACGTCGATCCCACCACCACCGGAGCAAATGGGTGGTGGGGTAGACATCGGCGGAAGAACGGGCGCCGGCGAGGGAGCTCATGATGCTGCCAAGTCCAAGGACAAGGCCGCGCAGACCTCGGCGTCCGTACACGCACCGCGCCCATCTCAGGAGGCGCGGGACCGACAGTGTCATGGTATTCACAGTACCATACGCTCGTTGGATCAAGATCGAGCTGGTGGATCCCGAGGCCCTCAAGACCAACGTGCACGCCAACATCTTGGCACGAAGCGAGGCACGATCGCTCGACGGGATATGCTCCTTCTAACATAGTTAGAAGTCCGAGCATATCCCGCTCCTCGCGCCGTTCGCCACTGCCACCCACCACTCCAGCAGAAGCTTTGGCGAGAGCTCAACTGCTCCTAGATTACCCTCCAACAGCCGACAAGGTCAATGAATGGAGGGCCACCATCCAGAGTCTCATCGGCTTTGCCAACGGCGACACTCTGCGGCAACCGACTACATCGCTGCCGCGGCAAGACGACAAGGCATGAGCCGGTGGCGATGAAACTTGTGGGGGTGCAACCACCATGCACTCTCCACCTCGAAGGCCAAGATCGCCAACTCGTCGGATCCACCTCGACAGCGACTCCACCGCGTCATCGGACACACGAGCTCGTCGTGATCAACGCCAAGTTCTTCACGAACGACAGCAAGAAGACGCTTGAACTCGCATCGAGCGCCGAAGAGAAGTGCGACGTCAATCCGACTAGCGCGCTGGGCCCTCTGTCGATATGCATGCGCCAGGGGAACCAGGTGACTTGCCGTACGCGGTAGGTTGCCCTGCATTCACTCGTGAGCTGTGGCAAGTCCAGTGGCCCAGCAAGAAGAATTTCAAGCCAGACGTACCAGAGAAGTACGATGGCAAGACGCATCCGTCGGAGTTCCTCAGCATCTACACCATTGCGATGCAAGCTTCCGGGGGGCGAGACGACAAGATTCTGGCCAATTACTTCCCGTTGGTACTCAAGCCCAATGTCAGATCATGGCTCATGCACTTGCCGGACAATTCCATATCCTCTTGGGCGGATTTATGCCATCAGTTTGTCGGCGCCTTCACAGGCGGCCACAAGCCCCATGGCCAAGAGAGCGATCTTCATCTATTAGCCCAAAAGGAAGGAGAACCCCTGTGCAAGTACATTCAGAGATTCAGCCGTGTACAGCACAACATCCCAGATGTCCACCCTGCCGCGGTGATCAGCGTGTTCCATCAGAACGTGCGAAACCGCAGGATGCGGGAGGAGATGGCGATGTGCAAGATCAGAGATGTCAGTGAGCTATATGCCCTGGCCGACAAGTGTGCACGTGCTGAGGAAGGGAGGAGACTCCCCGGAGAGAATACAGAAGCTGCAGGATCTGATAGTGAGGGATCCACCCCGGCAAAGAAAAGTCGATGGCGGAGCAACAGAAAAAAGAAAGGCAGAGATGTGCTAGTTGTCGAGCAGTCCGGCAACGGAGGTGGCGCCAAGAAAGCCAAAGTTGGTAGCTCCGGCAAGGAGGTTGCCGCGGGCACCAACTGCCAGGCTGTGGCAGTCGCCGACAAGCAGGACGGCTCCAACAAACAGTATTGCAAGATCCACCGCACCAAGGGTCATGACCTCCAAAGCTGCAAGAAGGTCGAGCAGCTTGTTGAGCAGCAGAAGGCTGAATACGAGCGGCACGACAAGGAGAAAGCTCAGGAAGGTGCTGGAGGACCTAGCAAGAAACGCCCCGGCCGGGGAGGACGCCGCGGCAAGGCCAAGCAGCGGCAAGGAGACAGACCTCCTCGCGGCCGCGACAAGGATGAAGATGACGACGATGATGAAGACATGGAAGATGATGAAGCCGACGAGCAGGAGTTCCAAAAAGCCACAGAGGTCCTGTGCGTTGACGGTGGTGCCTCTCTGCATACTTCACACCGCCAACTCAAGCAGTGGATGCGGGAAGTCAATGCGGCGGAACCATCCATCGAGTCACGCAAGCCTCTGAAATGGTCCAACACGCCTATCATCTTTGATAT
Source organism: Aegilops longissima (assembly GCA_021605205.1). Lineage (NCBI taxonomy): Eukaryota > Viridiplantae > Streptophyta > Magnoliopsida > Poales > Poaceae > Aegilops > Aegilops longissima. The sequence goes on along the minus strand of CM038679.1, from coordinate 369,581,472 downwards.
TGAGGACCACCCTGATCGCATCACTGCGGTCGGGTGCTTGCCGATGTTGGTTTCACCAACTATCCGCAACCTCAAGGTCACTAAGATGCTAGTTGACGGCGGGGCCGGCTTGAACCTGATCTCCTCTGCGGTACTCCAGAAGCTTCAGATCCCTGATGGCGAGCTCGAAGAGACAGCACATTCAAGGAATCAATCCGGGAAGGAGCAAGCCAAAGGAAAAATCACGTTGCTCGTGACATTTGGCGCGAGTTGAACTTCAGGATCGAGGCGGTCACCTTTGACGTTCTGACTTCCCATTGCCTTATAATGGGATACTTGGCCGCCCAAAGACTCGCCAAGTTTATGGCAGCCTCTCATTATGCATACAACTTGCTCAAGATGCCAGCCCGATAAGTGTCATCTCGTCCCGGCGACAAGAAAGATGCTCTTATCTGCGCCGACAAGATCTACCGGGAAGCAGCAGCCGCAGCAGATCACAAGTCACTTGCCGCTGAAGCTCCCGGGGGAAAGAAGAAGACCAAGTCCGGCAAGAGCTCTGATGCCCACTCCGGCAAGCGCACCTCTTCGGAGTGCTGCGCTACCGTCGAGGACGCACCATCGAGCTCCACCGGCAAGTACAAGAAGACGATGGCAGCTCCACCAAAGACCAAGAAGGTGTCCGCCAAGGAGGATGGCATTGGTGGTACCTTCACCATCAGTGCCGCTCTCGACCCTAAATAGGAAGGCGCACTCGTTGCTTTCCTGCGGGCGAACGTCGACGTGTTTGCGTGGAAACCGTCTGACATCCCCGGTGTTCCCAGGAAAGTAATTGAGCACCATCTTGGGAACACCGGGCAAGATGGTGCTCAATTACTTTCCTGGGAACACCGGGGCGGCCCGTCAAGCAGAAAGTTAGAAAGCAGGCAGTGGAGCGCCAAGAGTTTATTGCAGAAGAGATCAAGAAATTGGAAGCAGCAGGCCATGTCAGAGGAGTGCTCCATCCTACGTGGTTGGCCAATCCTGTAGTCGTGCGTAAGGCAAACGGAAAATGGAGGCTTTGTATCGACTTTACCGATGTTAATAAAGCTTGTCCTAAAGACCCATTTCCCTTGCCGCGCATCGATCAGATTGTTGACTCCACGGCCGGATGTGATTTGCTTTCATTTCTTGATGCGTACTCGAGATATCATCAGATCTTCATGGCGAAGAGGATGAGGAGAAACCGCATTCATCACCCCATGTGGCACATACTGTTTCATACGGATGCCTTTCGGTTTAAAGAATGCTGGTTCAACATTTGCAAGAGTAGTCCATGACGCTTTTGAGCCACAAATGCACAGAAATGTAGAAGCCTACATGGATGACATAGTGGTCAAGAGCAAGGACAAAGCAACTCTGATTCAAGATCTAGACGAAACCTTTGCAAATCTGCGCAAGATCAACCTCAAGCTCAACCCCGAGAAGTGCGTGTTTGGAGTCCCCTCCGGCAAGCTTCTCGGGTTCGTCGTGTCTCAGCGGGGAATTGAAGCCAATCCCGACAAGATAAAGCCATTGAGCAGATTGAAGCACCAAAGCGCGTCAAGGATGTACGAAGACTTGCCGGTTGCGTGGCTGCTCTCAGCAGGTTTATCTCTAGGTCTGCTGAGCGCGCCCTGCCATTTTTCAAAATATTGAAAAAGGCGGGTCCAATGAGATGGACTCCGGAAGCGGAGGCTGCGCTGCAGGACTTAAAGAGATACATGTCCTCCACTCCAATACTTGTCGCGCCTAGGCCACAAGAGAAGTTGCTGCTATATATAGCGGCAACCAATCAAGTGGTTAGTGCTGCGTTAGTAGCGGAGAGGGAGGCGGATGATGAGCCGGCAACCACGGCAGGGACATCCAGCGACAAGCAAGGAACTTCACCGGCAGGCTCTGGTCCCGACAAGGATGGATCTGCGTAGGCGTGGGAGAAGGTGCAGAAAAGGATGGTGCAGCGCCCAGTGTACTTTGTCAGTTCCCTTCTGCAGGGGGCTAGGTCAAGGTACTCTGGTGTGCAGAAATTGCTTTTCGGCCTCCTCATGGCCTCGAGAAAGCTGGGCCATTACTTCCAAGCACATGAGATCACAGTTGTCACTCGCTTTCCGCTGAAGAGGATACTGCAAAATCCGGAAGCAACAGGCAGGATTGTCGAGTGGGCACTAGAACTGTCAAGCTTTGGCCTCAAGTTTGAAAGCACCTCAACTATCCAAAGCAGAGCGTTGGCAGAGTTCATAGCAGAATGGACGCCAACCCAAGACGAAGAAATTCCAGAGACGAGCATCCCCGTCAAGGAAGCGAGCAAAGAGTGGCTGATGTACTTTGATGGTGCCTTCTCGCTGCAAGGCGCCGGTCTTTGGCGTCTTGCTTGTAGCACCCACGAAGGGCACCTCAAGTACATAGTCCAGATGCACTTTCCCAAGGAGCAAGCAACAAACAATCTGCAGAGTATGAAGGTTTGCTTGCCGGTCTCAGGATCGCAGTAGACCTTGGGATCAAGAAGCTCATTGTCAGGGGTGACTCACAGCTTGTCGTCCGCCAAGTGAACAAGGATTATCAGAGTCTGTTGATGGAAGCCTATGTTGATGAAGTGAGAAAGCTAGAAGAGCACTTTGACGGCCTACAGATGGAACATGTTCCAAGAGCTCAGAACGATATTGCCGATGGCCTGTCAAAGTGCGCCGCACTCAAGTTACCTGTGGAACCAGGGATTTTTGTGCTCAAGCTGACTCAACCGACTGTAATGCCATCAACTGGACAGAACAAGAAGAGGAAGTTGATTTATGGTGACTATTTTCCGGCAGAGCTTCCCGAAGCCGCCGCCAAGAAGGTCCCCAAGATCAACACTAAGAGCGCTGAGGAGCAGTCTGCTCCGACAAGCCCTAGGGTTTGTTTCGTTGAAGCGACGCCCCGACAAGTTTTGCTCGGCAAGCTTGTCGGGAACATCAAGCTCGGCTGAGCCGCGAGTTCTTGCCGAGAAGCGGATGTTCCGCAAAGCAGCAGATATGCCTTTAGTCCTTGTTGTCGAGCCGCAAGCTCCAAAGATGGGCGCAGCAGATTGTCCATTTCCTTGAGACGGAGAACTCCCGAAGAACAAGAAGAAGCGGAAAGAGTAGCCCGGCAGTCAAGTATGTACCAGTTTGTCGACAACACACATGCATGAAGAAGACTCAACGGTGTGAAATTGAAGTGTATTCACGGGAAGATGGGCGAAGCTGTTGGCGAGAGATACGGAGGCATATGTGGTCACCACATTGGCGCAAAGCACTTGCCGCAAAGCTTTCCGGCAAGGTTTCTTTTGGCCGACAGCCCTCCGGGATGCAATCGCACAAGTAACCAAGTGTGAAGCGTGCAGTTCCATTCCAAGCAGATACACCAGCCAGCTCAAGCTCTCCGGGCGATCCCTTTATCCGGCCATTTTCGTGCGGGGCTCGACATCCTCGGCCCCTTTCCCGAAAGGTCGGGGCTTTGAGTACTTATGCGTTGCGATCGACAAGTTCACAAAGTGGCCGGAAGTGGAAGCAGTGAGGAAGGTGATAGCACAGTCAGCAGTCAAGTTCTTCAGGTCGATCGTTTGCCGTTTCGGGATTCCTAACAGGATCATCACCAACAATGGTACACAATTCACGAGCCGCACCTTCATGCAATACGTCCAAGATCTTGGCGCCAAGGTCTGCTTCGCTTCTGTTGCTCATCCAAGAAGTAACGGTCAAGCGGAGAGGGCAAATGCTGAAGTGCTGCGTGGGCTCAAGACCAGAACTTTCGACAGGCTGCACAAGTGCGGAAGAAACTGGATTGAGGAGCTACCGGTGGTTCTTTGGTCGATCAGGACGACGCCAAATCGAGCCACTGGCCAGACACCTTTCGCTCTAGTCTATGGAGCAGAGGAAGTTCTCCCCACGGAACTCGTATTCGGATCACCTCGAGTGCTCGCTTATGATGAGCTTGAGCAAGAGCAGCTGCGACAAGATGACGCGCTGCTCCTTGAGGAGGACCGTCTTCGAGCATTGACGAGCTACTCGATATCAGCAAGCTTTGCGCCGCTACCATAGCCGCAAAGTTAATGCCAGAAGTCTCGAGGAAGGCGACCTTGTTCTTCGGCGCGTTCAATCCGTCAAGAATTCCAACAAGTTGACGCCAAAGTGGGAAGGCCCTTATCGGGTGAAACGAGTCACTAGGCCTGGCGCTGTCCGCCTTGAGACCGAAGATGGCGTTCCAGTGAGCAACTCCTGGAACATCGAGCATCTTCGTAAGTTTTACCCGTTGGGCGCGGTTGCCGGAACTCCGGCAACCACCTTTTGTACAAGTCTTGCCGATGTTGCATGTAATCCTTTGTACAAAGCCGGGCGCAGATCCCGTGCATAAGTAAAGCTCATGTGTTCCGCACAACTTGTCAATTTCATGCTTTCATCATTTTATTGCATGCATTATCTGACACCTTGTGCAGCACCTACCCCGGTAAGCAATAACGAGCCGCAAGGCTCCATAATTTTATTTTCTCTTCTTTCTCTTTCTCAAAGAACAGAAGGCTCCCTCGCACACAAGTTTGCCGGGGGAGAAGGAGAAGATAATGGTGTGGACCAAGCGTCGCTCAAGGAAGTTTCGCCTTTCCAGGAAGCAAACGACAGAAAAGCTAAGTTGTCAAAATTTGAGCAACCAGCTTTTAAAATTTTTAAGTTATCTTCCTCGAACGACCATGCTTTGTATGGAAAACCTGTGCACGGAGGAACCAACTCGTAGCTAGTTGCGCCCTTACTTTGTTTCGAGTCCGCTCAACAACTTAAGTGAGCTGCAACTAGTTGCGACAAGGTTGCTTGTCGGAAGCGGTACCGCCAGCAGGCTGCTAACGTTCCGAACTCAGCGCTCGCGGCAAAGGTGCCTGCACCGACAAGTTCCCTAAAAGCGTAGGGCAAAAACATACAAAGGAAGGAATCAAGTAAAGGAAATAACATTGCAATCATTGCCCGAGATAGAGTTATATTACAAAATAACTTGTCACAGCTCTAATAGGTTGTTCTCCTAACATGACCAGCAGCGACAAGGAAAAGATAAAATTGGCGGCCTAATCTACGCGGTCACCATCAACCCTCTTGATCTTTCCCACCTTGTCCACAATGGGTGCGACAAGGGCCTTGAGTGCCTCCACATCAGCATCCGTGGCAGGGACTTGAGGGCGCCGGTGAGGTTGAGGCTGGATTATGAAGGCTACCTTCATCGGCACCTTACGAGGGCTCCAGCAGATCTGGCGCGATTCCTCGGCCAGCTGCTTTGGGATCTCTTCCCGAGTCCTTTGGAGAGCCGTCACCACCCTTGAAGAACAAGCTGAGCTTGGCGCTGGGTTGGAGGTGCTCGTCGGAGGAATATCCAAGATCCACCATCCCGGCTCCATCGGCTCCTGCCGATGGCGGCGGCAACATTCACAAGACCCTCGGTCCAGTGCTCCACATTCTCCCTGAAGGTGCTCTGGGCGGTAGTGGCACTCGCCAACAGCGCCTCGTCGGCCTTGACCTTCTCCAACAAGGCCACCTCCCGCTCCTTGGCGCTGTCCAGCGTCTGCATCAAGGTGGTCAGCTTCAGCTCAAGGTCTGCTTTGGAGTCCTTGGCGGCGCTGAGCTCCTTGCTCCTTTCGGCGAGACGGCCATGCAGCTTGCCAAGAGTGTAGGCGTCCTTCTCGCGCTCGTGATTGAGTGCAGCTAGCTCCTTGCCGCTCTTTTGGAGATTGGCCTCCAGCTGCGTCACTTTCGTCTCCAGCTCCTTCTTGGCGGCCTCGGCAGCTGCGGCAGCGTCCTTCGCTTCCTTGAGGGCCCCGCCAAATGTTTGCTCGCGCGCGGCAAGCTCCTCCTCATGGCTGTCAAGATTGATCTTCCGCTGCGCCAGCCTCGCCCTCCTAGCAGACAGCTTCTCGGCAGACAAGCAGCTGCCGCTCCTCAACCTCAGCCTTCTCGAGGATGAAGGCTGTGCGCCTCGGCGAGTCGATCCCGCTCCTGCCAAGGACGGAGAGCTTCTTGGTTGGTGCCGGAGCTCCTCCAGCGCTTCTCTATGTCTGCTCCGCCGCGACAAGCGCTTCCGGGATTCCAGCTTGGCTTGTCGGGCGGTAGTAAGCGATAGTAGCTTCCTCAACAGCTGCTCCTCCTCAGATTCGCCGCTGCTGCTTGGCGCGTCGACCAGCGTTAGCCCAGCGGAGGCGAGCAGCTCTTCGTCAAAGGTCTCCTTCAACCGGAGCCACAGGCTCGGCGCCTGAGGGAGCTTGATGAAGACGCCATCGCCGGCCTTGAGATAGGCGTCGGGTGGGGCTCTTGAACTGGCGCTGCGGCAGCGGCGAGGGATCGGGCGGTCGGTGCAGCGCCTGGCGCTCCTGCGGCCTCGGGGCCGTCAATCGATCGCGGACCCCTCGCCGACCTCTGCGGCATCAGCCTTGGCGGCCTCTTCGCCGGCGGGCTCGTCAGCGCCAACCTTCCCTTCGATGGCGGCGGCGTCGTCAGTGTTGCCGCGTGCGTCCTCCTCGCCGGCGACTTCAGTCTCCATCGGCTCCACGGCGGATGGATCTGACGACCAGAAAAGAAAGACAGTCAAGCAAATGCTCAAAAAGAAAATAAGAAGAAAAAGAACCCAAGGGAGATTTTCAGGAGAGAGGATTACCTGCGATGGGATCTGCAGCCACGGTCTCAACCATCGGAGGGTCGCTGGCGCTATCCCTTGCCGGAGAAGCCTCCCTTGCCGGAGAACGCTCCTTTGCCGGGGGATCCTCCCTTGGCGGTGTAGTCGACGCAGATGGCACGTCCGGAGCGGCTTCCGGGCACTCTTGGTGAGGCTGCTTTGCTCCTACACAAACCAACAGTCAGATATCAGTCAAGAAAGAGCACCCATGCACACCCAACAGTAAAGAGTAAACCATATACTTACGCTGAGGGCTGTGCTGGGGGCTGCTTTGAGGAAGAGTTGCCGCGTCCGGCAAGGTGGTCTCGGACGCGCCTCCTGCTGCCGCGGGGGGATCGTCCTCGATGACAACCACCGGGGTCTTGGTTCTCTTCGACGCTCTCTGAGCCAGCGTCCTGAAAAGGAAAGAGTTCAGAATGAAGCAAATCAGATACAAGACAAAGCAACAAAATTGAAGAAATACAAGTACAACACAGAAGCTTACTCTTCTTCTTCCTCGTCGGAGCTGAGCGCGGAGAGATCAAATTCTGGCTCGCCCCCGGTGCGACGAGGCGGAGGAGTGGGTTCCCTTGATCGCTTGGCGGGAGTAGCAGCGGTGGCCTGGGAGGGCCCCGCTCCAGTTGCTGCAGCGGCGTGAGGTGCTCCCGCGGCAACAGTGCTTGCCGCGGTGGAGCGCGTCATGTGCGGCTGCTTGGTCCGTCTGCCGCCCCGTTTCGTCTCCAGCCTTGCGGAGACGCCTTCTTGGTGGAGCTGGGGGCTCCGTTCGCGGCAAGCTGCTAGGTGGTGGGGAGGAAGCGCCCTCGGCGGGCTCGCTTGACTCGGCTTCAGGTTCGGCAAGCTCCTCCTCGCCGGCAAACTCCCTTCGCTCGACAAGGCTTGCCGCCTCTGCTGCCTCTGCCTCCTCCACGGTGAACCCGATTCGCCCGGCAGCAATTGCTGCCGCCTCCTCCAGCTGGTGGCGATCGCTGCATCTCGTCGTCGTGCGGTGTCGCGGTGAGGCCCTTACGCTCATCGGGCGGATCGGCACTTCTTCAAGTTGTCGAAGAACACCTGCACGACGTCATCTGCAGGCTCTTGCCAGGTTGGAACAATCCCATCGAGTCGCTGCGGCATCATTGCTTGGATGCGGTCGAGCGAGGAATTGTTGCACAATGGAACGACTCCCCTCGGCAACCTGAACCATTCGGGATGATCAGCGTCGTGCTTGAACAGCTCCAGGAGCATCGCATCCAACTCCAAGACGGTGAAGTTGAAGTTGAGGCCCGGGCGCAGCCTCATGATATCCGCCGCATTCTGGAACTCCCAAGCAGGTCTTCTCCTCTCCTGCAAGGGGATGGCGTCTTGGCGAGGAAATCTGCGCCAACGGCGCCTACAGTGAGTCCGGCAAGCCTGAGGCGCAGGATCCGGGTGACGGCAATCTTCAATCTAGCATCTTCCGGCGCCAAGTTGCTCCAATCGTTGCCGCGCACTATTGGGGTTTGGCGTTGAGCGGTAAAGGGCTGCGGGTTCTCCTCTACAATCCAACACCAATCTGCCCTCCATTCCTCCCACTTGCTGCGGAGCTCTCCCTCCAGATAGGCTTCCTTCTTGCCGATCCTTGAGATCCAAGCGATCCCTCTGGCAAGAGGCTCTCCTCTCTCTACTCGAGGCATGAAGAAATGGCGGAAGAGGGCTACATTGGGATGGACTCCGACAAAGTTTTCGCAGAGATGTGCGAAAACTGCCATGGTCAGGACAACATTGGGGGTGAAATCAAGGAGGCGGAACCCATAGGTGTTCATGATATCGCAGAAAAATTCAGAGAAGGGCGAGCAGAGCCCGCAATAGAAGAACAGTGCAAAGAAAGGGTACCCAGTTGGGGCTAGTTCAAGCAGCGGTGGGAGTACCTTTCTTGCTGGATGCTTCAGCGTCTCCGTCGACGAAGAGGTAGTAGTTCTCCTCGGCTCCCTTGCGGCGAACTGGGGGAGATGGCCCGCTCCTTTTCATGAGCGCCATGAGCAGCGCTGCGCCTCGGCCGACTTCACGCCTTTCCCTTGTCGGCTTTGAGCCATGGCGGAGGTGGCGGGGAGGTCGACGGCGTTGGTGGTCTTTGGAGGCGATGAAGGAGCGCTGCTCTCTTCAGACTTGGGAAGAAGGGGGAGCAGCGGTGGTTTTCGAGATTAGACAACAAATGGCGAGGCGGGCGAACTGCCCCTGTTGCCCCTGTTTATAAGGAGGGAGAGGGGCGGACGTTCCGCTTTTTCGAATAAAGAAACCCCCCACGATCTCTCCCACGATGCCGCGTTCGACGCGTGCTGTTCGTGGGGGACGTGGTGGGTCCGGAGCAAGTTACGGCGTAACCAAGGCCGCGCGTGCCCGTGCACTGTTTTGGGCCTGGCCCAACAGCGCTCGGCACCGTGTGTGGCCCAGGCCCGGGGGCTCCTGTCGGTGTACTAGAGTAGTGGTACCCTAGTATCCCGAACTCGTGCACGGGCAGTCGCAGCACCCCGCGGCAGGGCTTGCCTGGTGACCGCCAAGGTCCTCCGCGGCTCCATTAGAGCCATTCAAGAACAAAGTATTCAAGCCAAGGAGACAAGCCCCGGCAAGAGGAGTTTGCTGGGAAGGCCAACCAAGGCATTCAGAAGACAAGGCCCCGGCAAGAGGAGCTTGCCGGGGAGGCCCGGTGAGCGACAAGCTTCCGGGCGCGACAAAACAACGATCATGCAAGGCGCTTGCCGCGGCAGACTACCACTCCGTTCCTCCGCTCCAGCTCATCCACCAACGTGTCGCCATGGGACCCTTCCAGGCGCGCGTGGCAGGAGGCTGTACGGCCAGCAGAGCGCGGTGGTAGGCGGCGTTGACAAGATCGCCATCGTGGCGAGCGGTGGCGCCCCTGACGGTCCTTTTTCTGCACTGTTTAGTCGACTTAGACGGGCATTTAATGCCTTTGTCCCCTGCCGTCAGGGTTAGGTAGGATACACTGTACAAGTAGATGTACCAACCGCAACTCATTTTCCCTTTTTGCCCTTGTCTACGTTGCCACCTGTCGGTGACCCCTTTAGCATATAAAAGGAGGCCCATGCGCAACGTAGAGGGGGGTTCGGTTCATTGGAGACCAGAGAACACTCACGCTAGGTCTGGTAGCTCTCAGCGCTCCCTAGCAAGAACACAATACAATCAGACAAGCAGCAGTAGGAGTATTATCTCTCCGGAGAGCTCCGAAGCTGGGTAAACTGCTCGTGTGCTTCGCCTCGATCTGCTCTTCGTGCGACCTCCGCCCCCCACCGAACCAAAAGGGGCTCGGTCCGCCGGTCCCATAGGTGTTCGTGGGTCCGATCAGCTTCCCCGACAATATCCATTATGATATTGAAAATATTTTTAGCACTTGCTTAGAAGATTATGATTATGATGTTTGCTATACTATTGGTGCCATTCATGCTATTGATAAGAATGATTGTGATGATATGCAAAACCACAAGCTTGGGGATGCTATGTTTGATGAGTATGATATGTTTGAAGATTTATTAGCTAGAAATAGTGCTTGTCCTAAGCTTGGGGATGCTTTGCTTAATGATTGTGATCCTTTGATTCCTTCCACTTTCGATAGGAAAATTTATTATGATGATAGCATGCCTCCTATTTATGATGATTACATTGATGAAAGTGGGTTTGGAAGAGTGTCAACTTCAGGTAGTAGTGATCCCACTATTTTGGAGGGTGTTGAATCTTATTACAATATTGATGAAAGTGGATTTGGAGAGGTCATGACTTTATTTAGTGATACATCCACTATTTTGGAAGAGGTTTCAATTGACTATGACAATAAAGTTGCTATCTATGATGATTATTATGATGACATGTATGCCATAAAGAGTAATAAATCTTCTATGCTTGTGCATCATGAAAAGAGTGATGTATGTGATAGTTATATTGTTGAATCCATTCATGATAACTCTGAAAATTATTATGAGAAAGGAACTTATGCCCTTACATATCTCAATAATATCAAGTTTCTTCTCTATATGTTGATTGTTTTAAAGTTACACTTGTTTTGCCTTCCTATGCTTGTTTATTCTTGTTCCCATAAGTTGTTTGCTCACAAAATCGCTATGCATAGGAAGTGGGTTAGACCTAAATGTGCTAGTCATATGCTTCATGATGCTCTCTTTATGTTTCAATTCTTATCTTTTATGCAAGCATCATTGAAATCATCATGCCTAGCTTAAAAGGCGTTAAAGAAACACGCTTGTTGGGAGACAACCCAACACTTTTACCTACTATTTTTGTGTGTTCACATGATTATGCTACTGTAGTAACCATGTTATATAGCTTTTGTTTCAATAAGGTGCCAAGTAAAGCCTTTGGGATTATGTTGGGTGATAGTTGCTTTGATCTTGCTGAAAAACAGAAACTTTTGCGCTCACGAAAATAATTCTTATTTTTAACAGAAGAGTGCTTTTGAGTTGATTCTTTTTGCAGAAGATTAATATACAAATTGCTCACGTGGTCATAAATTTTCAGAATTTTTGGAGTAGCATAAGTATGGTTTGAGTACAGATTACTACAGACTGTTCTGTTTTTGACAGATTTTGTTTTCATGCATAGTTTGCTTGTTTTCTAGTTTCTATGGCTTATATTGCCAAAAATTCGGTTCTGAGCCCGAGCTCAGATGCTCCTGGAATCACGACCATCGCATGCCCTCGTGATCGCCGCCATGACATGTATTTGTCTCGCGTATGTTATCCGTATTTGCGCAGAAACAGGAATGGCCCTATCGCATTTATTGTCATTCAAGCCAGATCTCCCGAGCTCAACAGCAATCCCGTGTACACCAAGACAACAATGTCACGCAGACTGCCCGTTCCAAACCAGCAGGCGATCCAGGCCGCCCCACTAAATCATGTCTTCAAGCTAGTTTCCTCAGTCGCAACGGTCGCTGGATCGCAAATGCTTGCTGTTATTGCTCTGTTAATAGCAGCTACAGATCTTATGGTCACTATTCTCGTTCAGTTCTTTATTGTGACCATGTATTTTGGCTCAGCCAATTAGCTGTACGCAAGGTATGTGGGGACCTCTTGTAGGTGAAGTTTAAGTATGCAAGGGGTGGCTCCCTATGTTTTAGCCCGTTTGCCTGATGCGTAGCACAACGCTGTAATGGATTAGTATGTGTTGGTCCTTTTAGGTGAAGTTTAGTGTACTCCATGCAAAGGAGGCTTCCAGTGTACTATCCTGTTTCCCAGAGTGTAGCACGACACTGTAATGGACTCTCCACTGATGAAATGCCTTAAGGTAATTATATATCCAGTCATTCTTCTAACTGTGCATTGTTCTGACTTCTGATTGAGCATGTTTTAAAAACGTTTTAAATTGTCAGTGGTTACACATAAATACTACAGTACTCCAAATCCCTGTCAGCACGCTACAGTGGAGCGATTTCATGAGCCGCAAGTCCCTGTCGGTGGTTAGCCACACCGCCGCGACGCCGGGCGGTTCCTATCCTTTTGGCTACCAACGGTACGTCAGGCCCTAGCGCCCCACAGAATGCCCCATAGCTCGCCCATTCCCTTCTTCTCCTTGAACACAGCCGGCGCAAGGCCCCAGCGCGCGGTGCCATCTTCTGTGATGATCGGACTTCAGCGGTTCAACTTCAGCCTCGGTACCATCGTGGCACTCAGCCCCCCCCGTGCGGTGGCAGCAGCGCGGCGCCCGGTGTTCCATCTCTGCTTCCTCTAGCATCAGCCTGCAGACGCAAAGAGTAGCAGAGTAGCGGCACCAACCTCCCGGCAGCGTCGATGCGGCGGTCGACATCCCAGTACAAAGGCACCCTCTAGCATCAGCCCGAGGCAGCCACGGCCCTGTTGCAGCGGCGCATCCCAGCGGTGCCGCTCCTCCTGACATCCTTGTCCACGGCTCAGTCATAAACGCGTCGTTCAGTTCCGCGGACCAGGAAGGCCATCGCGGGCCTGGACGTCCCTCCCTATGAAATTGGCCCACCAGAGTGCACTGTTGCACGCCATATATCTGTTGTATCCTTATTATTCGGTGTTGCCGTTCTGACGGGCCAGCTGGAATTGTTAGAATCCCGAAACAGCAGCCAAGTCGATGATTTCGGGAGCAGCTGGGCTCGAGCACCGAATTGCTGCGTCCTTATATTGCTCAATATAAATTGTAGAAATGATATGATACAGTAGGCATTGTGTGAGAACAATTATGAATCTTGTCTTTGACGGTACCAAAAGTGGAAAGGTTTGCTCTTTATCATACTAACCTCTCTCATGAAGTTCCGTTAAGTTTTGTGTGATTGAAGTTTTAAGTTTTGGGTGAGATATCGATATGAGGAGAATAAGGAGTGACAAGACCCTAATCTTGGGGATGTCCAAGGCACCCCAAGTTAATATCCAAGGAAGATCCAAGCAACTAAGCTTGGGGATGCCCCGGAAGGCATCCCCTCTTTTGTCTCCAACATTATCGGTAACCTCACTTGGAGCTATGTTTTCATTCGTCACATGATATGTGTTTTGCTTGGAGCGTCAATTTATTTTGTTAGGATTTGCTTGCTATTATTAGAATAATGTTTTGCATCTTTTATTTCAATAAGAATGTCAAGGATAGCCTTTACTATGCTTATTTTACAAGTCTACATGTTGTTGTTTGAAAACAGAAAGTTTACCGCTGTTGCAAAAATTCCCTAGAAAATTCTCTCTGATAAATTATCTACAATGTGGTAAATTTTCATAATTTTTGGAGTTGAATAATTATTGATACTCTTGCATTCTTTACAGACTGTACTGTTTTGGCATATTGCTGTTATGATTGCATTGTTTTCATATGCTTGCTTATTTAATGAATCTAATTGCAGAGGCATTTAGTATGCAATGTTGAATAATAATTTTAGTGATTTTCTACAGTCGAGAATGATAAGGTTTTTGCATTGGTTTATACTAACTTATCTCACGAGTTCTTGTTGAGTTTTGTGTGGATGAAGCTTTTGAGATTTAGGAAAACCGTGATATGAGAAGAATTAAGGAGACACAAAATCTCAAGCTTGGGGATGCCCAAGGCATCCCAAGATAATATTCAAGAAGTCTCAAGCATCTAAGCTTGGGGGTGCCCCGGTAGGCATCCCACCTTTCTTCTTCAACAATTATCGGTTAGTATCAGTTGAGCCTAAGTTTTTGCTTCTTCACATGTGCTGTGCTATCCTTGGAATGTCATTTTATTTTTTTTCCTTGTTGTTTGAATAAAATACTTAGATCTGAATTTTTTTAAATAAAAGAGAGTCTTCACTTAGCCACCTATTTACTTAACTACTCGCTTTGATCTTCACTTATATATTTCTGGAGTAGCTTGTCATTTACTCTTGTGCTTCACTTATATCCTATGAGTAAATTGTTGAATAAATTGAATATCATAAAGTTGAAATCATATCATGCCTAGTGGTAGCTTCACATTGCACTAGTGCGCATCGGTCCTAAACAAACGGTTTAAAACCCCTTTCCGCGACGGCATCTGGAACCGTCTCCAAGTGAGTGTGGGCGATAGGGGGGTCCTTCCCACTCGACCCAAAAACCATCGGGGATATGCCCTCCTGGCACACACGTTCAGCAAAATGAGGTCGTGTGCGACCGGCGAGCGCTCAAATACGGAAATACATATAGTACAGATAAAAAAATACAATTATATGGCGAAATTGTTTCCGGTCGCAAGTACATCTCACACAGTCAGTCCCCGCTAAACGTTTCCATTTGTATGCACATCCCACACAGTCGCTCCAAGGAAAACATTTCCGTTCACAGGTACATCACACACAATTTTTCCCGTTAAATCGTTTGTGATAGCGTTGCCATTGCACACGATATTAACAATTTTATCATTTGCGTTATTGAATGAATCACACACGGTGCGTAGAAAGAAACTGTGTGGTAAAGGCTGTCCATCACACACACTTTTTGTGTGATAAACGTTTGCGCAAGGTGGCCTAACGCAAACAATTTTCAAGAGAAAGTCATGTGTGCAGTGGAGATTGATTGCACATGTAGTGGATCCTAGAATCGTTTCTGATCTCCACGTATATCGCAGACGTTTCGCTTTCGCAAACCGTGTGTAGTGTAATCCCTATGTAATCCATAATTAATCCAATTAATCCCTAATTTAAAAATCACATGTTATAAATTTGAAAGTAGGCAATCACTTATTTCATATCCAACCATGTTTATTACAAATATTGGTTCAACCACGAATCCATAATTCAATGCATAGGTACATATACTGAAGAACTACAGAAGCACCAAGTAAAGAATGATGAACCACAGTTGTACTAAAGACTGTAAAGAGAGAGGCGAAAGACATTCTGGTTGCTGGAGAAGGTGAAGCAGAATGCCCATATTGTGCCTTCCTGTAAGTGCATCTAGTGCAACCCCTAGTTGGTTTTGGAGTATTGACAACAAATTTGGTTGAGGGACTAATGTGTTTGTGAGAATTGCAGGATAACACAGGTAGTGTCCCTCATTGATTCGGTTTACCTACCGAAGATGACCCCTAAAAATGTATGAAGACATTGACGACAATGGTGGTATGTGAAGATATTCATATTGAAGACTATGACATGAGAAGACATTGAGTGAAGACTATGGAGCCAAGACTGTGTTGTTTCGTTGTTTCCTTTTCTTCTTTGTTGAGTCATAGGAACCACCGTCATTGTTAAGTGGGGTCCAAGTGAACAAAGTCGAATGATCAAGTGATGCTCAACCCAAATCCTATGTCTTCGAGCGAAGACAATGAGAGCAAATCTTATCCAGAGTGGATGAGTCACTTTGCTTGTATCCCAAGTAAAGTTGACGTGTGTGTTTGAAATCTGATTTGTTGGAACACGTGTCGGTTCCTTAGTGACCTGTGGTCATTTCGGACATATCGGTCGGGTTGCCTAGTGGCTATAAATAGCCCACCCCTACACCATAAATTGGTGGCTGCTCAGAGTTAGTGCACGACTTTTGTCGCTTGAGAGCAACCCACCTCGAAGCCTTTGAGAGAGAGAAATCCTTGCGAGGACAAAGCCCAAACACCCAGAGCCAAAGAGTGTTAGGCATCATGAAGTCTTTTCATGCTGCTTGACCAGCGGTTACGCTGGCGTCGCGCTCGAGCATCCAAGAGTCATTGTGGATCACCGTGAACGAAGTCTCAGTGAAGGTTTGGAAGTCTACCTTGAAGACTTACCAGAGTGATTGGGCGAGGACTGTGTGTCCTTAGCTCAAGGGGAATAAGGTGAAGACGCGGTCTTCTGAGTTGAATCTCAGCCTCCCTAACCAGACGTATAGTTGTCACAGCAACTGGAACTGGTCCAACAAATCCTGTGTCTTCAACAAGTGATTGGTTCTATCCTCTTCCTTCCCTTACCTAGTGTTTGTCTTCGTGAAGTCATTGCCTATTTGTTGTACCTGTTTGACTTCATTGCTTGACTACTATAGTTGATTGGCTTCATAATATCTTCCATCCTGATTGAGGGAGTCCCGGATTAGGGGGTGTCCGGATAGCCGGACTACCATCATCGGCCGGACTATCATCGACCGGACTATCATCATCAACCGGACTCCAAGACTATGAAGATACAAGATTGAAGACTTCGCCCCGTGTCCGGATGGGACTTTCCTTGGCGTGGAAGGCAAGCTTGGCGATACGGATATGTAGATCTCCTACCATTGTAACCGACTCTATGTAACCCTAGCCCTCTCCGGTGTCTATATAAACCGGATGGATCTAGTCCGTAGGACAGAACAACAACCCTTACAATCATACCATAGGCAACCTTCTAGGGTTTAGCCTCCTTGATCTCGTGGTAGATCCACTCTTGTAAACATCCACAATATCAATATCAATCAAGCAGGACGTAGAGTTTTACCTCCATCAAGAGGGCCGAACACAGGTAAAACATCGTGTCCCTTGTCTCCGTTACCATCCGCCTAGGCGCACAGTTTGGGACCCCTACCCGAGATCCGCCGGTTTGACACCGACATTGGTGCTTTCATTGAGAGTTCCTTTGTGTCGTCACCGATAGGCTTGATGGCCTATTCAATCGACAAGGACGCCGTCCCGGTGAGACTTTTCTCCCGGACAGATCTTCAGATTCGGCGGTTTCGCATCGCGGGCCAACTCACTTGGCCATCTGGAGCAGATCGAAGCTTACGCCCGGCCGTCGAGTCAGGTTTGAAGCCTAAACTTCACGGCCGATATCCGCGGGGACTTGATCTTCGATGGATCTGAGCCACAGCCGAAGCGTGCGCGCTATCACGATGGGCATGACCTAACTCGCCGCCGGACAGCACCTTGGTGGTCAGACACTAATCCGCCCGACCCATAGTCCGGAGCCGATCGCCGGATCGAGGACGGATGGCTGGACACCGCCGAGCTGCAACTTCTACGACGATGGAGCGAACACTTACCTTGTCCCGCATAAAGCTCATGACTCCGAGGTGCCGGGCTCTCGCGGACTCCGAACCTCCCGCGCCCTCGCCGGTCGAAGTCCGATTGGCGCCGATCATGGAATTCACCGCTGCGGACATCTTTTAGACATCGCCTTTCGGCGATATCAGAATTCATCAAGCATCTCTCGCTATCAGGAGAGCCTGGCCGAACTCACGGCCGGGATGGTTAGGACGCGGACGACGAAGAAATTCAGAGCCCACCCACCACCCACTTCAGAGCCACCGCCGGCGATTTAACCGACGATTTCGACTACGACTCCAAGACATCGACGGTATGGACGACGATGCGGAGACTACCAAGAACCAAGGTTTACAGGACACCGGAAGACCACCTCGCCATACGACATATACATGGTGGACACCCCAAAAGATGGGGACGGCGAAGAAGCAACGGAGGCCGATTCTTAAAGAACAGCCCAAGCGCCGACGTCGTGGCGCCGCTCTAAATCCCGCCACTCAAGAAGAATGGAGATTCCGCACAGAGATAATAACACCCCGAAAGTGCGAAGACAACCCCCTCCAAAGACGATCCAATAGCAGGAGGAGGCAGTAAGCAAGCCCTCACGAGAGGGCGGCATTTAAGAGGTCGAGGATGACAATTACTTACCTCCTCCGGAGACGAGGCAAGCCTCGGCGACGCACGATCGTCATGCACGAGGATCCGTCCGAACAAGAGCGCGTTCAGACGCAGGCTAATGGCCACGGCAAACAGCCTAAAGAAAAAGCAGCAACAGCTTCAAGCTGATCAAGACCCATTGGCGACGGATGGACCGAGGTCCTCGCGTCAAGAGTATGAATGCCCTCCAAAAGTTACCTAAAACGCAAGTTGCTCCCCGACTAAAGGAGGAAGCGTACAAACCTGCATCACCAGCAAGACAACACGGCAGACCGACCACCTCGTGGCCGCGACAGAGAAGCCGAAATCCATGGCAGCCCTCACATCACTCATGACCCGCTTCGTGCGGGAGAGGATAGCTGGCTAGCTCACAGCAACAACCTCAAAGAAAAACGCTGGCAGTCCGGATACCAAGGACCGCAATGGCAGGTTGCGTCGAAACAAAACAAACGCCGCGATTAACGGCGACAAGAATGAGGATACGGCGGTCAACGCCGGATTCCGAGGCTCCAAGCCCATCAACGGAAGAAGCCATTCACAAGAACCACTCGGGCCCGTCCAATTTGGACCGAATACTCGACCGCTCCTATCAAATAAATGGAACCCCGAAAAGCCAGCTAACCACACCAACAGAGATTGTTGGGTATTCAAGCAGGCGAGCAAATTAATCGCCGAAAACAAAGGACAAGGGGCTACACAGCGATAACGAGGAAGAGACCCGGCCGCCGAACAACAGAGGACAAAAGGGATTCCCCCCTCAAGTTCGGACGGTAAACATGATATACGCAACACACATTCCCAAGAGGGAGCAGAAGCGTGCACTAAGGGACGATACGGCGATGGAGCCATCGCCCCAAAATTCAACCCATGGTCCTCTTGCCCGATCACTTTCGATCGAAGAGACCATCCGACCAAGATCCGCTTATGGCGGATTCGCCGCATTGGTTTTAGACCCAATCGTCGATGGATTTCACCTCACGAGTCCCGATGGGCGGCGGCAGAGCTCTGAACCTGCTTTATCGAGGATACAAGTCGCAAGATGGGCATAGACCCTTCAAGGATTAAACCTACAAAGACAACCTTCAAAGGCGCCATACCAGGTGTCGAGGCCGGTTATGCAGGCTCGCCATTACCGAAGTGGTCTTTGGATCCCGGATAATTTCGGCGAGGAGTTAATCTTCGACATAGTCCGCTCGCAGCGGCTATCACGCTCTGCTTTCGGACGAACCGCGTTCAGAAATTCAATGCGGTGCCGCATTATGCATACCTTAAGCTCAAGATGCCAGGCCCTCGTGGAGTCATCACGGTCAATGGAAACACGGAACGCTCCCTCCGAACGGAGGAACATACAGCAATGCTCTCATGGTAAGTACTGAGCAGCCTTTTAAGGCAATTTTCGAGTCCGCCGTTAAACGACCGGACACGCCAAACGCGCCGAGCAACATCAACCAAGACCACCCGGCATGTTCCGAGCACGCGTAGTAATGCGGCCTCAACCCCAGCCTCGCAAAATTGTAAGACAAACTCTCCACAGACATAATTACGCCTGGAGATACCATGGGCATAGGGGAAAGGCACAACCACAACAGAGACCAGTGCGGTTCGACCACACGGGGGCTCCCAAGTGTGTCGCTTTTTATCTTTTATTTCTCTCTTTTTATACAGAACTCTGTCCGTGGCGAACCTGCCGAACTCATGATGCAACAGCCGGGGAAGGACAAAGGCGCGATTTAACACTCGGTGGTCTCCATCACGAGCATTAAATTTGTTAAATACAACATTTCGCTGCCTACCCTCGGAGGGAGACGCCTTTAATCCGCCCAATCCCTTGCTTTCCGTGACTATTTGTATCATTCCGCACTCATAGCATATCTTCTCGAATAAAATGCAGCACTTTTTTCCCATAATTGCATTACCTTATATATATATATGTTCATTTACGACATGTTGCACCATTACATTTTGGTACGGCCAAATACACCAGGGCTTATGTTCTCCGCATTATGGTGTGATAAAGTCCGAACACTTTCACAAGTGCGGCACCCGAACTTATAGCATTATATGAATCGGCTCGAATCATGTCTTGGGTCAATAGTTGGGTTTGCCCGGCTCCCATGTTTGGCGCCTTACGTTCCGCTCTATAGGCTAAGGTAGCACTGGAGAACCACTGCGATTGCGCCCGGTTGAGCCGGGTTAACGCCTCGAGGAGAAAGCTAAACTGACTGTCATGATAAGGCGAGAGACTGGTCGCTGTTTGAGAGGTCCTTCGGGTCCTTAAAGACCTACGCTGCTTGAGCGAAGTTCGGATAATGTCCGCGAAGGCGTGGATAGCGCCCTAATTGACCCTCCGAATACTAGGGGCTTCACGAAATTTAAATTATAGAATTCTATGGCTAAGTGAGAGTGTTCAAGCACTATAAGTCCGGTTGCCTTGTTTGTTGTGTTGAGCGCCTCCCTAGATGGACCCAAAAATGGGAACAAGAGTGCTCAAGTTTATCCCGAACACCCCAGCACTCGTGGCATGGGGGCTGAAGCCGACGACTTGCCATCTCTCAGATTTAATAAACGGCCGCACAAAAGGTAATATTTTAAATTAACAAGCGTTGCTTAGCGCATATGAACAAAGTTTTCAGCGCACAGGATAACACATTGCGAATTTACTCAATAATTACATCCCTGGGGCACTCATCCGCAATCTTGCGGGCACCCTTCAGGACAGTCTTATAGTACATTTCGGGCGTACGATATTCCTTGCCCGCTGGTGGCGCGTCAGTGATTAGCTTCTCCGCATCCAGCTTGCCCCAATGCACCTTTGCGCGGGCAAGGGCCCGACGAGCACCTTCAATACAGGCGGAGCGCTTGATAACCTCCACCCAGAGGCACGATCCACCAACCGTCAGACGAGGCCGAGTAGCTCCAGGCATGGCCTCTCCAGCCACACCGGACTATGAGGCCCTTCATGGCCTGCTCGGCCACCTTAGGAGCTCGACCAGCTGCTTCACCTGGTCGCTAGGGGCACGGATGGCCGGCCTCAACATATCGAGACCGAAGACCTTCTCCGCTGAGCTCCCTCCTCGGCTCGGTAGAATGCGGCGGCATCGACACGCCTGAGGCAGATCTGCAAACGCCTCGAGAGCTCCGAATTCGGTAAGTAACACGTAATTTACATTCACATGCTTGCTTTGCATGAAAAATGCCTTACCCGCCGCTATCTTCCTCACCAACTCAATCTCTCAAGGGACTTATGGGCATCGGCCTTGGCAGTTTTGGCACTTTCGAGAGCCGAGGCAAGCTCGGACTCTCGAAGTCTTTGAGTCACGCTCCAAACTCTCATGCTTTTCCATGAGAGCACGGAGCTCTTGCTGAACCACCGCCACCCGCCTCCTGCTTTTCTCGCTCTGCCCATTCCGTGGCCGATTATGTTCGGCCACGGACACGGCCTCCTTCGTGGTCGCCACCTCGCTCGTGGCCCCGCAGCACTCCATGTTATCCTTGTTATTTTTGTTGCAACCTAAATCCTTTTCTCAGAAGGTACAAGTTCAAAGTGGTGTTACTCACCTTCTTTGTCCCGAGCTGCTTCCTGGCGCGGCCGAGCTCTTGCTCGGACCGCCGAGCTCCTGCTTCAAAGCACCGACCTCCATGATCGGTCGGCAGAGGTCAGCAGCGTAGCCTGCAACCCATATTGACATAATTTTTAGCAACCCTGCATATATCTTCTTTTTTTCAGATCCTCGGTCGGCTTTTCTTCCTAACACCGAACCGAGCATCGAGGGCTACTGTCTATGCGGTATTACATTGCATATTTTAACTTCTTACCTCAAAGCCCGATAGAAGGCTATCTGCAGCTTCGGTCAGCCCGCTCTTAGCAAGCTGCACCTTTCAATCACCGCACTCATAATAGTGCGGTGTTCTTCCTCGATGGAAGCGCCTGCAGCGCCCCAACAAATTGCCCGGCGCCCCGGTTGGACGGAAGCCGCCGGCGTCACGGTCTTGCCCTTCATTCGAAGGGCCGCGGCGGACCCGGAACCACTGCGGGTTCGATATGGAGTCGGCGCAAAGTCCGGAGGACGCCTTGTGGCGCCCCGAGCCTCCCCGATGGGTCCCTTCTTGGGATCCCACCTCGGCGCCCTCAATGTCGCGAGGGGTGGAGGCGTTGGGATGGAGTCTACATCCGACGGAGCCAACGACCCGCTTCGATGAAGCGGGGAGATTATCACCGCCGGACTACAGGCAGCATGCGGCATCGAATGACACTATGTGACGCAGAAAAAGAAATTATAAATCATTCAGAACCGGATACTTACGATCTCGCGGAGGCCTGGCCCTTGAAGGCCATTCTTCCTCGCCAACGTTGATGTTGGCGGAGCTGTCCGGGAATAGTCCTTCCTCTTGGACCCTTGGCCTCCCCCTGCTGGGGAAGCCTTCCTCTTCCTCTCTCCTCCTGCGGGAGAGAGTCCTCTTCTCCTCCTCGTTTTGGGAGGAGTCCGCCCGAGTCGTCGGACACCTGAAAACGGGAACTCTTCGAACACCCGTGGCCTCCTTCTTGTCCTTCTTCTCCGGCACCACCGTGCGGTGCGGAACCAGCAGCCTCGCTAGACGGGCGCTCATGGATTTTTCGGCATAGGAGCCAGGCAGATAATCTGCTCCGCCTTCCTCATCCAGTCCTGTCAAAGGAAAAGGGAAATTAAAACCGCGATAGAGTCAAACTATGAAAAGCAAGTGTCCCGTAAAGGGGTAGAATCACTTACCTCGCTGGCTTGGCGCTGCGAGCGAAATCCGCGATCTTCAGTCGCGGATGCGGGGGCTTCGGCGCCCTTGAACAGCACCCTCCAGCGCCCAGACGTCAGGTCAAGAGCCCGCTCAGCGCCTGGTGCTGTTCCGGATCGAACTCCCACAGATTGAATGCCCGCTCTTGGCATGGGAGAATTCGGCGGACGAGCATGACTTGGACCACGTTAACGAGCCTGAGCTTCTTCACCAGCTTCTGGATACAGGCTTGAAGTCCCGTCAGCTCCTCCGAACTACCCCACAGCAAGCACTTCTCTTTCCGGAGGTGAGCTGCGTGGGGATACCAGATCTGAACTCGGGGCCGCCGCCCATGTAGGGTCACGCGCTCGGTGATATAGAACCACCCGATTGCCACCCTTGACGGATTCCACGAAGGCCCCTTCAACTAAAGGACATTGGGCATCTTGCCCAACATGGCGCCTCCGCACTCCGCTTGAGTGCCCTTCACTACCTTCGGCTTGACATTGAAGGTCTTGAGCCAAGTCGAAGTGGGGCTGGATGCAGAGGAAGGCCTTCGCACACCACGATAAACGCCGAGATGTTGAGGATGAAGTTGGCACCAGATCATGGAAATCCAGGCCGTAGTAGAACATGAGCCCCGGACAAAGGGGTGAAGTGGAAAGCCCAGTCCAGCGGAGGAAGTGGGGAAGGAAACGACCCTCTCATGGGGCACAGGGGTGGGGATGAGCTGCCCTCGTCGGGCAGCCGGTGCTGATGTCGCCGGAGAGGTATCCGCGCCCGCGCAGTTTGGCGATGTGCTCCTCCTTAACGGTGGAGGCCAACCATTTACCTCCGCCCGGACATGGTCGGAGAAGGTTGAGACGAGATGCGAACTTGGGCGCTGGAGCTCGAGTCTTGCGGAGATGGATAAGCAAAGGAGGAAGAAGGCGAGGTGAGAAGGTGAATCCTTATCCCTTATATGGGTGGGCGAAGTCTCGCGCCCCGACCGCCCGGTAAAACTCGCTTATCTCCCAAGCGTCACCATCAATGGCGCGGTTGGGTTACCCACGTCCGTATTAATGAGAATCCGGATTAAGGGAAACACGATCTCGCTCGACAAGACGTGCCAAGGAAACCGCCGCTAAATGCACCGAGGTGGTAGAGTAAAAACGATTTAAATAATGGCTTGGTAGTGGCGTGACGTCATGCCGCAGAAAACGTCCGCAGATTGAACTTGTGTATATATTATTCTCTACGGTGGAATGTGGAATTTATTTTGCGAGCCGAACACTATCCTGGTGTTCACAATCTTCTATCATTCGAGGAGGAACCCGCCTTGCAATGCCAAGCAATATACGCCGGACTTATCGTCATTGAAGCCTGGTTCAGGGCTACCGAGGAGTCTCGGGTTAGGGGTGTCCGGATAGCGGACTACCATCATCGGCGAACTATCATCGGCGGACTATCATCATCAACCGGACTCCAAGACTATGAAGATACAAGATTGAAGACTTAGCCCGTGTCCGGATGGGACTTTCCTTGGTGTGGAAGGCAAGCTTGGCGATACGGATATGTAGATCTCCTACCATTGTAACCGACTCTATGTAACCCTAGCCCTCTCCGGTGTCTATATAAACCGGATGGCTCTAGTCCGTAGGACAGAACAACAACCCTTACAATCATACCATAGGCTAGCTTCTAGGGTTTAGCCTCCTTGATCTCGTGGTAGATCCACTCTTGTAAACATCCACAATATCAATATCAATCAAGCAGGACGTACTGTTTTACCTCCATCAAGAGGGCCCGAACCTGGGTAAAACATCGTGTCCCTTGTCTCCTGTTACCATCCGCCTAGACGCACAGTTTGGGACCCCCTACCCGAGATCCGTCGGTTTTGACACCGACACCGATCCTTACTACCAAGCTGCTATTAGTCTTTGTACCTTCACTTTACTGCCTACTTGACTATAGTTTGCTTGTTGTAGTTTATCTTCCGCTGCATATCAATTAGGTCATTTCTATTGGTTGTCTTCGAAACTTCCACGTTTTGAAGACTTTCATAAAAATCGCCTATTCACCCCCCCCCTCTAGTCGATAACTAGCACTTTCAATTGGTATCGAGCAAGGTACTCCTTGTTACGTGTGATTGGTTTAACCACCGGAGTTTTAGCTATGTCGATCGCAAGGATAATCAAAGTCTCCGCTGCTTGCCCGTGTTCGATGGAACTGAATATCCTCTATCGAAGAATAAGATGCGCATGCATCTTGAAGCCATTGATGTCGACCTCGGTATGTCGTCAAGAACGGCGTTCCCAAAAGCTGGTGAAGGTGTCACCCCGCCGATGTCAAGAAGTTCATTCAACTGGACTCAACCGCCAAGAACATTATTTGTGGTCATCGACCAAAGGACGGTATGGCCGTGTGAGTGCTCCGAAACGTCGAAGCTAGTCCGGCATCGGCTATCCAAGGTCAACGGAAGGCGCCTCAGCCCGAGAGATCAAAGGATCGGTGTTCTTCGCAACCTCTTCAACCACTTCAAGAGAAACGACAATGAAAATGTCCAACTCACGCTTGATCGTCTCGCCGACATCACAAATGAGCTTCGTGCTCTCGGCGCCACCGAGATTACCAAGCATGAAATCGTCAAGACACTCTCGAGATCACTTGACAGCTCCTTTGACACCCTTGCCCTCATGATACAAGAACGCATACGACTTCAAGTCACTCGATCCGTCGATATACTTGAGAGGCTCAACACACATGAGTTCCAAACTTTACGAGAAAAGAGATATCTATGGTCCCAACTATGGACGAACTCGCTTTGAAGGCAAAAGTTGTTTCCTCATCCAAGAAGAATCATTGCAGTTCTGATGATCCTGAAGACATTGGAAAGGAACTTGCTTTGCTTGTGAATAAGTTCCAGAAGTTCACTAAGAAGAAGGGATTCAGAAAGTCTTCACGATCTAGCTCAAGAAATGATGAAGCTTCCACTCATGACCACAACAAGAGAACATGTCACAAGTGCAAGAAACCTGGACACTATATATCTGAGTGCCCACAGTGGGACAATGAGAAGAAGAAGAAGAAGAGCAAGGAATATGATTCTGATGACAAGAAGAAGAAGAAATCTTCAAAGTCTTCTTCCAAGTCCTCATCAAAGTCTTCATCACATAAGAAGAGCTCATCTGGCAAGGCTCGTTCGTTTGTTGGCAAGGAAATGGATTTAGAGGAGGAGTCTGCTTCTGAGGAGGTGGAGGTGGAGTCTGGAGAGGAGTCCGACCCTAGTGTTGCAAGTCTGGCTCTAGCCATAGCCTATGTTGCCAAGTCCATCTTCAACACTGAAGACAATGACTTCCACACCAACGCTGAAGCTGATGACATGGACGACCCTGCTCCCACCTACTGCTTCATGGCACGTGGAGCCAAGGTAAAATCACGTGATGCTTACTTTCAAACATCAAGTGAAGATGACTCGATTGTGAATCCAAGCCCAGCTACAAAACACTTGCTAAAATTGCAACTGAACAACAAAAAGCTATGGAACACACTCAAAACTGTTAGAAAAAGCGATGACCTGTTGGACGCGAAATGACACGCTCACAGTCCTTAGTTGAAGACATAAAAATCTTCATGCTAAGTACCAAGAACTTGAAAGTCGTCATGAATCGCTCTCAACCACTCATGAAAAGCTCTCCTATGATTATCTTCAAAGGAAGCAAGAGGTTGAGAAATTGAGAGCGGCTCATGAAGATCTTCAAAAGAGAATGAGTCACCAGGCCAGCAGATCAGTTCCGCCGGGATGGATTTGAACCACCATGTCTAAAATGCCTTGAGCATGATATCGCTGCCTCTGTTGCTAAATGTTCAAGCTGCTGCCATTGTTGCATTGTCTTCAACTACTTGATGTGGTAACTAACCCCTCTGCGGAGGATACCACTGCTATTCTCGATGAAAATGCTAGGTTGAAGACATTGCTTGAAACAGGATGTATAAAAGTCCAAAGGGCATCGACACTTTGCGATGTCCTCAAAAGCAGATTCTCGAACCAAACCCTAGGAAAGAGGGTGTTGGGTTGAGAGGAAAATGAATGTTGATGGTTCCTTTGGAAGCCCGAGCAAGATCCCAAAACCACATGGGTTGCTGCAAAGGAACCTTCAAATGGATCCATCCACCTTATCTGGCTTTACTGTGCTAATCCTATTATCATTGATGAATCCTTTGATGCAAACTATAAACTGTTCAAAAATCAGAATGGTGAAGTGTTTGTCAGGTATATTGGTACTAACTGCAGGAATGGACCACCTATGAAGAAGATCTGGGTTCCCAAAAGTTGTCTTGAGAATCTTCCAGTGAACGTGATCATGACACCACCAGGATGAAGACAAAACCAGCACCTAAGGCGCCATATGGTCCAAAAGCTTCAAACAGACAGAGGACTCACCTGAGTCACCCTAACGACAATGTTTTGCATGGAAACCGTACTCAAACCTATGAATATGAGCGTGTGTCTTCAAACCGCTATGTTCATAGAACTAAGAACTTTTCTGCTTATTCACATGAGTATCATTCATCTCCCGCAAGGCTATTTGCTAGGGCTCCAAAGTCAAGTTCTCGGATGCTGCACTTAGACTCATTGCTTCTAAGCCACCCTCAAGATGTGGATGGTTAAGAAGAATTAACTTTCTTTTAGCAGAAAGGGTCTCCACCGAAAATCAAAGGCGTCGATGATATTGCTGGGGACCTAAAACAACTTGTAGGGCACAAGATCAAATGCCCAAATGGTCTCACTATGTATTTTGTTCCTGAATTGTTTGCCATTCATCCTATCAGTCCTAATCTTGATTTGAGCTTCAATAATACACTTGCCCGTCAAATGTTTATGCTTCACAATGCTCTTGGTGAAGCCTATCCCCTAACTGCATCTTGAGGGTATGACACCTCATGCTTCGTAATGGATTATGGACAGCGGATGCACTAATCATATATTGGTGATCGAAGTCTTCGATGGACTCAACCTTACGCCCATCGGACAAGAGTCACATCACATTTCTTGACTTTGGTAAAAGCAAGGTATTGGGTCTAGGTAGAGTTGCAATCTCAAAGGATCAACACATGGATAAAGTGATGCTTGTTGAATCCCTTGGTTTCAACTTAATGTCATCTCAATGCTTTGTGACTTAAACATGATTGTGCTATTCGGAAAATATCATTGCCTTGTACTAATGGAATCGACCGTCTCTAGTCTTTGAAGGGTATCGAAAGATGATCTATACATGGTAGATTTCTCAAGCAGGTCCACAGACTTGTCGATGTCTTCCGCAAAAGCTTGAAATCTTGGCTCGGCATCGGAGGTGGGGCATCTTGGCATGAGGAACTTACACACACTCGCCAAGAAGAAGCATGTCACAGGCATCGAAGGTGTCAAGTTCAAGAAGGACCATCTGTGTGGTGCCTGCGAAGCTGGAAAGATGACTAGGGCAAAGCACCCGTCGAAAACAATCATGACGACATCTCAACCCTTCGAGTTGTTACACATGGACCTATTTGGCCCTACTCACTACTCTACCCTCACAACAACTGCTTGTCTCTATGGCTTCGTCATTGTTGATGACTACTCAAGATATACATGGGTGCACATAATTCTCTACAAGACTGAAGTACAAGATGTCTTCAGATGCTTCGCCAATCGAGCCATGACCAATTATGGTGTCAAGATCAAGCATATCGAAGTGACAACGACCTTGAGTTCAAGAACACGGACTTGATCTTGATCCGATACAATGGGAATCACTCATGAGTTTTCTCGCTCCATACACACCTCGGCAAAATGGCATCGAGAGCGCAAGAACAGAACCCTCACTGAGATGGCTCGAACAATGCTCGACGAGTACAAGACACCAAGAAAGTTCTGGCCTGAAGCTATTGATACAGCATGTCACGTCATCAACCGTGTTTACATCCATAAGCTTCTGAACAAAACATCCTATGAGCTCCTTACTGGCAAAAAGCCAAATGTAAGCTACTTCAAAGTATTTGGAGCTAGGTGCTGGATCAAGGATCCCCATCACAAGTCAAAATTTGCACCTAAAGCTCATGAAGGCTTCATGCTCGGTTACGGAAAGGACTCTCACTCTTACAGATTCTTCAACATCTATCTCTACAAAATCGTCGAAACTATGGACGTGCGATTTGATGAAACCAATGGTTCACAAAGAGAGCTCCTGCCAAGTACACTAGACGAAGCTCCGCCCAGTGAATCTATCAAGTTGATGGGAACTGGAGAAATCATGCCTTCTGAAGCACAGCCTGAAGAGGAACTTATCATTTCTGCATCTAACCAACCTGAAGACAATGCTTAGTCTGAAGACAATCCTCCCAATGATGACAATGATCAGCAAGAGCAAATTTTTCGTCCAATCCATCCTCGAGTCGCAAATGAAGTACAAATTGAGAAGATAATTGATAGCATCAATGCACCTGGTCCACTTACTCACTCAAGAGCAACACAGTTAGCAAATTTCTGTGGACACTTTTCCTTTGTATCAATATCAGAACCCAAGAAATTAGTTGAAGCCTTTATGGAACCTGAATGGATACAAGCTATGCAATAAGAACTTCAACAGTTCAAGCTGAACAATGTTTGGGAACTTGTCAAGTGTCCTGACCCTCGCAAGCATAACATTATTGGCACAAAATGGATATATCGAAACAAGCAAGATGAGCATGGTCAAGTCGTCAGAAACAAAGCACGACTTGTGGCTCAAGGATATACTCAAGTTGAAGGAATTGACTTCGATGAAACATTTACTCCTGTGGCTAGGCTTGAAGCTATTCGCATATTGCTAGCCTACGCTAACCACCACAACATCTTGCTATATCAAATGGATGTGAAGAGTGCATTTCTCAACGGCAAGATTGAAGAAGAAGTATATGTTGCTCAACCACCTGGCTTTGAAGATCCAAAACATCATGATATGGTGTACAAGCTAAACAAAGCACTGTATGGCCTCAAACAAGCTCCTCGCGCTTGGTATGATACGATCAAAGACTTCCTGAAGAGCAAAGGCTTCAAACCTGGGTCCCTCGATCCCACACTCTTCACGAAGACATATGATGGTGAATTGTTTGTGTGCCAAATATATGTGGATGACATTATCTTCGGCTACACCAACCAGAAGTATAGTGATGAGTTTGGATACATGATGCAAGAGCAATATCAGATGTCCATGATGGGTGAGCTGAAGTTCTTCCTTGGTCTTTAAATTCGTCAGCAAAGGAATGGCATCTTCATATCGCAAGAAAAATACCTCAAAGATTGTCTGAAGAAGTTTGGAATGCAAGATTGCAAAGGTTACACGACGCCAATGCCGATAAACACCATCGGGTCCCGACGACAATGGTAAAGAATTTGATCAAAAGGTATACCGCTCCATGATTTTGTTCCTTACTTTACCTATGTGCATCTAGGCCAGATATTATGCTTAGTGTTTGCATGTGTGCTCGATTCCAAGCGGCACTAAAGGAATCGCATCACTTGGTCGTGAAGCTTAATTCTTCGATATTTGGCTCACACCCCACGCCGGATTATGGTATCCAAAGGGCTCGAATTTGATTTGGTTGGATTCTCGATGCTGATTATGCTGGTGACAAGGTGGATCGCAAGTCTACATCAGCACATGTCACTTTCTCGCACGATCACTTGTCTGTTGGTCTTCAAAGAAGCGTAACTGTATCACTCTCAAGCCGCTGAATCTGAATACATTTTCTTTGGATCTTCTGCGCTCAGCTTCTATGGATGAAGCAAACTCTCAAGGACTATGGCATCAATCTGAAACAAGTACCTCTCTTCTGCGACAATGAAAGCGCCATAAAGATTGCCAACAATCAGGTCCAAGACTCAAGACAAAGCACATTGAAATTCGCCATCACTTTCTCGAGATCATGTCATGAAAAGGATATTGATATCATTCACGTCAACATCAAGAGCAATCGCGATATCTTCACAAAGCCCTTGGATGAGAAAAGGTTTTGCAAGTTACGGTGTGAGCTAAATATCTTGGAATCCACAAATGTCACGTGATCAGCACACATCCTAACACTTATGCATGTTGATGACTTAGATGTGCAACACACGAAGTAAAGTATATCTTCAATAAATGAAGACTTACATTACGAGTGTGAATACATTAACATGGAATTTTACTTTGAGCGCCACGATAATTGTGCGCCGTGTGCAGGTCTAATACTTCATACGGTGGGTAACGCCACCACCAAAATTCTCTGTTTGAAGTGTTTCACTCATGGCGTTATTTTAGCTATGTCTTCACATTTGGTTTGTCTTCAAAGTTCAACTTATCTTCATGGTTATCTTCACTATGTTAAATTGATTGCTTATATATATATATATATATATATATATATATATATATATATATATATATATATATATATATACTAGTGTTCTGTCCTCAACAACATTCACTTATAGCTATGTCTTCCAAGTTGAATCTTTTGAACTAAGTGAATGTGATCGGACCCTAATCTCTCTATGCTTTCTATCTCAAACTCTCTCTGTCCAAATCATATGCATTCTATTGAAACTGTCGAATGTCTTCTCTGCGTCCTTGTCAGCAGAAGACACAGAGAAAAACATTGAATCTGTTTTAAATGATTCATCATTATTGTTTGAAATCCGGAGAAGCCGGAACGACCATCCGACAAACCTGGAGGGCTTGGGAACGTGGGACAGCTCTGAGTATGTTGCATGCTTGCCACGTACCCCACCGATGTGAACCGCCAGGGGCACCTGAGTAATTGTGCTGTGTCGCACACCTCCTTATAAATACTTGTCCCCTGCGGTAAAGAAAACCTTCTTCCACCTCTCCACCTCGTCAAAACCCTGGCGCCACCGCTAGCTCGCGACGATGCCGGCGACGAAGTGCTTAGCTGCCGCGACTTCTCCGACGTCGTCCTCACGCCGGCCGCGAACATCGTCCTCTCCGCCGCCACCGTAGCTGTCCTCCGTCGCCAAGTTAGGGCACGGTGGATTGAACTTCTCGGTCTCCTACTCATCCCATCTAGAAGTTCTTCATGTGGTAAATATATCTCTATTTTTACCATCTTTTTGATCCTCAAAGATTCATCCTGTTTACCAAAGTTGGTTTCTGCCTATACAATATTAGATCTATTCTGTCTGCATCTCATACTGCCTAGTATATTCACTTAAGTTTCATATCTAGTTAGATTCCTCACTTGTACCTATTCACGGATTCGTACAAATCTGGAATCAACTCTCAACGTATAAGTGAAAGTCTTCGCATCATGAGGTCAATGTCTTCAAACTGATTTATCTTCAAAATCTTCTAAGGATGCATATGACCTCTTCCCTTCCTCGCATCTCTAATCTTTGTCACAGTACATGTCCGTGGAGAATCCTTGGTTCTCATAGTCGCATTCGCTTGCAGAATTCTTACAAAGATCACATTAACTCTCCCGACGCCGCCTCTGTTTGTCCAGCAAGCAAAAGCTTTTGAAGCCTTTGAACGTGTTGAAGCCATTCAGTTTGAAGTTCATGGCTGTAGAGAAATCAGTAAGGAAGGGTGGCAGACAGCGTCGTGAGGGAACATCAAAAGATTTACCTGATGACCTCGCAGAGCTTTACAAGACAAATCTCAAGAGACTTACAATCAACAGAAGACACTAATCCAATGGATTCGACGATATTGGGCTGAACAATGGTTCAAATACAAGTTCGTGACCCAGGAATACGTTGAGAAGAATGCTATCAAAAGTCCTTGGGGTGATATTCTCTTTCGAGGCCTTCCACCCAAGAACAGAGCTGAAGCTATTGCACAGGGTTTCTATCCTTGTATGGTCCGTGGACCTCCGGCTGAAAATGCCGACCCATCGTCATTGCTCTGGTGTCGTGACGACAATCTCTTCAAGCGCAACTTCCAGCACGCAAAGGCATCGGACAAGGAAAACAAGAAGTCATTGGGATTAGACTTCAACCCAGGTCCCTCTGCTCCCCGTGCTGATGGCTCCCGTGATGCAGAACCCAATGTCATCGGTCCTTTCTACAACCTTGATGGTCTCATCACTCACATCGCGGTCCAAGGTGCCCAAGTGGATCATTCTGAAGATGACACTGACACTGATGAAGCCTCAGCCCCTACTCCAAAGCCAAAGAAGCCAAAGAAGGCTAAGGCTTCAAGATCAGCTGCTCCTCCAAAAGCTTCACATGTGAAGCTCATCGCTCTCGCACCTCCACGAAGGCGAGCAGCATGCGATCGAAGATCAATCACGATCTCCAATAAGACGGAGAAGAAAAAGAAAATCGTCCGACATTACGACGACATTGACTCCTACTGCCATTCTGCGAGAAGAGCACATTGATCTATCCAGCGATGAAGATCTTGCAGATGATGCTCTTGAGCAACTGATCAAGAGCAAGGAAGTAGCAGAGATCTTCAATGATTTGCCTCTCTTTGATGTGGCAATCATCCATCACTTCATTGATGAGTGGTTTGACAACCCAAATCTCAGCTTTGAAGATCTGCAACTTCCCATTGGCCTCAGCGTCTCCTTCAATGGCGCAATTGCTTCTGAGCTAGCTCTCGCTCAGCGTCTCGTTGAACTGAAGCACAAGATCGACTATGAGAAAGCTCAGAAGCATGTGGCAAAGCTCAGCGTGCAAGATGTCAAAAACTTCAAGGCCATGCTGCACGAGCGCAAAGAAGCCTTTCACAATAAGCGTGACGAAGCTAAAGGCTCTCGTGAGCGCATGAAGAGTCTGGCTGACAAGTGTGTACTAGCCTACAATGAGGCTGAGAAGCGCAAGGCTCTTGGTCGTCCTGGCATTGACCCCAGAATGGCTGCAAAGAAGAAGAAGCAATCAGCTGACCAATCTGCACCTTCAAGGCAAGAACAACCTCGCATAGTCTTCCCAAGCAGCACGACTGGCTCGAAGCCAAAGGTCAGATCAACCGCTTCAGGACAGAAGAAGACGAGGGCTGCCGAGGCTGAAGCCAGAAAAAGGAAAAATCATGAAGCCTCTGATGTTGCTCCCTCCAAAAAGAAGCGCAAAACCAAGAAGAATCGGGCTGCTTCCACAGAGCCCTTAGTAGTTGAACCTATCTCAATGGTTTGACCTGCATCTGAACACCAAGAACGACGAATGATCATTCATGAGCCTGCTTCCACAGAGGCTCCTGAAGCTGAAGACATTCCAGCAGTTGATCCCATCACTGCTGAAGACATTGGTCACAATGACAATGTTGAAGATGATGACGTCCTTCCTCAGTTCGAACACAACCTGGTATCATCGCCTGTTCCCACGAACAGCGAACTTATCAGCATTGGTCGTCCTCTGACGCCAATTGCTCAGGATGCATCATGGGCTGATCACCCACAACACCAAGACTCCCCAAGTACTCCCCAACAACAGCAAGATGATCTTGAGGCCCGGCCAACTCCATCTCCAAAGGCGTCGCCCGCATTTCGCAGGCTTCGCAAAGGACCAAGGCCACAAGTTCCTCTTTCGAGCGTTCCAGAAGGAGAAGTGCACCACCAATCTGTTGCACGTCAAGTGTGTCCAGAAGCCACTCCAACTGTGAATGTCTCTGAATCTGAAGCCAAAGCTGCTGAAGACAATCCGGCTGCATCAGCTGATGACCACCCAGTACAAGAACGTGCCCCTACACCCCCCATTACTGAAGAAGATGTTCCTGAAGTGAACGTGACAGTGCCCGACCCTCCAGCTCATCAAGTGGAGGTTGAAAATGTTCTTGAGGCTGCCACCACCAACACAAATGAAGCCAATGACGTAGTCATGGCTGAAGCAAATGTGGAGCCTGCACCAACCAATGTGCCTGAAGCCACTGATGCAACTACTCCTTAAGCCCCTGATGTGCAACCTGAAGCCTCTGTTGTTGCCACTGCTCCTATTCCGCCACCAAGGCCCTATACAATTGAGCAAGCTTACAACTATGGTCAGTTAGTCACCGCCGATGGCGAGCCTGGTCCCTCCGCCTCATGCCTCGGGTCCTCGGTTTGAATATCATGTTGAGCATAGGCCTCGGTCCGTAAACCAAAGCCAAGGCGCCAAGGTTCCTGTGCATCGCCACCTCCGTGGTCCTTCAATGCAAATGGCTTCAAAGCCCACAACACTTTCTTTGACAGAGCAAAGAACCCCTACTCTAGGCCAAGAATATCATCAGATCGTTTCTGGAGCTATCAACAGTGAAGCTATTACTCCTGTGTTCTGTATGATCAAGGGTGCATTTTCCCTCATATGCGTCTCGACACTGAAGCCATTGTAGGACTGCCATGCTTAGAAGAAGCACTTGACTGCTTTCGTGATGCAGGCCTGCTCAGCTTTGTGACAGACAAAGAACATTGGAATGAGGAACTTTTGCTTCAATTCTATGCTACCCTCCACATTCGCGGCTACTACAGGGATACGAAGACATGGGTTCTCGAGTGGATGATAGGAAATGTTCATCATGAAGCCAAAGCTCTTGATGTCATTGAGCTTACAGGTCTACCCACTCCCGGAGAGCTGTTCGAACCTAATAGTCGACTCCACCGCAATGCACTGGAGAGCATCTTCCATAAGCCAGAGCCCAACATGAGCGAGATGTTGAGCATGATGAAGCCTTTGCCACCTAACGCTGAATACCCAACGGAGTTCTTTGTTGATGACCTTGAGTATCTGCCTCGCACAATCTATCACATCATCAGGCAAACTCTATGGCCTATCAAAGGGCATTCGTCATCTGCAAAACTTGAAGGAGCCATGAAGACATTGGTCTTTTACATCCTCAATGGCATCAGCTTCAATACACAAGAATTCTTCATCCGGCAATTGGCTGCGTCTGGTTCTGACCTTTTTGACCTGAAATTCTATGCTCCATGGGTCATGCGCCTCATCAAGCTACACTCTGCCATCAACTATTAGCCCTCTGCTCGCAATCATCTGATCTTTCTACCCGAGGTTGATATGTCAGTTGAAGCCATATACCCTGAGCCTGCCAAAACGCCTCTTTGTCTTCAAAATGCAGATCACCATAGCTTCTCTCAACCCATGGAAGGCGTCCAAGCAGTATCTCGTGTTTATCCAATGGCTGGGAACACTCAGATGCCTCACCGCGGCGCATAAACTGAAGCTACCGAGAGCACAATAGCCCAAAGGCCTCTAAGCGCTCTCGTGTCCTAAATGACCGATAACTTCTTGAGGCAATCGATCGTAAACAAGACAAGCATCACTTTTGGCTCAAGCGACAGATGCAAAGCCTCTTGGTGGACGTCAATCGCATTCGAAATCTTGCCACCAAGAATGCTTTTGTCACTCACGAGACCTGTCGTCGATCATGGAAGAGTTTGACGCTGCTCGATCTTTGAAGCAAGATCTTCAAGACGATGGCTTCACCGAAAGATTCAAGTTTGACTCCACTCCTCCACGGAATGCGGTCCCACGTCGAACTCCATCTCTTGAAGACTCGACTATTCTTCCTCATGGCAGCTGTGAATGCCAGAGTGATCGGATGATGAAGCCGATGCTACTTCACCACCCCTACTTACGCACGCATCGACACTGCACCAAGTTCGTCTGCACCGCCAAACGACAACGACAACCCTGCTGCTTCACCTTCTCCTCATGAAAGCGAGTAGATGCTCTATGTCTTCAAACCTTTTTGGTCCTTACTCACAAAAGGGGGAGAAGCATATGAGTTTGATAGTCTTCAAGCGGGTTCATATGGGCGGTTGCTTTATATTTTGCCTAGTGTTTACAACTCTCGTTTTTGATACATTTGGTTCTTTGAGTTCTAACACTTAAACTTGATGGTCGTCTGCTACTTATTTGCTTTTCTGTGATGCGATGATAAATTCCGTATGTGCGATGATAACTTCCGCACTTAGATCATTCTGCAGACGTCCATTTTTCATTATGCATGTCATTCTCTTAGTTATATCGTTTCATGCATGATGAATTGTCTTCATAAGTCGAAGAGGATCTCCGCAAGTACAACCTGCCATGTGCATTTGCATTCCAAAAGCAAATTACTTGTATGCACATCTTCAGGGGGAGCCCTTGCCACTTATGAAGATAATACCCTATCCTTTACAATTTCTCACACTTTATCCCCGTTGAAAACTTCAACCAGTTTGTCATCAATCACCAAAAAGGGGGAGATTGTAAGTGCATCTAGTGCCACCCCTAGTTGGTTTTGGAGTATTGACGACAAATTTTGTTGAGGGACTAATGTGTTTGTGAGAATTGCAGGATAACACAGGTAGTGTCCCTCATTGATTCGGTTTACCTACCGGAGATGACCCCTAAAAATGTATGAAGACATTGACGACAATGGTGGTATGTGAAGATATTCATATTGAAGACTATGACATGAGAAGACATTGAGTGAAGACTATGGAGCGTGAAGACTGTGTTGTTTCGTTGTTTCCTTTTATTCTTTGTTGAGTCATAGGAACCACCGTACTGTTAAGTGGGGTCCAAGTGAACAAAGTCAGAATGACTGAAGTGATGCTCAACCCAAATCCTATGTCTTCGAGCGAAGACAATGAGAGCAAATCTTATCCAGAGCTGGATGAGTCAGCTTTTCTTGTAGCCCAAGTAAAGTTGTCGTGTGTGTTTGAAATCTGACCGTTGGAACACGTGTCAGTTCCTTAGTGACCCAGGGTCATTTCGGACATATCAGGTCGGGTTGCCTAGTGGCTATAAATAGCCCACCCCCTACACCATAAATTGGTGGCTGCTCAGAGTTAGTGCACGGCTTTTGTCGTTTGAGAGCAACCCACCTCAAGCCTTTGAGAGAGAAATCCTTGCGAGGACAAAGCCCAAACACCCGAGCCAAAGAGTGTTAGGCATCATCAAGTCTTTACATCTGCGTGACTCAAGACTTATTACACTTGAGGATGTGAATCCTCCGGCCGGTTAGGCGTCGCGCTCGAGCATCCAAGAGTCATTGTGGATCATTGGTGAACGAAGTCTGTGAAGGTTTGGAAGTCTACCTTGAAGACTTACCAGAGTGATTGGGCGAGGACTATGTGTCCTTAGCTCAAGGGGAATAAGGTGAAGACGCGGTCTTCGAGTTGAATCTCAGCCTCCCTAACGGACGCACAGCTTGTCACAAAGAATCGAACTGGTCCAACAAATCTTGTGTCTTTAACAAGTGACTGGTTCTGTCCTCTTCCTTCCCTTACCTAGTGTTTGTCTTCATGAAGTCATTGCCTATTTGTTGTACCTGTTTGACTTCATTGCTTGACTACTATAGTTGATTGGCTTCATACTATCTTCCATCCTGATCCTTACTACCAAGCTGCTATTAGTCTTTGTACCTTCACTTTACTGCCTACTTGACTATGGTTTGCTTGTTGTAGTTTA
The DNA here is from genome assembly GCA_021605205.1 of Aegilops longissima. NCBI lineage: Eukaryota > Viridiplantae > Streptophyta > Magnoliopsida > Poales > Poaceae > Aegilops > Aegilops longissima. The sequence goes on along the minus strand of CM038679.1, from coordinate 369,543,614 downwards.
TCTTCCGCTGCATATCAATTAGGTCATTTCTATTGGTTGTCTTCAAAACTTCCACGTTTTGAAGACTTTCATAAAAATCGCCTATTCACCCCCCCCCCCCTCTAGTCGATAACTAGCACTTTCACCTCCTCCATGCGTAAGGTGCGCACGACTCTAGGCCAACCCTTTGTGATGGCTGCCCGTCCATCCTTCACTGTCTTCATTAGTACTTCCCGATGCTCATTGTAGTCTAGATGAAATACTTTAACCTTCATTGCGTGTCCACCAATCATGTACTTTGCGAGGTAATCTTGAGTGAACTGCTTCGGGAACCACTGGGAATGAAAAAGATTAAGACATTGTTGTCTAACAACTCATTATGGGCAGTAAAAAGAGAAGGCTGCAGAGTTTGAAGTTACCATCCTACAGCTCACTGTTGTGTTGGATAGAGCATAAACAAACAATTTGCTTGCCACCATTCGTATCTTTTTGCTAATAATCCTTATCAGTTTCCTCATTTGATGCTTATTCATCAATATCTCATTGCCCCATACGCAAAAAGGGTCGATGCGTGAATCCTTGCCAAGGGCATATGTACCTACAAGCAACAAGTCAATATAGAAGCTAACTAGTGTCCAGGCCTAGATCTATATGCACTACATTATGGAACGACAGGGGGAGTACAAGTCGAGGGATGAAGCTAACCTCGGCGGAAAATGGTGGCCACTCCCGTTGTTGTCCTGCATAAGTAGTGGAAAGGCATGATAAGTACAGCAATCTTAACATCAAACAAATATAGCAAAGGTAAACAACATCATCTCCAAATGATAGCTTGAATGTTTTGGTTTGACAGATGTGTTAAAGCAGATATAAAATGGAAGGCAAGTTAACGATAAAGGGCTTAACAGCCATCAAATATTGCAATTCAAACTGGTATTGTTGAAAATTAATAGAACGTAGGTAATGCTTAAACATCACACTGGATAAATGTGTAAAACTGAAATAAAGGGCATGTGTTAACTACACCAGAATAATCGAACCAAATATAGCCGCTCAAACTGGTATTGATGTAGTCGAGCGGCAAGTTCCGACTTGCACATAATGAACCACACATTGTGAATGACTGAAATAAACAAGGCACAAATGACCATATAACAACCAAATATAGCCATTGAAAATCGGATGAGTCTCATCAAGCAACCAACCTAACAAGCAAATACAGATAAACATGGCATATGCTTGAAAAGCGGACAAATGCTCATCGCAACCAACCTAACAAGCAGATAAAGATAAACCAGGCATCCGCTGATAAGCGGAGAAATGCTAAAAAGCAACCTAACAACCAAATACAGATAAACAAGGCATCAGCTTGATAAGCGGACAAATGCTAAAAAGCAACCTAACAACCAAATACAGATAAACAAGGTATCAGCTGATAACTGGACAAATACTCACCGCAACCAAACTAAGAACCAAATGCGAGATAAACAAGGCATCCGCCGATAACTAAAAAATGCTCACTCCAACCAACCTAACAACCAAATACAGATAAACAAGGCATCTACTCACTATAAACAACCAAATATAGCCATTCGTGAAACTAAAGTGGACAGTTCATACTTAAACATCACATAGACCTATTGAACAATACATTTTGCATAACTGAAATAATTAAACACGGCAGTTAAAGCACCGCACGGCAAATGCTACAAAACCAAAGGGTAAGGGTTGGCAAGCTAGAAAAGGTAATATTTGCTGATAGAATGTTGCCTCACATTTCATGGACGGGATCCTTCCAGTTGGAAGAACACAGACCCATGGTGCGCTCTCTGATGCCACGGATGGGCTGTTTTACCTTGGAAGAACCTTCGTGGGTGACCTCCTCCTGGTCGTGGTCGTGGTCGATGAGATCTAACTTGGCAATTGAGGATCCCAAGCCGCCGTCGTAGAACATGTCCTTCAGAAGTGACAAAATGGGCTCGATGGCGTATAAAGCTCGCAAATCCTTGACCGCTTGGCGGGGAAGATCAGCGGCAGGGTCGTCGAAGAGATCGACGGCGGTTGAACCAGAGGGGTTGGGGATGGACCACTTAACCTGTGACATGGCCCACGTGAAGCCGTCGGTGTGGACGATCTTGATGTCGTAGCCAGCTTTCCCGAGACATGGTAATATGCTAGCCCGCTGACATGAAGCCTTCGGCATGGCAACATAGTGAACGTATAGGTGCACTAGTTCGGCGAAGAGATGGTGATACAAGTGCAATATGGATGGTAGATAAAGGTTTTTGTAAACTGAAATAATAAAAACAGCAAGGTAACAAGTGGTAAAAGTGAGCGTAAACGGTATTGCAATGATAGGAAACAAGGCCTAGGGTTCATACTTTCACTAGTGCAAGTTCTCTCAACAATAATAACATAGATAGATCATATAACAATCCCTCAACATGCAACAAAGAGTCACTTCAAAGCCACTAATAGCGGAGAACAAACGTAGAGATTATGGTAGGGTACGAAACCACCTCAAAGTTATTCTTTCGGATCAATCTATTCAAGAGTTCGTACTAGAATAACACCTTAAGACACAAATCAACCAAAACCCTAATGTCACCTAGATACTCCATTGTCACCTCAAGTATCCGTGGGCATGATTATACGATATGCATCACACAATCTCAGATTCATCCAACCAACATAAAAGTACTTCAAAGAGTGCCCCAAAGTTTCTACCAGAGAGTCAAGAAAACGTGTGCCAACCCCTATGCATAGGTTCATGGGCGGAACCTGCAAGTTGGTCACCAAAACATACATCAAGTGGCACGTGAAATCCCATTGTCACCACACATAAGCACGGCAAGACATACATCAAGTGTTCTCAAATCAAACACTCAATCCGATAAGATAACTTCAAAGGGGAAACTCAATTCATCACAAGAGAGTAGAGGGGGAGAAACATCATAAGATCCAACTATAATAGCAAAGCTCGCGATACATCAAGATCGTGCCATAGAGGGAACACAAGAGAGAGAGAGAGAGAGAGAGATATCAAACACATAGCTACTAGTACATACCCTCAGCCCCGAGGGTGAACTACTCCCTCCTCGTCATGGAGAGCGCCGGGATGATGAAGATGGCCACCGGTGATGGGTTCCCCCTCCGGCAAGGTGCCAGAACGGGCTCCCGAGAGGTTTTTGGTGGCTACAGAGGCTTGCGGCGGTGGAACTCCCGATCTATCCTGATATTCGATGTTTTTAGGGTACGTAGGCATATATAGGCGAAAGAAGTCGGCCGGAAGGTGCTCGAGGGGTCCACGAGACAGGGGGGCGCCCCCTATCTCCTGGGCTCCTCGAGTATCTTCTGACGTGAACTCCAAGTCTCCAGGATGATATTCTTCCAAAAAATCACGTTGCCGATGGTTTCATCACATAATGGTTCACCATACGTGCATGCTACGGGAATCACAAACTTTAACACAAGTATTTCTCAAATTCATAAGTACCCAACTAGCATGACTCTAATATCACCATCTTCATATCTCAAAACAATTATCAAGCATCAAACTTCTCTTAGTATTCAACACACTCATAAGAAAGTTTTTACTAATTTTGGATACCTAGCATATTAAGATTATTTAAGCAAATTACCATGCTATTTAAGACTCTCGAAATAATATAAGTGAAGCATGAGAGTTCATCTATTTCTTCAAAATAAAACCACCACCGTGCTCTAAAATATATAAGTGAAGTACTAGAGAAAAAGACAAACTACTCCAAAAGATATAAGTGAAGATCAATGAGTAGTCGAATAATTATACAACTATGTGAAGACTCTCCCATTTAATAATTTCAGATCTTGGTATTTTATTCAAACAGCAAGCAAAGCTAAAGAAAATGACATGACGCTCCAAGCAAAACACATATCATGTGGTGAATAAAAATATAGCTCCAAGTAAAGTTACCGATGAACGAAGACGAAAGAGGGGATGCCTTCCCGGGGCATCCCCAAGATTAGGCTTTTGGCTATTCTTGAATATCTTGGGGGTGCCTTGGGCATCCCCAAGCTTAGGCTCTTGCCACCTGAGGGAGTCCTGGATTAGGGGGTGTCCGGATAGCCAGACTATGACCTTTGGCCGGACTCCTGGACTACGAAGATACAATATTGAAGACTTTGTCCCGTGTCTGGATGGGACTTTCCTTGGCGTGGAAGGCAAGCTTGGCGATACGGATATGTAGATCTCCTACCATTGTAACCAACTATGTGTAACCCTAACCCTCTTCGGTGCCTATATAAACCGGAGGGTTTTAGTCCGTAGGACGAACAACAATCATACCATAGGCTAGCTTCTAGGGTTTAGCATCTCTGATCTCGTGGTAGATCTACTCTTGTACTACCAATATCATCTATATTAATCAAGCAGGAGTAGGGTTTTACCTCCATCGACAGGGCCCGAACCTGGGTAAAAACATCGTGTCCCTTGTCTCCTGTTACCATCCGCCTAGACGCACGATTCGGGACCCCTACCGAGATCTGCGGTTTTGACACCGACATTGGTGCTTTCATTGAGAGTTCCTCGTGTCGTCATCTTTAGGCCCGATGGCTCCTCCGATCATCAACAACGATGCGCTCGGTGAGACTTTTCTGCGGACAGATCTTCAGATTCGGCGGCTTTGCACTACGGGCCAATTCGCAGCCATCCGGAGCAGATTGAAAGCTACGACCCTGGCCACCAGGTCAGATTTGGAAGTTTGAACTACACGGCTGACGTCCGCGGAGACTTGATCTTTGACGGGTTCGAGCCACAGCCAAGCGCACCGCACTGTCACGAGGGGCATTGTGACGCCCCCGATTCAATCGTACACTAATCATGCACGCAAATGTATACGATCAAGATCGTGGACTCACGGAAGATATCACAACACAACTCTAAAACATAAATAAGTCATACAAGCATCATAATACAAGCCGGGGCCTCGAGGGCTCGAATACAAGTGCTCGATCATAGGCGAGTCAGCGGAAGCAACAATATCTGAGTACGGACATAAGTTAAACAAGTTTGCCTTAAGAAGGCTAGCACAAACTGGGATACAGATCGAAGAGGCGCAGGCCTCCCGCAGGATCCTCCTAACTACTCCGTCGTCGCCGTCGGGCTGCACGTAGTAGGGGACCTCCAGTGTAGTAGTCGTCATCGACGGTGGCGTCTGGCTCCTGGGCTCCATCATCTGGTTGCAGCAATCGAGTAGAGATAGGGGGAAAAGGGGGAACAAGGCAACCGTGAATACTCATCCAAAGTACTCGTAAGCAAGGAGCTACACTACATATGCATGGATATATGTGTAAAGGGCCATATCAGTGGACTGAACTGCAGAATGCTAGAATAAGAGGGGGATAGCTAATCCGTCAAGACTACGCTCGCAGCCTCCGCCTTGCAAAGCATGTAGCGTAGAGTAGATCAAGTCCTCCAAGTAGCATCGCATAGCATAATCCTATTCGCGATCCCTCCTCGTAACCCCGAGAGAGAGCGACCACCGGGTTGTATCCGCACTTGGAAGGGTGTGTTTTATTAAGTATCCGGTTCTAGTTGTCATAAGGTCAAGGTACAACTCCAAGTCGTCCTATTACCAAGATCACGGCTATTGAATAGATTAACTTCCTGCAGGGTGCACCACATAACCCAACACGCTTGATCCCATTTGGCGGACACACTTTCTGGGTCATGCCCGCCACGGAAGATCAACACGCCGCAGCCCCACCTAGGCTCAACAGAGAGGTCAAGACGCGGTCTAAACCCAAAGCGCCGTGAAGTGCGGGCCCATTGCCCTTAGCACACCCAGACGCGTCTGACGACGCCGGAAGCGACCTAGCCTAGCAGCGTTCCAGTCCAATCCGGTAGCGCGCTTTCGCCGACGACGTCACGAAGTGCCGCCGATACCACGACGTCGGGATACCCATAACTACTCCCACGTAGATGGTTAGTGCGTATAGACCAAATGGCCAGACTCAGATCAAATACCAAGATCTCGTTAAGCGTGTTAAGTATCCGCGAATGCCGACCAGGGCCAGGCCCACCTCTCTCCTAGGTGGTCTCAACCTGCCCTGTCGCTCCGCCACAAAGTAACAGTCGGGGGCCGTCGGGAACCGGGCCCACCTCTACGGGATGGAGCCACCGTCCTTTCAGCCCCATCTCCGAACAGTATCACAGGTAATGTAATAGTGTAAAGTATATAGTATATGCCCGTGATCACCTCCCGAAGTGATCACAACCCAGTAGTATAGCATGGCAGACGGACAAGAGTGTAGGTCCACTGATGGAACACTAGCATCCTATACTAAGCAGTGGGATAGTAGGTAAAGGTAACAACAGTAGTAGCAAGGACAGGCTATGCAGCAGTATAGGATTAACTGAAAGCAGTAACATGCTACACTACTCTATTGCAAGCAGTATAGAGAAGAGTAGGCGATATCTGGTGATCAAAGGGGGGGGGCTTGCCTGGTTGTTCGGACAAGGAGGGTCGTCGTCGACGTAGTCGAACAGGGCGGCAGCAGCGTCGGTCTCGTAGTCTACCGGAGAGAAGAGGGGGAAGAAACAATGAATACAATGCAAGCAGATGCATAACGATGCATGACGAAGCAATATGTGATGCTAGGCGTGCCCTAACGCGGTATGAGGTGAATCTTGGTGGGGAAATATCCGGAAAGTATCCCGGTGTTTAGCGTTTTGGACAGATGAACCGGAGGGGAAAGTTGCGAGTTTGCTATGCTAGGGATGTGTGGCGATCCGGCTCGCGAGGCCATGGTCGAGGCCGGGGCGGAGAGCGTGGGCGGCGGCGGCGCGCCTGCAGTGGAGCGGCGCCGGGGGTGCTCGGTCGGAAGCAGCAGAAGGTGCAGCCGGGGACGGTCGCGGGGGCAAGCGTTCATAGGGAGGTTAGCAGGCGCGGGTGCCAGCGCGCTCCGGCAGAGCGCGGGCGCGGCCAGGTGGAGGCGGGTGCGGCGGCATGTGCGGACGTGCGAGGGGCTCACGGCGAAGGACGACTGAAGCGAGTGGGCGCACGAGGGAGCGGAGCTCCTATGCGGCCACGACAGGGCTTCGGTCACGGCGATTGTGAGGTGACTGCGGGCATCGACGCGGACGCGGGGCATGGCAGGCACATGGGAGAGAGGTGGCGGAGGCCGGGGGCCTCACCCGCGTTGGAGAGACGATGGGCGCCGTGGCTTGGGGGAAGCCGGTCGGTGGAGAGGTCGGGGAGGTCCAGGGCGGGGCAGTCCGGTGGGATCCAGCAACGACGCGGTCGCGGATCGGGTGGCGAGGTAGCGGGAGGCACCGGGCGGCGGCGGCGAGCGCCCCCGATCCAGATGGGATCGAGAGGAGAGGGGGGAGAGGGAGTGGCGTCGTGGGGGGGGAGTGGGAGAGCGGTAGTGGGTTAGGGTTTGCGGTCAAGGTGGAGTGGATAAGGGAGCAGGGGTGGGCTGGCCGGTTGGCCTTTGCCCGGTTGGGTCGGCCTGGTGGGGTGGCCGACTGGGCCGGCTGGGTCCAGGCCCAGTGGGGGAAGCGGGGGTTCTTTCCCTTTTCTTTTGTTTTTGTTTTTTTTACTTTTTATTTATTTTACTTTTCTGTTTTAGTTTTGTTTTCTATTATTTTAGTTTTAGTAAAATACAAGTAGCATCTAAATTAGTATTTGAACTTAGTCCATAGTCACAAAAAGTATAGTCCTCAAATAATTTAGTTTGACATTTTATTAATTACAAAAAGGTAAGTAAATAATTGTTTTACTGTTGTTTTATTCATCTAATAGTATTTAAACATTTTATAAAGGTGTGGTTTCTCCTCCATAATTACCTATGCCATATTTAGTTCACTCCGAACATTTTAGTTTTAATATTTGAAAACTTTTATTGTTTGCTTGATTTTGAAATTGAATTTGAATCAGTTTCGAACTAACACGAGTTTATCAACAGTAACCGAGGTGACGTGGCACCATTAGCAGAGGTTTACTGTAGCTTGATTATCCGGGCGTCACAATTCTCCTCCTCTACAAGAAATCTCGTCCCGAGATTTAAGAGGTAGTGAAAGGGGGGAAGGTTTGGTAACGAATCTAGCGGGTCTTCTCATTCTGGCTTGCTCTTCTCGAAGAGACCGGTTCAATACATTGATGTCTTCATTTCTCTGCTTCAGGTCATCATGATGAAGTCGACATCCTTTCTTCGGGATCTTCATCGTACTTACGAATAGATAACGGGGCAGATCGGCAACGACAGAATGCTATAAGGGTAATAATCTGGGATTAACCCATGAATGAGCATATGAGTACCTCTCAAGTTGAACAAATAAAACACATCGAGAGTAAAGTTCGAAGGTACAATAAGAAGTTTCAAGCAGCCAGGCAATCGTTCAATGCCTAGTCAGAAGGTGAAAGGGGTTGCAAAGCAATGGAATGATTATTTTGTCCGATGCCAGAATTGATGATCTCATCGGAAGGTGGCTCATTAATTACATACGAGTCCACGCGGGAGGAATAACTTTGGGAACAGGGGGTGTACAGGAGAGTCAGGTTTCGATCCTGTGGAACTGTGGGTTATGGGCCCACCATGTGGTTGAAAGTAGGAAGCGGGCCGGCATCTTGCTCGGTCACGATATCAAGGCGTGTCAGAGGGTAGACTGTCAGTTTTGTTGGCAACAATGTTGGTACCTAGGGCGAGGGACGAATAGAACCATTTTCCTGCTCGTTGAAACGAGGCGGACCAATAGGCAAAGTTCTCGTCCATCGGTGGTTACCGGAATGTCATCAACAAAAGTAACAGGGTCTTACTGACAGAGTGGTACAACGAGCTGTTTACATAAGCAGGAAAATATTACTGCTTATATAATATAGATCATGAGAAGGTTTAAACAAACCAATGGAAAGGAACAGTGATTATCAGATTTAAACAGGACAATGGAATGGAAAATGTGTATACACACATATTTCGGGGGTATATCCTTCCCAATGACAAGCAGAGCATGATATCCATGACAGGATATAATGTAGAAAACCCTTTAGGTAAGGGGAGAAAAATTTCATGACATTACCGATACAACGGTGTTTGGATAATTGATAAAGAGAATTTAGCATCGTGCTTCAAATGTTCTTGGTGATGAGCGAATTACCACAGACATGCTTGGTAGCAATGATATGGTGTTTCAATCAAGGGCGGACTTTGGATACACCAATGATCCATCAGAGTAACTTATAAAATAAGTCCTACAATTTCCTCCAGGAGGAATGGTTATCCTTGCAAAAGAAATTATAATGATAGGTCCTCCAGCCAGGGGGGGGGTGCTAGGCATGACATCATATTACCGGGTCATCAAAGGACCAACAACCTAACACCTGGAAAGTTGTCCCAACCATCATATCTGACCGAGATTCAGATCCAATTGGTGTCATGATGCCTCAGACTTAGGATGCCTGAGAAGAGAAGGTGCGACACCAATTGACGAGAGGACAATGTAAGATTCTCGGGAAATGAACTTATGGAAGTGAGTTCTAAGACAAGAGTTCATCATTTACCCAAGGAGAGCATGAGGTGGCTGATGGACTCAGCGACAACTCATCGAGGTTTCCAAAAAGATGGATTTCCATAGTTATGTAAACAAGGAGATAACATTTGTCAAATCAAATGATATAATGATGTATGCTCGAGGAAAACATACACAATTAAACATTGGTAGAAAGATGCACCTGAAATATGGGCTCGGGTAGCATGATCAATGTTAGGATGGGGATTCAATAACCAATAGTCTAAGAATGAACTATCGACCATTGACTTCATGGCAATAGGGTTGCTAGAAGTATAGAATCCAAGGAGCAATGTTCACTTATTAGTATCCCGGTTAGGATCAACACGGGGACCAAGAAAGAATGGTGATGGGAAGAAGTGTTACTATATCAAGAATTCTTAAGAGGTGGAGCAATTCTCACAACATTCTTGACATAAAAGATGGTAATACTTCCAAGTTAAATAAGAACAAATGCTGGGTAGCAAGGATCTCAAGGTATAACACAAAACACGAACAAGTTTGTGTTGAGAGGGAAATCAAGGATGTTGTCGATGATAACACAAATCATCAAGGGGCAAGGATGGTATTTCCCATCATGAATTCAATTCATATCCTGGAAGAGCTCGGAATGATGATGATGATCACGACACATTTGTCGAGAGATTTCACGAAGATGTAACCGATCGACGATGACATCAAGTCAAACGAATGATGAAGCGGAAGGTTATTGGAACCACGAGTAGGACACAAACTCGAGATCAAGTTTGTTGTTCAAGATGGAACGATAAGACAAGGAAATCGACATAAGCTTAGCTCAATCGTCGAAAGTTGTGCTCCTGGGATAAGGACCAGGTAGCACAGTTAAAATCTGCACGACAAGGATATAGCCAAACAGGCTAGGAATGGCGTGATCGGTTACAAACTCGTACTTAAAGAAGATTATCAAGTGTCGTTGAACCGTAATGCAGACTCGGTTCAGTTATCGGTGTCTTTGAGTGTTTAATAACTCCGAGCCCATGAAAAATTGGAATCAGTGGGAATGTAGCACTTGATGAAGAACTCATAAGAAGTTATGCAGTTCCATGATAATCTTGAGATACCAGGGGGGTAATACTCGATGACAGATCAAAGTAGAGGTTGGACCGGGGTATTGCTCTACAGAAGACAAGTGCTAAAACTTGCACGAGAAATGGTATTTAAAAGAGAACATGGTCGGGACCACGATTTCAAAAGGCCAGATCCCTGATATAAGATGAACTTATACCAAAGGAATAATTAATTTAAGAGAAGCTTTAATGATAAGATCTACATCGTGTCCATGGGCATGAACACAAGTTCAAGGTCGACTCCCACTTCTCCAATGCATAACCTTTCATTTGCTTCTCACGTTCGATGAAGTTGCAGTGTTGAAATTTTATCTGGCGAAGCACCAGAAGAGTATGATTCGTGAAAACTTTCGGGTTCACACGGTTTAGAGAAGGCATATGTTCAACCCATAGGGGCTTCTTAGAAACATATACCACAAGTTTCAAGAGTAAATAACACAAGCCCGAAAGCAGAGCATGGTTGGCCACGCAGAGGATACAACTTAATAAAGGCATTATGTATCAGGGAAAGAACTCACAAAGTGATCAAATGTGAAGGACAACGCCGGATAACAATCCAACAAAAGACTTGATGGTCCACAAAGGATCGATGTGAGTATCGATACTCAACCGTAAGAGGAAGGAATGCAAATCGACGGGTTATGGAATCATCTGAATAATTCAAAGCTTAAATGCAAAGGAATTATGATTTCCAAAACAAAGGATCGAAGCGAGGCGTTCGGTCAAGGATGGATCAATTGAATATACCGGAGGCACAATCGATTTACGAGATAGTTTGGTCGAGAACCTGCTCATGTTCAAAATGACGTCTGAGCCGGAAAGATAATCCTAGGACTCAACTGATGATTGCGAACATTCACAATGTATTGAATCAACGGACTCAAAAATGATGGTGACAAAGGATGCCAATATGATTACTATACTTATGGGATTAATCATAATGAAAGCAAACAAGAAATTCCAGAGCAACAGGTTGCTGAGGATTTTCGGAATATCGAATGGTATTTCGAAGACTTCTGTGAAATACATGAATCAACTGGGAAAGAACGGATACTCTATAAGTGCGAGAATTAACCGTAGGGGTATTCAGGTGACAAAGAACAGCAAGGCAGTAAGCTCAAAGGATTATCAAAACAACGACGAGTTTTTCAGGGTATCTTGTAATAACAAGACCAGCTGGGATGAAGGTAAGAATAACAAGCGCAAGTAGTTATCCATAAGGGTTTACGGTGGAAGGGGAATTGCAAACGCGATGAACACAAGTTCTCGAGTTAACGGCGGAGAGCATCTTGTGGTCTTACGTGCAGCAGAGGCGATCATCGTAATAAGGGCTCTCGGGTGAAAGTGATAACGAGATCCTAATGTTAGATTTAGTAAAATTCATTTAATCCGAATAGAGGAGAGATCAGAGTCCCAGAGTAAAGGTCGAGGAGTAAAAGATCCTAATACCACCCAATGGCGACGTGGGCCCATGGGCCGCACAGCCATGTTAGTAAAAGTTTTTGCAACGTCTAGACTCGACTTCGGCCAAGGAGTGTGGAAGGGGGATTCCTACAGGCAGTCGGCTCTGATACCAACTTGTGACGCCCCCGATTCAATCATACACTAATCATGCACGCAAATGTGTACGATCAAGATCAGGGACTCACGGGAAGATATCACAACACAACTCTAAAACATAAATAAGTCATACAAGCATCATAATACAAGCCAGGGGCCTCGAGGGCTCGAATACAAGTGCTTGATCATAGGCGAAGTCGATGGAAGCAACAATATCTGAGTACGGACATAAGTTAAACAAGTTTGCCTTAAGAAGGCTAGCACAAACTGGGATCTGAGATCAAAAGAGGCGCAGGCCTCCTGCTCGGGATCCTCCTAACTACTCACAGTGTCGTCGCCGCCGGGCTGCACGTAGTAGGGGACCTCCAGTGTAGTAGTCGCCATCGACGGTGGCGCTCGCTCTGGGCTCCATCGTATGGTTGCGTAAATCGAGTAGAGATAGGGGGAAAAGGGGGAACAAGGCAACCGTGAGTACTCATCCAAAGTACTCGCAAGCAAGGAGCTACACTACATATGCATGGATATATGTGTAAAGGGCCATATCAGTGGACTGAACTGCAGAATGCCAGAATAAGAGGGGGATAGCTAATCATGACGAAGACTACGCTTCTGGCAGCCTCCGCCTTGCAGCATGTAGCAGAGAGTAGACTGAAGTCCTCCAAGTAGCATCGCATAGCATAATCCTATCCGGCGATCCCCTCCTCATAACCCTGAGAGAGAGCGACCACCGGGTTGTATCTGGCACTTGGAAGGGTGTGTTTTATTAAGTATCCGGTTCTAGTTGTCATAAGGTCAAGGTACAACTCCAAGTCGTCCTGTTACAGAAGATCACGGCTATTCGAATAGATTAACTTTCCTGCAGGGGTGCACCACATAACCCAACACGCTTGATCCCATTTCGCCAGACACACTTTCCTGGGTCATGCCCGGCCGCAGAAGATCAACACGTCGCAGCCCCACCTAGGCTCAACAGAGAGGTCAGCACGCCGGTCTAAACCTAAGCGCACAGGGGTATGGGCCCATCTCCCTTAGCACACCTGCATGTTGCGTACGCGGCTGGAAGCAGACCTAGCCTAGCAGGCGTTCTAGTCCAATCCGGCGCGCGCCGCTCAGTCCCTGACGTCACGAAGTGCTTCGGCTGATACCACGATGTCGGGATACCCATAACTACTCCCACGTAGATGGTTAGTGCGTATAGACCAAATGGCCAGACTCAGATCAAATACCAAGATCTCGTTAAGCGTGTTAAGTATCTGCGAACGCCGACCAGGGCCAGACCCACCTCTCTCCTAGGTGGTCTCAACCTGCCCTGTCGCTCCGCCACAAAGTAACAGTCGGGGGCCATCAGGAACCCAGGCCCACCTCTACCGGGATGGAGCCACATGTCCTTTCAGCCCCCATCTCCGAACAGTATCACGGGTAATGTAACAAATGTAAAGTATATAGTATATGCCCGTGATCACCTCCCAAGTGATCACAGCCCAAAGAGTATAGCATGGCGAGACGGACAAGAGTGTAGGGCCACCGATGGAACACTAGCATCCTATACTAAGCAATGGGATAGCGGTAAAGGTAACAATGATAGTAGCAAGGACAGGCTATGCAGAAGATAGGATTAGCGAAAGCAGTAACATGCTACACTACTCTAATGCAAGCAGTATAGAGAAGAGTAGGCGATATCTGGTGATCAAAGGGGGGGGGCTTGCCTGGTTGTTCGGACAAGGAGGGTCGTAGTCGACGTAGTCGAACAGGGCGGCAGCAGCGTCGGTCTCGTAGTCTACCGGAGAGAAGAGGGGGAAGAAACAATGAATACAATGCAAACAGATGCATAAAGATGCATGACAAAGCAATATGTGATGCTAGGCATGCCCTAACGCGGTATGAGGTGATACTGGTGAAGGGGGGAAACATCCGGGAAAGTATCCCCGGTGTTTCGCGTTTTCGGACAGATGAACCGGAGGGGGAAAGTTGCGAGTTTTCTATGCTAGGGATGTGTGGCGGACGAACGGGCTGCATATCCGGATTCATCTCATCGTTCTGAGCAACTTTCATGTTCAAAGTATTTTCATCCGAGTTACGGATTATTTTATATTAATTTCTAAAGTTTTAGTTCATTTTCTAAATTATTTTAATTCAATTTAAGTAGTAAAAGCTATGTGTACACAAGAAGCCAGCCACGACCTATGACTGTGGGGCGGGGGACCATTGACCAAGTCAACGGTTGACTGGTCAAAGGTGTGAATAGGGCGTGTGAGACCCACATGTAATTGTCACAATTTTGGTTAAAATAGGATTAAACACCTAAGCTAGTTAATTAGGACAAATTAAGCAAGGTTAATTAATTAACTAATTATATTACTAATTAATTAATTCACTTTACTATTTCCTTTTATTTTCCATTTTCGTTTTCCTCTACTCTTTTCCTTTTTTTCTGATTTACAGGGGGAGGGCCCCACCTGTAAGTGGCTCAGGCCATCTCCCTCCTGTGCACGAATGCGCTGAGGAAGGGGCAGGGCGCTGTGGCGGACCGGCTCGGCGAGGCCATGGTCGAGGCCGGCGGGACGGAGGCGATGGGGGCGGGCGCGCGCTGCAGTGGAGCGGCGCCGAGGGTGCTCGGTCGGAAGCAGCAGAGGTGCGGCGGGGGCGGTCAGCGAGGCAAGCGTTCAAAGGGAGGTTAGCGGCTTGGTGCCGGCAGGCCCGGCAGAAGCTTGGCGCGCCAGTGGAGGCGGGTGCGGCGGCATGTGCGGATGTGCGAGGGGCTCACGGCGAAGGACGACTGAAGCGAGTGGGCGCGCGAGGGAGCGGAGCTCCTATGCGGCCACGATAGGGCTTCGGTCACGGCGATTGTGAGGTGACTCGGGCATCGACGGGACCTTGGGCATGGCAGCACATGGGAGAGAGGTGGCGGAGGCCGGGGGCCTCACCCGCGTTGGAGAGACGATGGGCGCCGTGGCTTGGGGGAAGCCGGTCGGGGGAGAGGTCGGGGAGGTCTAGGGCGGGGCAGTCCGGTGTGATCCAGCAACGACGCTGTCATGCTGGATCGGGCGGCGAGGTAGCGGAGGCAGGCGGCGGCGGGTGAAGCGCCCGATCCAGATGGGATCGAGAGGAGAGGGGGGAGAGGGAGTGGCGTCGTGGGGGGGAGTGGGAGAGCGGTAGTGGGTTAGGGTTTGCGGTCAAGGTGGAGTGGGTAAGGGAGCAGGGGTGGGCTGGCCGGTTGGCCTTTGCCCGGTTGGGCCGGCCTGGTGGGGTGGCCGACTAGGCCGGCTGGGTCCAGGCCCAGTGGGGGAAGCGGGGGTTCTCTCCCTTTTCTTTTCTTTTGTTTTTTTTTACTTTTTATTTATTTTACTTTTCTGTTTCAGTTTTGTTTTCTATTATTTTAGTTTTAGTAAAATACAAGTAGCATCTAAATTAGTATTTGAACTTAGTCCATAGTCACAAAAAGTGTAGTCCTCAAATAATTTAGTTTGACATTTTATTAATTACAAAAAGGTAAGTAAATAATTGTTTTACTGCTGTTTTATTCATCTAATAGTATTTAAACATTTTATAAAGGTGTGGTTTCTCCTCCATAATTACCTATGCCATATTTTGTTCACTCCGAACATTTTAGTTTTAATATTTGAAAACTTTTATTGTTTGCTTGATTTTGAAATTGAATTTGAATCAGTTTCGAACTAACACGAGTTTATCAACAGTAACCGAGGTGACGTGGCACCATTAGCAGAGGTTTACTATAGCTTGATTATCCGGGCGTCACAGGCATGATCTAGCTCTGCCGCCGAACAGTGTCCTGGAGGCCGCACCAGTGTCCGCTCCGACCTTTAGCTCGGAGCCGACTGAGTCGATCGAGGACGGGTGGCTGGACACCGCCTCGGGGGCTGCAATCTCTATGGCGATTGAGCCGTACACCTACCCCGTCCTTTGCGAAGCTCGTGACTACAAGGTGCCGGACTCCTCTCCGGACTCCGAGCCTTCTGCGCCCCCGCCAATCGAATCCGATTGGGCGCCGATCATGGAATTCACTACCGCGGACATCTTTCAGCACTCGCCCTTTGGCGACATCCTAAATTCACTAAAGTCTCTCTCTTTATCAGGAGAGCCCTGGCCAGATTATGGTCAGGAAGGTTGGGTTGCGGACGACGAAGAAATTCAAAGCCCTCCCACCACCCACTTTGTAGCCACTATCGATGATTTAACCGACATGCTCGACTTTGACTCCGAAGACATCGACGGTATGGACGACGATGCAGGAGACGACCAAGAATCAACGCCCACAGGGCATTGGAAGGCCACCTCGTCATACGACATATACATGGTGGACATCCCAAAAGATGGGAATGGCGATGGAACAACGGAGGATGACCCCTCCAAGAAACAGCCTAAGCGCCGGCGTCAGCGGCGCCGCTCTAAATCCCGCCACAGCAAAAGCGGTGATTCCGCACGGAGACAATAACACCCGGACAAGGTCAAGACAACCCCTCAAGCAGGATTCAGCGCGGGAGGATGGAGAAGCCAGCCCTCATGAGAGAGCGGCAGAAAGAGAGGTAGAGGGCGATAATTACATGCCTCCCTCTGAAGACGAGGCAAGCCTCGACGACGACAAATTTGTCGTGCCAGAGGATCCCGTCGAACAAGAGCGTTTCAAATGCAGGCTTATGGCCACGGCAAGCAGCCTCAAGAAAAAGCAGCAACAGCTTAGAGCTGACCAAGACTTGCTAGTGACAGATGGATGAAGTCCTTGCGGCGAAGAGTATGAACTCGGCGCCTCCAAGAGCTACCAAAACGCAGGCTGCTACCCGATTAGAAGGAAGCACCCAAACCTACATCACCAGCGATGATACGGCTGACCTGCCACCTCGTGGTCATGACGAGAGAGGCCTCTCGGCCCTCAACTCAAGCCGCACCCGACGCCGCTCAAAAAATACCAAGGCGCAGGAAATCGCCGACACTGCAAGATATATTGGAGGACAAGGCAAGGCAAACAAGATCGATCTACGGATCGCGTGGGCGCCCCACGACACGTGACGATAACCGTCACGCCGGATATGGCAACTCCGGCCGGGCCGAACACAGTAGACAAAGCTCATTTGAGCTGTGTCGTGATATAGCCCAATACAGAGGCGCCGCACACCCACTATGCTTCATGATGAAGTGATGGATCATCAAACACGAGGGTTTCAAACCCGTAAACATTGAATCATACGATGGCACAATAGATCCTGCGGTTTGGATCGAGGACTATCTCCTTCACATCCACATGGCCCGCGGTGATGATCTACACGCCATCAAATACCTCCCACTCAAGCTTAAAGGACCAGCCCGGCATTGGCTTAACAGCTTGCCGACAGAGTCAATTGGTTGTTGGGAAGACCTGGAAGCCGCATTCCTCGACAATTTCCAGGGCACATATGTGCGACCACCAGACGCCGATGACCTAAGCCACATAATTCAGCAGCCAGAGGAATCGGCCAGACAATTCTGGACACGGTTCATAACCAAGAAAAATCAAATCATCGACTGTCCGGATGCAGAGGCCCTTGCAGCCTTCAAACACAACATCCGTGACGAGTGGCTTGCCTGGCACCTAGGACAGGAAAAGCCGAAATCCATGGCAGCCCTCACAACACTCATGACCCGCTTTTGCTGGAGAGGACAGCTGGCTAGCTCAGAGTAACAACATGACCAAGAGCCCCGTAATTTGGATACCAAGGACAGCAATGGCAGGTCGCGTCGCAACAAGCACAGGCACCACATTAACGGCGATAATGCTGAGGATACGGCAGTCAATGCCGGATTCAGAGGCTCTAAACCCGGTCAGCGGAAAAATCCATTTAAAAGAAATACTCGGGCCCGCCCAATTTGGACCGAATACTCGATCGCTCGTGCGGATATCGGCACCCTAAAACCAGCCAACCACACCAATAGGGATTGTTGGGTGTTCAAGCAGCGAGCAAGTTAAATGCTGAAAACAATGACAAGGGGCTGCACAGCGATGACGAGGAGGAGCCCCGGCCGCCGAACAATAGAGGACAGAAGGGCTTCCCCCCACAAGTGCGGACGGTGAACATGATAGACGCAACCCACATACCCAAAAGGGAGCGGAAGCGTGCACTAAGGGACGTATATGCGATGGAGCCAGTCGCCCCAAAGTTCAACCCGCGGTCTTCCTGCCCGATCACTTTTGATCAAAGGGACCACCCCCACTAGCATCCGCCATGGCGGATTCGCCGCATTGGTTCTAGACCCAATAATTGATGGATTTCACCTCACTAGAGTCCTAATGGACGGCGGCAGCAGCCTGAACCTGCTTTATCAGGATACAATGCGCAAAATGGGCATAGACCCATCAAGGATTAAACCCACAAAGACGACCTTTAAAGGCGTCATACCAGTGTAGAGGCCAACTATGCATGTGCTCGATTACACTTGAAGTTGTCTTGGATCCCGGATAACTTCCGGCGAGGAGTTAATCTTGACATAGTCCCGTTCATGATGGATATCACGCCGATCGCCGGACGAACCGCATTTGCAAAGTTCAATGCGGTGCCACACTACGCATATCTCAAGCTCAAGATGCCAGGTCCTCGAGGAGTCATTACGGTCAATGGAAACACGAACGCTCTCTCCGGACGGAGGAGCATACGGCGGCCCTCACGGCGGAAGTACAAAGCAGCCTCTTAAGGCAATTCTCGAGTCCGGCTATTAAACGTCCGAACACAGTCAAGCGCGCCCGGAGTAACCTACAACAAGACCGCCTGGCACGTTCCGAGCACGCATAGCAATGCGGCCCAAACCCCAGCCCTCGCGAAATTGCGAAACCAGTACTACGCGTACATAATTACGCTCTGGAAATACCATGGGCATAGGGGGAGGGGCACGACCACGACATGCCCAGAATGCGGCTCAACCGCACCAGGGGCTCCCGATTGTGTCATTCTTTTCTTTTCTTCTTTCTTTTTTACTTTCAGGACTCCGTTCTCACGAAGCCCTGTCCGGCAGTAGAATCGCCGAACACATGATGCAACAGCCAGGGAAGCAGAAAGCTACGTCGAGTGTCCATGTGGTCTCTATTACAAGCAGTATACCTGTTTTACATACCATCCCCAGCTTACCCTCGGAGAGGACATGTTAAAAGTCCGTCCCTTGCTTATCACACTATTTGTATCGTTCGCTCTCATCGCAGCCCTTTTGAATAAACAATACATAGCTTCGCCTATTATTGAATTCCTTTTTCTATATATATATATGTTCAGTTATGACATTGTGCAACCGTACACTTTGGTACGGGCAATACACCAGGGGCTTAAGTACCCCACAATATGGTGTGATAAGTCCGAACACTTTCACAAGTGCGGCGCCCCGAACTTATAGCATTATATGCATCGGCTCCGAATCATGTCTTGAGTCAATAGTTGGGTTTGCCCGGCTCCCATGTTTTGGTACCTTATGTTCCGTTATATCAGCTAAGATAGCGCTGGGAGAACCACTGCGATTGTGCCCCGGTTGAGCTGGGTTAAGCACCTCAGTGGAGAAAGCTAAAACTGACCATCATGATAGGGCGAGAGCCGGTCGCTGTTCAAGAGGTTTTCGAGTCCCTAAAGACTTATGCCGCTTAGAGCGAGGAGTCGGCATTGTCCGGCCTAGGCGTGGAAAGCGCCCCGAAATCGGTCTTTCGAATACCAGAGGCTTTGCCGAAATTTAAAATTATAGAATTCTATGGCTAAGTGAGAGTGTTCAAGCATTATAGTCTGGTTGCCTTGTTCGTTGCGTTGAGCGCCTCCCTCGAAGGACCCAAGAATGGGAACAAGAGCGCTCAAGTTTATCCCGAACACCCCAGCACTCGTGGCATGGGGGCTGAAGCCGACGACTCGCCATCTCTCAAATTTAATACACGGCCACACAGAAGGTAATATTTTAAATTCAAAAGTGTTGCTTAGCGCATATGAACAAGTTTTCGGCGTACAGGATAACAAGTGCGAGTCTACTCAAAAATTACATCTTTGGAGCATTCACCCGCTATAAGGCAGGCACCCTTCAGGACGCCCTCATAATACATTTCAGGCTTGCGATGCTCCTTGCCCGGTGGTGGTCCGTCCGTCACAAGCTTCTCAGCGTCCATCTTGCCCCAGTGCACCTTAGCACGGGCAAGGGCCCTACGGGCACCTTCGATCTGACGGAGCGCTGACGACTTCAACCCATGGACAAGGCGTCCACCAGCCGCCTCACCAGCCCGAAGTAGCTCCCAGGCATGGCTTCCTTAGGCCACAGCCGAACTATGAGGCCCTTCATGGCCTGTTCGGCCACCTTATGGAGCTCGACCAGCTGCTTCAACTGGTCGCTTAAGGGCACCGGGTGTCCGGCCTCAGCATACTGAGACCAGAACACCTTCTCCGTCGAGCTTCCCTCCTCGGCTCGGTAGAATGCGGCAACATCGGACACACTGCAGGGCAGATCTGTGAATGCTCCTAGAGAGCTCCGGATTCGGGTAAGTAACAGATAATTCACTTTCACATGCTTGCTTTGCATAAAGAATGCCTTACCCGCCGCTATCTTCTTCATCGCCTCAATTTCCTGGAGGGCTTTTTGGGTTTCGGCCTTAGCGGCTTTGGCGCTCTCAAGGGCCGAGGCGAGCTCGGACTCTCGAGTCTTTGAGTCACGCTCCAAACTCTCGTGTTTTTCCACGAGCACGGAGCTCTTGCCGCACCTCCGCCACCCGCGCCTCCTGCTTCTCTCGCTCGCAGCGCTCCAAGGCCGCATTGCTTTGGCCTTGGACACCGCTTCCTTCAGTTCGCCACCTCGTTCGTGGCCCTGCATATTCACGTTATTCTGTCATTTTTGCAACCACATCTTTTAAATACTCCCATAAGGTATTACTTACCTTCCTTGTCCTCGAGCTGCTTTTTGGCAAGGCCGAGCTCGTTCTCGGACGCTCGAGGCTCGCTTCAATGCATCAACCTCCATGATCGGTCTTGGCAGAGGTCAAGCAGCGCAGCCTGCATTCCCATATTGACATACTTATGTTAGACTCCTGCGTATATCTTTTAGATCCTCGCCCGCTTTTTCTTTCCGAACACCAAACTGAGCATCAGGGGCTACTGTCTATGCGGTAATATTTTTACATATCTTAAATACATACCTCATAGCCTGTTAGAAGGCTGGCACATGCTTCAGTGAGCCTGCTCTTGGCGGACTGAACTTTCTGGATCACCACACTCATAACAGTGCGGTGCTCCTCGTTGATGGAAGCGTCGTTAAGCGCCTCCATCAAATTATCCAGTGCCTCCGGTTGGACGGAGGTCACCGGCGTCGCAGTCTTGCCCTTCTTACGAAGGGGTCGCCTGCCGGACTCCGGGACCACTGAAGGTTCCGGTATGGAGTCCGCCACAGGGCCGGACTTAAAGCCCTTCGGGGTTTTATCCCCTTTGCGCCCGGAGTCCGGGAGGTCGCCTTGTGGTTCCTCCAGTGCCACCTCCTCCTGGTTGGGCCCCTTTTGGGACTCCACCTCGGCGTCATCCGCGGCGGGAGGAGACGAGGCGGTCGGAAGTGAGGTGCTATTCACATCCGACGAATCCAGGGAGCCGCTCGTCGGAGCGTCGAGCCCGTCCTTGGGCGGGCTGCATGGTTATATTCAGCGTTAGAAGATGTTGTGCGACAAATGGAACGCCATGAGTTATTCTCGTGTCCGGACACTTACAATTTTGCCAGGGGCTTGGTCCTCGGTGGCCACTCCTCTTCGCCGTCGTCGACGTTGGTGGTGTACTCCGGAGGAAGGGTCCTTCCCTTCTTGGACCCTCCGACCTCCCCGGTTGGGGCGGCCTTCCTTTTCTTCTCTCCCCCCGCTGGGGGAGAGGCCTCTTTTTCCTCCTCCTCGTCTTCGCGGGAGGAGTCCGCCTCGGAGTCATCGGACGATGAGTCCGACAACACCTGGCGCCGGGAACTCCTTTGAGTTCCCATGGCCTTCTTGGCCTTCTTCTCCGGCACCACGTAAGGTGCCGGAACCAGCAGCCCCGTCAATCGGGCGTCCGATGGGTCTTCTGGCAAGGGAGCTGGACAGTCAACCTGTCCAGACGTCTTCTGCCAGTCTTGTCAAAGGTGAGGGAGTTTTAGATCCCGCATAGAGTCAAACTATGAAAAAAGAGTCCCGTAAAGGGTAAAATAGCTTACCTCGCTGGCTTGATGCCGTGAGCTGAATCCGCGATCTTCGGTAGCGGATGCGGGAGCCTCGGCGCCCTTGAACAGCACCTTCCAGGCATCTTCGTACGTAGTGTCGAAGAGCCGGCTCAAGGTTTGGTGTTGTGCCGGATCAAACTCCCACAAGTTGAAGGCACGTTGCTGGCATGGGAGGATCCGGTGGATGAGCATAACCTGGACTACGTTGACAAGCTTGAGCTTCTTGTCCACCAGGTTTCGGACGCAGGTTTGGAGTCCGGTCAGCTCTTCCAAATTACCCCACGTCAGGCCTGTCTCTTTCCATGAGGTGAGCCGTGTAGGGAAGCCAGATCGGAATTCGGGAGCCGCTGCCCATTTAGAGTCGTGCAGCTCGGTGATGTAGAACCACCCCGATTGCCACCCCTTTATGGTCTCCATGAAGGAGCCCTCGAGCCATAGAACGTTGGCCATCTTGCCCACCATGGCACCTCCGCACTCCGCTTGGCGGCCGCCCACTACCTTCGGCTTGACATTGAAGGTCTTCAGCCATAAGCCGAAGTGGGGCTGGATGCAGAGGAAGGCCTCGCACACGACGATGAACGTCGATATATTGAGGATGAAATTCGGGGCCAGATCATGGAAATCTAGGCCGTAGTAGAACATGAGCCCCCGGACAAATGGGTGAAGTGGAAAACCTAGTCCGCGGAGGAAGTGGGGGAGGAACACCACCCTCTCATGGGGCCTGGGGGTGGGGATGAGTTGCCCCTTGTCGGGGAGCCGATGCGCGATGTCGTCGGACAAGTATCCGGCCTTTCGCAGCTTTTTGATGTGCCCCTCCGTGATGGAGGAGGCCATCCACTTGCCTCCCGCTCCGGACATAGTTGGAGAAGGTTGAGGTGGGATGTGCGGACTTGGGCGCTAGAGCTCAAGTGTGCGGGAATGGATGAGCAAAGGAGGAATAAGGCGTGTGTGAAAAAGTGGATCCTTATCCCCTTATATGGACGGACAAAGCTATGCGTCCCCACCGGCCTGATAAAACTCGCTTATCTCCCAAGCGCCGTAATCAATGGCGCGGTTGGGTTATCCATGCCCGTATTGATGAGAATCCCGGAATAAGGGGACATGATCTCTGCTTTGACAAGACGTGCCAAGGAAACCGCCTCGCTAAACGCGCTGAGGTGGGACAGTGAAAACGATTCGAATAAAGGCTTGGCCGTGGTGTGATGTCACGCTGCGGAATACGTCAGCAGATTGAGTTTGTGTAAATAGTATTCTCTCTACGGTGGTATGTGGAACTTATTTTGCAGAGCCGGACACTATCCTTGTGTTCAAAATCTTCTATGAAGAATTCGGAGGAGGAACCCGCCTTGCAATGCGAAGACAATATCTTGCCGGACTCGCGTCATTGAAGCCTGGTTCGTGGGCTCTTGAGGAGTCTGGATTAGGGGTGTCCGGATAGCGGACTATGACCTTTGGCGGACTCTGGACTATGAAGATACAAGATTGAAGACTTCGTCCGTGTCCGGATGGGACTTTCCTTGGCGTGGAAGGCAAGCTTGGCGTACGGATATGTAGATCTCCTACCATTGTAACCGGCTCAGTGTAACCCTAACCCTCTTGGTGCCTATATAAACCGGAGGGTTTTAGTCCGTGGGGACGAACAACAATCATACCATAGGCTAGCTTCTAGGGTTTAGCCTCTCGATCTCGTGGTAGATCTACTCTTGTACTACCCATATCATCAATATTAATCAAGCAGGAGTAGGGTTTTACCTCCATCGAGAGGGCCCGAACCTGGGTAAAAACATCGTGTCCCTTGTCTCCTGTTACCATCCGCCTAGATGCACAGTTCGGGACCCCCTACCCTAGATCCTCCGGTTTTGACACCGACACCACCCTTTATTCCATAGTCCATCGAATCTTTACCCAAAACTTGAAAACTTCACAACACAAAACTTAAGAGAAAACTCGTGAGCTCCGTTAGCGAAAGAAAATAAACACCACTTCAAGGTACTATAATGAACTCATTCTTTATGGTTTAATCTACTGTATTCCAACCTCTCTATGGTTTATAAACTATTTTACAAGCCATAGATTCATCAAACTAAGCAAACAACACAATGAAAACAGAATCTGTCAAAAACAGAACAGTCTGTAGTAATCTGTAACTAACACAAACTTCTGGAACTCCAAAATTTCTAAAATAAAATGGTGGACCTGAGGAATTTGTCTAGTAATCAGCTTCAAAAAGAATCAACTAAATAGCACTCTCCAGTAAAAAGTTCTAGCTAATCTCGTGAGCGCTTAAGTTTCTGTTTTTTACAGCATGATCATAAAGACTTCACCCAAGTCTTCCCAAAGGTTCTACTTGGCACAAACACTAACTAAAACATAAAACCACATCTAAACAGAAGCTAGATGGATTATTTATTACTAAACAGAACCAAAAAGCAAGAAACTAAAATAAAATTGGGTTGCCTCCCAACAAGCGCTAACGTTTAAAGCCCCTAGCTAGGCATGATGATTTCAATGATGCTCACATAAGAGATAAGAATTGAAACATAAAGAGAGCATCATGAAGAATATGACTAGCACATTTAAGTCTAACCCACTTCCTATGCATAGGGATTTTGTGATAAAACAACTTATGGGAACAATAATCAACTAGCATAGGAGGGTAACACAAGCATAACTTCAAGATTTTCAACACATAGAGAGGAAACTTGACATTATTGCAATTCCTACAAGCATATATTCCTCCCTCATGATAATTTTCAGTAGCATCATGAATGAATTCAACAATATAACCAGCACCTAAAGCATTCTTTTCATGATCTACAAGCATAGAAAATTTATTACTCTCCACATAAGCAAAATTCTTCTCATGAATAGTAGTGGGAGCAAACTCAACAAAATAATTATCATGTGAGTCATAATCCAATTGAAAACTAAAATCATGATGACAAGTTTCATGGTTATCATTATTCTTAATAGCATACAAGTCATCACAATAATCATCATAGATAGCAACTTTGTTCTCGTAATCAATTGGAACCTCTTCCGAAATAGTGGATTCACCACTAAATAAAGTTGACACTCTTCCAAATCCACTTTCATGTTCATCACAATAAGATTCAACATCCTCCAAAATAGTGGGATCACTACTTTCTAAAATTTACACTCTTCCAAACCCACTTTCATCAATATAATCATCATAAATAGGAGGCATGCTATCATCAAAATAAATTTGCTCATCAAAACTTGGGGAACAAAAAATATCATCTTCGTCAAACATAGCTTCCCCAAGCTTGTGGCTTTGCATATCATTAGCATCATGGATATTCAAGGAATTCATACTAACAACATTGTAATCATGCTCATCATACAAAGATCTAGTACCAAACATTCTAATGCATTCTTCTTCTAGCACTTGAGCACAATTTTCCTTTCCATCATTCTCACGAAAGATATTAAAAAGATGAAGCGTATGAGACAAACTCAATTCCATTTCTTTGTAATTTTCTTTTATAAACTAAACTAGTGATAAAACAAGAAACAAAAAGATTCGATTGCAAGATCTAAAGATATACCTTCAAGCACTCACCTCCCCGGCAACGGCGCCAGAAACTGCTTGATGTCTACTACACAACCTTCTTCTTGTAGACGTTGTTGGCCCTGCAAGTGCACAGGTTTGTAGGACAGTAGAAAATTTCCCTCAAGTGGATGACCTAAGGTTTATCAATTCGTAGGAGGGGTAGGATGAAGATGGTCTCTCTCAAGCAACCCTGCAACCAAATAACAAAGAGTCTCTTGTGTCCCCAACACACCCAATACAATGGTAAATTATATAGGTGCACTAGTTCGGCGAAGAGATGGTGATACAAGTGCAATATGGATGGTAGATAAAGGTTTTCGTAAACTGAAATAATAAAAACAGCAAGGTAACAAGTGGTAAAAGTGAGCGTAAACGGTATTGCAATGATAGGAAACAAGGCCTAGGGTTCATACTTTCACTAGTGCAAGTTCTCTCAACAATAATAACATAGATAGATCATATAACAATCCATCAACATGCAACAAAGAGTCACTCCAAAGCCACTAATAGCGGAGAACAAACGTAGAGATTATGGTAGGGTACAAAACCACCTCAAAGTTATTTTTTTGGATCAATCTATTCAAGAGTTTGTACTAGAATAACACATTAAGACACAAATCAACCAAAACCCTAATGTCACCTAGATACTCCATTGTCACCTCAAGTATCCGTGGGCATGATTATACGATATGCATCACACAATCTCAGATTCATCCAACCAACATAAAAGTACTTCAAAGAGTGCCCCAAAGTTTCTACCGGAGAGTCAAGAAAACGTGTGCCAACCCCTATGCATAGGTTCATGGGCGGAACCCGCAAGTTGGTCACCAAAACATTCATCAAGTGGCATGTGAAATCCCATTGTCACCATAGATAAGCACGGCAAGACATACATCAAGTGTTCTCAAATCAAAGACTCAATCCGATAAGATAACTTCAAAGGGGAAACTCAATTCATCACAAGAGAGTAGAGGGGGAGAAACATCATAAGATCCAACTATAATAGCAAAGCTCGCGATACATCAAGATCGTGCCATAGAGGGAACACGAGAGAGATCAAACACATAGCTACTGGTACATACCCTCAGCCCCGATGGTGAACTAATCCCTCCTCGTCATGGAGAGCGCCGGGATGATGAAGATGGCCACCGATGATGTGTTCCCCCTCCGGCAAGGTGCCGGAACGGGCTCCCGAGAGGTTTTTGGTGGCTACAGAGGCTTGCGGCGGCGGAACTCCCGATCTATCCTGATATTCGATGTTTTTAGGCTACGTAGGCATATATAGGCGAAAGAAGTCGGCCGGGAGGTGCTCGAGGGGTCCACGAGACAGGGGGGCGCGCCCTGTAGGGGGGCGCGCCCCCTATCTCCTGGGCTCCTCGAGTATCTTCTGACGTGAACTCCAAGTCTCCAGGATGATATTCTTCCAAAAAAATCACGTTGCCGAAGGTTTCATTCCATTTGGACTCCGTTTGATATTCCTTTTCCTCAAAATACTGAAACAGGTAATAAAACAGCAATATGGGTTGGGCCTCCGGTTAATAGGTTAGTCCCAAAAGTAATATAAAAGTGTATAATAAAGCCCAATATTGCCCAAAACAGTAGATAATATAGCATGGAGCAATCAAAAATTATAGATACGTTGGAGACGTATCAGTCCGCCGGAGAGGCCATGATAAACCTCTTCTTGGTCGAACGCTCGTTGGGCTCCCCGTGATACGTGGTCGAGCTTAGGCTGCGAAATTTTGGAGCAGGGGATGTGGATCTGGCGGGGAGGGATACCGCATGCCTCATCTAAAAACTCAGGGGAGTGGGGCGACGGTATGGGAATCGCTGGATACCTGAACTTTATTATCTAAGCTAGGAGGAACGGGCAGACCGGCAGGGTTGGCGGCGGCGCCGACGGCGGCCGCAAGCTAGGGTTCAAAGGGGGGAGGGGCGGGTGGGGGACTATGGAGGGGGGTGTTTGAGGATACGCCGCGGGTACTGAAATTTTTAGTAATGGTGGGTGGAGATGGTGGTGGACGAGGGAGGGCGACGGTTCAAATGCCTCGGCCACTGCAATTTTACTATAATATAAGGTCGGTGCTGGAGGAGTGTGGGCAACGGCTGAAGTACGACGGCTACTAAATTTTGGGTAAAGGAATTGATGCGGGGCGGCAGTTCCCAAGATCGCGCACGGTCCAATAACAATATGTGTGTATGATAATAAGGAAATGTGGCGCGGATCCTCCGATTTTTGCAACGCTCAAGGCGGTAGTTTGTTTAGCTAGCTGGTCTATCGCACACGGTTCGTCCTAATTTCCAAATAAACTTACCCGCCTTTAGCTTCCACAGGTTGTGATTTTAGAGCGCACTTGCATCGCACACGGTTAAGCCAGTACCTCCACCATTTGCTCGCGCTTGCTTGTGATCGTGGTGATTTCAAGCGACTTGCGCCGCTGCGGTTGAGCCAGTACCTCCACCCTTTGCTAACGCTATGCGCGGTCGTGGTGATTTCAGTGCACTTGCATCGCTGCGGTTGAGCTAGTACCTCCACCCTTTGCTCACGCGCTTGCGGTCGTAGTGATTTCAAGCGCACTTGCATCGCTACGGTTGAGTCAGTACCTCCACCTTAATTTGCTCGCACTTTGCGGTCGTGGTGATTCACATCGCACTTGTATCGCACACGGTTAAGATATTATACCCCGTGTCCGTTGAGGATCATCAGAGTCTTTGCAGCAAAAAATAACGTTAGGGAGGGTCAAAAGACAGCCACGCCAGCATGTGGCCCATATATATATGAGTGAAAAGGGTGGTATGTGATGTTCAAAATTCCAATGCA
Source organism: Aegilops longissima (assembly GCA_021605205.1). Taxonomy (NCBI): domain Eukaryota; kingdom Viridiplantae; phylum Streptophyta; class Magnoliopsida; order Poales; family Poaceae; genus Aegilops; species Aegilops longissima. The sequence goes on along the minus strand of CM038679.1, from coordinate 369,514,872 downwards.
CAACTTTGACCCCACGGGCCCATGGTTGGATGCATCATTGAAGATCCATGAGAGGGGCCAGAAGTCAAGAACCACCTGGAAGTGGCCAAATATATGTACAAATATTGGGGATGTTTAAAACTTTAAATACACAATGCATAACTTTGGTGGCACCTGCCTCGCAAACCCGAAAGCGCCCTAACAACCACCTAGCTAGGATATATATAATGACATAATGTCGTACCTAGCTAGGATGCTTGGCCCACTACCTCCCACTTCGTGTCAGCGGGGCAGATGCATGTAATGATCGATACTTTGGTCATACATGCATGTCGCCATGACCTACCATAAGACGGACCAATGAATCTTTTGGTCAAATGACAGTTTTTGTTGTCGATAAACCACTTGGGCCGATAGATTGAACCATCATAAACATCGCACAAGAGGGACCATAAAACCAGCACCTCTTGCATGCAGCCCAAAATGACGTACGTTGGGAAGGGGTGATGTGTGTTTTCAATATAGAATAATGTACAATTTAGATGTGGTGCCTACCTCTCGATACAGACAACAACCATGAAGGCAAGGTAGTTAAGGACGACATACGTACGCAGGGTTTGATGTAGGTCGAACCCAGCAATCTGAGCATCTGGTAGGGAATCCTGACAACGCATGAGCTCAAGCTTTGGTTAACCGACATTTGGAGGTGACCGGCCCTAACATGAACTAGGAGGAATCTATTCATGGCCAATACATACCCCTCGTTATCGGTCAAAGGGATGATATATATATACACTCGGGGAGCCCACAGATATCAGTGTCATCACAAAAAACTGCACAAGGGAGACGTGGTCGATCAGAAGACCCCGTATACACTGCATGCGGCCCGAAAATATGTATGGGTACGATGGTGTATGATGTGTTTAAATCCCAAATGCACAACTTCGATGGGCCACGCCAAGTACATTACAAACCGAACACCGTACCCGACTCCAAGCCTGGTTCAATACCTATGATGTCAGTTTCCCAACTTCAAGGCGGCAGCGGGGGGGTCCCACGCATGCGCTCAAACTTTATTTTGTCTAGCATGGGACACATCTATATATATCTATACATCTATACACATATATAGTGTGCGAATAACTATGAAAGTTGCTTGTTGGATGAAGCCAATCCGACGGTACAGAGATGGCAAATCCGAGCATTACTGGTCGTTGGATATCATCTACATTCCACCAAATTCTGCCACATGTACAATCTAGAAGACTCCATGGTTGAACTTAAGCATAAGGCACAACCCTCAAAACACAAGCACTTCTCCTTTGTTCTCTAGAATCTTTCATATCTTAATTGCCCAAACCTTTTTTTCTAAATGAATTGTCATTTTTTGTTTTTACCTTTACAATGCACAATTCCATGAATCTTAAAATAGTTTTTTTTACAAAACTAATTGATTTTTGATGAGATGAACTATAAGAATTAAATGAACATCTACATCATGCATATCTGGGAGAAGAGGCGGGAACCCGATGAGAGGAGTGGTGAGAAACGGTAGCCTGTTTTGAATGAAAACCTACTAGTAGAGAAGGAAGCATGAGCTACACGACGCATGTGCACAATGCTTACCCATGTACTGCATGTGCTGTCGAAAGGGCTCAGGGTTGCCGTTCGATCTGGGAGCATCCAATGGTGCACACGTATGATCTGTGGGGTTTGGGTTCTGGCCAGTCAGAATGCAGGACTTAGATCGCGCGCCTAGCGGGGGGGGGGGGGATATCATCGTAAACCAACATTCGGTGGAAACCGGTGAAAACCACGAGAAAAAGATGTTTTGAAGTTTCAAAAAAAATCAAAAAAATGCGGGATGTTAGGAGGATGATGTTTTATTGGCACACAAAATTTCAAGTTGAAACACATTAAGAGATGTGAGCTATGAAAAAGACAAAATCAGTGCTGAATAGTAATGTCACTATTCAGGGCGGAATTTATCTTTTTCATAGATCACATCTCGTAATGGTTTTCAACTGAAATTTTGTATCGCGATAAAACATCACCTTCTTAACATCCCACAATTTTTTCAGATTTTTATGAAACTTTAAAATATGGTTTCACGAAGTTTTCATTGAATATCGGCTTTCGTGAGTGAACCATGTGCTATTTGTAAACATTTCGTGAGAAGAATCTCGGTTTTTAAATCCCCGTAAATCCAAAACTAAGCTGAAAATCGTGAAACCTGCCATGGTGTCACGGCATCGCACTTATATGTCGAGGAATTTTTTTCGTCCATTGTGGCGCAAGTTTTATTACAAGCCTCTTACAACCCGGACTTTCTCTCAAAGAAGCATCGTGGTTCTGATAGGGAAACGTGTCCCCCTTGTGGGTGAAACGTAATCACTGCCTCTTTTCACCTTGTATTTTCTTCTACGGGCAACATGGAACGACAGGATATCCATGCTGAAATCTAAACTTATTCAGGGTTCGTTTGGCCTTTTTATACACTAATTGATTTCCCTAGGCATTTAATGTCCAGAATTCAAATCTGAACTACAAATACATGCTCCAGTTCACCAAAATGGCTAGAAAAATTATACATGTGTCCTTGGGTGCATGTTTAGGTCCCATGCTAGGAATGGGAACGCATTTCAACCATACTAGTGTCATGGCTCATACTCAAACATTTCGAATCTTGGTTTTTAAGTCCCCATAAATCCTAAACTCACCAGAAAGTCATCAAAGGTGGCATGGTGTCACGTCATGGCACATATATGTCGTGGTAAAAACATTGTCCAATTTGGGCCAAGCTTTATTACAAACCTCTTAACAAAACTGGAGCTTCTCTCAAAGAAGCCTCGTGGTTCTGATAGGGAAACGTGTTCCCCTTGTGGGCGAAACATAATCATTGCCTCTTTTCGCCTTGTATTTTCTTCCACGGGCAACATGGAACCACGGGATATCCGTGCTGAAATTTAAACTTATTCAGGGTTCATTTGGCCTTTTTATACACTAATTGAGTTTCCTAGGCAGTTAATGTCCATAATTCAAATCTGAACTACAAATACATGCTCCAGTTCACCAAAATGGCTAGAAAAATTATACATGTGTCCTTGGGTGCATGTTTAGGTCTCATGCCGGGAATGAGAACGGATTACAACCGTACCGGTGTCCTGGCTCTTCCTCAAACATTTTGAATCTCGGTTTTTAAGTCCCCATAAATCCTAAATTCAGCAGAAAGTCATCAAAGGTGGCAAGGTGTCATGTCATGGCACATCTATGTCGTGGTAAAAAACATTGCCAATTTTGGCCAAGCTTTATTACAAACCTCTTACAAACCGGAGCCCGTCGCAAGAACCCTTGTGGTTTCGATAGGGAAACGTGTCCCCTTGTGGGCCAAACGATAATCACTCCCTCTTCTAGCCTCGTATTTTCTTCTACACGCGACACGGAACAACTGGAGATTCGTGCTGATCTTTGAAATTATTCAGGGTTCGTTTGACCTTTTTTATTCATTAATTGAGTTTTCTAGGCATTTAATGTCCATCATTCAAATCCGAACTACAAATACATGCTTCGGTGCACCAAAATGGCTAGAAAAAGCGTACATGTTTCCTTGGGGTGCATGTTTAGGTCCCATGGAACGAATGGGAATGGATTCAACCGTCTCGCCATCCTGGCCTGGCCACAAACATTGCGAATCTCGGTTTTTAAATGTCTGTAAATCCAAAACTCAACAGGAAATCATGAAACATGGCATGGTGTCACTACATGGTATATATAATTGTCCAATTTGGGCGAAGCTATATTACAAGCCTTTAACAAACCGAAGCCTGTCGCAACCCTCGTGGTTCCGGTAGGGAAACATGCCCCTCTTGTGGGCGAAACGATAATCGATGCCTCTTCTCGCCTTGAACTTTGTTTTCTACAGGCAACATAGAATAACAGGAGTGTCAGGCTGAAATTTGAAACTATTCAGGGTTCGTTCAGCCATTGTATATATATATTACTAATTACTAAGTTTTCTATGCATTTAATGTAGTCCATAATTCAAGTTTGAACTACAACCACATGCTCCAGTGAAGCAAAATGGGTGGGAAATCGTACATGTGTCATTGGGTGCATGTTTAGGTCTCATTTAAGGAATGAGAATGAATTAGAAACTTGTCGTCATCCTGAAACAATGATAATCTCGTTTTTTAAATCCCAGTAAACAAAAAAGTCACCCAGAAAACATGAAACTTGGCATGGTTTCATGACATGGCACATATATGCCGTGGTAAAAAAATCATCCAGTTTGAGAAGAGGCGTACACATTAGTAGCCAACGAAGTCCTTTTTGAAACAAAAATTTGACACGTTAATATCACAAATGGTTGTATTATATTTACTATCTCGAACTTCAATCATACTCGATGGCGTGTGTGCAGCTGTTTGATTAGACGGGACGAGCGCGAGAAGTCCGTCGTGCAGGATCGACGGGACGTGTGCGAGCAGTCCGCCGCGCAGGCTCGACAGGACGCGTGCATCCTGTCCATCTCGCAGGCTCGACGGGACACGTGCAAGCAGCAAGGCCGCCCATGCTCACCGGGAAGCGAGCTCTTTGACCTCCGTGCACCAGCCGCCGCCCGCCTCGCTCACAACTTCTCCATTAATGGGTTAATTAAAGCACCTGGACGGAGGGTGTTTGCTTGTGATCCCATGCATTTGCTTTGTTCATGTTTTCAACTAGTATTCCTCCCTAATTTAAATTGCCACATAGGGCAACGGATAATACGACCACAAATAAAACGGCAACGCATATTACGACGACAAATTTACAATGGCGGACATAATAATTGTCTTACATATTCCGGATAATTTAAAATGCCACATGCGGCAAAGCCCTAAAGACACAGGGGCAAGAGAAGAAGGAAATTGCAGACAACGATCTGGGTCGCTACTGTCTCTACTCGTCGATGGATCGCCGAGCGACGAAATCCTGCAGGTCCTTCTTCAATTCCTCACGACTTTGCTTGAAAGCAGCCACAGATTCCTCCACCTCCTGCTTGCGCTCGATCTGGAGCTTCCTCAAGCCACCCATCAGTTCCTCAACGACCGCTTTCAGCGTCATCTCCGAGGCACTGCTCTGCTCATGCAGCATCTTCCAGCCGGCGGCCTCCTCCTCCTTCTCGGCGACCAACTTGAGGAGCATCGCATTGTCATCCATGAGTTGCTCAACGAGGCCGGTCACCTTGTCAACAGAGGCATCGCTGATCTTGAGCAGCTTCATCAAGCCGTCGACCAGCTCCTGCTGTGTAGTAACGCCAGCAAGAATGTCGTCGTCGCCGGCGAAGGACTTCAGGAACGCCGGCTCGTCGCGATGGCCGACGCCGCGAATGCGCTTGTGAGAGCCCTCGCGTGCCCGTGAGAGCTCGTTCGAGGGCTCCACGGCGCGGCGGGACATCTCTGCTGTGGCTGCGGCTTTGCGGCGGGACCTCTCTAGTGCTTCTGCGGCCTTGGTCTTTGCTTCCTGGTTATATGTCCACCCTAAACTCCTCCTACCGGTCATGGCGGAACGACTTGACAGAGAAAACCAGTTTTGTGGGTGATGAGGAGAGGAACTGTGAAGTAATTTTCGAGTGGGTAGTTTTTATAGCCCGGTGCTAAGTGCGAACACATATTAGTTTGATAGGTGTTTACAGATTTGCAATTATACTTATTGCGTTGTAATCAGCAATGTGACGAGAAGCAAGGTCAAAATTTATTGACGGCAGAAGGTTGACCACGTGGTTGCTCGCCGTTGAGGCGGCCGCGGCGCGCTCCGCTCTGGCGTCCCTGCGCGCGCTCTGCTTGCCGTTGAGGCAAAGTTACAATGGCAGCTGTTAATAATTCTTAATAATTGTCTTACATATTTAGGATAATTTAAAATGCCAAATGCGGCAAGGCCCAGAACACTCACGACCTACATATGCATACAATTATAATAAATTATAAGCTAAAAGGCTGAGCTGGCGGCCTTCCAACGATGGTCTTCTCGGACTCCATGATCGGCGTAGCACCCTTGCGGCCGTTCACTCCGAGTGTCCCGACCCGCCTCCGCCTACGTAGCTGCTGGCTCTGGGAGGCTCTTGGGGCTGTTGGGCCTCTTCCAGAAGAGCTTGACAGCGTGCAATCGCGCGCATGACAACTACATGGAACCGCTCCATTTCCATGTCTTTGGCCTGGTAGCAAATTCCGTCGATCACCTGCATCCTCAAGATATCACATTGGCAATGTTCTACTTCGTCGGGGATGTCAACTCCGCCAAGGATGCGCTCGAGCCTGGCCACCACATCATCGGGATCGAGGTTGACACGGCTACCGCGGGCAATGATGAAGCCGTAGGCTGCCTTTCTCTTGACTGAATCGCAGAGGTCCTCTGCCCATTCCTTGCGGGGCATCAGGCTCTCGATGAGCACTGGTGACGGTGGCTCTTCGGGTGGGTCGTCGATCATGCCACCGAGCAGCTTTGGATCTTTTGCATGGTGGATGGCAAACTGCTCATCACACCTCCTCTGCAATATGCCGATTGTGCTCCCAAGGACTGTGACGCTGATATCGCTGCCGATGTGCCATGGTGCATGCACCGGCCGATGAAGCTCTTGCTCCCCGACCTGCTCCGGCTCGTTCTCGTCGCCGAAGATGTAACGCAGGTAGGCGTCAACATCGAAGCTTTGGTCGTTGCCTGGCATGCTTGGAATAACTAATGGTAGATGGGTGAGGACTAGATCTTTGGAGAGTGTCGCGGCGGTGTGTTGCCGCCTGGGTTATATGCAGCAAGCCATTAGCTGGTGGCGGGAAACCGGTGAGGGAATAGGCGTGGATTTTACAATTCATCCATGTGGAGCGCGGGAAGCATTCGCTGGAGCGAGGGGAGACTAAGTGGAGCACACACACAACCCGAATACTGTATCCGGTGCCACGTGTTATTTATCACACAAGTGTTAACATAAGGAAACGTATGTGTAACTTACTAATCATCGCACACGAGTACTCGCAGACGCATCGTGTGCGATATTCCTAGCCACCACAAGCAACTAGTTTGCATATTTCAAAGTTTTTTGTACACACAGAATTGCATGAACTAACTGTATTAACCGTCTGTGTTGTAATTTCTCATCGCAAACAGTTCATCCGATTCGGCTATTTGTCACGTATCACACACATCTTGTTAAGTTGAACCATTTCTGTTGCGTTCGCTAATCGAAAACAGTTTGTCCGAGTGAACTGTATGCCCTATATCACACACATCTTGATCTGGATAACCATTTATGTTGCACTCCCTAATAGCAAATGGTTCATCGGAGTGAACTGTATGCTGTATATCACGCACACATTGATATGGCTGCCCGTTTATATTGTTCTTCCTCATCGCAAACAGTTCGAACGGGTTAACTGTGTGGCCTGATTCGCACACGCAACTAAAATCTGAACCGTGTTTGATGCATCCTCCATCGCAAACATTTTGCATCATTTCTGACGGTTTTCATATAGCACTGTTTGCGATTATTGCATCACACGCAGTTTCTCGAAGGGACTCTGATCGTAGTGTCGCGTTAGCAGCATCCTACAGTAGTGTTGGGTTTAGAAAGTGAAATCTTTCGAGGCTTAACAATCGCAATATTGGTCATACAAGCAATTCACGAATAATTATTATAAGGAAGAGAACTTCCACATGCAAATATACTATCCTAGAAATCTTTTGTGATTGTGAGCCCCCATCAAAATATTATATGCCAAAATTGTTGACGTTGGACAAGGAAGACAACATAATGATTTATGTTTGCTCATATTCACATAGAAGTCATATTGTCATAGATCCTTCAACATGTGGTGCTTTCCCCCCATATTTGCTAGCCAAAAATTCCGCACCGAGTAGAGATACTACTTGTGCATCCAAAAACCCTTAAACCGGAATCTTATCTTCAAGAGTCCACCATACCTACCTAAGGATTGAGCAAGATCCTTCAAGTAAGTTGTCATCGGTGCAATAAGGCAATAAAAATTGCTTCTAAAAATGTGAGATCATTTAGTGTAAGAGAAAATTGAGCGTTGTACGAACTTATGATGGCAAAGCAATAAAAGTGATGGACTGCATAATAAAGGTTGCTACCATAAGGGGCAATATAACGTGATGTTCTCTTGCACTAAGGGGTTGAGCATACAAAAAAATAAGCGCATGGCAACCTCTGCTTCCCTCTGCGAAGGGCCTATATTTTACTATTTAGTATTTACTTTTATGCAAAGAGTCAAAGTTTTTCTCTCTATTCCTTTTTATTTTTCTATTTTGGCAAGCTTCATGTGGTGAGGAAAGATCTAGGCACATATGTCCAGTTGAATATGGGTAGCATGAGTTATTATTGTTAACATCACCCTTGAGGTGAATACGTTGGGAGGCAAAATAATAAGCCCCTATCTTTCTATGTGTCCGGTTGAAACATTTTACTCATGTGTACAAGGTGAGTGTTAGCAATCATAGAAGACTATATGATGGTTGAGTATGTGGAGCTCTTACTTAAACTCTGTTGAAAAAGTTGAATTGCAATTGCTTGGTGACTAAGAACATAGGTTGTTGAGTTTGAAGAGAGTTCATTGTTTGAACCTTAACATGTGAATTGGTTGCTACTATAACATGAGAAGATTTATAAGAAAGAAATGATGTTATGATGCTAGAAAAAGTGATTGAAATTATCATTGATCAAACTTGTGCACTTTGCTAGCATTAAAACTTCATAAATTATTTCTTTTATCATTTACCTACTCAAGGACGAGTAGGAATTAAGCTTGGGGATGCTGATAAGTCTCCAACGTATCTATAATTTATGAAGTATTCATGATGTTATTTTATCATTCTTGGGTGTTTTACAATCATTTTATAGCAATTTTATACCATTTTTTGGGACTAACCTATTGACCCAGTGCCCAGTGCCAGTTGTTGTTTTTTGCTTGTCTTTTACATCACAGGAAATCAATATTAAACGGAGTCCAAACGCAACAAAACTTTACGGGATTTTTTTGGGCCAGAAGACTCCAGATGGGCCAGAGCAGCACCTGGAGGGTGCCCCAAGGGGGCACAACCCACCAGCGCACGCCAGCCCCCCTGGCGCGCCCAAGTGGGTTGTGCCCACCTCGGTGGCCTCCCGCACCCCTCTTTGCACTATAAGTTCCCAAATATTCCGAAACCCATCGGGGTTAACCTATATCAGAAGATCCGCCGCCGCAGGGCTCCGTAGCCACCGAAAACCAATCTAGACCGGTTCCGGCACCCTGCCGGAGGGGGAATCATCTCCAGTGGCCATCTTCACCATCCCGGCGGCCACCACGATGAGGAGGGAGTAGTCCACCCTCGGGGCTGAGGGTTTGTACTGGTAGCTATGTGTTTAATCTCTCTCTCTCTCTCTCTCTCTCTCTCTCTCTCTCTCTCTCTCTCTCTCTCTCGTGTTCTATATCATGGGCTTTGTTAATATAGTCGGATCATATGATGTTTCTCCCCTCTATACTCTTGTTGTGATGAATTGAATCTTTACCCTTTGAAGTTTTGTCATGTCGGATTGAATATTCAGATTTGAGATCACATGATGTATGTCTTGCGATATGAATACTTGAGGTGACATTGGGGTATCTTATTGATTCACTTGATATATGTTATGGCACTCAACTTGCGATTCCCGCGGTGATATTGGGGTAATCTATGCATAGGGGTTGATGCACGTCTTTATTATCTTTTCTCCGATAGAAACTTTGGGGTCTCCTTGTAGTTCTTTGTGTGGATTGAGTATTATGAATATGAATTTGCTTTGATGTTATTCTAGTATGAACTCTAGGATAGATTGAACGGAAACAATAGCTTTGTGTTATTTTAGTACGAACTCTTGAATAGATCGAACGGAAACAATAGCTTTGAGGTGGTTTTGTACCCTACAAACAATTCCTATCTTTTGTTCTCCGCTAATAGGAACTCGGGAGTGATTCTTTATTGTACTTTGAGGGATAATCATATGATCCAACTATGTTAGCACTGTTGAGAGATTGCACTAGTGAAAGTACGGACCCTAGGCCTTGTTTTTAAGCATTGCAACACCATTTTTATGCCCGTTTACTATTTGCTACATTGTTGTTTTTATTTATTCAGATTATAAAAATATCTTTCTACCATCCATATTACATTTTTATCACCATCTCTTAGCCGAACTAGTGCATCTATACAATTTGCCATTGTATTGGGTGTGTTGGGGACACAAGAGATTTCTTGTATTTGGTTGCAGGGTCGTTTGAGCGAGACCATGTTCATCCTACACCTCTCACGGATTGATAAACCTTAGGTCATCCACTTGAGGTAAAATTGCTACTATCCTACAAAACTCTGCGCTTGGAGGCCCAACACGTGTCTACAATAATAAAGTTGCGTAGTAGACATCAGTGTACGAGAGAAACGCGCATCGCTCGGCCCCGACCACCCACCGTAACCGGGAACTCCCTGATATTTTTCTCGTGCTCACTTCAACCACGATTTTTTCCGTCATGGACAGCCCAAAGAATGTCATGCAGCTGCGTCTCCAGCCCGCCCAGAACGAAAAGCCCATTTTCTGTCATGATTTTTTGTCATAGAAGTAGGAGCCCACCACATCTATGATGATACCGGGTTTTGTCACAATTAGCGTCATAGAAGTGTCATAAGCATGACACAAAAAAATTCGTTCGGCCCAGAATGTCACAGATGTGTCTTTTTTGTTGTGTATTCATGCTAGAATTGTATTAACCGGAAACTTGATACATGTGTGGATACATAGACAAAATACCGTGTCCCTAGTAAGCCTCTACTAGACTAGCTCGTTAATCAAAGATGGTTAAGTTTCCTAACCATAGACGTGTGTTGTTATTTGATAAATGGGATCACATCATTAGGCGAATGATGTGATGGAAAATACCCATCTGTTATCTTAGCATATTGATCGCTTAGTTTTATTGCTATTTCTTTCTTCATGTCAAATACATATTCCTTCGACTATGAGATTATGCAACTCCCGGATACCAGAGGAATACCTTGTGTGCTATCAAACGTCACAACATAACTGGGTGATTATAAAGATGCTCTATAGGTATCTCCGAAGGTGTTTGTTGGGTTGGCATAGATCGAGATTAGGATTTGTCACTCCGAGTATCTGAGAGGTATCTCTAGGCCCTCTCGGTAATACACAGCATAAGAAGCCTTGCAAGCAAAGTGACTAATGAGTTAGTTACAAGATGATGTATTACAGAACGAGTAAAGAGACTTGCCGATAACGAGATTGAACTAGATATGTGGATACCGGTGATCGAATCTCGGGCAAGTAACATAGTGATGGACAAAGGGAATAACGTAATTTGTCATAACGGTTAGACCGATAAAAGATCTTCGTAGAATATGTAGGAGCCAATATGAGCATCCAAGTTCCGCTATTGGTTATTGACCGAAGAGGTGTCTCGGTCATGTCTACATAGTTCTTGAACCAGTAGGGTCCGCACGCTTAACGTTCGATGACAATTTAGTATTATATGAGTTATGTGATTTGGTGACCGAATGTTGTTCGGAGTCCCGGATGAGTTCACGGACATGACGAGGAGTCTCAAAATGGTTGATAGGTACATATTGATATATATAGGATGATAGTATTCGGACACCGGACCTGTTCCGAATAGTATCGGGTATTTATCGGAGTACCGGGGGGTTACCGGAACCCTCGGGGGAATAATGGGCCTTATGGTCCATAAGAGGGGAGCACACTAGCCCACAAAGGGGTGCCCCCCCCTGAGGCAGGAGGCAGAATTGGAGAAGGAAGAGGTGGTTCGGCCCCCCTTTCCTTCCTCCCTTTCCTCTTCCCTTTTCCTCTCCGGTGAAATAAGGAGGGGGGGGCAAATTGGGATAGGACCCCAAGTAGGATTCCTCCTACTTGGGGTGCCCCATGGCTGCTCCCCTCCCCTCCAACCTATATATATGTGGGGAGGGGGCGCCTAGAACACACACCAACAATTGTTAGTCGTGTGCGGCGCCCCCCCCCCCCTCCACAATTTACACCCCAAATCATAGTTTTGCGGTGCTTAGGCGAAGCCCTGCGAGAATCACTTCACCATCACCGTCACCACGCCATCATGCTGACGGAACTCATCTACTTCCTAGACACCTTGCTCAAGAAGGCGAGGGACGTCATTACGCTGAAGTGTGCAGAATTCGGAGGTGACGTACGTTCGGTGCTTGATCAATCGGAGCTAGAAGAAGTTCGACTATATCAACCGCGTTATCAAACGCTTCCGCTTTCGGTCTACAAGGGCACGTGGACACACTCTCCCCCTCTCATTGCTATGCATCTCCTAGATAGATCTTGCGTGAGCGTAGGAAATTTTTTTGAAATTGCATGCTACGTTACCCAACAAAAATTTGCTAGCATACTGGTAGAGTGCCACCACTTGACAGCTTAACCTTGGTAACTCAAATCTTCCTTTTGTAGGTTAACATGGTACTATAAATTGCATGCAGTTTAACATGGTTCTTATACTTTATTACTTATTTGACATTATCCATTATTATGTGTTCTATATTTTTTAGGCCTGGGCGGTGATGATTTTGCTAAATATTTATTACCGTTTTCCCCTCCTTTTAGTCTCTCACACATGTAATCTCAAAGGACTGCACTGGAACCTACTCAAATTCATTCCATCAGATTAGCTTCCAGTGGTTTTCACTACGGAATATATGTTGCAGTAACTCTTTGTTAGAACACATTGGTGCTTGCATTTGCACACCGACATGAGAACCAAACAACGGTGGCACACTATCGATCCTTGCCATTTATTTGGACACTAAGGGGTCATGCGCAATTCTCAACTTACTATTCATTTTGCCATGAGCTATCCAATTTGATGTTGTGTAGCCATGTGTTATTTTTATTCTAAGCAAACTCAGCCATAATTTACCGCAACAATGCGCGAGGTATCATCTAGTTTGTCATGTAATCGAGTCAATTTGTTAGGGCTTCATCCCTAATATCCACTATGTTCTGAGATTGATGTTGCTATGACCTTGCTATGCTTAATGCTTGTCACTAGAGCCCGAGTGCCATGATTTCAGATTTGAACCTATTACGTTTTCATGAATATAAGCGAGTTTTATATCCTATCTTGCAATTTGTATGCATCTATTACGTGTTATAATCCTCAGACCCCAAGGTGATAATAGTTGGGATTCACTCCGGTGATGACTGTAATATGAGGAGTTCATGTATTCACTAAGTGTTAATGCTTTGTTCCAGTTCTCTAGTAAAAGAAGGCCTTAATTGCCCTTAGATTTTCTGAAGGACCCCGCCACCACGGGAGGGTAGGACAAAAGATGTCATGCAAGTTCATATTACAAGCATGTATGACTATATACGAAATACATGCCTACATTGAATTGATGAATTGGAGCTATTGTGCATCGCTCTAGGTTGTGACTGTTATATGATAAATGCCATCCATACAAATATCCATCGTTGATCCAATGCCTACGCTTTGCTCATATTTTCGTTACTAAGTTACTACTGCTCTTGTTACTGTTACAATTATTACAAAACTGCTACTGTCACTGCTACTGCTACTATTATTACTGCTACCACTACTATCAAAACTATCATATTACTGTGCTACTAATAATTGTTGGGAAACGTAGCATGCAATTCAAAAAAATTCCTACACTCAATCTATCTAGGAGATGCATAGCAACGAGAGGGGGAGAGTGTGTCCACGTACCCTCGTAGACCGAATGCGGAAGCGTTTGACAACGCGGTTGATGTAGTCGAACTTCTTCTAGCTCCGACCGATCAAGCACCGAACATACGGCACCTCCGAGTTCTGCACACGTTCAGCTAGATGACGTCCCTCGAACTCTTGATACAACAAAGTGTCAAGGGAGAGTTCCGTCAGCACGACGGTGTGGTGACGGTGATGGTGAAATGATTCGCATAGGGCTTCGCCTAAGCACTACGTGACTATGACCGGAGGCGTAAACTGTGGAGGGGGGCGCCACACACGGCTAACAATTGTTGGTGTCTGTTCTAGCGGTGCCCCCCTCATATATATAGGTTGGAGGGGAGGAGAGGCAGCCGAGGGGGCGCCCCAAGTAGGAGGAATCCTACTTGGGTGCCTCCCAATTCGGCCTCCCCCCTTCCATATTCATCCGGAGGGGGAAGGAAGGAGGTGGGAGGAGAGAATGAAGGGGGAGGCTGAATCCCTCCCCTTCCTTTCCCTCTTCTCCTCTTTCCTTCCCCCCTATTTCGGCCTACATGGGGTGCACCAGCCCCCTAGGGGCTGGTCTATCCCCTTCTTGGCCCATTAGGCCCATGTAGTTGCCGGGGGGATGCCCGGAACCCCTTTCGATGACCCGATATGTACCCGGTACCCCAGAACACTTCCGGTGTCCGAATATCATCGTCCAATATATGAATCTTTACCTCTCGAGCATTTCAAGACTCCTCGTCATGTCCATGATCTCATCCGGGACTCCAAATAACATTCGGTCACCAAATCACATAACTTATCTAATACAAAATCGTCATTCAACGTTAAGCGTGCGGACCCTACGGGTTCGAGAACTATGTAGACATGACTGAGACACCTCTCCGGTCAATAACCAACAGCGGAACCTAGATGCTTATATTGGTTCCTACATATTCTAAGAAGATCTTTATCGGTCGTACGTCAATTTCAACATACGTAGTTCCCTTTGTCACTGGTATGTTACTTGCCCGAGATTCGATCTTCGGTACCTTCATACCTAGTTCGATCTCGTTACCGACAAGTCTCTTTACTCGTTCCATAATACATCATCCCACAACAAACTCATTAGTCACATTTCTTGCAAGGCTTATTATGATGTGCATTACCGAGAGGGCCCAGAGACACCTCTCTGATACTCGGAGTGACAAATCCTAATCTTGATCTATGCCAACCCAACAAACACCTTCGGAGATACCTGTAGAGCATCTTTATAATCACCCATTTACGTTGTGACGTTTGATAGCACACAAGGTATTCCTCCGGTATCCGGGAGTTGCATAATCTCATAGTCGAAGGAATATGTATTTGACATGAAGAAAGCAATAGCAATAAAACTGAACAATCAATATGCTAAGCTAATGGATGGGTCTTGTCCATCACATCATTCTCCTAATGATGTGATCCCGTTCATCAAATGACAACACATGTCTATGGTTAGAAAACTTAACCATCTTTGATTAAAGAGCTAGTCTAGTATAGGCTTACTAGGGACACTGTGTTTTGTCTATGTATCCACACATGTATCAAGTTTCCGGTTAATACAATTCTAGCATGAATAATAAACATATATCATGATATAAGAAAATATAAAATATAAAATTTATTATTGCCTCTAGGGCATATTTCCTTCAGTCTCCCACTTGCACTAGAGTCAATAATCTAGTTCACATCGCCATGTGATTTAACACCAATAGTTCACATCGCCATGTGATCAACACTCAAAGGGTTTACTTGTGTCAATAATCTAGTTCACATTGCTACGTGATTAACACCTAAAGAGTACTAAGGTGTGATCATGTTTTGCTTGTGAGAGAAGTTTTAGTCAACGGGTCTGCTACATTCAGATCCGTATGTATTGCATGGAGCTACTCTAGCTTATAGATCCCACTTTCAATATGTATCCATATCGAGACTTAGAGTCATCCATATCGGTGTCAAAGCTTGCATCGACACAACTCTTTACGACGAACTCTTTATCACTTCCATAACCGAGAAATATTTCCTTACTCCTCTAAGGATAATTTTGACCGCTGTCAGTGATCTACTCCTGGATCACTATTTTACCCCCTTGCCAAACTCATGGCAAGGTACACAATAGGTCCGATACACAGCATGGCATACTTTATAGAACCTATGGTTGGGCATAGGGAATGACTTTCATTCTCTCTCTATCTTATGCCGTGGTCGGGCTTTGAGTGTTACTCAATTTCACACCTTACAATACAGGCAATAACTCCTTCTTTGACTGGTCCATTTTGAACTTCTTCAAAATCTTGTCAATGTATGTGCTTTGTGAAAGTCCTATTAAGCGTCTCGATCTATCCCTATAGATCTTGATGCCCAATATATAAGTAGCTTCACCGAGGTCTTTCATTAAAAAATTCTTATTCAAATATCCTTTTATGCTATCCAGAATTTCTATATCATTTCCAATCAACAATATGTCATCCACATATAATATCAAAAATGCTACAAAGCTCTCACTCACTTTCTTGTAAAATACAGGCTTCACCGTAAGTATGTATAAAACCATATGCTTTGATCATATTATCAAAGTGTATATTCCAACTACGAGATGCTTGCACCAGTCCATAGATGGATCGCTGAAGTTTGCACACTTTGTTAGCACCTTTAGGATCGACAAAACCTTTTGGTTGTATCATATACATTCTTCTTTAAGAAATCCATTAAGGAATGCAGTTTTGACATCCATTGGCCAAATTTCATAAAATGCGGCAATTGCTAACATGATTCGGACAGACTTAAGCATCGCTACGAGTGAGAAAGTCTCATCGTAGTCAACTCCTTGAACTTGTCGAAAACCTTTTGCGACAAATTGAGCTTTGTAGATAGTAACACTACCATCAGTGTCTGTCTTCCTCTTGAAGATCCATTTATTCTCAATGGCTTGCCGACCATTGGGCAAGTTCACCAAAGTCCACACTTTGTTCTCATACATGGATCCTATCTCAGATTTCATGGCCTCAAGCCCTCTATTGGAACCTGGGCTCATCATAGCTTCTTCATAGTTCATAGGTTCGTCATGGTCTAGTAACATGACTTCCAGAACAGGATTACCATACCACTCTGGTGCGGAACATGCTCTAGTTGACATAGGAGGTTCAGTAGTAACTTGATCTGAAGTTTCATGATCATTATCATTAGCTTCCTCTCTAGTTGGTGTAGCCATCACGTGAACGGATATCACTGATGTGCTACTTTCCAATTCGAGAGAAGGTACAATTACCTCATCAAGTTCTACTTTCCTCCCACTTACTTCTTTCGAGAGAAACTCCTTCTCTACAAAGGATCCATTCTTAGCAACAAAGATCTTGCCTTCAGATCTGTGGTAGAAGGTGTACCCAACAATTTATTTTGGGTATCCTATGAAGACGCACTTCTCCGATTTTGGTTCGAGCTTATCAGGCTGAAACTTTTTCACATAAGCATCGCAACCCCAAACTTTAAGAAACGACAGCTTAGGTTTTTTGCCAAACCACAGTTCATACGATGTCATCTCAAAGGATTTAGACGGTGCCCTATTTAACATGAATGTAGTTGTCTCTAATGCATAATCCCAAAATGATAGTGGTAAATCGGTAAGAGACATCATAGATCGCACCATATCTAATAAAGTACGGTCACGACGTTCAGACACACCATTACATTGTGGTGTTATAGGTGGCGTGAGTTGTGAAACTATTCCACTTTTTTTTAAATGAAGGCCAAACTCTTAACTCAAATATTCGCCTCCCCGATCAGATCATATAAACTTTATTTTCTTGTTACGATGATTCTCCACTTCCCTCTAAAATTTTTAGAACTTTTCAAATGTTTCAGACTTGTGTTTCATTAAGTAGATATACCCATATCTGTTTAAGTCATCTGTGAAGGTCAGAAAATAACGATACCCGCCGCGTGATGAAGTCATGTACCTGGGGTAGGGTCATAGACCTGCCCAAAGGTACCTCCCACAAGGACACTCACAAGAGAAGCAGCCTTACAGTCGACCTGGTAGGCTCCCACTCGACAGATTCAAAGACACTCGACTATGAAGACCCACTCGACCACCAAGAGTCCAAGAGCCACTCGGTGTCCAGCAGTGCAGTAGTTAAATAGTCTTTATGACCTTAATGACACTTTATGTAGGCGTTACGAACGCCTAGCTTTAACATACCTTAAACCCTCTCTGCGTGGGCTGGCTGGGGTCTGGCGTACTCTATATAAAGCCCCCCTCCACAGTAGAAGGGTTCGCACCCTGTAACACATACGCAGATAATCCATCGACCGCCTCGGGGCTCCGAGGCGTGGGGCTGTTACTCCTCCGAGAAGGGCCTGAACTCGTAAATCCCTTGCGTATACAACTACTCCATAGCTAGGATCTTGCCTCTCCATACCTACCCCCATTCTCTTGTCGGACTTAGAACCACGACGGTTGGCGCCCACCATGGGGCAGGTGTTCTAGCTAATTGTTGGAGAAGTTGGGATTATCTCGATCTCGGCATCATGGTTTCAAGTGGAGTTATGGTCGACGGCCACGAGATCCGTCTCGGTGCGCTCACGTTAAATCGCCGGCGACTCCGCTTGGCTTCAGGAGGCTCCACTCGGCGTGGGCGCGCTCCCCATCCATGGGCGACGACTTTTGCGCGTGTGTCATGGCGTCCTCTGCGGCAACCGTCGACCCAAGTATGGGTCGGCTCTGCGCCGTCTTCACTCCCGATCTCCCACCGCGCAAGCGTGCCCGGTCGGTCGAGGCTTCAGCAATGGGTGAGGCATGCGGTGGCCCGCCGATCGGCCATCCCCAAGTTGCGGCGATCGAGCCCGACGAATCTCTACGGCCTGTTCGGTGGCTCCGAGAGACCGCGTCGAATGCGATAGCGATGACCCGGCAGAGGTTACGATGGTCGATGGACCACGCGGTCCCCCGATTCACCGCACCAACGAAGGTGGCGGTGGAAGCGATCCGCGCAAGCCCACGAAAGTACTTGCGAGCCCCTCACTTCGCTCCAGAGGGAGGAGCTTCGTCGTCGAACATGGATGCACTTCACACTCCTATCGTTGGAGAAACCCCGAGGCTCGCGCCTTGGAGGATGCGCGCAGCCAACCTGGCTGGCGCACTCGACCGAGAATCTTCAGCAATCTTGGGACGAGCGTCTGTGACCGAGGGTTCTAGAATCCAATCGGCCTTGACTCTTTCAACCGCCAACCTGTATATCGAACTCCGATTCAGAATTTAGCAGCTGCCGCCCGTATAGCAGAATCAATTCAGCCTTCGATCGGAGGCAGGTAGAGGTTTGCACAAATCAGGATTTGCTCCGGTAGCAGGAGATCAAAACTCAGTTGTATCGATCGCGGAGCAGGGTTCTGACCGATCCGTCGCTATTGAATTCATTCGATCGCCCATAGTCCAAGATCGCCCCGAGGCATGAGGAGCGTGGAGGCGGTGTGATGATCAATACAAGGGCATGAGCAGTATGAGCACCGATTCAATCGCAAGCGATCGGCGTCAGTGCCCTCCTCCCCAAGGGGTGGATCATCGCTCCTCGCAAGCAGGATGACAGACACCAAAACAGTCTTTGGGACGAAGAGTTCCAGTCGACCCCAGGGAACCAGGCTTTGATGCGAGATCCATTATCGTTCAAGGTTTGGTCGACAGGAATAGAGCTCACCGAGACGGCCATGATAGAGATGTTCCTTCCAGTAGTAGAGTCCATGTCTTGGGACGAGTGTTTCAAAGCAGAGCCATCGGGGCTGCGGTGATTCCCCCAACTTCAAGGTTGGCGATCGAGTCGGCAAGTTCACTGGAGAATCCAAGCCCGACACCGGCTTGAAGATTACCGAGTGGCGGTTCAGATCGGTGGTGGCAGCGATGAGGTAGCCATGAAGCATTTACCTCTTATGTTGGAGGGTTCAGCCAGGCGTGGTTGAATCGATTAGCGCCAAGAAGATTTACACTTGGGAAGATCTTGCCCGAGTGTTTGTCGACATTTGAAGGAACTTGCAAGCGACCAGCGGGTTTGACAGAGTTGCGATCGTGCGTGCAAAAGTCGAGTGAAACCTTGAGAGATTATATCAGAGGTGGATCACTTTGCACCACGATGGAGAATGTATCGATCACCAGGCGATCTGTGCCTTCAAGGAAGGCGGCAAAACGAGAGAATTGAGTTTGAAATTTGGTCGAACCGGAGATATGACCACGAGTCGGATGATGGAGATTGCCACCAAATATGCAAATGGTGAAGAAGAGGATCGGCTTCAGAGTGGTAAATATAAATCTGCCGCCAATGAGACCGGCAGAGGAAATTCAATCGAGCGAAGCGTAAAAGTCGAGCCAGCGGCTCCGGAGAGGCCTTGGCGGTGACCCTGTGAAAGTTCAAGGGGAAACCCAAGGGTCCTTGGAACCCTAAGAAGGTGAAAGACCAGGATGGGAGCGGCGTGTTGGATTTACCATGTCATATTCATACAAAGAAAGATGAAGAGGGTAAACTCATTTACCCGAAACATACCACTCAACGATGTCGGCTCTTGATTCAAGAGTTCCAAGGAAACAGCCCAAGGATAAGGATAAGGAGACAGACAAAGTTGAGGATAGAGATGACAGTGATGGTGGATATCCCCAGGTCAATTCCACCCGGATGATTTTTGCTGACGTCGAAAGCAAAAGTCGATTGAAGGTTATCAATCGAGAAGTAAACTTGGTTGCTCCGGCGACTCCCAATTATCTGAAATGGTCCCAGACCGCCATCACATTCGACCGGTCGATCACCCGACGACATTGCCACCACAGGAGGCAAGCATTGGTGGTCGACCCGGTTGTCGAAGGCACTCGTGACCAAAGTCCCGATGGATGGTGGTAGTGGTTTGAATATATTATATGCGGAGACGTTGAAGGGGATGGGCATTCCGATGTCCGGACTCATTACCGGTAACATGAGCTTCCACGGAGTCATTCCTGGAAAGAAGGCTGAGTCACTCGGCCAAATTGCTCTTGATGTAGTTTTTGGTGATTCAAAGCATTTCCGGAAAGAAAAGTTGACCTTTGAGGTCGTGGATTTCAGGCGCTTATCATGCTATTCTAGGGAGACCAGCTTATGCACGTTTCATGGCCCGACCATGTTACGTGTATCTTAAGCGAAGATGCTGGTCCCAAGGGCGTGATCACTATCACGGCAATCGGAAGAAGGCGTAAGAGTGCTTCGGAAAGGCTCTAAGATCGCCGATGCTCGGTTGGCGATGGGAGAGCTACAAGAGTATCGAAAACTGCAGATCCGAAAGTGATTTGTTGCGAGCTAAGAAGCCCGCTATGGAGTCGACATTCGCAACGGTGGCGAGGCGAAACAGGTTCACATTCACCCGGTGATCATGACGCTGCTCCGACCAACATCTCAACAACACTCGACTCAAAATAGGAAGAAGCGCTCATCCGGTTCCTCCGTGAGAGCTGGGACATCTTTGCATGGAAGCTGGCGACATGCGGGTGTTCCTGGGGCTGGCTGAGCATCGCCTCTGAGTAGACCCAAAATTCAAACCAGTTAAAGAGTATCTTGGCGGTCCGCCGTCCGTAAGAAGAAAGGCCATTGGCGAGGAGGTGGCTCGGCTCTTAGCAGAGAGTTCATCCAGAGATCTACCACTCGAGTGGCTCGCCAGCGTCGTCATGGTCCCCAAGAAGGACAAGTCGTTGCGCATGTGCATCGATTTCAAGCATATCAATCGGGCCTGCCGAAGATCATTACCTCTTCCTCGCATCGACCAAATAGTCGACTCAAGCTGCGGGATGCGAGAGGTTGTCTTTTTAGGCGCCTATTCCGGGTACCATCAGATCCGTCAGTATGGACCCGATGAGATTAAAACGGTGTTCATCACTCCATTCGGTGCTTCGTTATGTCACCATGCCATTCGGTCTCAAGAATGCGGAGCCACATTCATGAGGATGATTGAAGTGTTTGCTCACTCAAATCGGTCGGAATGTGGAATCATACATGGATGATATAGTGGTCAAGTCACGAAAGGGTTCCGACCTGTTGGTGACCTTGCTGAAACATTTGTCAATCTCGGGAGGTATGATATCAAGCTTAACCCATCAAAGTGTACATTTGGAGTCCACGGTGGAAAGTTACTCGGTTTTCGTTTACGGCGAGGAATCGATGCTAACCCGTAAAAGGTTTGCACCATACTCCGAATGAAGCGCCTGTCGCGTGTGCGATGTCCGAAACTTCTTGGATGCTTGGCCGCTTTAAGTCGATTCATCTCTCGCCTCGGTGAAAAGGCATTGCCTCTGTACCGATTGGTGAAGAAGTCAGACAAGTTCGAGTGGACTCTAGAAGCTGATGCAGCGTTTGCAGAGCTCAAAGCTCTGCTCTCCACCCAGCCGGTGCTTGCTGCTCCAATCAGCAAGGAGCCTTTGCTGCTTTACATTGTAGCCACTGGGCAAGTCGTCAGTACCGTACTTACGGTCGAGCGGGAAGAAGAAGGAAAAGCCTTCAAAGTTCAACGCCCAGTTTATTATCTTTCGAAATCATTGACCCGTCAAAGCAAAGATACCCTCACTATCGAAGCTTGTTTATGGGATCTATATGACCACGAAGAAGGTTGCTCATTATTTCTCGATCATTCCATTACGATCGTCGTGACGCCTTTGTCGGAAATTCTTCATAACAGAGATGCAAGCTGGTTGAGTGGCAAAATGGGCGATTGAACTCCTTCCCTTGATATCAAATTCGAGGCAAAGAAAGCCATCAAGTCCCAAGCAATAACAGATTTCCTCGCCGAGTGGATGAGCAGCAACTTCCGACCCAAGTTCACTCGGAACACCGGACTATGTTTTTCGATGGTTCCAAGATACTAAACGGTTACAGTGCGGGGTTGTATTGGTTTCCCCGAGGAGATAGGCCCAAGTATGTTCTCGATTCACTTTGATTCTTCCAACAACGAAGCAGAATATGAAGCACTCTGTATGGGTTGCGCATGGCCATTTCACTTTCGGCGTCCGTCGCCTTATGGTTTATGGCGACTCAGATCTGGTTGTTAATCAAGTGATGGAGGAGTGGGATGTCGAAGCCCAGCTATGAGTTATTGTAATGCTGATGAGAAATTTGGAGAAGAAATTCGAGGGTTAGAGCTTCATCATATACCCGATGAAAAATCAAGCTGCGGATGATTTGGCGAAGATAGGGTCCAAGAGGAAGCCATTCCCAAAGTGATGTACTTTTAGAACACATTCATGCTCCATCGGTGCAGGAGGATCCTTTCACGAGAAGAAGCCCGCAGCAAAAGAGTGCCAATGATCCGGTGAAGTTGAGGTCCCATCGTGGTCGACCTAATTATGGAAGTTGTGGTCATCACTCCCGATGGACGATGTCGTACATCGCATATATCCTTAGAAAAGAGCTCCCAGAGAATGAAGAAGAGGCTCGACGGATCGTCCGTCGATCCAAGGCCTTTACAATAATCAAGGGACAATTATAGAGAAAGCGCGATCGAGTCGGCGAAGTGTATCACGCCGGAAGAAGGTCGATAATTCTTGAGGATATCCACTCGGGGACTGTGGCCATCATCGTCCTCTCGGACCATTGTGGCTAAAGCATACCGGCGGGATTTTCTTGGCGAAAGCAAATGAAATGGCAAAAGAAATAGTCGACAAGTGTGAAGGATGTCGGTTCTATTCCAACATGTCGCACAAGCCAGCCTCAGCCTTGAAGACCATTCCACTCGTTTGGCCCTTCGCTGTTTGGGGATTGGACATGATTGGACCGTTGAGAAGCTGGCGAAGCGGCTTCACTCATTTGCTAGTAGCGATCGACAAGTTCACCAAGTGGATCGAAGCCAAGCCCATCAAGAACCTCGATGCATGCCCGCTATCGGTTTCATCGGAGAGTTGATATTCAGATATGGAGTTCCGCATAGCATCATCACCGACAATGGGTCAAACTTCGATAATGACAAGGTCAAAGCCTTCTGCGCCTCTCAAGGCACGCTGGTCGACTATGCTTGATGGCTCATCCTCGGTCGAATGGACAAGCGAGCGTGCAAGCGGCCTCATTCTCAAAGGGCTGAAACCTCGGCCGATCGTGATCTCAAACACGCAGCAGGAGCTTGGGTCGACGAACTTCCATCAGTTCTCTAGGGATTGAGGACCACTCCTAATCGGTCATTGGGAGAACTCCATTCTTCCTGGTCTATGGAGCTGAAGCAGTTCTGCCGTGTGACCTGCTTCACAATGCGCCTCGAGTCGAGCTATACTCTGAAGAGGAAGCAGAACAAGCCCGGCAAGATGCAGTCGACCTCTTGGAAGAGGAGAAAGAGATGGCCTTGATCCGCTCGACTATCTATCAGCAAGACTTGCGTCGATTCCATGCCGAAATGTGAAGAGTCGAGCCTTCCAAGAGGAGATTTGGTCCTCCGAGTGGATCAACAGAAACCACACAAGCTTGCTCCCACTTGGGAAGGTCCCTTCATCGTCACGAGAGTCCTCCACAACGGAGCATATCATCTCTACAACGTTGATCGCCAGATCGACGAGCCTCGAGCTTGGAACGTGGAGCTGCTCCGCCCCTTTTACACTTAAAACTCACTCGGTTGAGATGTAATAAAAGTACTTTTGTAGTTTGTTTATCTAAGACAAGAATGTTATAATTTTCCCAGTGATTGATATTGCTTTTTGTTGGAATTTTCCCCAGTGGGTGGCTTAGCTGCGAATCCGATTCGCCTAAGTTTGTAAAAAAAACCTTTCCGAGTGCGAGCCAGTCTCTCACTCGGGGGCTTAGCTGCGAATCCGCTTTGCCTAAGTATTCAAAATCCTACCGAGTGGTGAGCCAGCCTCCCACTCGGAGGCTTAGCTGCAGTCCAAGTACTCGCCTAAGTATCCAAAATCCTACCGAGTGGCGAGCCAGCCTCCCACTCGGAGGCTTAGCTGCAGTCCAAGTACTCGCCTAAGTATCCAAAATCCTACCGAGTGGCGAGCCAGCCTCCCACTCGGAGGCTTAGCTGCAGTCCAAGTACTCGCCTAAGTATCCAAAATCCTGTCGAGTGGCGAGCCAGCCTCCCACTCGGAGGCTTAGCTGCAGTCAAGTACTGCTTTGAGTATCCAAAATCCTACCGAGAGTGGTGAGCCAGCCTCCCACTCGGGAGGCTTAGCAAGACAGTCCAAGTACTCGCCTAAGTATTCAAACCCCTGAGTGGTGAGCCAGCCTCCCGCTCGGGGCTTATAACAGCCCAAGGATTCGCCTCAAACATCCAAAGTGATAAAAATCCTACAGTGGAGAGCAAACCTCCCACTCGGAGGCTTAGCTGCAGCCAGTGCTCGCCTAAGTAATAGAAATCCTACCAGTGGAGAGCAAACCTCCCACTCGGGGCTTAGCTGCAGCCAGTGCTCGCCTAAGTAATAAAAATCCTATCAGTGGAGAGCAAACCTCCCACTCGGAGGCTTAGCTGCAGCCCAGTGCTCGCCTAAGCAATAGAAATCCTACAGTGGAGAGCAAACCTCTCACTCGGGGCTTAGCTGCAGCCCAGTGCTCGCCTAAGTAATAAAATCCTACCGAGTGGAGAGCAAACCTCCCACTCGGGGGGCTTAGCTATGCACAAGATGCTACGCCTAAGTAAGGACTCCATCCCAATCCGCAAGGACGACGAGGTACAGGTCGATTGTTACCTCCTCCTTGAACTTCGCCACAAGTACAACGTGCAGTCCGTCCCAATCAGAAAGGCGACAAGGTCGATCGCGATCGTGTTCCATCTCTACTGCAGGATAGATGAAGCTCAAGTCGATTGGAATTTCAACGGAATATCTTCGAAATCAAGAATAAAGTTCTCTCGAAGGCAAGCAAAGCATGTTAAAGGAAAAATCAAGTTCGGATAAGCGTCCCCACGGATCCAAAGGTACTCAGCGTTAAGCTGTTAAAGTTTATCGATTCTGAAACCACTCGGCATTCCGAGGCAAATTTAAAGTGGGACTTAGAAGTTTTTACTCCTCCGTGGAGGACTAGAAGGTGCAACAAACTGGTCGAGGTCGATTCCGTCGGCATACTGGTAGCAGCAGCAGCGATGAGAGTCTCCATGAAAGATCTGAAGTCGTGCTTCTGGTATTGGCAACCTTGAGAGACACCAGCTTGTCCTCTTGCGCTTCTTTGCGGTGGACACGAACCAGAGATAGAGCCACATCAGCACCACACGGCGGATGACTTCTTCCATTCTTGCACTCGACTTGGAATCTCATTCATTCGAGTCATCAAAGATTCAAGATCATTCGGAGTGCATTGCTCGGCGGAGAGTCGAGTCGATCCGCGATAATCGCAACTTTCGGTCGAGCAAGATAATCCACTGCGCTAGCAACACGAGACTCGATCGGAGCACATTCATAGCAGCCGTCCTTCACGGGAGAGTTGATGGGGTCCAAACCGGTTTCCACTGATTGGTTTCTTCTTCAAAGTTTTGGCAGAATTCGAAAACACAACTCAGATTCAAAATGAAGATCATATGATGAGCGGTGAGAGCAAGACAGTTGGATAAAAGAGATTACCTTCAAGCATGAGAAACAGCTTCTTGGCGAACCCTCCAAGATAAATCTCCAGTCATTTCGCTTCCCTTGGTGGCCAACCTTGTCGAGACAGAACATTCTTGTCGTTATTCATCGGTGACTTCCTTGTTAGCAGCG
Organism: Aegilops longissima; assembly: GCA_021605205.1. Classification (NCBI taxonomy): domain Eukaryota; kingdom Viridiplantae; phylum Streptophyta; class Magnoliopsida; order Poales; family Poaceae; genus Aegilops; species Aegilops longissima. The sequence continues at coordinate 369,488,445 of CM038679.1, read as the reverse complement.
TCAAGAGGCTTTCAACTTGGCATTTTCATCTTCAAGTTTGTCGGTGAGGCAAGCTTCTCTTCAATGAGCTTTGTTTTCTCCAAAGCCATATACGTACTCTCTGCAAGGTCAAGGTCCTTCTTCTTCAAAGTCTCTTCCGGTTTATTTGCAAAGCAACAATGAGAACAGAGTTGAGAATGAGCAGAAAACAGAGGCAGCCGTCAAAATTCTCACCAACCATACCTTTTGCTTCATCCTGTGCATACGCAAATTCTCCGAGCAAGCTTCAAATCGAGATTGAGCTGAATCTGCTTTTCTCTAACTCAATTATAGCGAGCCACAAGCTCGCAAGATTTCTACAAAGAGTCAACCAATGAAAGACATCAAAGACAGATCACTTCCGAAAGTGACTAAGGAAAAATAGTAGAATTTCTAAGACTACGGTCGAATAAAACATTCGACAATGAGTCTAGGGGACTACACCCAGCGGGTGCACTCAGCGTGCCCCCACTGGTTTACCAATTTGGTTCGATCAGTCGACCAAAAGAGGCAAAAAGGCTATGATTCTAAAAACACGGCTAATTGTCAGCGGTCAGCCGCAGTAAAAAAAACCAGTTATTTAGACTATAGTCAACTGCACACAGTCGACCATAGTCTCGGGGACTACACCCAGTGGGTGCACTTAGCGTGCCCCCACCGTTTTTACAGTTCCATTCGACTTGGTCCGTCCAAGTCGAGTGAAGAAGACCACAGCATAAAGACCATAGCCGACTGCACGCAGTCGACCATAGTCTCGGGGACTACTGTTGGGGAACGTTGCAGAAAATTAAAATTTTTCTACGGTTTCACCAAGATCTATCTATGAGTTCATCTAAGCAACGAGTTACGAGAGAGAGTTTGCATCTACATACCACTTGTAGATCGAGTGCGGAAGGCGAGGAAGTGGTGATGATGAAGACGCGTCCCAACGTGATTCCGATCACCGATGACCAAGTGCTGAGCGGACAGCACCTCCGCGTTCAACACACGTGCGGGACGGCGGCGTCTCCTTCGTCTTGATCCAGCAAGGAGGAAGGAGAGGTTGAGAAGACAACTCCAATGGCAGCCACGACGGCGTGATGCGATGGAGGGACTGTTCTCCGGCGAGGCTTCGCCAAGCTCACGCGGAGGAGGAGAGGTGTTGGGAGGGAGGGCTGCGCCTTCAATGGTGTGTGCAGCCTCCCCTACCCCTCTATTTATAGGGGAAGGGAGGAGGGCGGCCCCTCTAGATGCATCTAGAGGGGGGCGGCGTTAAGGGGAGGGCTTGCCCCCAAGCAAGGGGCGCCCCTGGGGTCCCCCCTCAACCCTAGGCGCATGGGCCAAGGGAGGTGCGCCCAGCCCACCGGGGCTGGCTGCCTCCCACGCAGCCCAAGTGGCCCCCAAAAGGGTGGCCCCTCCGGTGGTCCTCCGGAACCTTTCCGGTGGACCCTCCATAATACCGATATGACCCAAACCTTCCGATGTCCGTTTGACGACTTCCCATATATAAATCTTTACCTCCGGACCATTCCGAACTCCTCGTGACGTCCAGGGATCTCATCCGGGACTCGAACAACATTCGGTAATCACATACAAGTCTTCTTATTAACCCTAGCGCCACCAACCTTAAGTGTGTAGACCCTACGGGTTCGGAGACATGCGAACATGACCGGGACGCTCTGGTCAATAACCAACAGCGGGATCTGGATACCCATGTTGGTTCCCACACGCCTCGATGTTGTCATCGGATGAACCACGATGTCGAGGGTTCAAGCAACCCGTATGCTATTCCCTTTGTCGACGGTATGTTACTTGCCCGAGACTCGATCGTCGGTATCCCAATACCTCGCTTAGTCTCGTTATCGCAAGTCACTTTACTCGCATCGTAATGCATGATCCCGTGACGGACACTTGATCACTTTGAGCTCATTATGATGATGCATTACCGAGTGGGCCCGTGATACCTCTCCGTCATACGGAGTGACAAATCCTGTCTCGATCCGTGTCAACCCGCAGACACTTTCGGAGATACCGTAATGCACCTTTATAGTCACCCGCCACGTTGTGACGTTTGGTACACCCAAAGCATTCCTACGGTATCCGGAGTTACACGATCTCACGGTCTAAGGAAGAGATACTTGACATTGGAAAAGCTCTAGCAAAAACGAACTACACGATCTTTGTGCCATGCTTAGGATTGGGTCTTGTCCATCACGTCATTCTCCTAATGACGTGATCCCGTTGTCAATGACATCGATGTCCATAGTCGAAACCATGACTATCTCGTCGACCAACGAGCTAGTCAACTAGAGGCTCACTAGGGACGATTGTGGTCTATGTATTCACACGTGTATCACGATTTCCGGATGATACTGCTTATAGCATGAATAAAAGACAATTATCATGAACAAGGAAATATAATAATAATGCTTTTATTATTGCCTCTAGGGCATATTTCCAACAGTCTCCCACTTGCACTAGAGTCAATAATCTAGTTTACATTGTGATGAATCGAACACCCATAGAGTTACGGTGTTGATCATGTTTTGCCCATGGAAGAGGTTTAGTCAGCGGATCTGCGACATTCAGATCCGTATGCACTTTACAAATTTCTATGTCTCCATCCTGAACATTTTCACGGATGGAGTTGAAGCGACGCTTGATGTGCTCGGTCTTCTTGTGAAACCTGGGCTCCTTGGCAAGTGCAATAGCTCCAAAGTGTTGTCACGGAAGAGTTTGATCGGCCCCGACGCATTGGGTATGACTCCTAGGTCGGTGATGAACTCCTTCACCCAAATTGCTTCATGCGCTGCCTCCGAGGCTGCCATGTACTCCGCTTCACATGTAGATCCCGCCACGACGCTCGCTTGTAGCTGCACCAGCCATCGCTCCACCATTCAACATATACACGTATCCGGTTTGTGACTTAGAGTCATCAGATCTGTGTCGAAGCTAAGCGCCGACGTAACCCTGTTCTGACGAGCTCTTCGTCACCTCCATAAACGAGAAACATGTCCTTTGTCCTTTTCGGTACTTCAGGATATTCTTGACCATCGTCCAAAGTGTTCCTTGCGGGATTACTTTGGTACCTTCCTACCAAACTTACGGCAAGGTTTACATCAGGTCCGGTACACAGCATGGCATACATAATAGATCCTATGGCTGAGGCATAGGGATGACACTCATCTCTTCTTTATCTTTTGCCGTGGTCGGGCATTGAGCTGAGCTCAATCTCACACCTTGCAATCTGAGCAAGAACCCTTTCTTGGACTGATCCATTTTGAACTTCTTCAAAATATTATCAAGGTATGTGCTTTGTGAAAGACCTATGAGGCGCCTCGATCTATCTCTATAGATCTTGATGCCTAATATATAAGCAGCTTCTCCAAGGTCCTTCATTGAAAAACACTTGTTCAAGTAGGCCTTAATGTTGTCCAAGAATTCTATATCATTTCCCATCAAAAGTATGTCATCTACATATAATATGAGAAATGCTCTGAGCTCCCACTCACTTTCTTGTAAACACAGCTTTCTATAAGTCTCGCATAAACCCAAACGCTTTGATCATTTCATCAAAGCGAATGTTCCAACTCGAGATGCTTGCACCAGTCCATAAATGGATCGCTGGAGCTTGCATACTTTGTCAACATTCTTAGGATCGACAAAACCCTCCGGCTGCATCATATCTGCTCTTCCTTAAGATATCCGTTAAGGAACACTGTTTTGACGTCCATCGCCATATCTCATAATCATAGTATGCGGCAATTGCTAACATGATTCGGACGGACTTAAGCTTCGCTACGGAGAGAAAGTCTCATCGTAGTCAATCCCTTGAACTTGTCGATAACCCTTAGCGACAAGTCGAGCTTTATAGATGGTGACATTACCATTCGCGTCCGTCTTCTTCTTAAAGATCCATTTGTTTTCTATCGCTCGCCGATCATCGGCAAGTCACCAAAGTCCACACTTTGTTTTCATACATGGATTCTATCTCGGACTTCATGGCTTCTAGCCATTTGTTGGAATCTGGGCCGCCATCGCTTCTTCATAGTTCAAGGTTCACCGTTGTCTAACAACATGATTTCCGTGACAGGGTTGCCGTACCACTCAGTGCGGAACGTGTCCTAGTGGACCCACTGAGTTCAAGAGCAACTTGATCCAAGTACCTTGATCATCATCATGAATTTCCTCTTCAGTTGGTGTAGGCATCACAGAACATTTTCTGCGATGCACTACTATCCTGTTCAAGAGGTAGTACTTCATCGAAGTTCTACTTTCCTCCCACTTACTTCTTTCGAGAGAAACTCTTTTCCGTAAAGGTTCCGTTCTTGGCAACAAAGATCTTGCCCTCGGATCTTAAGTAGAAGGTATACCCAATGGTTTCTTTAGGGTATCCTATGAAGACGATTTTCCGACTTGGGTTCGAGCTTTTCAGGTTGAAGTTTCTTGACATAAGCATCGCATCCCCAAACTTTTAGAAACGATAGCTTAGGTTTCTTCCCAAACCATAATTCATACGGTGTCGTCTCAACGGACTTAGACGGTGCCCTATTTAAAGTGAATGTAGCTGTCTCTAGAGCGTATCCCCAAAATGATAGCGGCAAATCGGTAAGAGACATCATAGACCGCACCATATCCAATAGAGTGCGACACGACGCTCGGACACACCGTTCTGTTGAGGTGTTCCAGCGGCGTTAGTTGTGAAACGATTCCACATTTTCTTAAGTGTGTACCAAATTCGTGACTTAAATATTCTCCTCCACGATCTGATCGTAAGAATTTTATCTTTCGGTCACGTTGATTCTCTACTTCATTCTGAAATTCCTTGAACTTTTCAAAGGTCTCAGACTTGTGTTTCATCAAGTAGACATAACCATATCCACTCAAGTCATCCGTGAGAGTGAGAACATAACGATATCCTCCGCGAGCCTCAACACTCATTGGACCGCACACATCGGTATGTATGATTTCCAACAAGTTGGTTGCTCGCTCCATTGTTAGGAGAACGGAGTCTTGGTCATCTTGCCCATGAGGCATGGTTCGCATGTGTCAAATGATTCATAATCTAAAGACTCCAAAAGTCCATCAGCATGGAGCTTCTTCATGCGCTTGACACCAATGTGACCAAAGGCGGCGATGCCACAAGTATGTGGGACTATCGTTATCAACTTTATATCTTTTGGTATTCACGCTATAAACATGTGTAATACTAAACCGAGATTCATTAAGAATAAACCATTGACCATCGAGCATGACCATAAAACATATCTCTCATATAAATAGAACAACCATTATTCTCGGTTTAAATGAGTAGCCATCTCAGATTAAACGAGATCCGGATACAATATTCATGCTCAAACTTGGCACCAAATAACAATTATTAAGGTTCATAACTAATCCCGTAGGTAAATGAAGAGGTAGCGTGTCGACGGCGATCACATCGACTCTGGAACCATTCCCGACGCCAAGATCGTCACCTCGTCCTTTGCCGCCGTCTCCGCTTATTCCGCAGCTCCTGCTGTGAGTTACAAATATGAGCAACGGCACGGTATCAAATACCCAGGAGTTACTACGAGTCTTGGTAAAGTACACATCAATTACATGTATATCAAATATACCTTTGGTGTTGCGGCCTTCTTGTCCGCTAAGTATTTGGGGCAGTTCCGCTTCAAAGGACCCTCCCTTGCAATAAAAGCACTCGGTCTCGGGTTTGGGTCCATTCTTTGACTTCTTCCGGCAACTTGCTTACGGGCGCGGCAACCTCCTTGTCGTCCTTCTTGAAGTTCTTCTTGCCCTTGCCCTTCTTGAACTTAGTGGTCTTATTGACCATCAACACTTGATGTTCTTTCTTGATTTCAACCTCGGTGACTTGAGATAGAGAACACTTCAGAATGGTCTTTACCATCCCCTGCATGTTGTAGTTCATCACAAAGCTCTTGTAGCTTGGTGGGGAGATGGAGGATTCATCAATGACCGCCTCATCGGGGAGGTTAATATTCACTGGGTCATACGGTTGCAACGGACATCTTCGAATATGCTCACCGACAGAACTGTTTTCCTCCATCTTACAACTTTAGAACTTGTCGGAGATGTCATATCTCTTGACCCGGCGTGAGCTTGGAAAACAAGTTTCAGCTCCTCGAACATCTCATATGCTCCGTGATGCTCAAAACGCTTTTGGAGCCCCGGTTCTAAGCTGTAAAGCATGCCGCACCGAACGAGGGAGTAATCATCAAGACGAGACTGCCAAGCATTCATAATGTCTTGGTTCTTCGGGACAGGGCGCCACCTAGCGGTCCTTCTAGGACATATTGTTTCTGGCAGCTATGAGGATGATCTCAAGTTCCGGACCCAGTCCGTATAGTTGATGCCGCCATCTTTCAACTTGGTTTTCTAGAACGCGTTGAAGTTCAAGTTGACATGAGCGCTGGCAATTTGATCTACAAGACATATCATTCAAAAGTTTTAGACTAAGTTCATGATAATTAAGTTCATCTAATCAAATTATTTAAATGAACTCCCACTCAGATTAGACATCCTCTAGTCATCTAAGTGTTACACGATCCGAGTCGACTAGGCCGTGTCCGATCATCAAGTGAGACGGACTAGTCTCGTCGGTGAACATTCTCATGTTGATCGTATCTTCCATACGACTCGTGTTCGACCTTTCGGTCTCCGTGTTCGAGGCCATGTCTGTACATGCTAGGCTCGTCAAGTAAACCCTAAGTGTTTTCGCGTGTGTAAATCTGTCTTACACCGTTGTATGTGAACGTAAGAATCCATCACACCGATCATCACGTGGTGCTTAGAAGCTTACTTAACTTTGGCAACGGTGCACGATTAGGGGAAACACTTCTTGAAATTGTTGTAAGGATCATCTTATTTACTACCGTCGTTCTAAGTAAACAAGATGTATAAACATAATAAACATCACATGCAATTATATAGTAGTGACATGATATGGCCAATATCATAAAGCTCCATTGATCTCCATCTTCGAGGCTCCATGATCATCTTGTCACCGCATGACACCATGATCTCCATCATCATGATCTCCATCATTGTGCCTCCATGAAGTTGTCACGCCAACGACTACTTCTACTTCTATGGCTAACGCGTTTAGCAATAAAGTAAAGTAAGTTACATGGCGTTCTTCAATGACACGCAGGTCATACAAAATAAAGACAACTCCTATGGCTCCTGCCGTTGTCATACTCATCGACATGCAAGTCGTGATTCCTATTACAAGAACATGATCTCATACATCACAATATGTCATTCATCATTCATCACAACTTGGCCATATCACATCACATGACAATTGCTGCAAAAACAAGTTAGACGTCCTCTAATTGTTGTTGCATCTTTTATGTGGCTGCAATTGGGTTCTAGCAAGAACGTTTTCTTACCTACGAATAACCACAACGTGATCTTGTCAACTTCTATTTACCCTTCATAAGGACCCTTTTCATCGAATCCGCTCCAACTAAAGTGGAGAGCGGACACCCGCCAGCCACCTTATGCAACTAGTGCATGTTAGTCGGTGGAACCGGTCTCACGTAAGCGTACGTGTAAGGTTGGTCCGGGCCGCTTCATCCCACAATACCGCAGAAGCAAGATAAGACTAGTAGCGGCAAGTAAATTGACAAGATCAACGCCCACAACTAAATTGTGTTCTACTCATGCAAAGAGAACTACGCATAGACCTAGCTCATGATGCCACTGTTGGGGAACGTTGCAGAAAATTAAATTTTTTCTACGGTTTCACCAAGATCTATCTATGAGTTCATCTAAGCAACGAGTTACGAGAGAGAGTTTGCATCTACTACCACTTGTAGATCGAGTACGGAAGCGTTCGAGGAAGTGGTGATGATGAAGACGTTCCCAACGTGATTCCGATCACCGATGACCAAGTGCTGAACGGACAGCACCTCCGCGTTCAACACACGTCACGGGGACGGCGGCGTCTCCTTCGCCTTGATCCAGCAAGGAGGAAGGAGAGGTTGAGGAAGACAACTCCAATGGCAGCACGATGGCGTGATGCGGATGGAGGGACTGTTCTCCGGCAGGCTTCGCCAAGCTCACGCGGAGGAGGAGAGGTGTTGGGAGGGAGGGCTGCGCCTTTAATGGTGTGTGCAGCCTCCCTCTACCCTCTATTTATAGGGGAAGGGAGGAGGGGGCCGGCCCCCTCTAGATGCATCTAGAGGGGGGGCGGCCAAGGGGAGGGGGGCTTGCCCCCCAAGCAAAGGGGGCGCCCCCCCAAGGGTTCCCCCCTCAACCCTAGGCGCATGGGCCAAGGGAGGTGCGCCCAGCCACCAGGGCTGGCTGCCTCCCACGCAGCCCAAGTGGCCCCCCAAAAGGGGTGGCCCCTCCCGGTGGTCCTCCGGAACCTTTCCGGTGGACCCTCCATAATACCGATATGACCCGAAACCTTTCCGATGTCCGTTTGACGACTTCCCATATATAAATCTTTACCTCCGGACCATTCCGAACTCCTCGTGACGTCAGGGATCTCATCCGGACTCAACAACATTCGTAATCACATACAAGTCTTCTTATTAAACCTAGCGCCACCAAACCTTAAGTGTGTAGACCCTACGGGTTCGGGAGACATGACATGACCGACGCTCTCGGTCAATAACCAACAGCGGGATCTGGATACCCATGTTGGTTCCCACACGCCTCGATGTTGTCATCGGATGAACCACGATGTCGAGGGTTCAAGCAACCCGTATGCTATTCCCTTTGTCGACGGTATGTTACTTGCCCGAGACTCGATCGTCGGTATCCCAATACCTCGCTTAGTCTCGTTACGGCAAGTCACTTTACTCATACCGTAATGCATGATCCCGTGACGGACACTTGATCACTTTGAGCTCATTATGATGATGCATTACCGAGTGGGCCCAAGTGATACCTCTCCGTCATACGGAGTGACAAATCTCGCCTCGATCCGTGTCAACCCAACAGACACTTTCGGAGATACCGTAATGCACCTTTATAGTCACCCGATTCACGTTGTGACGTTTGGTACACCCAAAGCATTCCTACGGTATCCGGGAGTTACACGATCTCACGGTCTAAGGAAGAGATACTTGACATTGGAAAAGCTCTAGCAAAAACGAACTACACGATCTTTGTGCCATGCTTAGGATTGGGTCTTGTCCATCACGTCATTCTCCTAATGACGTGATCCCGTTGTCAATGACATCTGATGTCCATGAAAGTGCGTTATATCGACTAGAGGGGGGTGAATAGGCGATTTTAGAGAATATTACAAATTCTTCATCGAGGAATTTGCTGGTGAGGAAATTCCTTAGCGAAGAAATACATGCAGCGGAATAAGTACTCGAAGTAAGCATAGCAGATTACGAGCATAGTCATCATGATGAAATGAAGACAATCACAGAGTCTGAAAGCGTAATCACAGGATAACACAAGATGAAGACAAACAGATCAAGAAATTGGCGAGGAAATTGAGAAAGTCTTCATCAAAGTCTTCAAACACAGATATGAACAAACACTCAACACAAGAATGAGGAAATGAAAGGGTTGAGGAAATAGAACCAGATTAGGTTGGTGAAGACAATGATTTGGTAGACCAGTTCCAACTGCTGTCTCGGTTGTACGTCCGGTTGGAGCGGCTGAGTATTTAAACTCGAGGACACGTAGTCCCGGACACCCCATCGAAAGCACGCAGCTCAGACACCAAGTCCTCACCGTATTCTCCTTGAACTAAGGTCACGCAGACCTCGTCCAATCACTTGTGGTAAGTCTTCAGGCGACTTCCAAACCTTCACATACTTGGTCACTCGGCGATCCACAATTCCTCTTGGATGCTCTAGACCGTGACGCCTAACCGTCTGGAAGAAGCACAGTCTTCAAAGGTAAAAGCGTCGGATCCACGCAGGATCAATTTCTTGATGATGCTCAATCACTTTGGGTTTGTTGGGGTTTGGTTTTGGGTTTTCCTCACTTGATGATTTTCTCTCAAAGTCCTCGGAGGATGGGTTGCTCTCAAATGACAAATGTCAAGTTCTCTCGAGCAGCCAACCAACTAGTGGTTGTAGGGGCGGCTATTTATAGCCTAGGGAGCAGCCCGACATGATAAGACATAAATGCCCTTCAATGATATGACCGTTAGGTGGATAAGATATTTGGGACAGCAAGCAAGAAGACAAAGAACGGTCGGAAATTTGAACATCAAATTCCTCGGGGCTATCATGTTCCTCATGTGTAGGCAATTCAGATGGCGAATTCCTAACTCCTCGGGTCGAGAACAAATTCTCGGTGACGTAAGAGCTTCGTCTCACATCAAGAAATTGAGTGAACGTGTGAGATTTTCAAAAGCTTCACTCAAGGAATTGGTAGGTGTAGGATTTTGAGTTGAGCATCAAATGGAAATTTTCCTTAGTATTTCCTCGACCCCTTTAACGAAGACGGTGTTTCCTATGACTCAAGAAAGAGAAAATGAAACTACGAAAACAAAAGTCTTCACGCTTCATGTTCCTCAGCGAATACCAAGGCTTCAGGATCACACCAATTTCTTCACTTTCAAAGTCTTGTAAAGTCTTCGAACATCAAAGTCTTGGTTGAAGAACTTCATTTTAGGGTCGACTTTTCTTGTAAATATCAAACTCCTCATAGACTTATAGGCCTGTGTACACTCACAAACGATTAGTTACTTAACCTATAGGTCTTCAATACACCAAAATCACTAAGGGCACTAGATGCACTTACAATCTCCCCTTTTGGTGATTGATGACAACATAGGTTAAGTTTTCAACGGGATAAACATATGAAGTGTAAATACCGATAATGAGGATTTTGATTGCAAGATATAGAAGAACTCCCCTCGAAGGTGTGCATAGTGAGGAAATTGCTTTTGAGGCAATGCACATTTGAAGAATTGAATCATGGAGATCTCCCCTATATCTTGTAATTCATACACGATTTGACATATAATATGAGGAATTTGAAATGCATGATGAAATATGGTGCTTGATGGTATTGAGCATGCAAAATAATGCATAAAGAGTATCAGAGCCCAATGCGTATGAGGAATTTGAAACTTTTCATGAGTATCAGATCCCAAATCGATTTGAAGATTTTCACCGAGATCAAAAATACTGTAGTCAGAGCATAGAGCAAAAGCATAATGCATCAAAAGTATCAAAGCACCATCGGGTTTAAGATTACAACTCGATCCAAAAAAAAAGGTTTCAGAAGAACGAGAGTTGTAACTTAATAAAATACTGTATATAGACAATAACGGGACCCGCTTGAAGACTAACTCAAATTTCTCCCCCTTTGTCATCGAATGACCAAAAGGATCGAAACTGAGGACTAACGCTCTTGAAGAATTTCAAGTTGAAGACGGAGCGCCAGCATTGTCGGGGTTGTTTGTTGAAGTAGGACCAGCAGCAGTGTCTTCCAAATCTTCATTTTCATCAGTGTCGCGAGATGAAGAATAGGAACTAGCCACTAAGGAAGGAACTTTGACTTTCTTGAATTTCTTCGGAGGAGGTGCAGACCAGTCAAAATCTTCCTTGAGTCCCATTGATTTCAGTTCTTCTTCATTGTAGACATGTGAAAGAACAGCATATTCTTCATGATGCCAACGACTTCTTCATCGTTCGAGTCGTGGCCCTTGATAGGACTCATAGTCTTCGTCAGAATCCGATAGACTGTTCGAGGCACATATAATAATTCCTTGACGAGGAATTTGATCCTTGGAGCTTGCCTTGGTTCCAAAGGCTTCATCAGCACTTGCATATAGTGATTTGAAAGTTCCTTTTCTTCATAGATGCGACGTGCACCATCAAGCGGAGGACCGAGTGGGAGGGCGAAGCAATTCACTTCTTTGGTGCCTTGTAGTGAGTGTTTTCAGTCATCCAATCTAAGACCCATGAATTCACATCTTGGCGTCTCGGTGATGTGCGAGTTGCATAGAATCAAGAATTAGCTCTTCGCTCCAATCACAAATATCGGTCAGAAGTTTAGGAGACCTGCGTCGTGAAGAACACTTAGGACGGGCTCAAAGCTCTGGCGGTGACTCCATATCCACATGAGGAATATGAGCATGATCAAGATTTTGTCCTTGTTGAAAAGCACCGAGGAATAGAAGTTGGCTTGGTGGCAGTCGTAAGCGCCTCTTCCTAATTCGAGCAGAATCATAAGGATTATATTCATGAAGAACACATGCTCGCAAAGAAATCTTCAGCCTTGAACTTTTGTTTGGTTGAGAACGGATTCTTTTGCTTGGCGAGAGGGTGTCGATCAGTTGCATCACCACCTCAGAATCACAAGTTCAGTTCTTCACTGAGGAATTTCTTGGTCCTCAACTTGTGCGATCGAGGATTAGCAAAGAAAGCAGTTTCATCAGCACTAGTGGCTGGAATTTCTTCATGCACGTAACCAGCGGGTTGATTTTCTTGAGTCTATTTGGACAATCATGCGGGGAGTGAGGAACTTGTTGGAGCGGGTGAAGAGAGGAGTATTGGGATGCTGACTTTCCCAAAAGTCATCATTGATCACCGGAGTGGTGCATCCAATATCCACATCTTCATTGTCAATTTCCTCGCACCATCTTGAGGAATTTCATGGTCCGATGAGGAATAACTGGGGTTGAAGGATTGCTTCCACTTCAATTTCTTCATCAATTTTCTCCGACGAAGCAGAGATTGATGTTCTTCATCGATCCGGTTGGGATCTCATATTCTTCTCCAAAGGAACTACTTCCTTTGATGGTATGGAGGAAATTGGAATAGCATCAATTGGGTCTTCAATGGAGCTGGTCATTGGCTTCATTTTCTTGCAATCGAAGAATCGACTGGTGATGCTTTCCTTTTCTTCACAAGCAGCTCGCTCATGAGCCTTGGTTTTCTTCACATCGAAGCGGATGGAAGAATTGGAGTTGGAATTGGCGCAGGAGGAGCCGAGGAATTTGGTGCAGTTTCTTCAGAGCAAGCGATGCGTTCCCTGTCTTGAGCAATTTCTTGGTAAGAATCGATTGCCTGACGACTTGAGATTTCTTCAGCGCACCACTAGTGGGTGCCCGGCAATTTCTTCAGTGGCTGGGATGGGATCATCAGCCCTGGAATCAACATTTTCTTGAGAGGCTGAATCGAGGCTTCACTGAGGAATCTCAAGTTGCATGGTGCAGCAACACTTGTGATTTTCTTCGTCAGATCGACGAATCTGGTCTTGACTACTTGCCAATCAGCATAGTATGTGTCAAGTTCTTGCTGAGGTTTTGAATTTCAGTTTGAATTTGGAGGAGTTCCTCGGTGTCATCTTGACAACGTTTTCTTCGTGAACCTCTCCTTCTGTATTGAGCCTTCTTGATTTCCCTCGCCTTCTCAAACTTCCATTTTCTTCAGCGATGAAGTGAGTCAATGCATGACTTTGACCAGTGTCAAAGGAAGATCAGCGAGAGGGGTATTGGGATCATTGTGCCGAGGTCAATGAAGTCGAGGACTTTCTTGGATCCAAGAGCGATTGCACAGATGTACCTTTGGCTCTAGCGGCCCTAACTTGGCGGTCTCGATGATTTCTTCAAGTTCTTCATCGATGCCTCATCATCGATGGCACGTGGACTACAAGCTGTTTCTTCCTTGGACTAGGCCGAGGACCACGTCCAGCTGTTGCTTTTGTCTTCAGCAGAGTCGGGCCAGATGAAGAATTGGGGGCAGCTGAGGAACTTGCAGAGATGCCTGAGGCAATTGAGAAACCAACAGCCCTTTGACATGTAGCTAGGTGCACATGAATTGAAGGTTTGGACGGAGCTGTTGAGGACTTTGGTGAGCAGCAGCGGTGTGAGGAATTTGCTTGGAGGGTGCTCTTTGAGGAACTTGGCCGTGAGGCGCAGATGATGAAGCACTTGGCTTATTAGCAGACTTCTTTTGCATTGATTTCCTCGGTTTGACCGAGACCTCGATGGCGAGAGCAGCAGCAGAATCCTCATTGAATTTCTTCACCGCTTCCTTTGCTTGCTTTGCCAATTTTGCTTGGCGCTTAGCCCATTCATCGTGAAAGTCCTCACCGTGTTTGACGCTAGTGGGATCAGCTATTTGGCCGGTGCCAAAGGAGCTCTTGGGCATGGAGGATTCAAAGCGAATTTCTTCATGTACTTAGGAGTTACATATCTGTATTCCTTCCATTCCGTGCCCATCTCCGCTCAATCTTACGAATACGCACCTTGCGTTGATTTTTGCTTTCTTCATCCGGAGTGCAATAGTCAGCATATATTTCCTCAGGGATTTCGAATGCTGTCATGACCTCAGGTTTCTTTCCTCCCTTCTGCGGCTTCTTACATCTGCCATTTTCTTCAGGTGAGGAAATTGAACAGAGTATAGGTGCGAGGAATTTGAAGAGGTCATATGCGTTCTCAGAAGGTTTTTCAAAAAGAACAAGTTTGAGGATTTTGACCAGATGAGCCTTGAAGAATTTCAATAAGCGTTCTTTGTCTTAGGTTCCAGAGTTGTATAGATCGAAGATCCACACAATTGAGGAATCTTGAAGAAAATCATTGCTTAGAGAAACGAGTCAAGAGATTTGAGGTGTTCATATGTGTGAAGATTTGAAGAATAAACACCTTTGAAGAATTTGAAGAAAATTTGAGAATCAAAGTGAGTAATAAAAGTAACTTTTAATTTACCCGAAGTGAAGAACACGACGAACTGAGATGAACAGTTGGGAAGTTCGTCCATTCAGATCTTCCCCGCCCTAACTTGGCAGAGGAAATCAGCTACGGCGACGGCGGAGTGAAGATTTTCCACGGTCGGCGCGAGTACGTCGGCGAAGAGGTCAAGGCAGTGAAGCTTTTCCTCACCGGCGACGATGGAGTAGCGGCGGCGCTTAGGGTTTTGAGGAGCTCGGCGGAGAGAGAGGTCGAGCGGAGTAAAAGAGTGAGGAAGGGAGAGAGGGGTATTTATAGACACGGTGAAAAACGGATCGTCCGAAGATTTAGGACGAACGTGCCCCTGACCGCTTCCCTTCTCACGACATGTGTCACCCACATACTGTGTAGTGGAGATCGTGTGCAATCGTGGGTGAATATAATAATGCATCATGGGATGCGGAACGGTTTGAGCGGTAAAAGCGAAGGTTTGAATAAGATTTGTTTTAAAGTTCGTTGCAATTTCTTCACTGTCAAGGACACAGTGAAGAATTTGAACGAGTTTCAAAGTAGAACGCACATGAAGAATTTGTGAATGGATTGGGTTGAGTATAGCATAGAGGGAAGGGTCCGATCACATTCACTTAGCAAAAAAATGACTTGAAGAAATAGCCATAAGTGAATCTTGTAGAGGACATAAATCCATATATATATATATAGCCAATGAAGAAAGACGACGAAAGCAGTGAAGATTTTGCAAAGTTGAAGAATTTGAAAACTCAAGAATTTCAAAAGCGAGGAAAACTCAAATTGAAGATTTTCAACTTTGGTGGTGGCGTGACCCACCATATAAGAATGATGATTTCAGACACCGCGTACAATTGTCGAGGGTTACGAGAATCAAATTCTTCATTAATTTCTTCACACTTAGAGTGTTATTCTTCATTGATTGAAGAAAACTTTTCTTCATGTGTTGCACATCTAAGTCATCAATTTTGCATAAGTGTTAGGATGTGTGCCTTTTCAAAGAACATTCAAGATTCTAAGATATTTAGCTCACACCGCAACTTGCTAAATCTCTTCTCATCCAAGGGCTTAGTGAAGATATCAGCTAGCTGTTCTTGATCTTCACGTGCTCGATGGAGATGTCGCCTTCAACACATGATCACGAAGAAAATGATGACGAATTTGAATGTGCTTTGTCTTTGAGTGCTGAACTGGGTTGTGAGCAATCTTGATGGCACTCTCATTGTCACAAGAGAGAGGCACATTCTTCACGTTGATGCCGTAGTCCTTGAGGGTTTGCTTCATCCATAGTAATTGAGCACAACACGAGCCAGCAGCAATGTATTCAGCTTCCGCGATGGAAAGTGATACAGTTCTGTTTCTTGAGGACCAACGGACCAAAGATCGTCCGAGGAAATGACAAGTACCAGATGTTGACTTGCGGTCCACACGATCACCAGCATAGTCGAGTCGAATATCCAATGAGATCAAAAGTAGAGCCCTTGGGGTACCATAATCCTAGTGTTGGTGTGTGAGCTAGATATCGAAGAATATGCTTCACAGCCTTATGGTGTGATTCCTTGGTGTAGCTTGAAATCGGGCACACATGCAAACACTAAGCATTATATCCGCCTAGATGCACATAAGTACAATAAAGAACCAATCATGGAGCGGTATACCTTGTGATCAAGTCAATACCATTTTCATCGATTGCATAGATGGCCATTTGTGGGCATAGGAATTTTGACGCCTTTGCAATCTTGCATGCGAATTTCTTGAGGACATCTTTGAGGTATTTCTCCGAGATATGAATATGCCATTGTGTTGTTGACGAATTTGAAGACCTAAGAAGAATTTCAACTCTCCCATCATAGACATTTGATATTCTTCACTCATCATATAGGCAAATTCATCACTATAACGTTGGTCAAGACAGCCAAAGATAATATCATCAACATATATTTGGCACACAAATAGTTCACCATCATAAGATTTAGTAAAAGAGTAGGGTCGAGTGAACGGTGTGAAGCCATTCTTCACGAAGAATTCCTTCAATGTATCATACCACGCCGAGGGGCTTGCTTGAGGCCATAGAGGGCCTTATTTAGTCTGAAGACTTTGTCGATTCTTTGGATCTTCAAAACCGGGGTTGAGCAACATATACTTCTTCCTCAAGCTTACCATTGAGGAATGCACTTTTCACATCCATTTGATATAAAGTGATATTGTGATGGTTAGCATAGGCGAGTAATATCGAATAGACTCAAGTCTAGCGACAGTGCAAAAGTTTCATCGAAATCAATTCCTTCAACTGCGTGTAGCCTTGAGCTACTAGTCGTGCCTTATTCCTCACCACAAGACCATTTTCATCTTGCTTGTTGCGATAGATCCACTTTGTGCCAATGATATTATGCTTGCGAGGATCTGGACGTTTGACCAGTTCCCAGACGTTGTTGAGCTCGAATCGATGTAATTCTTCTTGCATGGCCTGAATCCACTCCGGCTCGAAATGCTTCATCTACCTTAGTGGGCTCTGTGATAGAGACAGCGACAGTGAATATGTGCTTGAAAAGACCCCAATGCGGTCGACAACCCAAGAAATTCTCGCAGAGCGAAACGAAAGCAGCAAGATACACAATGGAGTTTGGAGTGAAATGGTGGAGTTGCGCTCCAAAAAAGTTCAGAAACCCCCGGAAAAAAGGATTTGGCGGCAGAGAAAACCCCCTATCTACGTGGGTGGCCAGGAGGACGCACTCACCCTCTTCAGGCTGCGGTTGCCACTCCGTGCTCGGAAGCCTCGCCGACCCATGGGGGATCAGTCCTTCGTTGGCCAGATCGGTGAGATCTTTTTCGGTGATGGTCGACCGGATCCAGTCTCCTTGGACCCAGCCCTGCGGCAGCTTGGACCGCGAAGAGGAACCGCCCCGACTGGGCGCTCTCCCCTTGGCCTTCGCCGCCGTCTTCTTCACCCGTTCCAGGGCGGCAGTCTTGTCCTTCACCATGGTCGCCGGAGAAAGGTACCGAAGCTTCGGCTGGGCGGACGGAAGCGTGGCGAGAGAGTTTTGAGGCGAGAGAGGAGAAATCGAGGGCGACTGTTCAAAATGCCGGTCCAACGCCTTATATGGGGTCGCTTCGAGTGGCTGACCGGTAGGCCCGAGCAATCCCGCCACGATCCCATAACAGTAGCGCGCATCGATACGTGGCGAAAAAGGCGGCGCGAGGATCGAGGTGTCATCGTCTTATCCCATCCGAGTGCCGCGGTTTTCTCCGCTTCGCGCGCTTCCCAAAATTCGGATCCCGCGAAATCCGCTAACCGCAGAGCAACTCGTCAGATAACAGATTTCCTCAGATCGTCGCTCAGAAATCCTCAGGTTCACAAAGTTCACTCGACAAACGTGAAGAATGGATCAAGGCGACTGAAAGAAAGGTTGATGCCATCACCAAAAGGTTGTTGATCCAGAGTAAGACGCACTCACAACACGAAGAACAGGTCGGAAAGATTATCAACTCCTTCCTCACTCAAACCTCGATCCATTCGGGGGCTAATGATGAAGTCATGTACCTGGGGTAGGGTCATAGACCTGCCCAAAGGTACCTCCCACAAGGACACTCACAAGAGAAGCAGCCTTCCAGTCGACCTGGTAGGCTCCCACTCGACAGATTCAAAGACACTCGACTATGAAGACCCACTCAACCACCAAGAGTCCAAGAGCCACTCGGTGTC
Organism: Aegilops longissima; assembly: GCA_021605205.1. Lineage (NCBI taxonomy): Eukaryota > Viridiplantae > Streptophyta > Magnoliopsida > Poales > Poaceae > Aegilops > Aegilops longissima. Next base: position 369,470,098 of record CM038679.1, on the reverse strand, counting down.
CAACGGTGCGTAGTTAAATAGTCTTTATGACCTTAATGACACTTTATGTAGGCGTTACCAAGAACGCCTAGCTTTAACGCACCTTAAACCCTCTCTGCGTGGGCTGGCTGGGGTCTGGCGTACTCTATATAAGCCACCCCCTCCACAGTAGAAGGGTTCGCACCCTAATAACACATACGCAGATAATCCAGTCGACCGCCTCAGGGCTCCGAGACGTAGGGCTGTTACTTCCTCCGAGAAGGGCCTAAACTCGTAAATCCCTTGGCGTATACAACTACTCCATAGCTAGGATCTTGCCTCTCCATACCTACTCCCCATTCTACTGTCAGACTTAGAACCACGACACCGCGAGCCTCAACATTCATTGGACCGCATACATCGACATGTATTATTTCCAATAAGTCATTGGTTCGCTCCATTGTTCCGGAGAACGGAGTTTTAGTCATCTTTCCCATGAGGCATGGTTCGCAAGTATCAAATGATTCATAATCAAGTGATTCCAAAATCCCATTTGCATGGAGTTTCTTCATGCGCTTTACACCAATATGACCTAAACGGCAGTGCCACAAATATGTTGCACTATCATTATCAACTTTGCATCTTTTAGCATCAATATTATTAATATGTGTATCACTACGATCGAGATTCAATAAACCATTTACATGGGGTGTATGACCATAGAAGGTTTTATTCATGTAAACAGAACAACAATTATTCTCTAACTTAAATGAATAACGGTATCGCAACAAACATGATCCAATCAAATTCATGCTCAACGCAAACACCAAGTAACATTTATTTAGGTCCAACACTAATCCCGAAGGTAGAAGGAGTGTGCGATGGTGATCTTATCAACCTTGGAATCACTTCCAACACAAATCGTCACCTCGTCCTTAACTAGTTTTTGTTCTTTTGCAACTCCTATTTTGAGTTACTAGTCTTAGCAACCAAACCGGTATCAAATACCCTGGGGTTACTATGAACACTAGTAAAGTACACATCAATAACATGTATATCAAATATACCTTTGTTCACTTTGCCATCCTTCTTATCCACCAAGTATTTGGGGTAGTTCCGTTTTCAGTGACCATTCCCTTTGTAGTAGAAGCACTTAGTTTCAAGCTTAGGTCTAACTTTGGGCTTCTTTACGGGAGTGGCAACTTGCTTGCCATTCTTCTTGAAGTTCCCTTTCTTTCCCTTGCCCTTTTTCTTGAAACTAGTGTTCTTGTTTAATGATAATCCCCAAGTGCAGGGAATCATCATAGCAATTCCCAATGGTGGAAGTAATACGTATGGAGTGTCGAACCCACAAGGAGCTAAAGGTAAGATCAATATTCTCTCAAGCCCTATCTCGCCATCGACACGACTCTCACGCATAATCGAGCGTTTGCTTCCAACTAGAAACGAGAAATAAAACTACGTTGTGGATATGAAGAGGATAACTTTGCATGATATCGGAGAGCTAAAACATAAAAGTAGGTGTTGCTATCATAAAGTTAGAATATATTACTAAATATTATAAATAGCGAGTGTGGAATAACGATGGGTCGGTGTGCGGAATTATCCTAGGCAATCGTTAACAAGACCTGTAGTTGTCATTGCAATTTCATATGAGGGAGAGGCATAAGCTAACATACTTTCTCTTCTTGGATCATATGCACTTATGATTGGAACTCTAGCAAGCATCCGCAACTACTAAAGATCATTAAGGTAAAACCCAACCATAGCATTAAAGCATCAAGTCCCCTTTATCCCATACACAACAACCCCCTTACTCGGGTTTATGCTTCTGTCACTCAAGCAACCCACTATAAGTGAATCATGAACGTATTGCAACACCCTACATCGGGAATACCTCACGCTTGCGCGACACGGAGGGCACAATAGGACAACACCAAAAAAAACATACAACTCGTACCAATCTAGATCATCAATCAACCCAAAGACAAAGGATATCTACTCAAAACATCAGAGGATGGCAACACATCATTGGATCATAATATGTGGCATAAAGCACCATGTTCAAGTAGGGATTACAGCGGGGTGCGGGAGAGTGGACCACATAAAATAGATGAGGATGGTGATGTTGATGAAGACAATCACCGTGGCGGTGATTCCCCTCCCGTTGGCACTCCGACGCCACCGAGAGAGAGAGAGAGAGAGAGAGAGAGAGAGAGAGAGAGAGAGAGAGAGAGGAGAGGTTCTCCCCCTTGTGCTTCCTCCTCCATGGCCTCCCCCTAGATGGGGAGAGGTTCTCCCTCTGGTCCTTGGCCTTCATGGCGATGATGGCCCCTCCGGGATCCTCCTCCATGGCCTCCGGTGATGATGGCCCCCTCCGGCAGGGTGCCAGAGAGGGCCTAGATTGATTTCTCGTGGCTATAGAGGCTTGCGGCGACGGAACTTCAGATCTAGGTTATTTTCTGGAGGTTTCTGTATTTATAGGAATTTTTGGCGTAGGTCCCACATCAGGGGGGTCTCCGAGTCGTCCACGAGATAGGGGCCCACGCCCAGGGGGTGGGCGCGCCCCCACCCTCGTGGACAGCCCGGGACTCTTCTGGCCCAACTCTTTTACTCTGGGGGCTTCTTTTGGTCCATAAAAAATCATCAAAAAATGGCACATCAATTGGACTCCGTTTGGTATTCCTTTTCTGCGATACTAGAAAACACATAAAAAACAGAAACTGGCACTGGGCTCTAGGTTAATAGGTTAGTCCCAAAAATCATATAAAATATCATATAAATGCATATAAAACATCTAAGATGGATAATATAATAGCATGAATACTTCATAAATTATAGATACGTTGGAGACGTATCATTTAACCATCAACACTTGATGCTATTTCTTGATTTCTACCTTCGCCGATTTCAGCATCGCGAAGAGCTTGGGAATTGTTTTCGTTATCCCTTGCATATTATAGTTCATCACGAAGTTCCAGTAAATTGGTGATAGTGAATAGAGAATTCTGTCAATCACTATCTTATCTGGAAGATTAACTCCCACTTGATTCAAGCGATTGTACTACCCAGACATTCTGAGCACATGCTCACTAGCTGAGCTGTTCTCCTCCATCTTGTAGGCAAAGTACTTGTCAGAGGTCTCATACCTCTCGACATGGGCATGAGTTTGAAATACCAATTTCAACTCTTGGAACATCTCATATGCTCCGTGGCTTTCAAAATGTTTTTGAAGTCCCGGTTCTAAGCCGTAAAGCATGGTGCACTAAACTATCAAGTAGTCATCATACCGAGCTTGTCAAACATTCATAACATCGGCATCTGCTCCTGCAATAGGTCTGTCACCTAGCGATGCATCAAGGACATAATTCTTCTGTGCATCAATGAGGATAATCCTCAGATCACGGATCCACTCCGCATCATTGCTACTATCATCTTTCAACTTAGTTTTCTCTAGGAACATATTAAAAATAAAAAGGGGAGCTATACGCGAGCTATTGATCTACAACATAGATATGCAAATACTATTAGGACTAAGTTCATGATAAATTCAGTTCAATTAATCATATTACTTAAGAACTCACACTTAGATAGACATCCCTCGAGTCATCTAAATGATCACGTGTTCCATATCAACTAAACCATGTCCGATCATCACGTGAGATGGAGTAGTCTTCAATGGTGAACATCTCTATGTTGATCATATCTACTATGTTCACGTTCGACCTTTCAGTCTCCAGTGTTCCGAGGCCATGTCTATACATGCTAGGCTCGTCAAGTTTAACCTGAGTATTCCGCATGTGCAAAACTATCTTGCACCCGTTGTATGTGAACGTAGAGCTTATCACACCCGATCATCACGTGATGTCTCAGCAGCACGAACTGTAGCAACGATGCATACTCAGGGAGAACACGTATACCTTGAAATTTTAGTAAGGGATCATCTTATAATGCTGTCGCCGTACTAAGCAAAATAAGATGCATAAAAGATAAACATCACATGCAATCAAAATATGTGACATGATATGGCCATCATCATCTTGTGCCTTTGATCTCCATCTCCAAAGAACCGTCATGATCTCCATCATCACCGGCTTGACACCTTGATCTCCATCATAGCATCGTGGTCGTCTCGCCAACTATTGCTTCTACAACTATCGCTAACGCATAGTGATAAAGTAAAGCAATTACATGGCGTTTGCATTTCATACAATAAAGCGACAACCATAAGGCTCCTGCCAGTTGCCGATAACTTTTACAAAACATGATCATCTCATACATCAACGTATATCATATCATGTCTTGACCATATCACATCACAACATGCCCTGCGAAAACAAGTTAGACGTCCTCTACTTTGTTGTTGCAAGTTTTACGTGGCTACTACGGGCTTCTAGCAAGAATCATTCTTACCTACGCATCAAAACCACAACGGTAGTTTATCAAGTTTGTTGTTTTAACCTTCAACAAGGACCGGCCGCAGTCAAATTTGATTCAACTAAAGTAGGAGAGAAACAAACACCCGGCAGCCACCTTTATGCAAAACTAGTTGGATGTCTGTTGGTGGAACCGGTCTCATGAACGTGGTCATGTAAGGTTGGTCCGTGCTGCTTCATCCAACAATGCCGCCGAATCAAAATAAGGCATTGGTGGTAAGTAGTATGACGATCACCGCCCACAACTCTTTGTGTTCTACTCGTGCATATCATCTACGCATAGACCTGGCTCGGATGCCACTGTTGGGAAATGTAGCATGCAATTTCAAAAAAATTCCTACGCTCACGCAAGATCTATCTAGGATATGCATAACAACGAGAGGGGGAGAGTGTGTCCACGTACCCTCGTAGACCGAAAGCAGAAGCATTTGACAACGCGGTTGATGTAGTCGAACTTCTTCTAGCTCCGACCGATCAAGCACCGAACATACAACACCTCTGAGTTCTGCACACGTTCAGCTTGATGACGCCCCTCGAACTCTTGATCCAGCAAAGTGTCGAGGGAGATTTCCGTCAGCATGACGACGTGGTGACGGTGATGGTGAAGTGATTCGCGCAGGGCTTCGCCTAAGCACTACGTGAATATGACCGGAGGTGTAAACTGTGGAGGGGGGCGCCGCACATGGCTAACAATTGTTGGTGTGTGTTCTAGCAGTGCCCCCTTCTCATATATATAGGTTGGAGGGCAGGAGAGGCAGCCAAGGGGGCACCCCAAGTAGGAGGAATCCTACTTGGGCGCCTCCCAATTCGGCCTCCCACCCTTCCATATGTTCATCTAGAGGGGGAAGGAAGGAGGGAGGAGAGAAGGGGGAGGCCGAATCCCTCCCCTTCCTTTCCCTCTTCTCCTCTTTCCTTCCCCCTATTTCGGCCTACATGGGGTGCACCAGCCCCCTAGGGGCTGGTCTGTCCCCTTCTCGGCCCATTAGGCCCATGTAGTTGCCGAAGGGATACCCCGAACCCCTTCTGGTGACCCGATATGTACCCGGTACCCCCAGAACAATTCCGGTGTCCGAATATCATCGTCCAATATATGAATCTTTACCTCGACCATTTCGAGACTCCTCGTCATGTCAGTGATCTCTTCCGGGACTCCGAACAACACTCGTTCACCAAATCACATAACTCATATAATACAAAATCGTCATCAAACGTTAAGCGTGCGGACCCTACGGGTTCGAGAACTATGTACACATGACCAAGACACCTCTCCGGTCAATAACCAACAATGGAACCTGGATGCTCATATTGGTTCCTACATATTCTACGAAGATCTTTATCGGTCGTACGTCAATGACAACATACGTAATTCCCTTTGTCATTGGTATGTTACTTGCCCGAGATTCGATCGTCGGTATCTTCATACCTAGTTTAGTCTCGTTACCGGCAGGTCTCTTTACTCGTTCCGTAATACATCATTCCGCAACTAACTCATTAGTCACATTGCTTGCAAGGCTTATTATGATGTGCATTACTGAGAGGGCCCAGAGATACCTCTCCGATACTCGGAGTGACAAATCCTAATCTCGATCTATACCAACCCAAAAAACACCTTCGGAGATACCTGTAGAGCATCTTTATAATCACCCAGTTACGTTGTGACGTTCGATAGCACACAAGGTATTCCTCCGGTATCCGGGAGTTGCATAATCCCATAGCCGAAGGAATATGTATTTGACATGAAGAAAGCAATAGCAATAAAACTGAACGATCAATGCTAAGCTAACGGATGGGTCTTGTCCATCACATCATTGTCCTAATGATGTGATCCCATTCATCAAATGACAAGACATGTCTATGGTTAGTAAACTTAACCATCTTTGATTAACGAGCTAGTCTAGTAGAGGCTTACTAGGGACACTATGTTTTGTCTATGTATCCACACATGTATCAAGTTTCCGGTTAATACAATTCTAGCATGAATAATAAACATTTATCATGGTATAAGGAAATATAAAATAACAACTTTATTATTGCCTCTAGGGCATATTTCCTTCAATACTTTGCTGCAGAGAAATAACCTCTCAGGTGTGGTTGAATTGACAACTCAACTACGAAGTCTTATAAATATTCTTTGGCTCCCCTTGTGCCGAATCAATAAATTTGGGTAAAATACTACCCTCAAAGACTGGTGCGATCCCCTATACTTGTGGTTCATCAATTGCTGTGTGGACTCGGTAGTGTTGTTCCTCCAATAGGATCGTGTAGGTGTCCTAATCCCATTGTTTGCCCCTAAGGTCTCTCAGCTTAGAGACTTGGATCCATCCGGCTCTTCACTTCTTGAGGTGGTTGTAAACCTTTGTCGAGGTGCCCTCTTGGCCTAAAATCAGCACTTGCTTGTCAACAGAGTTCAAGTGCACCTCCTTAAAACACTTGTCAGTCCTCATCCCACTGGCTAGAATCTCACACATCTTGTTAAGCATGAAGGTGGAGAACGACTGCCATCTCATCGAGTTCCCTTTCCCAGACATCTTTGCCTTACCAGCCTTGATGGATGCCTTATGTGCAACAACAGTAGCAGCATCAGGCACCACTAGCACAAATGGTGGATGCCTCGCGACAATTGACCTGCAGACATAAAAATCTAGAGGCATGTGGTCATCGGTCATATGTTAGGAGCCCTCAACATACGATGACAAAAATTGGCTCTCAGATAGATAGTGGCGTGACTAAATTCTTGCGCTCATGTGCTACAAGCGCTAGCATCAGGACTAGTGGAACCAGTGGGACACACTACACATGAACTGCAAGACAAACCACTACACATGGACAATAAGCATAGTACACATGGATCATGAAGGTCAACACACCATCCCATGACTGATTTTCAAGCTCAAAGCATACCATGGAGTTCAACATACTACCACACCTACACATCGAGCGTGCTTGCAAACTAGAATACTGCACATGCTCTGATTCACATGCTAGTACCACATCTACCATAGTATCATCCTTATTGATATGAAAAACAACATGAACATGATCAAAGCCTACAGAAAAACCTAGCATGATATCAATTCATCACCACTAGCTTCCACAACTTCACATTCTCATAGATTGGTAGTCCACAATGCTACCACATGCTCACGGATATACTCCTACCACATGCTCATAGATCTAAGCTAGAGCGAGTAGGGAGGAGAGATCGATTGAACTTACTTTCATTTGTGAAGCCGCGTGGAGGCGCAAAAAGATGAGGAAGACAAATCGTCGCCGCCGTCTACCATTGGCCAGAGAAGACAGGACGCTTACCTGCAATGCTCGTTGGCGAGGAATCCTCGTGGGACAAAGAGCTCGAAGGAAGAGGGGTAGGTGGGGGTCTTGCGCGGTGAGCCAAAGGTGACTATATGGGGCGACCGAGTTGGCGGGAGGTGACCCAATTCCTCCCGCCGCCTTTTAAGGGATGTGCGCGAGCTCACACCATTTCTCTGCTCGCATGAGCTCGAAGTCGTGTTTCCCTCTCCTGAATCATCCGAGCATGGTTGAGAGGAAACAACCAATTCGATCGTTTCTATCAGACTTGACTGGGAGATGCTTCAAAATTCGTATGATGCAGGCCAATCAACATTTTCTTGGAGGGGGGCCGGAGGGGTGGGGTGCAGGCCGATCAACCAACACATACTATGAAGTATGAAGTGGGCCAAATTTACATCCAGTGGGCTTGGTCCGGGGGAACGAAGGCTGGCAAACGTCGTGCCCTGGGCGAGACAAAGCCGATCTCATAACCAACTTCTCCACCAAGACAAATCAGGCAACAACCCCGCACCACCCGAGATCAGCCCATCAAACCCCATTCCTTCTACTCCTCCCTCCCTTCCCCGGTTCCCCGTCCCGTTCACCAGCCGCCGCTTCCCTCCGCTAGGCTCTACGCGACGCAAAAACTTACGAGAGGGCCCGGAGATGGCGATGGTTCTGCGGCGCCTCGCCGGCGCATCAGGCTCGCCTTCGGCGGCTGCACCGCTGCTCCGGCCGGCGCTGACCCGCCCGATCTCCACCGGCTTCCGCGAGGAGCGCGACACGTTCGGCCCCATCCGCGTGCCCAACGACAAGTGCGTGGTTGTCCTCTTGATTTTCTAGGAGCTCGTGTCATTGATCCGTGGGATTCGTAGCGCCTACAAGTTCCCATGTTTTGGCTTTTGATCTGTTCGTGTTAAGGATGGCGTGGTTGATCTGGATGTGGCTGCTGTCGTGGTTTTTTGGTAGGTTGTGGGGCGCGCAGACACAGAGATCGCTGCAAAATTTCGACATTGGCGGCGAGCGCGAGCGGATGCCTGTGCCTATCATCCGCGCCTTTGGCGTGCTAAAAAAGTGCGCCGCTAAGGTATATAATCGAGCCTTTTCTCTAATGCCTGCGTGTCTGTGGCTGGAGGGTTGGATGCATTTGTTTGCTTCCTTGTCCTCGAAGAGCATCGCTAGTTGTAGATCAATTTTTTCACTATGTCATGAATGAAAAGGTGTACACCTAATTTTGTTTTCTGTAAATAATTATGTAGCCGGCATTTTACAGTAGGAGACTGTTGTCTAAATCTTTCTGGCTTAAAATGAACTAGACTAGACTAGTTCCGTGACAACTTAATATGTTGTTTCACCGAGTAAATGACAAAGAATTATTGCCTTTTATTACCGCCACTTTTCAGTTTACTTATAATTTTGTGCAACGGTTAATTGAACACCATATAGGTAAATGTTTCGTATGTTACTAGAAATAAACAGATTGCAATGTTGATAATTTTTTAGATACAGTATTTTGTTTAGTGTGCAGATAGAAGATTCCGAGTAATTCAACGTCTTGTCTAGGTAGTTTGTAGGATGCTTTAACTTAAGTATCATGTATGCCTGGAGGCCTTACAACTTGGTCATTTTACTTTTCAAGGTGAATATGGAGTATGGCCTTGATCCAACAATTGGGAAGGCAATAATGCAGGCGGCCGAGGAAGTTGCAGAGGGAAAGTTGGATGATCACTTTCCGCTTGTTATCTGGCAAACTGGCAGTGGCACACAAAGCAACATGAATGCCAATGAGGTTTATGTCCTACACATGCAGATTCTTTGATGTAATATCTTTTCGTTTAATATTTAATCATCTAATTACGCATTGTATGGGTTTGCAATCTCTTCCGAATGTGAATAGTCCAGTGTTCTGATCTGTACTCTACTTATATGGAAAAAAACTCGTTAATGCATTGAGCTGATTCTCATGTGAAGATGCTGTGGGATCAGTTTGGTGTTAATATGCTGTGCCATTATTATTTATGATCTGTTTCTCCAGGTAATTGCAAATAGGGCGGCTGAGATACTTGGACATAAGCGTGGTGACAAGCTTGTACACCCTAATGACCATGTGAACAGGTCACAGTCCTCGAATGATACATTTCCCACTGTAAGTATTCACTACTTTCTTATCTTCATTTCGCTGTATTTCTCTGCAGAGATTTCTGAGTTGTGTTGATGATGTTTTCAGGTTATGCACATAGCAGCAGCTGTAGAGATCAATTCAAGGTTTATCCCAAGTCTGGAGCAGTTGCATAAGTCACTTCATTCAAAGGTAGAAATTCTTCTCTTTCGTTTTGCGAGAATATTAGCTATTTTGCTTGTCTTGTGCCTTTTATATTGTTATTATGCCTATCCTTTCACCGACGGACTTGGTTCTATATATATATAAGGGTGTGCCCAGTGCCAAAAGCTTTGTGGGGTCTGGGTAAAAGATTTTGTAGCAGCTATAAATGCATCAGTAATTTAGTACATCTAGGTTTCTGTCAGCCGGCCCAACCTTGGATGCTTTTGTTACTTCTTGAGTAGATGTCGTGGCTGCATTATAGCCCAGCTTACTCCATACAAGCACAGAAGAGTTGTAGTGGCCTACTGTCCTCTCTTTGTTCAAATTTTGAATAAGGCTCAAATGTGGTTTCGACAGTTATGCATCATTTGAGAGAAGGTACTATGCTAATGGATATAGCTAATAGGCAGCTCTTAAAAAATTTCACGCTGCAATTTTGGGAACTTAAGACTTAACTTTTGCTTATTAGCTCGTTCCTTAGTAACTTGATGCCCCACCCTAATGTCCTTGGTTCTTTTATCAATTCCAGGCCTGGTATTATCCAACTTTAATCTATTCTTTGTATTAATCTGTGGGTTGACCTTTTCCTTTCTGTATATGACTGATATAACAATAATGTATGGTTGAAACGAATATCTGTTACCAATTTGTCACTCGAATACTCCCTCCGTCTCAAAATAAGTGTCAACTTTGTACTAGTACAAAGTTGTACTAACCTTGAGACACTTATTTTGGGACGGAGGGAGTATCTGTTAAAAATAATGTACGGTTGAAACGAATATCTGCTATCAATATGCTGTCCTGATAAATTTGCTAACTTGGTGCCACAGTCTGATGAGTTTAAAGACATCATTAAAATTGGGCGTACACATACCCAAGATGCCACCCCACTGACTCTTGGTCAAGAGTTCAGTGGTTATGCTACACAGGTTGGAATTCTCCCCACATATATTATTGCCTTATTGATCACTATTCATTTTACATTATTAGTGAGCCTTATCGATTGTATTGCACTCTCTTTGCAGGTGAAATATGGAATTGACCGAATTGCATGTACCTTACCAAGGATGTATCAGGTACTGTACTAATGTTCTTTCATTTGTCAAATGGCAGGCGGCCATGAGTATCTACTGATCATTTTTCCTTGATATGCAGCTTGCTCAAGGTGGGACTGCTGTTGGTACTGGCTTGAACACGAAAAAAGGGTAAACAACAATTATATTGTTTTAGATAAATTGTTACATCTTTCAAGGAAAAAAGCGCTAGGCATTAATTGTGCATTTTGCCACTGCCTAGCGCTTATCTTGCCTAAGCGTACGCGTAGGCACACCTAGCATGATTAAGCGCTAGGCATTCTGTTGTTGCCTAGCACCTGGGCACGCTTATGTGCATGCCTAGGTGCATATTTTTTCTTCAGTGGTTACATTGATACAACAACAACAAGAACAGTAGCCTTTTGTCCCAACTCCCAAGCAAGTTGGGGTAGGCTAGATATGAAACCAAACAGAAACATATCTAAAGCAAAGAAGTAAACGATGCATAAAAGAGTAAACTAAGGTTTCACCACATGGATTGCTGTCCTATCAAGAGCCAAACCTTCATGCACATTCCAATCCTTCTAGTCCCTTTTTACTGCCTCCTCCCAAGTCAGCTTTGGCAGCTTCCTGCCCCTCTTAGTATTTTCGCTACCCTTTAGGATTCCACTATTAACTGATGCTTTGGAGGCCTATGTTGGATATGCCCAAACAACCTTAGTTGGCGTTGGACAAGCTTCCCAAACAACCTTATTCGGTGTTGGACAACTTCTCTTCAATCGGTGCAACTCCTCGCTTTCACTTATTACCTCGTTTATAATTCGGTCCTTTCTTGTATGGCCACACATCGGCCGTAGCATGTGCATCTCTGTGACGCTCATTTGTTGGATGTGTTGTCTTTTAGTGGGCCAACATTCTGCTCCATATAGCATCGCAGGTCTAATTGCTGCCCTATAGAACTTACCTTTAGCTTTTGTGGGACGTTGTGACAAAGGATGCCAGATGCTTGGCGCCACTTCATCCACCCTGCTTTGATCCTATGGCTAATATAATCGATACCGCCATTACTTTGCAGCACTGATCCCAGGTATCGGAACGTGTCTCTCTTGGGCACTATCTGTCCTAGAATAACCTCTGCCTCCTCGTACTCAGCACCACTAATGTCACACCTCATATAATTGGTCTTAGTCTTGCCAGGTCTAAACCCCTTGGATTCCAAAGTCTGTCTCCCTTACTGGTTACATTGATATTCTTTTTTCAAATCTTTTGTCTTCTCTGAATTATCTCCCTTTTCATGCGTCATGTGCGGAGAGAATCCATGTAACCCGCAATCCAGGGTGTTATGGCCATAATAATCCAGGTGAAGCAAACTTTAGTTTTGTAGTAGTTCAGGTTCAGCTGCTCTCAAATGCCAGAATAACCTCTGCTGTGAAACCATCTATGTGGTCTTTTGGTCTTAGCTGATGAGGTATGAAGATGTTCAAAATAAGTACTACCCCAATTTGTAAAGATTAGTGATTATATATGGTTAACCATAAGTCCATCACTGTATTTGTGTATGTTGGATGTAAAATAACATCTTATATTATGGAACGGAGGGAGTACTTTATTAACATTGACTTTTGTACAGGCTATTCGTTCCTTGCATTTTATAAGATCTTTGTGCATCCTATTTCTTCGGTTAAAACTTCATCCCTTCTTGCAGATTTGATGTCAAAATTGCAGCTGCTGTGGCTGAGGAAACAGAACTACCTTTCGTGACAGCAGAGAACAAGTTTGAAGCTTTGGTTAGTGGTTATGTGCACACTTAACCTTAAATTGTCAATAGGGTTGGTTGGTTGAAGGTTCCATGCAAATTCATTTGAGATGACTTTTGCAACTAATTGTGGGTCATATGTTCCCATGATGTATTTGGGCAAAAGAACGTCATTTTAAGTAAAGCACAGAAGCATGGATTAGAGCATTTGTCAGCAAATGTTGATTTGTCAAAGATCCAGTAGTTTATTAACCCAGGGCAATTAAGAAACCATTTAGGCTATTGTTTACCTTGCTCTCTGTAATAGCAAATTTCTCCCTTTCCCTGCTTTGATTGTGCTTTTGAATTACCTGGCTAAGAAACCCAGGGCAATGATATATTGCTTTGCTCCTGCCTCCTAACTCCTTTTCACTGTTGATCTTATTTCATGCTTGTGCTAATCTTGTGATTTTTTTGCGTAATAGGCAGCACATGATGCTTTTGTTGAGAGCAGTGGTGCTGTGAACACAATTTCTGCATCTCTTATGAAGATAGCAAATGACATACGCTTGCTGGGAAGGTCACTACACTTTTCTATTACCTTTTTTGATAATCAATATTTTCGTAATATTTTGAGGAGCTGCACTTAACATTTCCAATATGATCACAGTGGCCCTCGTTGTGGACTTGGTGAGCTTATCCTACCGGAAAATGAGCCTGGGAGCAGCATTATGCCTGTAAGCAGTATATCACTCTTTTAATTTGGTTGTTTCAGCATGTTAGTCGATTACAGCTTTGTTGTCTCCTCTGGTATGTAACTGCTTCTTTCTTTCAGGGAAAGGTTAATCCTACCCAGTGTGAGGCTCTGACCATGGTTTGTGCTCAGGTATGCTACTTGTACCTTGTTTTTCCATTTTAATATATCCTTCTAGTCTAAATGATTTTCTGCAATTTGCTCTATGCTTTTGATGCACAAGTGCTGCTTATCTAAAATATCGTTTATTTCCCAACAGTTGTTAAATATTGTCCATAGTGTATAACTATAATATTAAGTTCCGTCGATCTTTATCATAGGTCCGTTTTCAGCTTATGTTTTACATAATTTCTTATTTGCTCTGTCTAGCTTTATTAGTTAGGTGTGCAGCAAGACATTTTGAAACTCTTAGGTCTTTTTGACAATACATGGTTATTTGTAGAAGATAATGTTTAAGGGCTTTTCTTATACAGAACAGAAGGCTGATAGAATGTGCTATAATGGTATCCTTCATTTGTAGTTTTGTCATGAGTCCCTATTTAGATGCTCAGGTTTATTGTCAAATGTTTAATTTTTAGCAGCGTAGAAGCTATTGTGCGAACTGTTGAAGTGTAGATGTGGATTGCCTAGCCCTTTCCATCAGTTCAGACTTTTGGTTGCGCTGGCTAGTGCATGAATCTTAACACAAACAAGATATCTATGATTCCTGATTGGACCAGTGTCTAAACCACAATATGCACTATCACCCAACCATTTGCATCATCCTTGCTAAAAATATAGGCATATAGCACACATTTGGTGTTATATAAGGAATTCCCCTTGGTTTGCTGTTTGTGTGAATATTCTATATGGTAATCAACTCTTGTTTGGATTTGTGATATTGCAGGTTATGGGCAATCATGTCGGTGTTACAATAGGTGGTTCAAATGGGCATTTTGAACTGAACGTTTATAAGCCAATGATTGCTGCTGGATTGCTTCGAGTATAATCTCTGTTCTCATGCATTACACACTATGCTTATTTAATGGATGGAATGAACTGTCCTTTGAATAACCACACTAAACCCTCTTATTAATCTGCATACTTCTTGTTACTGTGACTTGCCAAATTTTAACCCCAGTTCTCTGTTATTGCTTGCATGCGTGCTATAATTTGTTTGACACACAATCCCTTTTTTCCAACAGTCATTGAGATTATTAGGGGATGCATCTGTATCCTTTGAGAAAAACTGTGTCAGGGGAATAGAAGCAAACCATAAGAGAATTTCACAATTGTTGCACGAGGTAACTATGTTGATTTTTTTTAGTTTGATTGCTGCACTATCCTTTTTATCGAGTTCAGATCATTATATTAATTCATTAATTTCTCTGTTATTTTGTACAGTCTTTGATGTTGGTGACATCGTTGAACCCCGTAAGTAAAATGCATTATTTACATTTCTTAACTTAATTCTTGCTGTACAACCTGTGGGAATTCGTGTTTAATTCTCCAATGAATACAGAAAATTGGCTATGACAATGCTGCAGCCGTTGCTAAGAAAGCTCACAAAGAAGGAACAACACTGAAGGTGATTATTGCATCTGTTTGATTTGCTTTGGTCTCTTAGTGCATGTACTTTGCATCTGTTTGATTTGCTTTGGTCTCTTAGTGCATGTACTTTGCATCTGTTTGATTTGCTTTGGTTTCTTAGTGCATGTACTTTAGACTAGCTTCCAAGGTCATGTGCATAGCATACCTTTCATATCTCAGCTGGAATTTTATCAGCCGATTATAAGGCGTAACTCATGATCGTGTTATTTGGATTAGAAGTCTAAATTTCATTACATTACCTACTGTTGGGCTCTTTGGTCTCCTGTTTTAATATGATTAGTTATTACACTGTATCATAATGTAATTCTACTGCTTGCTGACGCTGTGCGCTTAAAATCATGGTACAAGTGTGGATTATATTTAGAATTTATTATTAATCCTGGGTTCCTTCACTTTTTTTGTTACCAGGAATCTGCTTTAAGCCTTGGAGTTTTGACGGAAAAGGAATTCCATGAACTCGTTGTTCCAGAGAAAATGATTGGCCCTTCTGATTAAAAGCATCCTGTTAGTTATACTTCTCATCGAAGCGTTCAGGTTACCACTTCGTGGTTCCTAGCCCATCCGTAAATAAGGCAAGCCAGATTTAACATTTTCATTTCCTCGCCCACTGGGAGAGTTAATTTTGCGCAGCTAATGGTGCCGGAGGAAAACATTTTTTCCTGTTAATCGTACAGGAAGTGTGTTTTGATTTATTGGAACCTTATTGGAAATAGTTTTTTTGTCTCCTTGGATATTATCAGCACGCCAACTTTTACCCGACATGGTGAATGTTCATGTAATAAGTGCTACTTATATTGTAAAAATCATGTTCTTTTTATTTTTGAACCGGGTTAATCCCCTTTCCATTAAAGATATAACGGAAATACAGCCAAAGCCAAGTTCACGACCCAAGGGAAAGGGAAAAAGCGAGTTCAAGCACTTCAGGAAAATCCGCTGTGAGCCCTCGCAATTGAAACACCCACTATGAGGCAAAAACTTAAAAATCATGTTCTTGAAAAATAATTAGCATTCATCTTTTTTTTTTTGAACTGGAACGCATTTATTCCATTTAACCATAAAGCGCAGCGCGATCGCTGGCTACAATACCACGCACAAAATCAGGGGCACCGTCTGGCCATATGGCTGGGGACGAGTGTCCTGAAGCTGCACCAAACTTCGCAAGAGCGTCAGCTAGATTATTACATGCCCTCGGGCAATAAGTGCACTGAAAGAAATTAAAAAATTTAGGCGAGCCAAGAACTTGATTTCCTTGAATAAGACGCCATTCGCCGCAAGATCATGCTCGCTTGAGTCCAGAGCTTGGACAAGCGTGAGGGAGTCGGTCTCCACTTCCACTTTGGCAATACCCCAATCTTGTGCGGCCAGAAGACTTTTAAGACATGCAGTAGCCTCAGCTGTAACAGGATCAGAGACCGCACTCAGGTATCCAGCAGCGGATCCCACCGGGTCTCCTTGATCATCCCGAATGACAAATCCCCAACACCCATGGCCAGCTTCTTGGTTCATACTTCCATCAACATTCATTTTTAGTGCACCATGGTTGGAGGCCTGCCATCTTTCCGCAGATAGTGATTTAGATTTATCCCTGAAACAGAACAACTTGAAATTTCCATAATAAAATCGTATTCTGCTAACGACCGAGCTTGCGTTTCGTCTTGGTTCTCCCGCATTGCATTTGTTTCTAGTATCCCACCAAACCCACATCAGGGTTATGCATAGAACTTTTTGCTGTTCTGGAAGGGACAGCACACGAGCAATCATCTCCTTGGCATTCTGGCATGTCAGCAGCCCCTCTCCGATATTATCCAGCTGCAATTCTCTCCAGACCATCCTCACTTCCTTACACTTCAGAAATAAGTGTGCTCCATCTTCGTTCTGCCTGCTACACATAGGACAAAGGGGATCACTGTCCATTCCTCTCCTCAAGATACTCTATCTATGTGGCAGACTGTTATGCGCTACCCTCCAGACAAATTGCTAGCTCTATTTGGGCATTCACATTTCCAGATTTCCCCCCATGCAAACTCGTCTGTTTCAGCACTGGCTTCACCTACCTGTCGCCTTGCTTCTCTCTTTTGCTTGTCACGCAACATATGATATGCAGTCTTGACTGAGAATTGACCCTTTCCATCGAAATGCCAAGCCCAGGAGTCCTCAAAACCGTCAAAGAGAGGAATCAACAATATACATTGAGCATCCTGTGCCCAGAAAATGTCCCTAACTAGCTCCTCATCCCAACCTCCCGTTGCTTGGTTAATAAGTTCAGCTACCTTTTGGACCACCGTGTTTCCTTTTGGCGTCACAGGTTTCAATGCATCATCACGTGGGAGCCATGGGTCTAACCAAACATTGGTTTGTTCCCCGTTTCCAATTCTTCTGATGAGCCCTTCTTTTAACACTTCAATTCCACGGAGAATGCTTCTCCAGGCATACGAGATCCCAGCCTTTGGCGTTGCACGCAGAACATTTCCGTCTAGAAAATACCTCGCCTTCAGAACTTTTGCACAGAGAGTATCCGGCTCAGTCAGGAGCCGCCATCCTTGCTTAGCGAGCATTGACAAATTAATCTTGAGGACAAATGAAAGGAAAAAATGTACATGAGTTACGGTAAGGCGACTAAGTTGAGCACCAACCGTCTTGCTGCCTAAGCGACGCCTAAAGTGCGTAAGGCGAGTGCTGATGCCGCGGTTCTTAGGGAGAGAGAGTAGTGGTGCTTCTCTTGAAAAAAGAAACTGAATTAAGATGCAGAGTGTTTCATACAGATGCATAAGTTGGCTTGACATGCAGAGTATTTAACGGGAGTACACAAGCACCTCCTAGCACCGGCTTCCGCTGCCCTTCTGCATCACCGGTGCAACCTGATCTCAAGAAAAAAACGTTTTTTTACTTAGGCACTCACTTTAGCACGTGCGCTGTAAAGGGCCTAAACAATGGTGAGTTTGTTTTTATTCCTCTTCGTGTGTTGTACTCGTAACACATTGGAGAGGGGCGTTTTGTCGGGGAACATATGCTCCTGGTTTTAAAAATGTGTTTCAGACGTATTTAGAAATGTCATAAAATTCTGACAATAAATTTCATGTGTACATCTTAACATTCTAAGTGCTCACAAAATCATTTCTGGAAAAAAAGCAGCTTTGAAAAAATGACAACTTTTGTGTCACATATGAAAAAGATAAAATTTGGTGTTAAAAAAGGGCATTTCATGATACATTTTTTTGTCCTTTTACACAAGCCACAAAAAATATCAGTTTTCTGCAAAACTTGCCTGCACACATAGAATATCGAGATCACGTCAAAATTTTGTTCGGAACATTTTGCATTTGAAATGTTTTTTCCCCAATGGCAGGAGCATATGCTCTCATGTGCCAAAGTGAATTTCTGGTTATTTATTTCTTTTTGATGAACTATCGGATAGATCGGCTTATCATGCAGAATGGTAATACCAGCATAAACGAAAGTTGAGGATGACAAACTCTTTACAAACCTCAAGTACTAGTCCGGTCTGGAGAGTTATTTGAAAATTGCGCGTGCCTACAAAGATCAAAGTGCATATGTGGAGAGCTTTGTTTTGTGCTATACCGTGCCGTCCACAAGTTCACAATGTTTGATGTGTACCAATGATTGCAAGAGTATAAGGCACACCTTCTTGCAGTGCCTGCTAGTGAAGGAAGTTTAAGGCATTCTCGGGTTGGGTGAACCAATATACAATTAGAAGACACCTCGCGCGTTGCAGCGGAAATTTGTAGAAAGTAACTGTATTGCTTATGAAAATTCATAACCCAAACAATCTATTGTAGTTATTGAGAAATATTTAGGTTCATAATCTCAACATGAACATTTGGACCTCAAAATGCATGTTGAACTATATTGTACAAACCTCGGGCAGAGGACACAACATAGTATGGCTTCTCATTTTAGCAAGTAGAAACTACCTAAGAGCAATAGCATGCATGGAATGAAATACACGAACCAGATGCTACAGTAACAGTTGTGTAACTATAAAGGTGTAAGGTACTATTAGCATTGCTGATTGAGAAGTTAAGTAACGCAAGACAGTTCGATACGCGAGAAAGTTTTGCAAATAATGTGTTCATTTTTGATAGAGGCGAGGGTGTCCCGATCTTTCGATAAGATGGTAACTATCGATTTGATGGAGTCGACTTTGACGATCCGACTACAAACGTGCACGACGTTGTGCCTTAGCAATCGCTAAACCAATCTCCCGAGGTTACTGACGATGCTGGAAGCACAATCAGCCTGACCACGAAGGTCTATTCCTGCACGCAATCGAAGAACGAGCAAGAATATGATAAAGCAATCTGAATATTGCGAATATATATGAAGTATTGATAATGGTGGGGATCCGTAAGCGGCATTGGTCTGGTCGTTGGACACGAACGAAGTACACGAAGTTGCAATGGCGAACTTTTAACTAAACAAATCCCAAGGAAAAAGCTACTAGATGGATCTACTTATATAGGAGCAAGGGGTGGCGGCCAAGGAGGTGGGAGGACGTCCCAAGGCAGCCTAAAACTAACCCTAGGTCGTACAAGGCCAATGGGCCCAAGTGGAGGTGACGTAACACCTTTGGACTTGTAGTTTGACTCGGATTCTGCTGCAGCATCAGATTGTTTCGTCCATAACTCAACGCTCCGGACGAATTTTAAGGTGAATCCAATTGGGTTGGAAAGTGCACGAAATCTATTTTCCAACAAAAAGAATCAACCAATTTGGAGTCCGTATGAAAAAGTTATTGACGTTTTGAGTCAGGTATGTCTGTGCAGTCCGAATCTGAGTACAGAACGTGAGAGACTTGGACTCTATCTTCTCTTGGGCCAAAAGTGACGTGAGAGAACTTTTTGAACAGCAGGTAAACATCTCTTTCTCACTTATCTTCATATGTGGATTGTACAAATGTCCCATACACCTGCAATTAGACATGGAACAAAAGTTTGTGAAGTATTTTTGTCCTGGATGACATAAATAAATTATTGCATAGTTTGCATTAGAAATCACCTCACAAATATACATGTATGCAATACTTTCGGTTGTATCCAAGGTAGTCATGTCCTCATCATCCTCCCCTTCTTGAAAACAAAGCCGTCCTCGGCGTTGCTTAATCTGAAATGTGGCTAACAAAAAAGACAAGGTGTACATGTTGTATATGTATATGTCATCCATTTGTACTTCCCTTGATTTTTGCACATATGACACATGAATAGATGAGTAACTTGCATAGTTCATAAAATCTAAAGCCAAAACATTATCACAAGAAGTAGAAGGCATGAAAGTATTGCAACTCAATTTGCACATATAAGTGAAGCTCTTATTCATTTCAAAAGATTGACAATGTTTATCATTAAACCATCCCAACATTGGTGAATAAACCTTACTTGCATCAAATTTACATGCTACAACATGCTTATATAAGCAAACATGCAATAAGTCATTCGACACAGAATCATCACCAAGATTAGAGGTCATATCAAAATGATTAAACATTGATTCTTTTGCATCAACAGTTAATTCAATGGGCGCACTCAAAATTGTTGGTATTTCAGTTGTTTGATCACATGATGCATTCATGATAGTAACATGATTCTCTAAAATAGGTGGCGTGCTCAAATCAACAGGTAACTCAACACATGATGTATTTAAGTTAATTAGGCATGCATCATTCCCATGTGAAGTTATATCATCAATACCTTTACTGTTACCTTGTCGCAAAGACGTAGCCGATGTAGGTATGGACAATGACAATGTATCATACACTTGAGATGATGTCGCGCTCACGATCGGAGGTGTGGCTGCTCTAGTAGGTGCAACGGTGGAGGAATCAACCGATGGTAGTGAGCATGAATTGAAATAGTAGTTGTTGTAGTCACCCAATGCATCCTCCTGTAGCTGTCTCTCAAAGGTACAAGCACGAACATACATACCAGTAATGCAACGAGGAATATAGTGAAATCTTGCACGGATATCATGGTTCAAACCACCAAAAAATCTATTCATTGTATCATCCTCAGATTCTTCTATGTCACAGTGATGCATATAAGATTTGAACTCCTGGTAGTAAGCATGAACATTGTTGTTGCCTTGTTTAAATTGTTCAAACTTGCGAAGCAATTCACGACGATAGTAAGGAGGGAAAAATTGTTGTCTCATTACATCTTTCAAATCTTTCCAAGTTGTGGGTTGGTTATCAATGTTTTTTACAATGCACACTCCACCAAATGAAGCAAAACCAGTAAATGCTCTAGTGGCAACTCGTACTAGCTCAAGTTCAGAAAAGTCATGGTGACTAAAAGCTTGTTCTACTTCAAGCTCCCAAGCTAGATAAATAGCAGGATTAAATCTACCCTCAAATGACGGTAAAGAGATAACCTGACCATGTGCTTGTGTGTGTTGTCCCAACTCTCGTGATGGTGATGATGTGTCCGTCGTCCAAGATTTTCTATCTCCAGAACCTGTCATGATTAGTAGAAACAAGAAACAAAATTCGAGAATAATGTTCCGATGAACTACTAGGATGTGGTTGTAAAGTGTTCACAATAAAGCAGATATCAATATCTTACAAGTTCTTACCATGCGCAGGTGATGACAGGCAACCAGCGGTGTCAAATAACTCCGAAGATTGTGTAAAGCAATTGCAAGGGGAACGTACGTATACACGGTGTAGAAATATGTGGAGCTGGGTTGGCTATATATGGTAGCAAAAGATTAGCAATAATCAATTCAGAGATGCAATATTGAATAAACGCTCAACGACGGTATTGTGCTGGTCCTAGGCTAGACCGGACTAGAGACGCGAGCCTAGAACACAAATGAGGTCACGGCGTAGCACAACTAGCATCAATGAAGGATAATAAGTAGCTCTTGACAGCAAGATATAAGTGAAGATCACAACGGCAGTAAAGATAATGATGAAAAACAACTGCCAAGCAGGATATACAACAACTCTCTCTCCAATTTTCCTCTTGAAAAGTTTGAGCCAATTTTCTGATAACTTTTATCGAAGAATGCTACTAACTCAAGCTTTTCAATGCAAAAAAGAATCACTCAATTCCGAGTTGATATGAGGAGCCAAAAAATTCTAAAACTGGTTTGAAAAACTGGAATAAGCTGTGTTCATGAACTTCGGAGGGAAAAAAGACCTATTTAGAAGCCGATTTTGAGGTGCCAAATATTGAACTAGCTTCTGCAACTATTTAGATGCGGCTGTCTCTAGCTTTAATTTGAGTACTCGCGGAGCCAAAACGGACTTCGTATGAGGAAGTTATGCCTGTTTTACTGAAAAGTGCACAAAACAGATTCCAATCTGAATTCAACTACGAGATTGAGTCTAGATAGATCCGAACTTTGTTTTTTTTCTTCTCTCTTTTTTTTCTCACACTTTTTTTCCTTTTTCTTTCTCTCTTTTTTTTCTCTGACTTTTTTTTAACTTTTTTTCTCTCTCTTTTTCTCTCTCCCTCTTTCCAAACAAACTAGATAAGATGCGCATTGGATCAAGTGAAGATGTGAACGATCTCAACTATGATTATGACAATGAACGGTGGGTAGCACGTGGTGGAAATTGATGGATGGATGGTGGTCAACGGAAGGGATAACGATGCAGCGGCGGCGTGACTAATGTGAACAGAACTTGAAACTCTAAACGAACTAGACACTAAGACCAGCAACTCGACACGACGATGCAACCGATAATTCAATAATGCAAACAATGAAAAGAAAACTGCAAAGGTTTAGACTGGCTTGGACAAAGGATGAATAGATCTAACTTTTTTTGTGGCTTTTTCTTGGACAATAGGTAAGAAAATAAATCTAATTTAGGGATAATTGGAAATTCTCACCGAGCAACCTGAAAACTTATACCACTTGATAGAGGCGAGGGTGTCCCGATCTTTCGATGAGATGATAACTATCGATTTGGTGGAGTCGACTTTGACGATCCGACTACAAACATGCACGACGTTGTGCCTTAGCAATCGCTAAACCAATCTCCCGAGGTTACCGATCTTTGGAAGCACAATCGGTCGACCACGAAGGTCTATTCCTGCACGCAATCGAAGAACGAGCAAGAATATGATAAAGCAATCTGAATATTGCGAATATATATGAAGTATTAATAATGGTGGGGATCCGTAAGCGGCCCTGGTCTGGTCGTTGGACACAAACAAAGTACGCGAAGTTGCAATGGCGAACTTTTAACTAAACAAATCCCAAGGAAAAAGCTACTAGATGGATCTACTTATATAGGAGCAAGGGGTGGCGGCCAAGGAGGTGGGAGGACGTCCCAAGGCAGCCTAAAACTAACCCTAGGTCGTACAAGGCCAATGGGCCCAAGTGGAGGTGACGTAACACCTTTGGACTTGTAGTTTGACTCGGATTCTGCTGCAGCATCAGATTGTTTCGTCCATAACTCAACGCTCCGGACGAATTTTAAGGTGAATCCAATTGGGTTGGAAAGTGCACGAAATCTATTTTCCAACAAAAAAAGAATCACCAATTTGGAGTCCGTATGAAAAAGTTATTGACGTTTTGAGTCAGGTATGTCTGTGCAGTCCGAATCTGAGTCAAGAACGTGAGAGACTTGGACTCTATCTTCTCTTGGGCCAAAAGTGACGTGAGAGAACTTTTTGGACAACAGGTAAACATCTCTTTCTCCCTTATCTTCATATGTGGATTGTACAAATGTCCCATACACCTGCAATTAGATATGGCACAAAAGTTTGTGAAGTATTTTTGTCCTGGATGACATAAATAAATTATTGCATAGTTTGCATTAGAAATCACCTCACAAATATACATGTATGCAATATTTTCGGTTGTATCCAAGGTAGTCATGTCCTCATCAATTTTTCATAGGAACTAATGTGGCGATTGGGTAATTTGGTTTTTAGTTCCAGCACGGAAAGGTACATTATACTGCATTGGTTTCCATAGTATAGAATACATGGCCATAAGAGTAGGATGAGAAAAATGGCAAGAAAAATTGACCTTTAAATGAAACATAAGACATGGTTTCGACATTTGCACTATAGTTTCATACAACAAAATTAATACCCCATCCGACCAACCCAAGTTCAAAAATGTGACACTTATTTTGAATCGGAGGGAGTAATATTCAGTTAACGACACCCTAAGGTGCCGAACAAGGTGTTGAAGAATAAGAATAGATCTTTCACAAAAAAATCGAATAAGAATAGATCAACTCATGGTCTTAATCTGGCATAACTTAGAAGGAACTCCATAACTGGCTCATGTAATCTGAGTACAACATTGTAGTAGATCTTATGAAATATGGCTTGATTATTCACAAAGAAATGTCTTGATTCTGTAACGTACATGGTTACTATTGTAGCAGTAAAGTACGTACTCTCACCTGAATAGAGCCTTGTGTGTGTGAATGCAAGAAGCTTTCTGTATTTTTATCCATCGAATTGATGTATAGCAACATGCTCTGTGTATGGGCAAGACGTTAGATTGTGAGTTCTCCGTGCATAAATAAATCTGTACATGTATGTCACAGAAACTTGAAAGATAAAGGATACAAATTAGAGAAGGATGACACCTGGAAAGGCATGACGGCCTATGAAGCAGCAACCATGGTCCACATGAGAGAGCTGCACATCGGCTTGTGGCAGCGGTTCATCTTGATGGAACTATGGAGAGAAAGAGCACGAGGGTGTAGGAGGGAGCAGAGTAGCCTAAGAAAATAAAGCCCCATGGGAAACGGAGAAGGTGACGAGAGGCTAGTTGTAGGGTAGCGGCGCTGTTCTCATCTTGACGAGGATCTGGCCGTTGCGCATCTGACGACGACCTGCAGCACAGAAGCTCCATCCTAGTCTGCCGGAGGCGGTGGCGGTGCTGCACCAGATCTGGCTGGGGCTTCCCTTGCTTGCACTACCGGCCCACTGGTCAGTGCTGTGTGGTTGGTGGTTGATGGCAACAATGGCGTATCAGAGGAGGTAGGAAGGTATCAAAGGATCGAGAAGAGGTGTCTAGAGGGGGGGGTGATTAGACCCTCAACAAGCAAAAGTGGCAGTTTTTAAGTTCTTCAAGTTGAGGTGGAGTTTTAGCACAAGTTTAAGCATTCACAATACATTTCAAGCAAGCATGGCAAGAGTACGAGCAGTGGAAAGAGTAAAGCATGCTAATGGTAAGAAAGTAAAGGGATGGGATTGAAGTGTGCAAACGCAATGAAGACACAGAGATTTTTGGCGTGGTTCCGATAGGTGGTGCTATCGTACATCCACGTTGATGGAGACTTCAACCCACGAAGGGTAACGGTTGCGCGAGTCCACATAGGGCTCCACCCATGAAGGGTCCATGAAGAAGCAACCTTGTCTATCCCACCATGGCCATCGCCCACGAAGGACTTGCCTCACTCGGATAGATCTTCACGAAGTAGGCGATCTCCTTGCCCTTAAAAACTTCTTGGTTCAACTCCACAATCTTGTCGGAGGCTCCCAAGCGACACCTAACCAATCTAGGAGACACCACTCTCCAAAAGGTAATAGATGGTGTGTTGATGATGAACTCCTTGCTCTTGTGCTTCAAATGATAGTCCCCCCAACACTCAACTCTTTCTCACAGATTTGGCTATGGTGGAAAGATGATTTGAGTGGAAAGCAACTTGGGGAAGGCTAGAGATCAAGATTCTTGTGGTTGGATTGGAATGTCTTGGTCTCAACACATGAGTAGGTGGTTCTCTCTCAGAAAATGAGTAGTGGAAGTGTAGGCATGCTTTGATGGCTCTCTCACAAATGGAGAAGGGGGTGGAGGGGTATATATAGCCTCCACACAAAATCCAACCGTTACACACATTTGACCCAACTCGGTCAGACCGAATAGAAGAACTCGGTGAGACCGATTCAGTTCAAAATGTGAACATTAGGAATCTCGATGGGACCGACTGGATCAACTCAGTGGGGCCGATGTGCTAGGGCTTAGGGCAAACATCAAATCGGTGGCACCGATTGCATCAACTCGGTAAGACCGAAGTGAAGCAATAAGGCAACAGAGAGGATGTCAAGCAAACTCGGCGGGACCGATTGCACACTTTGGTGAGACCAAAATAATTACAACAGGCAACAAAGAGTTTGCAGGGCCATCTCGGTGAGACCGAGATCCGTATCGGCGTGACCGAATTGTCTAGGGTTTCTGGCAGTGGCTAGGCGCCGGATAGGTCATTTCGGTGGGACCGAGTTTGACTCTGAGTTTTGGACATATTTGGAAATGAGAAAGTGGTTGAGGGTTTTTGGAGCAATATCACTAAGCACTTCGAGAAAGTAGAAAATTAAGCAACACCTCATCCCCTTTTAATAGTATTGGTTTTCCTATGGACTCAATGTGATCTTGGATCACTAAAATAGAAATGAAGAGTCTTGATCTTTTGCCAATCTTTGTCCTTAGCAATTTGAAGGGGTTCCACATCCTCTTGTCCTTGCCACGCCATTGTTGAACTTATCTGAAATATACTAGATAAAGGTATTGTGTGAGAACAATTATGAATCTTATCTTGACAGTACCAAAGTGAATGATTTGCTCTTTATCATACTAACCCATCTCACGAAGTTCCGTTAAGTTTTGTGTGATTGAAGTTTTCAAGTTTTGGGTGAGATATCGATACGAGGAGAATAAGGAGTGGAAAGACCCTAAGCTTGGGGATGCCCAAGGCACCCCAAGGTAATATTCAAGGAAGACTCAAGCGCCTAAGCTTGGGGATGCCCCGGAAGGCATCCCCTCTTTCGTCTTCAAAACCATCGGTATACCTTACTCGAAGCTATATTTTTATTCATCACATGATAGCTGTTTTGCTTCGAGCGAATTTTCATTTTACTTGCTGTTTGAATGAAATCATTGGATCTGAAATCTTGAATGAGAGAGAGTCCTCCCATGGCTATTTAACTATTTGACTACTCATTGATCTTCACTTATATCGTTCTGGAGTAGTTTTGTCATTTACTCTCGTGCTTCACTTGTATCCATGAGTAAATGGTTGAATGAATTGAATATAATAAATCTGAAATTATTTATGCTTCATATGCTTATCCCATGGGGAGTAATGAATTCACATATAAGAAGTATAGGTGGTAAAATTTATTGAAAGTTAGCAGATGCTTGATACTTTAATGGGGACTTGATACT
This sequence comes from Aegilops longissima, assembly GCA_021605205.1. Lineage (NCBI taxonomy): Eukaryota > Viridiplantae > Streptophyta > Magnoliopsida > Poales > Poaceae > Aegilops > Aegilops longissima. The sequence continues at coordinate 369,442,827 of CM038679.1, read as the reverse complement.
TTAATGTTATGGTTGGGTTTTACCTTAATGGTCTTTAGTAGTTGCAGATGCTTGCTAGAGTTCCAATCATAAGTGCATATGATCCAAGGAGAGAAAGTATGTTAGCTTATGCCTCACCCTCATATAAAATTGCAATGACGACTACAAATCTTGTTAACAATTGCCTAGGACAATTCCCCACACCGATCCATCATTATTCCACACTCGCTATTTATAATATACAGTAATATATTCTAACTTTATGTTAACAACACCTATTTTTGTATTTTGTTCTCCGATGCGATGCAAAGTTATCCTCTTCATACCCACAACATAGTTTTATTTCTCGTTTCTAGATGGAAGCAAATGTTCGGTGTACGTAGAGCCGTATCAGTGGCAGATAGGACTTGAGAGAATATTGATCTTACCTTTAGCTCCTTGTGGGTTCGACACTCCATACTTATCAGTTCCACCTTTGGAAATTGCTACGATGATTCCTTGCACTTGGGGATTATCATAGTCCAACAAGAGATATGTTGACATTAATTACCAAAATCACCCAAGGAGCACTTGTTCTTTCAATCTCCCCCTTTTTGGTAATTGATGACAGCATACATCAAAGCTTTAGATAAGAGATATGAAGAGTAAAAAGTAAAGCTTTGGAAAGACATGTAACATGCATAGGCTCCCCCTACATGTATGCAATCATGTAAAGATGGAACATAAGAACATGTGAATGCATAAGCATGACAGAGCAAGCAATGAGTTACATGTATCTTGGCTATATGCATCAGAGCAAATGATGTAGATAAAAGGAAGTATACCTTCATGTTCATGAATCATTCTTGCAAACAATATGTACATCAGCAAGAGATCATCATGCACATGAGTGTGATGCATATACTTACCTTGTGGTCTTGTGCTGGCTTGGAATAGGTGAACTTGAGAAAATAAGCAGTAAAAATGGCAAAATATTTTCTCATCAGCGAAATCAGTAATGCTATTCTGTTTCCATTGGTGATACCGACTTGGCAGTAACATGGATGATGCATATCAGTCAGACCGGGTTAGTACATGTCGGTTGTACCGATGAACTGTTTACAAGATATCCTTGTAGTTCAGTCTAGCCGATAGGCTTGGATCGGTGAGTCCGTGTTCAATGCAGAAGAAAAGTTTTGTCAACTCAGCTCACTTGGTAAACTAAATCTCACAAGGATTTGCAATGAATTAACTGAAGGAACAGAGAAAAACATACATAAAAAGAGATCAAGATGACGTTTTTTTATAAGGGGAACAAGCTAGCAAGAAATATATGCAAGAACACGAAGTAAGTGAACAAAGAAACACTAGAGAACTTAATCTATAAGGGGTTGGCGACAAAGTCACCTATGTTAGAGTATATTGACTGAGGAGTCAAGTGATAACACTTGATCTTAGGTCATACTCATCGTTTAAGCTCAAAATGGGGTTACCATTTTTTTAAGCATTTTGATGTATTCACATCTCGTTGAGTTGCTTTGACTCATGACTTGGAGTAAATCTTCTCTAAGATGGAATAACATACCTTGGGTGGTGTTGATCTTGATCATGTAGTCGAACTTGTGTTCGATGCTCAAGGTTGATGTAGTCCATCAAGAATTTGGAGCACCACTTGTAGTTTGAGTTCATCCTCCTACATGGGTTAGTTTTGCAAGGAAGAGCACTTGTGTATCCAAAATGATAATCATGAGACTTGATACCAAATGAAATTTGATATATAGAAATTGTCAAACACTACAAAAAAATACACTTCCATGATGATACGTGTTTGTCACAGTAGGTCACGTTTTGTGTCATGCATGTACATCCATGACAATTTTATGACAAAATCAAGATAGTCATACCTGTGCTGTCGTAGAAGTGTTCCATGACAATACCAAAATTATCATCATGGAAGTGTTCACTTCCATGACGACAAGTGACGTGTCATGGAAGTGCTTTCGTCAAGGGTAACCGACACGTGGCATCCACCGTAACGGGTCGCCGTTAAGCTATCGGGTCAGGTTTTGGATCCGATAACCTGTTAATAGCCCAGATCAATGGGGATGTTCCACGTATAAAATTCTCATTGGCCGAAGGAAACACATGTCAGCTCGTCACTGGGTCACATAGGCGCCTATGATATGTCGACACGTGCGAGGGCCCAACACTGGCCCATTTAGCTTACAAAGGCCGGCCCGTTTGACTTGGTCAAAAGTTAGCGGGGCGGCCCATGAAAAGCTTGTTAACGGCTTGTTCGCATATAGCCCATTTTACGGCCCGGTAACTCACGACCCATTAGGGCCTTCCCGAAATCGGCCCAACAGCGTCATGTGGGCCGTCGAATATAACACCAGCCCGTTTCACTTTCGGCCCATGTATGGACCACGACGTCTTTCGGCCCATATGAGGCCTTCCATATCTTTAGGCCCTTTAGTGGCCCACGGTGACTCTGGCCCATAATGAACAGTAAATTTCTTTGTACCCATTAACGACCCATGATTCACATGGGTTGTTTCCAGCCCGTGTTAGCTTTCGGCCTACTGACAGCCCATACGTTCTTGGGCTCCTTTCCGGCCCTCAATTACTTCTGGCCCGTTACTGGCCTGTTCCCCTAATGGGCCAAATTCAGCCCGTGGTTAGAATCGGCCCGTTTGTGGCCTGTTAACCCATTGCGTCATTTCCAGCCCATCCTATATTCTGGCCCATTAATGACCCGTTATGCCTGTGACAGAATTAAGCCTTTACTGTCTTGCGACCTGTTAACGGCCCGTTACCGTGCTGGCCCGATACCAATTATGCCCGTTTACGACCCATGTGGACCCATTTATCCGACGGCCCAAGGCCCACCGATTCTACAGCCTGTTGGAGGCCCATTTATCCGATGGCCCGTAGGAGGCCCATGGATCCTACGGCCTGTAGCAGGCTCAAGGTTACCACGGTCCGTATATGTCCCATGGTTGTTGCAGCCACTAGCAAACCAGGGGAAAAGAAGACTAGGAAATAAATAAGCCAGAGACTAACGCTAGGCTATTAAGGCGATTGCATAGATTACATCCACCGGGCATCAAAGTTCCCCACCAGTGCAAATATAGGGAACACCCTACACTATAACCTTCGCCGATGGCGCTTGCTGTTTTCTTCAGCCGATGGCTACACGTTAAAAACAAATTTTGTATCGCAACCAAACAAATTACAACCATAAAACAAAAGGAAGGTTGGCATAAAAGTTAACAGTCTGGCAGATAAATGCACCACCAGAAGTTCAGAAGCCCAGTTCATTTGACCTGACTGTTATGTTTTAATGTTGTACTGTCCGATGGAGCACCATAACCTTCGCCTTCATTTGTCCTAGGCTCCTGAACAACATAGCAAATGTCTTATAGTCTGGTTTCAAAACCATGCATATCTTGACGACATCGAACAATGGTTGTCCTTGTTTCACAAAGGGTCTCTGTTAGGGAATAGACTTGTGTCTGGAGCGCAGATATAACATTGTTTTGAGCTTGCATATCTTGATCATGAGGCAGTTTGGATGAGATTGCCTTGACAACCAACCCAATATTATGCAGGAACATGCTTTTGGCACTATTAGTGGACAACTACTGACCCACTGCAGCAAGAGGTGTCATTGCCGTTATAGTTGCCTCGTCACCTTCAGAAGGTGGCAGTTCCACCATTTTTTCCATAGCTTGCTGAAAAGTTGAGCTTTTACATTAGTAGTACCAGAACAGAAGATATTAAGGAGGCAACAAAACCAAACAAAATAGCTTTGGTCTATATACAGAACTTATTCTGGTGAACCTGTGTAAAATATTATTTGTATTTTACTGCAAAGTACATAATAAAACCAGGTTCCAAACATATGACCATGTACCATGGCTAATGTATTGTCTATTTCTTCACATTGTACTAAGGATAAAGAGACAAAGTTTATAATACGGAAAGTGTCGGTGTCAAAACCGGCGGATCTCGGGTATGTTGGAAATATGCCCTAGAGGCAATAATAAAAGCATTATTATTATATTTCCTTGTTCATGATAATTGTCTTTTATTCATGCTATAACTGTATTATCCGGAAATCGTAATACACGTGTGAATACATAGACTACAATACGTCCCTAGTAAGCCTCTAGTTGACTAGCTCGTTGGTCAACAGATAGTCATGGTTTCCTGACTATGGACATCGGATGTCATTGACAACGGGATCACGTCATTAGGAGAATGACGTGATGGACAAGACCCAATCCTAAGCATAGCACAAGATCGTGTAGTTCGTTTTGCTAGAGCTTTTCCAATGTCAAGTATCTCTTCCTTAGACCATGAGATCGTGCAATTCCGGATACCGTAGGAGTGCTTTGGGTGTATCAAACGTCACAACGAATCGGGTGACTATAAAGGTGCACTACGGTATCTCCGAAAGTGACCATTGGGTTGACACGGATCGAGCGGGATTTGTCACTCCGTGTTACGGAGAGGTATCTTGGGCCCACTCGGTAATGCATCATCATAATGAGCTCAAAGTGATCAAGTGTCCGGTCACGGATCATGCATTGCGGTACGAGTAAAGTGACTTGCCGTAACGAGACTAAACGAGGTATTGGGATACCGACGATCGAGTCTCGGGCAAGTAACATACCGTCGACAAAGGGAATAGAATACGGGTTGCTTGAACCCTTGACATCGTGGTTCATCCGATGACAACATCGAGGAGCATGTGGGAGCCAACATGGGTATCCAGATCCCGCTGTTGGTTATTGACTTGAGGTAGTCTCGGTCATGTCGCAAGATGTCTCCCGAACCCGTAGGGTCTACACACTTAAGGTTCGGTGACGCTAGGGTTAATAGGAAGACAAGTATGTGATTACGAATGTTGTTCGAGTCCGGATGAGATCCCGGACGTCACGAGGAGTTCGGAATGGTCCGGAGGTAAAGATTTATATATGGAAAGTGGTTAAGCGGACTCGGAAAGTTTGGGGTATACGGTAATGTCTGGGGCCACCGGAGAGTTCGGAGGTCCACCGGAGGGGCCACCCCTCCGGGGGCCACATGGGCTAAGTGGGAGAGGAGCCAGCCTGGTGGGCTGGCGCGCCCCCACCCAGGCCCATCGGCTAGGGTTTGGGGAGGGGAACCCTAAAGGGGCGCCCCTAGCTTGGGGGCAAGCCACCTCCCTCCTCCCTTGGCGCCGCCCCATCTAGGGTTTCCCTAGATGGCCGGCCCCCTTGCCCTCTCCTCCTATAAATAGAGGGGTGGGGGAGGCTGCAAAGACAATTGAAGGCGCAGCCCTCCCTCCCAACACCTCTCTTTCTCCACGCGAGCTTGGCGAAGCCCCTGGGAGAACTGCCGTACCAACCGCACCACGCCGTCGTGCTGCCATTGGAGTTGTCTTCCTCAACCTCTCCTTCATTCTTGCTGGATCAAGGCGGAGGAGACGCCATCGTCCCGCACGTGTGTTGAACACGGAGGTGCTGTCCTTTCAGCACTTTGGTCATCGGTGATCGGAATCACGTTGGGAGCGTCTTCATCATCACCACTCCCTCGAACGCTTCCGCACTCGATCTACAAGTGGTATGTAGATGCAAACTCTCTCCCTTGACTCGTTGCTTAGTAGAACTCATAGATGGATCTTGGTGAAACCGTAGGAAAAATTTTAATTTTCTGCAACGTTCCCCAACAAAGTGGCATCATGAGCTAGGTCTATCGTAGTTCTCTTTGCACGAGTAGAACACAATTTTGTTGTGGGCGTGGATCTTGTCAACTTACTCGCCGTTACTAGTCGTTTCTTGCTTCCGCGGTATTGTGGGATGAAGCGGCCCGACCAACCTTACACGCTTTTACGTGAGACCGGTTCCACCGACTAACATGCACAAGTTGCATAAGGTGGCTGGCGGGTGTCTGTCTCTCCTACTTTAGTTGGAGCGGATTCGATGAACAGGGTCCTTATGAAGGGTAAATAGAAGTTGACAAGATCACGTTGTGGTTATTCGTAGGTAAGAAAACGTTCTTGCTAGAACCCAATTGCAGCCACGTAAAAGATGCAACAACAATTAGAGGACGTCTAACTTGTTTTTGCAGCAATTGTCATGTGACGTGATATGGCCAAGTTGTGATGAATGATGATATATTGTGATGTATGAGATCATGTTCTTGTAATAGGAATCACGACTTGCATGTCGATGAGTATGACAACCGGCAGGAGCCATAGGAGTTGTCTTTATTTTGTATGACCTGCGTGTCATTGAAGTACGCCATGTAACTCACTTTACTTTATTGCTAAACGCGTTAGCCATAGAAGTAGAAGTAGTCGTTGGCGTGACAACTTCATGAAGACACGATGATGGAGATCATGATGATGGAGATCATGGTGTCATGCCGGTGACAGGATGATCATGGAGCCCCGAAGATGAAGATCAAGGAGCTATATGATATTGGCCATATCATGTCACTACTTTATAATTGCATGTGATGTTTATTATGATTATACATCTTGTTTACTTAGAACGACGGTAGTAAATAAGATGATCCCTTAGAACAATTTCAAGAAGTGTTCTCCCTAGCGTGCACCGTTGCTACAGTTAAGTCGCTTCTAAGCATCACGTGTTAATCGGGTGTGATGGATTCTTACGTTCACATACAACGGGTGTAAGAAAGATTTACACACGCAGAAACACTTAGGGTTAACTTGACGAGCCTAGCATGTACAGACATGGCCTCGAACACGGAGACCGAAAGGTCGAACACGAGTCGTATGGAAGATACGATCAACATGAGAATGTTCACCGACGCAGACTAGTCCGTCTCACGTGTTGATCGGACACGGCCTAGTCGACTCGGATCGTGTAACACTTAGATGACTAGAGGATGTCTAATCTAAGTGGGAGTTCATTAATAATTTGATTAGATGAACTTTATTATCATGAACAATAGTCTAAAACCTTTACATGATATGTCTTGTAGATCAAATGGCCAACGCTCATGTCAACTTGAACTTCAACGCGTTCCTAGAGAAAACCAAGCTGAAAGATGACGGCGGCAACTATACGGACTGGGTCCGGAACCCGAGATCATCCTCATAGCTGCCAGAAACAATACGTCCTAGAAGGACCGCTAGGTGACGCTCCGTCGAGAGAACCAAGACATTATGAATGCTTGGCAGTCTCGTCTTGATGATTACTCCCTCGTTCAAGGCGGCATGCTTTGACTTAGAACCGGGCTCCAAAAGCGTTTTGAGCACCACGGAGCATATGAGATGTTCGAGGAGCTGAAACTTGTTTTTCAAGCTCACGCCCGGTCGAGAGATATGACATCTCCGACAAGTTCTATAGTTGTAAGATGGAGGAAAATAGTTACATCGGTGAGCACATTCTAAAGATGTGCAGGTTGCACAACCGTATGACCCAGCTGAATATTAACCTCCCCGATGAGGCGGTCATTTGAGAATCCTCCGATCGCTCCCACCAAGCTACAAGAGCTTTGTGATGAACTACAACATGCAGGGGATGGTAAAGACCATTCTGAAGTGTTCTCTATCTTTGAAGTCAGCCGAGGTTGAAATCAAGAAAGAACATCAAGTGTTGATGGTCAATAAGACCACTAAGTTTAAGAAAGGCAAGGGCAAGAAGAACTTCAAGAAGGACGGCAAGGAGGTTGTTGCGCGCCTGTAAGCAAGTTCGGGAAGAAGTCAAAGAATGGACCCAAGCACGAGACCGAGTGCTTTTATTGCAAGGGAGGGTCCACCGAAGCGGAACTGCCCCAAGTACTTAGCGGATAAGAAGGCCAGCAACACCAAAGGTATATTTGATATACATGTAATTGATGTGTACCTTACCATGAATCGTAGTAACTCCCGGTATTTGATACCGTGCCGTTGCTCATATTTGTAACTCACGGCAGGAGCTGCGGAATAAGCGGAGGCTGGCGAAGGGACGAGGTGACGATCGCGCGTCGGGAATGGTTCAGTCGATGTGATCGCCGTCGGCACGCTACCTCTTCATTTACCCACGGATTAGTTATGAACCTTAATAATTGTTATTTGGTGCCAAGTTTGAGCATGAATATTGTATCCGGATCTCGTTTAATGCGAGATGGCTACTCATTTAAATCCGAGAATAATGGTTGTTCTATTTATATGAGAGATATGTTTTATGGTCATGCTCCGATGGTCAATGGTTTATTCTTAATGAATCTCGGCGTAGTATTACACATGTTCATAGCGTGAATACCAAAAGATGTAAAGTTGATAACGATAGTCCCACATACTTGTGGCATGCCGCCTTGGTCACATTGGTGTCAAGCGCATGAAGAAGCTCCATCTTGATGGACTTTTGGAGTCTCTTGATTATGAATCATTCGACACATGCGAACCATGCCTCATGGGCAAGATGACCAAGACTCCATTCTCGGAACAATAGGCGAGCAACCAACTTGTTGGAAATCATACATACCGATGTGTGCGGTCCAATGAGCGTTGAGGCTCATGGAGGATATCGTTATGTTCTCACTCTCACAGATGACTTGAGTAGATATGGGTATGTCTACTTGATGAAACACAAGTCTGAGACCTTTGAAAAGTTCAAGGAATTTCAGAATGAAGTAGAGAATCAACGTGACCGAAAGATAAAATTCTTACGATCGATCGTGGAGGAGAATATTTAAGTCACGAATTTGGTACAAACTTAAGAAAATGTGGAATCGTTTCACAACTAACGCCACCTGGAACACCTCAACAGAACGGTGTGTCCGAACGTCGAATCGCACTCTATTGGATATGGTGCGATCTATGATGTCTCTTACCGATTTACCGCTATCATTTTGGGGATACGCTCTAGGGACAGCTACATTCACTTTAAATAGGGCACCGTCTAAATCCGTTGAGGCGACACCGTATGAATTATGGTTTGGGAAGAAACCTAAGCTGTCGTTTCTAAAAGTTTGGGGATGCGATGCTTATGTCAAGAAACTTCAACCTAAAAGCTCGAACCCAAGTCGGAAAAATGCGTCTTCATAGGATACCCTAAGGAAACCTTTGGGTATACCTTCTACCTTAGATCCGAAGGCAAGATCTTTGTTGCCGAGAACGGAACCTTTCGGAAAAAGAGTTTCTCTCGAAAGGAATAAGTGGGAGGAAAGTAGAACTCGATGAAGTACTACCTCTTGAACAGGATAGTAGTGCAGCTCGGGAAAATGTTCTGTGATGCCTACACCAATCAAGAGGAAATTCATGATGATGATCAAGGTACCGGATCAAGTTGCTCTTGAACCGTGAGGTCCACTAGGACACGTTCCGCACCAGTGGTACGGCAACCCTGTCACGGAAATCATGTTGTTAGACAACGGTGAACCTTGAACTATGAAGAAGCGATGGCGGGCCCAGATTCCAACAAATGGCTAGAAGCCATGAAGTCCGAGATAGAATCCATGTATGAAAACAAAGTGTGGATTTTGGTGACTTGCCCGATGATCGCGAGCGATAGAAAACAAATGGATCTTTAAGAAGAAGACGGACGCGGATGGTAATGTCACCATCTATAAAGCTCGACTTGTCGCTAAGGGTTATCGGCAAGTTCAAGGGATTGACTACGATGAGACTTTCTCTCCGTAGCGAAGCTTAAGTCCGTCGAATCATGTTAGCAATTGCCGCATACTATGATTATGAGATATGGCGATGGACGTCAAAACAGCGTTCCTTAACGGCTATCTTAAGGAAGAGCTGTATATGATACAGCCGGAAGGTTTTGTCGATCCTAAGAATGTTGACAAAGTATGCAAGCTCCAGCGATCCATTTATGGGCTGGTGCAAGCATCTCGGAGTTGGAACATTCGCTTTGATGAGATGATCAAAGCGTTTGGGTTTATCTTGAGACTTATGGAGAAGCCTGCGTTTACAAGAAAGTGAGTGGGAGCTCAGTAGCATTTCTCATATTATATGTAGATGACATACTTGATGGGAAATGATATAGAATTCTTGGACAGCATTAAGGCCTACTTGAATAAGTGTTTTCAATGAAGGACCTTGGAGAAGCTGCTTATATATTAGGCATCAAGATCTATAGAGATAGATCGAGGCGCCTCATAGGTCTTTCACAAAGCACATACCTTGATAAGATTTTGAAGAAGTTCAAAATGGACCAGTCCAAGAAGGGGTTCTTGCTCAGATTGCAAGGTGTGAGATTGAGCTCAGCTCAATGCCCGACCACGACAAAAGATAAAGAAGAGATGAGTGTCATCCCTATGCCTCAGCCATAGGATCTATTATGTATGCCATGCTGTGTACGGACCTGATGTAAACCTTGCCGTAAGTTTGGTAGGAAGGTACCAAAGTAATCCCGCAAGGAACACCGACAGCGGTCAAGAATATCCTGAAGTACGAAAAGGACAAAGGACATGTTTCTCGTTTATGGAAGTGACGAAGAGCTCGTCGTAACAGGTTACGTCGACGCTTAGCTTCGACACAGATCTGATGACTCTAAGTCACAAACCGGATACGTGTATATGTTGAATGGTGGAGCGATGGCTGGTGCAGCTGCAAGCGAAGCGTCGTGGCGGGATCTACATGTGAAGCGGAGTACATGGCAGCCTCGGAGGCAGCGCATGAAGCAATTTGGGTGAAGGAGTTCATCACCGACCTAGGAGTCATACCCAATGCGTCGGGGCCGATCAAACTCTTCGTGACAACACTGGAGCTATTGCACTTGCCAAGGAGCCCAGGTTTCACAAGAAGACCAGCACATCAAGCGTCGCTTCAACTCCATCCGTGAAAATGTTCGAATGGAGACATAGAAATTTGTAAAGTGCATACGGATCTGAATGTCGCAGATCCGTTGACTAAACTCTTCTTCAGGGCAAAACATGATCAACACGAGAACTCTATGGGTGTTCGATTCATCACAATGTAAACTAGATTATTGACTCTAGTGCAAGTGGGAGACTGTTGGAAATATGCCCTAGAGGCAATAATAAAAGCATTATTATTATATTTCCTTGTTCATGATAATTGTCTTTTATTCATGCTATAATTGTATTATCCGGAAATCGTAATACACGTGTGAATACATAGACTACAATCGTCCCTAGTAAGCCTCTAGTTGACTAGCTCGTTGGTCAACAGATAGTCATGGTTTTCGACTATGGACATCGGATGTCATTGATAACGGGATCACGTCATTAGGAGAATGGCGTGATGGACAAGACAATCCTAAGCATAGCACAAGATCGTGTAGTTCGTTTTGCTAGAGCTTTTCCAATGTCAAGTATCTCTTCCTTAGACCATGAGATCGTGCAATTCCGGATACCGTAGGAGTGCTTTGGGTGTATCAAGCGTCACAACGTAATTGGGTGACTATAAAGGTGCACTACGGTATCTCCGAAAGTGACCATTGGGTTGACACGGATCGAGGCGGGATTTGTCACTCCGTGTTACGGAGAGGTATCACTTGGGCCCACTCGGTAATGCATCATCATAATGAGCTCAAAGTGATCAAGTGTCGGTCACGGGATCATGCATTGCGGTACGAGTAAAGTGACTTGCCGGTGCGAGACTAAGCGAGGTATTGGGATACCGACGATCGAGTCTCGGGCAAGTAACATACCGTCGACAAAGGGAATAGAATACGGGTTGCTTGAACCCTTGACATCGTGGTTCATCCGATGACAACATCGAGGAGCATGTGGGAGCCAACATGGGTATCCAGATCCGCTGTTGGTTATTGACTTGAGGTAGTCTCGGTCATGTTCGCATGTCTCCCGAACCCGTAGGGTCTACACACTTAAGGTTCGGTGGCGCTAGGGTTAATAGGAAGACAAGTATGTGATTACGAATGTTGTTCGAGTCCGGATGAGATCCCGGACGTCACGAGGAGTTCGGAATGGTCCGGAGGTAAAGATTTATATATGGAAAGTGGTTAAGCGGACTCAGGAAAGTTTGGGGTATACTGTAATGTACCGGGGCCACGGGAGAGTTCGAAGGTCCACAGGAGGGGCCACCCCTCCGGGGGCCACATGGGCTAAGTGGGAGAGGGAGCCAGCCCTGGTGGGCTGGGCGCGCCCCCACCCAGGCCCATCGGCTAGGGTTTGGGGAGGGGGAAACCCTAAAGGGGGCGCCCCCCTAGCTTGGGGGGCAAGCCACCCTCCCCTCCTCCCCTTGGGCCGCCGCCCCATCTAGGGTTTCCCCTAGATGGCCGGCCCCCCTTGCCCTCTCCTCCTATAAATAGAGGGGTGGGGGGGAGGGCTGCCAAGACAATTGAAGGCGCAGCCCCTCCCCTCCCCAACACCTCTATTTCTCCACGCGAGCTTGGCGAAGCCCTGCCGGAGAACTGCCGTACCAACTGCACCACGCCGTCGTGCTGCCATTGGAGTTGTCTTCCTCAACCTCTCCTTCATTCTTGCTGGATCAAGACGGAGGAGACGCCATCGTCCCGTACGTGTGTTGAACACGGAGGTGCTGTCCTTTCAGCACTTTGGTCATCGGTGATCGGAATCACGTTGGGAACGTCTTCATCATCACCACTCCCTCGAACGCTTCCGTACTCGATCTACAAGTGGTATGTAGATGCAAACTCTCTCCCTTGACTCGTTGCTTAGTAGAACTCATAGATGGATCTTGGTGAAACCGTAGGAAAATTTTTAATTTTCTGCAACGTTCCCCAACAGGGTAGGGGGTCCCGAACTGTGCGTCTAAGGCGGATGGTAACAGGAGACAGGGGACACGATGTTTACCCAGGTTCGGGCCCTCTCTATGGAGGTAATACCCTACTTCCTGCTTGATTGATCTTGATGATATGAGTATTACAAGAGTTGATCTACCACGAGATCGTAGAGGCTAAACCCTAGAAGCTAGCCTATGGTATGATTGTTGTTGTATGTCTATCGACTAGCTTTGGCCTCGGTTTATATAATGCACGGAGGCCTAGGATAACAAGAGTCCTAGCCGAATCGCCGGTGGGGAGGAGTCCTTGTCTTGATCGCCAAGTCTTGTGGAATCTTCCTTGTATGCGGCAACCGTCCGGATGGCCCATGAGTATCTGACCATGGGGGTCCTCGGCCCAATCAACTGATCGGGAGGCGGCGTGGTGAGTACCCCTAGTCCAGACACCGTCGAAGAGCCCTCGAACCGGTCTTCAAGTTAGGACGCTCCTCAATTCTTCGAACTGTTCTTCATCTTGATCGTCGGTCTTGAAAACTGGTTCAACAAATCTTCTCATCTTGATCTTGAGGATCGCGAAATGCATTCGACGAGTTTACACGTCGGGTATCCGAGGAGCCCCTTTAAGTTTACGGCCTTTATCAATGCCTTGTTATTTTTATGCCACACCTCGGGTTTGAAGTTATTCCCGGGAGGTAGTGTCCTCTTGCGTCCGAGCTCTAACACCGGACTACATTCGAGGTATCTTTTGCAGCCGAGCACCAATGTCGGACTGCTTCCCAGCTCTATCGCCGGACTATGTATCCGAGCTCCAATGCCGGACGGTATCCGAGCTCCAACGCCGGACTATGTATCCGAGCTCCAACGCTGGACTGTATCCGAGGTGTCGTAAATCACCTTGGTTCAAAGAAGTTTGAAGGAGTTTAGCCGAGCTTAATGCCGGAAATGCCCTCTATGGAGCCAGCCACTAGCGTCCGAGCTTTATGCCGGACTGCTTCGAGGTGGTGCACCACCCGAATGTGGGCGATTTTTGTCAATATTTTCATTGGTGCAATTTATTCTCTGCCGAGATACATAGCCGATAGCCCACAAGGTGTGTATCGGTCTAAAACCGAGATGCACTGAAGGATGACATAAGACCGCTGTCCCCACTAGCGGCTGAGACTCGGGTTGATTTGCAAAATCGGCCCGAGGATCAAATCCTAGCTCGCAGAATACTTGGGACACAAAAGTGGCGTGCTTAGTCCTCGAGACTCGGGTTGGGTGCGGCCGACCAACCCGAGGATCAAAATCTCCTCGAAAGCAGACATTGCACTTAAAATTTTTCTGCATAGAACAGAGCAATGCAGTAGCCCCGAGACACTGGTTGGGTGGCAACACCGGATCGGGGATTGATGTGCCCTTTAACATTTGTAAATAATAAGCCCGAAGCCCAAGAGCTCGAGCCTTAATGCGGCACGGGTGGCGAATTAAGGATCGATATCCATAGTAAAATCACAAATTATGTGTAATGACTCAATGTATCCAAGTACTTTATGTCATTAAATCTCGGATCCGCATTGTACAAAACTTTGTTGACCGACCATCGGCTTCAACCTCCTCGCCGATGGCGAGGAGTGTTTAATCCTACTTTATAAAGACTTTATGAGGGCAAAGATTTACAACAAACAAGGCAATCTGGCCATTCGGTTTTATAAACAAAGGTACGCAGAGAGATATGTTATATTACTGTTTAATGTAAGAAATGTCTTCCAAAGAAAATAGTCCGCTTATCGGTTCCTTTCTTTGGGTTGTCATGCTAAGCATGATCATGAAACCTCAGCTCAATGTAAGAGCAAAATATTGAGGATTTAGTTTGGGAGGCCGATTACTAGCCCCGGTAGTGTTCGGCTGACGATCGAGGTCAAGCCGGAAACACTTCGCCAATTTATGAATGGCCCGTCATTTAATATAGTCATCGGATCGCTGACCAGTTTACACCTATTGTGACAGTCAATTTTGGCTTTCTCCACCGAGGTGCTTGACCATGCGAGCTGGAAGCACAATCGTAGTGGTTCTCCCTTTGCACACCTAGCCGAACAAAGCGGAGCGTAGGAGGCAAGCGCGGGAGCCGGGCAACCCAACTATTGACCGAAGACACAATTCGAAACCGATGCATATATAGCAATATCCGAGAATGTTTTTGCCGAATCTCTAAAGGTGTACGGCGGTGCACTGCGAGACTTGTGCTGAAAACACACAAATAGTTAAAAAGTGCCAAAAGCTTGGAAAACCAAAAAATGTCAGTAAAAACATGACGTCCGAACAAGATCAAGGGTTCGGTGCAAGTCCGAAAATTAGACTTTAGAAAAAAAAGGTGCTTCTGCCGTGCTTTAACATGACACATCCTATCTCAAGACTTCAAGCGGGTCAGCCTACGACTTCAGTCTCCCATCCCAAAGGCGGAGTACTTCTCATTAGGCCAGTTTAGAAAACTAAACTCTAGCGGTTTTGAGAGAGAAATTAGGCTCCCCGGCTAGTGACCGCACACTCGTGTCGAGAAAAGGAGTGATAAATAATAATAAAAACTCTGCAAGCGACTAAGAAGAAAAACACTTATTATAAAAGCGGCTCAAATAAACATAAGAGCCCCAAGTGACTTGGGTAAAGAATGATTCTATGTACGAAGTACTTATATCATATCTATGTTCAACCGAACTTTAAACGCGTCTTAACCGACCGTCGGCTTCTCCCTCTTGATCAAGGACGAAAAGTGTTATGTACTTCATCGTCGAGAATATCGATGGTGTTTCCAATAACCAGGCAATCAGGTCATAAGGCTGTAACGGACAAAAGCGCTCAGGAATTATGCTATATTCTCGATAAAGTGTAAGAAGCATCTTGAAGAAAATAGTACCCCACCGATACCTTTCTTGGTGCTCATTGTTAATATGAGACTTGTGCAATAGAATTTTGTACTCATGAGTTCCGTTGTGCCGACCATGATTGAAAACAGAAGAGCGCTAGCTTCGGCTTCACCAGTCGAGGTCCGGCTCGGGTGACCCGATCGTGACAATCGCAGAGGTGCTCCTTTACTCCCTAGCCGAACAATCGGGAACGTGGTAAGTAACAGGAGCCAGCAACCCAGCTTGCAAATCGCTTAAGTCAATATGGTGCATATTGTGGCGTAATACACGAACAAGGAGCGAAGCCGTACAAGTATAATCATATGCAAGAGGAAAAGCTTCATGAAGGAAGCCCCAAATGAATTGGGTATTTGAATTTATCGTCACAAACAAAGTTTGGACAAGAAATTTTTACAAGCAACATTTTTCCAAAAAAGTATAATGCTTGGTCAAACCGAACACAGGTTAGAAATTAAAGCTTTGAGCATGAAAGCGACTTAGCTGGTTAATGTGTTCGGTATTGATGACACGGTCCGAGCTTGATACGGGACAAGGTTCCATCCCCCAAGCCGGTCCCGAGGTGGCGGAGCGGAGAGCTCGACACGCCGAAGTGGTGACATAGCACGGTCAATGCAGACCGGCAGAGTGACGCCGAAGTCCCCTGCATGGGGTAATGAAGTGTTGACGAAGCCCCCCGTCCAGCCGAGGTGACGCCAAAGGATATAGTCTGGCTGGATCATTTTCCTGTGCACAAAAAATAGTGCAAACCGGAGATAATAGTAATAATAATAATAAAAATTCGTTGCATAACAAATAATTTATGCAAAGTGAGTAATAAAAGAAATATGGCCTGGCGCCGAACTCAATGTCGATGCAGGGCGGCGGCGTGATGCGGTAAAGGCATGGCAATGCCTGAATTCACAGGTCGGTCCGAGTTCCGGATGCGGCGTTCACCGGACTATGTACGGAAACTGACCGAACCATCATGCGACCGTCGATAATGCGGCCACCATTTGATATACCTGTGTACATATGATGGACAAACCAGAGTAATAATTCCTTGGGAAAAATTAACCCAAACAAGCAAAAAGAAATACTAGGATTAATAGCACCTGGTTTATTTGTTGTAGCAATCCGAAGGAAGGTGATTCCCAAAATTGGGACTCGATCCGTGCACCCATTGCCTGGTCGGCTAGTGACGCCGAAGTGTCTAGAGTAGGTTGATGAAGAGATGGCGAAGCCCCCTGTCCAGCCGAGATGTCGAAGTAGGTCGGCGTGATGGACACCAGCTTGAAGAAGCAATAGTGCGGCCCTGCCGATGCAGGTCGTGACGTGGTAGATGCCGGCTTGATGAAGCGACCATGCGGCGATGCCGGTATGCCCGCTCCGTGTAATCCGTGGGGCGGCGATGTTGGTGATGATTTATCCTTCGCGATGCCGGACTCTTGTTCGGCTTGCCGAGATGATGATCCGAAGAAGTTGAGCTCGGCTCAACAAAGTGACGATGTGTCTAGCGCAGGTCGGCAGCCGCAGAGCAATATTGCCGGACTGGTTTGACACCAGCATGATATTGAAAATCATGTTCAAAAGATTTTAAAGTTAGTGGGATGTGTTCGGGAACAAAACACAATACCCCATACAAAACTTCCTTCAAAAAGGATGTCCGAAATCTCGTTTATAAAAAAGACGAACTCGGGTCGGATTCGTTTTCGCGCAGAAAACAGATCCGAAAAGTGATGCACTAATCGGAAGGTTCCCGGAGTTTGGACGGTCGGATCGAGCTGAAATTTTGAGGGGTGGTAGATATAGGAATTCCGCAGTCGATCAACGGTTGGATCTTCCAAAGGAGGTACGAGCTAGAAGCTGGACACCACGCCCCAAACTCATCCGGATTCTCGTCCAGATTCAATGCGGCTCCGGTATATCGGAGATTGCCAGAGATTCCTCCATCGGAACTCGACGAAATTTTCCAGGATTGTTGTAGAATCAATCCCGCACAATTCCACCAAAGCAATCGTCAAACCGACGCTCGAGGAGGCGGTGATGGTGGATACAAGTTCGTTGTCCAGAAAAACAGCACGGCCGCCCGAGGGCAATGTTGACGTTGAGCCCGAGGGCTCCCTGGATGATTCCTCCATGATCTTGATAGAGATCGAAGCTGATGTTGATGAAGGCCCCCATCCGAACATGACGATCGGAGGTAGGGCGCAATCCTTGGTCGAACCAAGGTGACCAGTCGAGCTGGTGACGAAGATGCCGAAGTCGCAGTTGATCTGCAGGCGAGCCATCGACCTTTTGCCGAACACACAGCGGAACTCTCAATGAAAGCACCACTGTCGGTGTCAAAGCCGGTGGATCTCAGGTAGGGGGTCCCGAACTGTGCGTCTAAGGCGGATGGTAACAGGAGACAGGGGACACGATGTTTACCCAGGTTCGGGCCCTCTCTATGGAGGTAATACCCTACTTCCTGCTTGATTGATCTTGATGATATGAGTATTACAAGAGTTGATCTACCACGAGATCGTAGAGGCTAAACCCTAGAAGCTAGCCTATGGTATGATTGTTGTTGTATGTCTATCGACTAGCCTGGCCTCGGTTTATATAATGCACCAGAGGCCTAGGATAACAAGAGTCCTAGCCGAATACGCCGGTGGGGAGGAGTCCTTGTCTTGATCGCCAAGTCTTGTGGAATCTTCCTTGTATGCGGCAACTGTCCGGACTGGCCCATGAGTATACGGCCATGGGGGTCCTCGGCCCAATCCAACTGATCGGGAGACGACGTGGTGAGTACCCCCTAGTGTAGGACACCGTCAGTAAGCATAATATGACATCACTCATATCACAAAACAACCGAGAACAGACAAACATGCAATTGTAACTTTGTGTGGGAAAGTCCAGCACGGAACAAGATTACAGATCAAGATCAAAGGAACATCACTCCTCTCTTTTGAACCTTGTAATGTGCAATGATACGCTAAGAAAATTGTGTATAAAATTTAAAAGAGTAATAGACATTGGCTGCAAATCGTGCAGTTCAATACAAGTCAGAGTAAGTAGTAGTTAAAAGGCATGAGGATTAAGGACTTACAACAGCGGCTTTGACTATGTAGTCATGCCCTTCGTCTTGCTGGTGTGACAGTCCTTGAAGATTTCCACAACATTTGGTTCAGTTACTTTTTGGTCCTTGCGGGCTTTCCTCTGCATTTGGAACAAGTCAATATAGATCTGATAATATGGCACAACGAAAAGAGTGAAACAACAGCTAATTATAAGAGCCTCGCAATGTGTAATATTGCTACGAGATCCTGTCGTCTGCTGGAATTTCACTTTCATACGGTTGGCCTTGTTCTTTGAATAGTTCACCTACAAGAAGATAGATTTGTGAGGCACATGCGTAAATAGGAGTTCAACATGTGATCTAATCACATATATATAACGTACTTGATACTTTGGATCAGACCAGGTTTAACGAGGCCTCTCCAATCTTCATCCGATATATTTTCCACTGGAGATGTTTGGGCAAGTTCACTGTTAGCCTTGCCTTCAAAGTGAGTTTTCCTCAAGTTATACCGATACTGTCATAGAGCAGACTTGAAAACATGGGTGCAAGCTTGTCTGATTGCATCATCTTGGCTATCCAACTTGAACCTCGTCTGTTGAAAATTATGGGAGTCTCATTATCAGCAACCTAGAAAGTATGGGACGGAGCAAGAAGATATTACTAGTTTCCATACATAACCATACTTACAGATAAATGGTCAAGGAAGGTGTCGAACTGGATTTTGTCTTTGTCATTCCTGTACTGAACCCATGTTGGGAGGATACGTGCATGATACCTAACGGCAACCGCTGCCTCTGATACTAACTTGGCCGACTCTTTAGCATCACGTGGCCTTTTTAAACCTGCCTCAAAATGGATCTCCATTCTTCCTCCTCTAGATTTAGTTAACCTATCAAGCATTATCCCTGAGGTTTGTTTCCTCTTGCGCCTAGGTGCTAGTCCAAAAACGAACATAGGAAGTGTTAGTGTACATCAAACTGTGAGACTACATATAAAGAAGCATGCAACTGTAACTTGACTCCAGCAACTACCTTCTTGCTGTTGAAGCTCACAAGGTTCATCTGATCTTGCCAACTCTTCTTATGTCAAGACTGCTTCAGAAGTAGTGTCAGGTGGCAAGGGAGCTTGGGAACGTGCTGCTAGCTGAGTTGACAAACGAGCAACTCGTGCAGTTGGTGGTACTGTGGAATGTGTTGCAACAACTAGGGTTGTCGCTGCTTGTTTGGTGGCAACTATTAGTTTTTGTTTGGCTTGTTTTGCATCTCATGTAGCATGGGATACCGCGTTTGTACGATTTTCCGGTGGACTTTGACCTTCTATTGCACCATCAGTACCAGCAAAATCTGCATAATTCTTTTGCTTCCGTTTCTGTGTGTCCTTAGTACTAACACCATCCCCTATCATTCTGTGTTCCTTCCTCTTTCTCCGTGCCATGTTAAATCAAGCCAACAAGAAAAAGGAATAAGAATTTAGTTCTTCAGAACAAATTGATGCGTGATATAGACGAAGAACTTTGATGTTAGACAAACCATGATAGGAGGATGTAATATGTACGAAAAACAGGACAGCATGAGATAATCAGAACTATGATGTGTAAACTAAGCAGAAGGCATTTCAATAAATTAGAAGCAATGCAATGGAAGGTAGACACCATATGAAAGATGCTACAAATATCACTCTGCCAAGTTAACAGTGTCTCGTCATAACTGGCACTTAAACAAATGTGAGGCAGTACAAGAAATAAATCATATGCAAGATGCAAACAACATCACACTACCAAGTTAAAGGTCTCTCGTCCTTAGTGCCATTGCATATTCACAACATTGCATATTCACAGCTTTGTTGGGAACATAGCATGCAATTTCAAAAAAATTCCTATGATCACACAAGATCTATCTAGGAGATGCATAGCAACGAGAGGGGGAGAGTGTGTCCACGTACCCTCGTAGACCGAAAGCGGAAGCGTTAGGTTAACACGGTTGATGTAGTCGAACGTCTTTACGATCCAACCAATCTAGTACCGAACGTACGACACCTCCGGGTTCAGCACACGTTCAGCTCGATGACGTCCCTCGAACTCTTGATCCAGCAGAGGGTCGAGGGAGAGTTTCATCAGCACGATGGCGCGGTGACGGTGATGGTGATGTGATCCGCGCAGGGCTTCGCCTAAGCACTACGACGCTATGATCGGAGGAGTAAACTATGGAGGGGGCACCGCACACGGCTAAGAGAATAACTGTTGTCCTTTGGGGTGCCCCCTGCCCCCGTATATAAAGGAGGGGAGGAGGAGGCCAGCCACCAAGGGGCGCGCCAAGGGGGGAGTCCTACTAGGACTCCACTCCTAGTAGGATTTGTCCCCCCTCTTTTTCCTTCTCATAGACGGGAAAAAGGGGGAAGGAGAGGGAAGAGGAGAAGGAAAGGGGGGCGCCCCCCTCCCCTAGTCCAATTTGGACTGCCCATGGGAGGGGGGGCGCGGCCACCCCTTGTGGGCTGCCTCCCCTCTCCCCTATAGACCATGTAGGCCCAATAATTCCTCGAGGGGTTCCAGTAACCCTTCGGTACTTCGAAATATACCCGAACCATTCCGAAACCATTCCGGTATCCGAATATCATTGTCCAATATATCAATCTTTACCTCTCGACCATTTCGAGACTCCTCATCATGTCCGTGATCTCATTTGGGACTCCGAACAATATTTGGTCACCAAAACACATAACTCATAATACAAATCGTCATCGAACATTAAGCGTGCAGACCCTACGGGTTCGAGAACTATGTAGACATGACCGAGACACATCTCGAATTAGTAACCAACAGCGGAACTTGGATGCTCATATTGGTTCCTACATATTCTACGAAGATCTTTATCGGTCAAACCGCAATAACAACATACGTTATTCCATTTGTCATCGGTATGTTACTTGCCCGAGATTCGATCGTCGGTATCCTCATACCTAGTTCAATCTCGTTGTCGGCAAGTCTCTTTACTCGTTCCATAATGCATCATCTCGCAACTAACTCATTAGTCACATTGCTTGCAAGGCTTATAGTGATGTGCATTACCGAGAGGGCCCAGAGATACCTCTCCGATACTCGAAGTGACAAATCCTACTATGCCAACCCAACAAACACCTTCGGAGACACCTGTAGAGCATCTTTATAATCACCCAGTTATGTTGTGACGTTTGATAGCACACAAGGTGTTCCTCCGGTATTCGGGAGTTGCATAATCTCATAGTCAGAGGAATATGTATAAGTCATGAATAAAGCAATAGCAATAAAACTTAACAATCACTATGCTAAGCTAACGGATGGGTCTTGTCCATCACATCATTCTCTAATGATGTGATCCCGTTCATCAAATGACAACACATGTCTATGGTTTGGAAACTTAACCATCTTTGATTAACGAGCTAGTCAAGTAGAGGCATACTAGGGACACTATGTTTTGTCTATGTATTCACGCATGTACTAAGTTTCCGGTTAATACAATTCTAGCATGAATAATAAACATTTATCATGATATAAGTAAATATAAATAACAACTTTATTATTGCCTCTAGGGCATATTTCCTTCAAGCTTATGATGTGGAAACTAAGAAGAAGGCATTTCAATAAATTAGAAGCAATGAAAGCTAGACACTATATGTAAGACGCAACGAATATCACTCTACCAAGTTAAAACTGTCTCGTCATAAGTGCCATTTCAACAAATTAGAAGTAGTACAAGCTAGAAAAGAATGCGAGATGTAACCTATATCACACTCCCAAGTGAAATGTGTCTTATGATAAGTGATTGTTGCAGGTTACACAACAGTAGTACTTTGATGTAAGAACATGGTGTGATAGACATATATTGTATGTTCTAGAAACAGGAACACGTGTCTAATTCATAAGTATAATGTGTAAAGTAAGCAGATGGAATTCAACAAAATTAGAAGCAATACAAGCTAGACATCATACATAACATGTAACCACATATAACAGTGCCAAGTTAGAGGGAGCACCTGTGATGGTGCACTAGGGGAGACGTGCTCATCATCAACACAACTACATTGAGTGTCTATGCATGTGTTGTCTTGCAAATCTTCTTGGGGGTGGCGGAGTAGAATCTGTAGAGGCCCTCCATTTGGAAGGAGCACCTTTATCCACTGCCTTGCTAATTTCCTTCTGCTTTATTGATTTTGAATTGTCAAGTGACAACCACAAGTATAGGGGATCTCAACAGTTTTCGAGGGTAGAGTATTCAACCCAAATTTATTGATTCGACTCAAGGGGAGCCGAAAATACTCTCAAGTATCAGCAGCTGAGTTGTCAATTCAACCACACCTAAAAGACTTAATATCTACAACAAAATAATTAGTAGCAAAGTGGTATGGAAGTAACGGTAACGGTGGCAAAAGTAATAGTAGCAGTTTTGTATCAATCGTAATAGTGGCAACGGAAAAGTAATGTAGCAAAGATCAATATGAAACGAACTCGTAGGCAATGGATCAATGATGGATAATTATGTCAGATGGCATTCATCATGCAACAATTATAACCTAGGGTGACACAGAACTAGCTCCAATTCATCAATATAATGTAGGCATGTATTTCGAATATAGTCATACGTGCTTATGGAAAATAATTTGCATGACATCTTTTGTCCTACCCTCCCATGGCAGCGGGGTCCTAATGGAAACTAAGGGATATTAAGGCCTCCTTTTAATAGAGAACTGGACCAAAGCATTAGCACT
Source organism: Aegilops longissima (assembly GCA_021605205.1). Classification (NCBI taxonomy): domain Eukaryota; kingdom Viridiplantae; phylum Streptophyta; class Magnoliopsida; order Poales; family Poaceae; genus Aegilops; species Aegilops longissima. The sequence continues at coordinate 369,419,504 of CM038679.1, read as the reverse complement.
TAGTGAATACATGAACTCCTCAAACTACGACCATCACCAGGAAGTGTCCCGACTATTGCCACTCCGGGGTTGCCGGATCATAACGCGTAGTAGGTGGCTATAAATTGCAAGATAGGATCAAGAACACAAAGATATTCATGAAAACATAATAGGTTCGGATCTGAAATCATGTCACTCGGGCCCTAGTGACAAGCATTAAGCATAGCAAAGTCATAGCAACGTCAATCTTAGAACATAGTGGATACTAGGGATCAAACCCTAACAAAACTAACTTGATTACATGATAAATCTCATCCAACTCATCACCGTCCAGCAAGCCTACGATGGGATACTCACGCACGGCGGTGAGCATCATGAAATTGGTGATGGAGGATGGTTGATGATGACGATGGCGATGATTTCCCCTCCCCGGAGCCCAAGATGGACTCCAGATCTGCCCTCCCGAGGAAGAGAAGGAGGTGGTGGCGGCTCCATATCGTAAAACGTGATGAATCCTTCTCTCTGATTTTTTTCTCCCCGAACGTGAATATATGGAGTTGGAGTTGAGGTCGGTGGAGCTTCATGGGACCCACAAGCCAGGGGCCGCGCCCCCACCCTTGTGGACAGGTGGTGGGTCCCCCTCTTTTGATTCTTTAGCCAATATTTTTTTATTTATTCCGCAAATATTCTCCGTGAAGTTTCAGGTCATCCCGAGAACTTTTATTTCTGCACAAAAATAACACCATGGCAATTCTACTGAAAACAACGTCAGTCTGAGTTAGTTCCATTCAAATCATGCAAATTAGAGTCCAAAACAAGCGAAAAAGAGTTTGGAGAAGTAGATACGATGGAGACATATCAACTCGCCCAAGCTTAACCCATTGCTTGTCCTCAAGCAATCCAGTTGACAAACTGAAAGTGATAAATAAAAACTTTTACAAACTCTTTTTGATCTTGTTGTTGCAAATATGTAAATCCAGCATTCAGGTTTTCAGCAAAGATTATGAACTAACCATATTCACAATAACATTTAGGTCTCACATTTACTCATATCAATGGCACAATCAACTAGCGAGCAATAATAATGAATCTCAGATGACAACACTTTTTCAAAACAACCATGATATGATATAACAAGATGGTATCTCGCTAGCCCTTTCTGAGACCGCAAAACATAAATGCAGAGCACCCCTGAAGATCAAGGGCTGACTAGACATTGTAATTCATGGAAAAATAGATCCAGTCACAGTCATACTCAATATAAATTAATAACAATGCATACAAATGACAGCGGTGCTCTGTAAGTGGTGCTTTTTATAAGATGATGATGACTCAGCAATAAAAGTAAATAGATAGGCCCTTCGCAGAGGGAAGTAGGGATTTGCAGAGGTGCCAGAGCTCGAGTTTTTGAAACAGAGATAACTAATATTTTGAGCGGCATGCTTTCATTGTCAACATAACAACCAAGAGATCTCGGCATCTTCCATACTAGATATATTATAGGTGGTTCCAAAACGGAATGGTAAAGTTTATACTCCCCCACCACCAACAAGCACATTCCATAGCTGGTCCGAAACAACGGGTACCATCCAACTAACAACAGTCCTGGGGAGTTTTGTTTGCAATTATATTTTGATTTGATTTGAGAATGGGACTGGGCATCCCGGTTACCAGCCATTCTGTCATGAATGATGAGCGGAGGCCACTCAACGTGAGAATAACCCACCTAGCATGGAAGATACTGACAGCCCCCATTCACCACATGAGCGATTCGGGCATACAAAACAGATTATCATTTGAAGGTTTAGAGTTTGGCACATGCAAATTTACTTGGAACGGCAGGTAAATACCGCATATAGGTAGGTATGGTGGACTCATATGGAACAACTTTGGGTTTATGGAAGTGGATGCACAAGGCTACAAAAGGACTGGGGAGCGACCAACTAGAGAGCAACAATGGTCATAAACATGCATTGAGATTGACCAACATTGAGTGCAAGCATGAGTAGAATATAAATCACCATGAACATAAATATCGTGGAGGCTATGTTGATTTTGTTTCAACTACATGCGTGAACATGTGCCAAGTCAAGCCACTCGAATCATTCAAAGGAGGATACCATCCTATCATACTACATCACAACCATTTTAAAAGTATGTTGGCACGCAAGGTAAACCATTATAAACTCCTAGCTAATTAAGCATCGCATGAGTAACTGTAATCTCTAATTGTCATTGCAAATATGTTTCATTCATAATGGGCTGAATCAAGAACGATGAACTAATCATATTTCGAGTTCATACCAGCTTTTCCTCATCTCAATCATTTCATCATATATCATTATTTGCATTTCACTTTCACGACTGAACGATGTGGATAATAATGATAGTGCACGTGCATTGGACTAAGCTGGAATCTGCAAAAATTTATTTCAAAGGAGAAGACAAGGTAATATGGGCTCTTTGTTAGATCAACAATAATGCATACGAGAGCCACTCAACATTTTCATCGTGGTCTTCTCCTCTCGACCCCCAAAGAAAAGAAAAGAATTTCAAAGAAACACACTGAAATGATTTTGGAGTTTTTGTTTTTCTGAAGAAAGTAAAAAAAAGAACGAGCAAAACTATTTACACGGGAAAGCTCCCAACAAGCAAAAGAAGAATGAGAAATCTTTTTGGGTTTTCTTTAATACTACTACTAAATAAACATGGAAAGGAAATAAGCTACAACTAAATTTTTTTGGTTTTTCTTAAGGTTTTTCAAACACACAAGAAGAAAGCGGGAAAAATAAAATAAAATAACATGGATAATACAATGAAAAAGTATGAACACCGACAACTGGAATGAATGTGTGAACATGAATGTAATGTCGGTGGGAAATACGTACTCCCCCAAGCTTAGGATTTTGGCCTAAGTTGGTCTACACCCACGGATCAAAGTAGCCCTCTCCGGTGTACTGAGGAGGATCCTGGGGGTTCCACTGGTTAGCGAGCTCCTGTGGCTCCCACTGATAAATGGACTCCTGATATGGATCAGGTGATGGCTCTAGCTCAGGAACTAGGGATCGCGTCCCCTCCCGGTATGCATGAATGTCCGCGGGCAGGATGAAATGCCTGCGTGAATGAATATCGAACAAAGTAGGTGCAGGCAAGGTAATAATCTGACAAGTCTTCTAGCTAAATACCAGGTTATAGATGAGTCTCTTGTCATCGTCTTTCTTAATAAATTCATGTGCTACCATGCTTCCATAATCTAAGTATATAGAGGGTAGCAGCTTCTCCTCTTTTTCATCATGCCTAATGGGTATCTCGAAGTGTCTAGCAAGACGGGAAGCAAAGTACCTTAGAAAATAGGACCCTTCGTACGGTTTAAACTCAACCGTCGAGCAACCATAGCGCCCAAACTAAAAGTTTTATCATGAAGTAAAGCATGGCGCAAAATAGCAAGGTCAGGAGCACTAAGGCCTCCACTCTCCCCGCGACCAATTAAACATCTCCCAGCAAATAATGAGTAGTAGTGCAAAACAGGAAAATGTAAACTAGACACTCTCACTTTCGACACCTTTCTCCTTTCCCCTACGGTAAATTCATCAATAAAATCTTCCACATCTCTAGGATGTGGCTCATCGACGCTGCCCTCATAAGGTAATTTACAAACCTAATAAAAGTCATAAAGCATCATCTCATTATGCTCATCATATAAGTGAAACTCTACCATGGTTGGTGATCTCCTAGCATGAAAATGAATTTTTTGCATGAAAGTATTAGTGAGTAGGAGGTACTGGTCGCACTGGTCGTGGAGGAAGTCGGTGATGCCTGCATTCTCTGCCAAATAATAGAAATCCTCATAAATTCCGGCCACCTCCAAGAATGCATTACATGGCCATTCACACGGCCGAACCTCCGCGGTGCGAGGAAGGTTGTACTTGGGCTTTTCCTTGTCTTCATTTTCTTTTTTCCTTCGAACCCTGGCTCGAGGAGCCTCTCAACAATCTCCTCGTCATTCTCTTTCTCTGAAAATTTCTGAAATTTTTAGTAACTCAAAATAAAAGTGAACCGAACTCAACAAGATTGATAGCAACTACTCCTACAAGTGTTTGGAGGCTAAATCATGCATCAAAACTACTTTGGACCATATAAATTTGACATGCAAGCTCAAGAACAAGGTCACCACAGCAGCAAACATTTACAATAAATAAAGCACTAGAACAAAAACTAATTGGACCATTGGAGGAGTCACATACCAAAGAACAATCCTCCAAAATAGTTTTGCAAATGAAGCTTTGCACAAGGAGATCAAAATGGCAGCAAGATGAGCAAGAACACAGGTTCGAGCTATGGGGTGATTTTTTCTAGAGGAAGACAAAGTGGATGGGTGCTGGAATAAGTGGAGGGGACCCACGTGGGACCCATAATGCAGGGGGCGCGCCCAGGGGGGTTGGGTGCGCCCTCCACCCTTATGGCCCACTGGTGAAGCCCCTGGTGTGTTCTCAGTGCGAGAAATTCTCAAATATTTTATAAAAAATCATACTAAATATTCAAGGCATTTGGAGAACTTTTATTTTTGGGTCATTTTTTATTGCATAGATAATTCAGAAAACAGACAGAAAATACTAATTTACTTTGTTTAATCTAAATAACAGAGAGTAAAAGATAGGTACAGAAAGTTGTGCCTTCTAAATTCATCCATCTCATGCTCATCAAAAGGAATCCATTAACAAGGTTGATTAAGTCTTATTAACAAACTTCTTCCGAATGACATGAAACCAGGGAATTTTTGAATAACACTAGGTTACCTCAACGGCAATATGTATGTCCCTAACAATAAGAATATGATATTTCTTTTTGACAGAAGGAAGAGGGAATTCAAAACCTCCAATAGTAATTGTTGAAATTTTTCCAATAGAATTGATACTATGAACTTGAGGTTGTTCCTTCGGGAAGTGTACCATATGCTCATTACCATTAACATGAAAAGTGACATTGCCTTTGTTGCAATCAATAACAGTCCCTGCAGTATTCCAAAAGGGTCTACCAAGGATGATCAACATATTGTCGTCCTCGGGAATATCAAGAATAACAAAGTCCGTTAAGATAGTAACGTTTGCAACCACAGTAGGTACATACTCAAAAATACTAATGGGTATAGCAGTTGATTTATCAGCCATTTGCAAAGAAATTTCAGTAGGTGTCAACTTATTTAATTCAAGTCTACGATATAAAGAGAAAGGTATAACACTAGCACCGGCTCCAAGATCACATAAAGCAGTTTTAACATAGTTTCTTTTAATGGAGCATGGTATAGTTGGTATTCCTGGATCTCCAAGTTTCTTTGGTATTTCACCCTTAAAAGTATAATTAGCAAGCATGGTGTTTCAACTTCCGGTATCTTTCGTTTGTTAGTAAAAATTTCTTTCATGTACTTAGCATAAGTAGACATTTTAAGCATATCAGTCAAATGCATACACAAAAAGATAGGTCTAATCATTTCAGCAAAGCACTCAAAATCCTCATCATCCTTTTTCTTGGATGGTTTTGGAGGAAAGGGCATGGGTTTCTGAACCCATGGTTCTCTTTCTTTACCATGTTTCCTAGCAGCAAAGTCTCTCTTATCATAATGTTGATTCTTTGATTGTGGGTTATCAAGATCAACAGTAGGTTCAATCTCTACATCATTATCATTACTAGGTTGAGCATCAACATGAACATCATCATTAAAATTATCACTAGGCTCATGTTCATCACCAGATTGCGTCTTAGCATCAGAAATAGAAATATCATTGGATTCTTAGGTGTGTCTACAACAGGTTCACTAGAAGCATGCAAAGTCCTATCAGTTTTCTTTTTCTTTGTATTAGAAGGACTAGGTACATCAGTATTAGTTCTCTGAGAATCTTGCTCAACTCTCTTAGGATGGCCCTCAGGATACAAAGGTTCCTGAGTCATCTTACCACCTCTAGTCATAACCCCAACAACATTGTCATTATTCTTACTAATCAACTCATTAAGCAAATCATCCCGTTCCTTAAGTACTTGTTCTACTTGAGTTGTAACCTTGGAAGCATGCTTACTAATAAGCTTAAGATCATTAATAGTTCTACTCATATAATCACCCAAGTAGTCAAGCATGTGAGCATTACGTTTCAATTGTCTACTAACATAAGCATTGAACTTTTCTTGTATAACAATGAAATTATCAAACTCATCCAAGCATTGACTAGCAGACTTATTATGAGGAATATCACCCTCATCAAATCTATAGAGAGAATTTACCTCTACTACCTGTGTCGGGTTCTCAAGACCATGTATTTCTTTAATGGGCGGTATATTCTTAACATCTTTAGCTTTAATACCTTTTTCTTTCATAGATTTCTTTGCCTCTTGCATATCTTCAGGACTGAGAAATAGAATATCTCTTTTCTTCGGAGTTGGCTTAGGAGTCGGTTCAGGAAGTGTCCAATCATTATCATTACTCAATATATTATTAAATAGCAATTCATCTTGCTCAACAGTTTGTTCCCTGAAAACACAACCAACAGAACTATCCAGGTGGTCTCTGGAAGCATCGGTTAGGTCATTATAAAAGATATCAAGTATTCCATTTTTCTTGAAAGGATGATCAGGCAAAGCATTAAATAATTGGAGAAGCCTCCCCCAAGCTTGTGGGAGACTCTCTTCTTCAAATTGCACAAAGTTAAATATTCCCTTTAAAGCAGCTTGTTTCTTATGAGCAGGGAAATATTTCTCAGAGAAGCAGTAAATTATATCTTGGGGACTACGCACACAACTAGGAGCAAGATAATTAAACCATAACTTAGCATCACCCTTTAATGAGAAAGGAAACAACTTAAGAACATAGTAATAGCGATTTTTTCCTCATGAGAAAATAGGGTGGCTATATCATTCAATTTAGTAAGATGTGCCACAACTGTTTCAGATTCATAACCATAGAAAGGATCAGACTCCACCAAAGTAATTAACTCAGGATCGATAGAGAATTCATAATCCTTATCAGTAACAAAGATAGGTGAAGTAGCAAACTTAGGATCATATTGCATTCTAGCATTCAAAGACTTTTCTTTCAACTTAGCTAACCGTTTCTTAAGATCATCTCTATCATTGCAAGCAAAAAAGTCTCTAGCAGTTTCTTCATCCATAATATATCCCTCAGGGACAACAGGCAATTCATATCTAGGGGGAGAATCATAATCTTCAGTTTTAATAATATCATCAGTTTCAGTAATTTCATTCTCTCTAACCCTAGCAAGTTGTTCATCAAGAAATTCACCTGGTGGCACAATATTATCAAGCAAAGAAGTAGTATCATCATAAGCATCATGCATAGCAGAAGTGGCATCATCAATAACATGCGATATATCAGAATCAATAGCAGGTGTAGGTGTCGCAAGTTTACTCAAAACAGAAGGTGAATCAAGTGCTGAGCTAGATGGCAGTTCCTTACCTCCCCTCGTAGTTGAGGGAAAAATCTTGGTTATTTGATCTTTCAGATTCTTCATAGTGATCAACAGATATAAATCCTAAGTGACTCAGAGAATGGAGCTATGCTCCCCAGCAACGGCGCTAGAAAAAGGTCTTGATAACCCACAAGTATAGGGGATCGCAACAGTTTTCGAGGGTAGAGTATTCAACCCAAATTTATTGATTCGACACAAGGGGAGCCAAAAAATATTCTCAAGTATTAGCAGCTGAGTTGTCAATTCAACCACACCTAAAAGACTTAATATCTGCAGCAAAATATTTAGTAGTAAAGTAGTATGGAAGTAATGATAACGGTGGCAAAAGTAATAGTAGTAGTTCTGTAGCAATCATAACAGTGGCAACGGAAAAGTAACGTCGCAAAGATCAATATGAAACGAACTCGTAGGCAACAGGTCAATGATGGATAATTATGTCGGATGGCATTCATCATGCAACATTTATAACCTAGGGTGACATAGAACTAGCTCCAATTCATCAACATAATGTAGGCATGTATTCCGAATATAGTCATACATGCTTATGGAAAAGAACTTGCATGCCATCTTTTGTCCTACCCTCCCGTGGCAGCGGGGTCCTAATGGAAACTAAGGGATATTAAGGACTCCTTTTAATAGAGAACCGAACCAAAGCATTAGCACTTAGTGAATACATGAACTCCTCAAACTACGGTCATCACCGAGAAGTGTCCCGACTATTGTCACTCCGGGGTTGTCGGATCATAATGCGTAGTAGGTGACTATAACTTGCAAGATAGGATGAAGAACACAAATATATTCATGAAAACATAATAGGGTCATATCTGAAATCATGGCACTCGGGCCCTAGTGAAAAGCATTAAGCATAGCAAAGTCATAGCAACATCAATCTTAGAACATAGTGGATACTAGGATCAAACCCTAACAAAACTAACTCGATTACATGATAAATCTCATCCAACCCATCACCATCCAGCAAGCCTACGATGGGATTACTCACGCATGGCGGTGAGCATCATGAAATTGGTGATAGAGGATGGTTGATGATGACGATGGCGGTGATTTCCCTTCTCCAGAACCCAAAACGGACTCCAGATCTGCCCTCTCGAGGAAGAACATGAGGTGGCGGTAGCTCCGTATCGTAAAACGTGATGAATCTTTTTCTCTGACTTTTTTCTCCCTGAATGTGAATATATGGAGTTGGAGTTGAGGTCGGTGGAGCTTCGTGGGACCCACAAGCCAGGGGCGCGCCCAAGGGGGTAGGGCACCCCCACCCTTGTGGACAGGTGGTGGGTCCCTCCTCTGTTGATTCTTTCGCCAATATTTTTTATTTATTCCACAAATATTCTCCGTGAAGTTTTAGGTCATTTCGAGAACTTTTATTTCTGCACAAAAATAACACCATGACAATTCTGCTGAAAACATCGTCAGTCCAGGTTAGTTCCATTCAAATCATGCAAATTGGAGTCCAAAACAAGGCCAAAAGAGTTTGGAAAAGTATATACAATGAAGACGTATCATCTAGTAAAACCGATAAGAAAAAGCAATAAAATTCACTCTTCAGAACTCATTCGTGCATGATGCCGACCATCACTACTTTGATGTAAGGCAAACACATGATACCAGGATGGAATATGTACAAAAAACATGATGGCATGGCATATTCACAACTATTTGTGTAAACTAAGAAGAAGCCATTTCAACAAATAAGAAGCAATGCAAGCTAGACACCACATGAAAGATGCAACCAATATGACTCTGCCAAGTTAAAAGCATCCCATCATAAATGGCGTTTTAACACACAGGAGCTAGTGTGGTGATTATGCACACACGCACGCATGCACACGAACTGCATGCACGCAACACTCACACGAACACATGTAGCCACACATGCACACAACACTCACACATACACACACAGCCACGCACGCATGCAACACTCTCACACACACATGCACGCATGCATGCACACACCACACGACCAACACACACTCTCACGCTCAAGTGCTCAACCTACACGTGCATGCGCACACATCAGGCCCTGATAGACACATACACAACAAGGTGGTTCCCGCACATGGGTTGGAGCCTTGTTGCGCCTGCGTAAATTTGTGTTTATCTGACCTTTTTCCTATGCGAACTGACAGGTGGGACCCACAAGGAACATGGTCAATTAACTAGTCAACATAGTGCCGCACAGACTATTTGGTCAGTAAAAAGAGTGCAATCCGATGCTGAACGGTGAGCAAGTGACCGTATAATCACCGTAAAACGTATATAGTGACCGTAATGAGCGTATTCTAAAGTCTGGTGACCGTATTACACTTTTCACTTGAAATACACTGACTGCCCGCTTATTTATCTCTTCTCTCGCTCTCTCCATGGAGCCGAGTAGGCCAACGTGCAAGTGCCTAAATTGGCGCACGCCACCCCGTTATTGATGTACTGGTTTCGTAAGAGCAAACAAGCATTCACATCTACTGTACAAACTGTAGATATGAGTTACGAATGCTATGAAGACGAATACAAATATTTGAATCCACTTTATGCCCAATTTCTCTCTGTAGGCCCTCCAAAAGTACATCTCTACACGTGCTCGCATGTTACATCTAAGAACTATGCAATACAACACTACTACTACACTCTACACAATAAATCATATGTGTTTTTAGTTTTACTAGATCTCATATTGTTACTTAATTACTCAGTTTGCATACATTAAAATTGCCTTTGAAATGTATGGCTAATATCATCTACCGCACGGGAAAAATTCCGCCCTTGCCTCTTTAATCGGGTTTGTATCGATGGATCGTGCGAAACAGCAAAACTATAGTAGTACTACAGTACAAGTAAAAGTTCACTGGGCCGCCGTGTCGTGCACTCCTCCGTAAGAATGGAGCGCTCGCTTTCATAAATGTTCTAGTCCCTTTCGCCGACATGTGGGACATCAAGCAACCGGGTCCATGTGCCATACCGAAATAACAGTGCAGAGCAGCAGGGGTGAAGCACCCCAGTCATGGCGCCGACGTAGTAATGAGCAATGAGGCGTCAAATCACCAAGCTGCACCTTTCCCGCAGTTAAGTTGGAGGGACGAAGTAATAATGCTAAAAAAAGAAGTTGGAGGGACGAAGCAACCATCATTTCACTCGTTGCTGAATCCGCTTCTCCCTCATCTTCTTCAAGTTAATCACGTGTTGCTTCTGCCATTGTTCTGCCTCATGTGGGACGCGGACCGGCTTGGTAAAGCACTGACACGTGGGACCGCATGTTAGCAAACCGCCAGGCCAACATCCTCTTAAAATAAGAAACCTCCCCCGCCATCCGCGCGGCAAAATCACCTCCTTTTTACTAATCTTGATACTATAATTTTTAGTTCAATATAATCGAGATTTGTATAGATACCACACAGGAGCAAAACCAAGTGGTACGGTTAAGGGCATCCACAATGTGTAGCCAAATGTGAAAATAACTTTTGGCATCGATGGGAACCATTGTTGGACGGTGTTGCCAAAGCCAAAAAGATGGAACCGACGCTCCCTATTTGATTGATTGAAAGAATAGAAAAATGTAACCTCTCTCCTCTTTCTCCCGTGCTTGGACGCATGTACAGTATAGAGCACAGAGTTTACTCCCATGTCCCTTCTATCACAAATCACAAAGTAGTGAGGCGTCAAATCACAAAGCACGAACGAAGCAACCATCATTTCACTCTTTGCTGACTCTGCTTCTCCATCATCTTCTTCGAGAAACCCCCTTACCGCACTAAGCTGGACAGACGATGCTATTGTGTAGTACTAGGACATTTATGCGTCCTTTGGTTCAACGAACTTCCTGGATGCAAATAACGCGGTTGTCTCGGCTTGCAGGCGACACTTGCGAACAACTTACCGTGTCTCCCTCAATGGTGTTCTCTATCGAACGCACTTCGCCAAACCACAACGTTCGAGATATCATCAACGTCACCGCAATGGGGAAGGAAGTCAAATAGTTACTACCTCCATTTTTTTACACAAAGCCAGTATCAAAATTACAATTTGCAGAAGGCCACTAACACTAATCGAGGAAAAATTGATGGGGTTTTCCTCGTACTAGCAACCAAGGACATTAATATACCCTTGCATTCATGTGGAAGTGAGAAGGTTGGTTTGCATGCCGCTGCATTAATCAAGCAATGAGGAGTGAGATGGTTAGCTCTTTGGGCGTTGGAGAAAAAATGCATTAATTGACACGTCAAACGAGGATTTGTATCGATCAATCCCACGAAGGAAAACCCCGCCTTTCTTTTTTAACACAAGTAGTACTCCTAATTGCGTACTTGTATCTTGTTTGGGTCTAGGCCTTGCATTGCCATACTTCGCCACACATTTTTTCCAAGCTTGCCTAAAGTTTTCAAAATGAAAAGGATGTACACTTGCGCACGGCTGTCGCGGTCACACCGCACCCTCACACAGTTGCTCCTGCATGCTGCAAACCCAACTAAGGGAACGCACCCTCACTGACATGTGCTACCGCATGTGATCAAAACAAACTCAGCCATCCTACCGCTGACACATAATTTTCGTTCATACAGTATGTTTATCCGACCGCATGTTGGGGAAGATCCGTACGACCCGTGTGGTGGTCTGTTGGGGAAGAAAAAGAGGTGAGGAAGAAGAAGGGTTAGGAGACGTAGGATATTCACCCAACCGCCTGAAATGGTCGACTGACCCAAATGAAGAAAGTCAGGTGACTTGCATAAATATCTCTACTCTTATAAAAAACCGAGTTGGTGATGATGGTGTGCCTGCCATCTTGTAATATAGGCCGTCCGATCTATATCTGACGGAGAAAGCAAACTATGACAATTTTACAAAAGATTCCCACACCTCTCTCCACATTTATAGATAAGGCCTTGCCTCGTTCATACTTATCTCCCACAACCTCATTGCTGAGCAATTAAAAAAGGAACTCTCTGGAAAAATCTGGCATGGTGGACGCTGCCGGCGCCATCCATCCCCATGCCTTCGCCCAGTCCGACCACCAGTCACCACCACGCCCCACTCCTCCTCACCTTACATCTCATCTTTCTCGAGATATCATTTTTTCGATGAATTCTCGAGATGCCATTTTTCTGATAAAATTCTCGAGATATCATTAGTTTTTACTCATGGGATTACTCCTGCATGGGTCAATCACAACATGTGTTTTGTAAAAAAATGCATCCTGATGTTCTGTGCAATGCACGGGCATCTTGCTAGTATGTTTTTACATAGAAAAAGATCCCTAAAAACAACAACATAAAGAAAAATTATCACTGCTCACGGAACGAGAGGGCCTCGTCATCTTTGGCTGCCGGCACGAACCAGCCGTAGCTGCCGACGTGTGTCTCCGCACCGTGATTGTCCTCGGCCTCCAGCTACTCGTTCACGTGGAGCATGCGAGCGCTCTACACGGACACGAGTACGGCCCGGTTCCGCCTGAAGGAGGGCCTCGATGGCAGCGGCATCTGTGCGCTCCACGTCGAGTTGAGCCTCCGTCGCCCGGTTCAAGTCTAGGACGTTTGGTTCCGCGTGCAGGAGGGCATCAATGGCAGCGGCATCCGCGCGCTCCGCGTCAATTTGAGCCTCTGCCGCCCGATTCACATCCACAGCATCTGGTTCCACCTGCAGGAGGGCCTCGATGGCAGCAGCATCTGCGTGCTCCACGTCGAGTTGAGCCTCCACCTCCTGGTCCTCCTTTAGGATCGCCCGGTTGAACCACTGGTCCGCCTACACCATGGGGGACCCAGACGCCAGCACAAAGTCGACATCCATTGTCTCATACACACCGGGGGCCTTCTGCGGTGCGACCTCTGTCGGTGTCAAAACTGGCGGATCTTGGGTAGGGGGTCCCGAACTGTGCGTCTAAGGCGGATGGTAACAGGAGGCGGGTGTCGGTGTCAAAACCGGCGGATCTCGGGTAGGGGGTCCCAAACTGTGCGTCTAAGGCGGATGGTAACAGGAAGCAAGGGACACGATGTTTACCCAGGTTCGGGCCCTCTCTATGGAGGTAATACCCTACTTCCTGCTTGATTGATCTTGATGAATATGAGTATTACAAGAGTTGATCTACCACGAGATCGTAGAGGCTAAACCCTAGAAGCTAGCCTATGGTATGATTGTTGTTGTCCTACGGACTAAACCCTCCGGTTTATATAGACACAGGAGGGGGCTAGGGTTACTGAGTCGGTTACAACAGAAGGAGATCTACATAATCAGACGCTAAGATTGCCTTCCACGCCAAGAGAGTCCCATCCGGACACGAGACGAAGTCCTCATTCTTGTATCTTCATAGTCCAACAGTCCGGCCAAAGGATATAGTACGGCTGTCCAGATACCCCCTAATCTAGGACTCCCTCAGTAGCCCTTGAACCAGGCTTCAATGACGATGAGTCTGGCACGCAGATTGTTTTCGGCATTGCAAGGCGGGTTCCTCCTCCGAATACTCCATAGAAGATCTTGAACACAAGGATAGTGTCCGGCTCTGCAACACAAGTTTCACATACCATCGTAGAGAGAGTAATATTTCCACAAATCTAATCTGCCGACGTATTATAGCATGACATCACACCATGGCCTGGTCATTATTCAAACCGTTTTTTCACAACCAGCCACCGCACATATCGCGAGGCAGTTTTCTAGGCACGTCTTGTTGAAGCAGAGATCGTGTCCCCTTATCACGGGATTCTCATCAATACGGACGTGGGTAACCCAACCGCGCCATCAATTACGGCGCTTGGGGATCAAGCGAGTTTTACTAGGCAAGTGGGGGCGCATAGTTTCGTCCGCCTTTATAAAGGGATAAGGACTTCACTTTTTTCATCCACGCCTTCTTCCCTCTCGCATATCCATTCTTGCGCACTTGAGCTCCAATGCCCAAGCTTGCACCTTTTCTCCTCAAACCGCTTTAATCATGTCTGGAGCCGGAGGCAAGTGGATGAAATCCTCCGTCACAGAGGAGGACATCAAGAAGCTGCGGGGAGCGGGATACTTGGCTGCGGACATCGCGCACCGGCTGCCTGACGCGGGGCAGATCGTCCCTACCCCGGAACCTTACGAGAGGGTAGTCTTCCTCACCCACTTCGTCCATGGACTGGGATTTCCTCTCCACCCATTCGTCTGCGGCCTCATGTTCTACTACGGGCTCGACTTCCATGACCTGGCCCCGAACTTCATCCTAAACATCTCGTCGTTTATCATCGTGTGCGAGGCCTTCCTCCGCATCCAGCCCCACTTCGGCCTGTGGCTGAAGACCTTCAATGTCAAGCCGAAGGTTGTAGGCGGCTAGCAAGCGGAATGCGGCGGCGCCATGGCGGGAAAAATGCCTAATGTCACATGGCTCAAGGGCTCCTATGTGGAGACCATAAAGGGGTGGCAATCGGGGTGGTTCTACATCACCGAGCCACGCGACACCAACTGGGTGGCGGCCCCCGAGTTCCGATCCGGAATCCCCACGCGGCTCACCTCCTGGAAAGAGAAGGGCCTGTCCTGGGGCAACCCGGTAGAGCTAACCGGACTCCAGACCTGCATCAGGAACATGATGAATAGGAAAATCAAGCTTGTCAACGTGGTCCAGGTCATGCTCTTCCGCCGGATCCTCCCGTGTCAACAACGGGTATTCAATTTGTGGGAGTTCGCCCGCCGAGCACCGTTAATCGCAAGAGCTTTTGACACGACGCACAAGGGCGTCGGAAGGTGCTGTTTAAAGCGCCAAGGTACCTCCTCCCTTACTGAGGACGCGGACTCAGCATAAGCGCCGCGCCAATCCGGTAGGTTTTTACACATCACAAGATGTTTAGTTTCCTCAGTTTAATCATATGCAGGATCTAAGCCCTCATGCCTTTGACATGACTGGGTGGAGACGGCCGAGCGGATTGACTGCCCAGCCCCCCTGCCCGAAGATCCAGCGGACGCTCTCCTGACGGAGATCTTGACTCCGGCACCTTACGAGGTGCCAGCGAAGACGGCCAAGAAGAAGGCCACGGGGACCGGCAGGTCTCGGCGCAGGTTGTGTTGGACTCATCGTCCGAGCACTGAGGCGCCTCCTCCCATGACGACGAGGAGGAAGAGGAAAGTTCTCCCCAGCCGGGAGGCAAGAAAAGGAAGGCCGCCCCAACCGGGAGGCGAAGGGTCAAGAAAGGAAGGACCCTCCTTCCGGACTGCTCCACCGACCGCCCACAGCGATGACAGTGGTTGCCGAGGACAAGCCCTGGCGAAGTCGTAAGTATCCGGATACCTTAATAATTCTTGATATATTTTATCGCACTGCTTCTCATCACGCCGAACATGATTATGCAGTCCGTCCCGAGCCCATATCGACGTATCTTCGTCGGATGGTTCTTTGGACCCGTCGGATATGAATAGTGATTCACTTCCGACCGCCTCCACCCCTCGCCCTACGGACAACGCCGAGGTGTTGTATCAAAGGGCATCGAGCCGGGGGGAGGTAGTCCTGGAGGCGCCTCAAGGCGACACTCCGGATCCTGGGTGCAAAGGGAGCAAGACTCCCATGGGCTCCGAGTTCGGCCTCCAGTCGAACACCGCGCCGGAACCTTCAGTGGTTCCGGACTCTGTCAGGCGACCCCGTGTGAAGAGGGGCAAGCCGCCCGAGCCGGTGACCTCTGTCCATCCAGAGGCACCGGACAACTTGCTGGAAGCGCTCCAAGGCGCTTCCATCAACGAAGAGCACCGCACTATCATGAGTGCGGTGATGGAGAAGGTTCAGTCCGCCAAAAGTGGACTAACTGAAGCTTGCACCAGCCTCCTAACAGGCTTTGAGGTAAGTAATTAAATTATAGGGAAATATCACCGCATAGGCAGTAGCCCCTGATGCTCTGTTTGGCATTCGCGAAGAAAAGCCGAATAGAGGATCGAATAATAATCGCAGGAGTCTAACTATAGTATGTCTATGTGAATCTGCAGGCTTCCCCGCTGGCCGCTGCCACACGTACTGTGGAGGTCGCCGAACTACAGCAGGACCTTGAGCGATCCAATTAAGAGCTCGGCCATGCCAAGAGGCAGCTCGAGGAGAACAAAGGTAAACAATACCTTCTCAATATGAAAAAAGAAAGAGTTGGTTGCAGAATAATAGGATCATCATGAATTTGCCAGGGGCCACGATCGAAGTGGTGACCCTCAGGAAGGCGCTGTCCGAGGCCGAAAACAAAGCGGCCAAGGAGCGCACTGAGCGAGAAAGACACGAAGCCCGGGTAGGTGAGGTGCAGGAAGAGCTCCAGGTGCTCGTCAAGAAGCATGAGTCCCTGGAGCTTGACTCGAGGACGCGAGAGTCCGAGCTTGCCCAGGCCCTCAAAAGTGCAAAAAATGCCAAGGCCGAAGCCCATAAGGCCCTCCAGGAAGTTGAGGCGGTGAAAAAGATAGCGGCGGGTAAGGCATTCATTATGCAAAGTAGGCATCGAAAGAAAATTTCCTTTACTTACCCGAGTTCGGAGCTCTCCGGGAGCGTTCGCAGATCTGCCCGTGTGTGTGTCGGCGCCGTGGAGTTCTACCGGGCCGAGGAGGAAGCTCGACGGAGAAGTTGTTCGGTCTCGATATCTTGGGACCGAACACCCGATGCCCGTGGCGACCAGTGAAGCAATTGGTCGAGCTCCACAAGGCGGCCGAACAGGCCGTGAGGGGCCTTATAGTCCGGATGTGGCCTGGCGATTCCCTTCCCAACAGCTACTTCGGCCTGGTGAGGCGGCTTGTAGATGCCTACCCACGGCTGGAAGTCATCAAGCGGTCCATCTGCATCGAAGGTGCATGCAGGGCTCTTGCCCGTGCAAAGGTGCACTGGGTGAAGATGGACGCCGAAAAGCTGGTGAAGGAGGGGCCACCGCAGGGCAAGGAGCATCGCCACCCCGAAATGTATTATGAAAGTGTCCTGAAGGGTGCCCGTCTCGTGGCGGACGAATGTACCAAAGATGTAATCTTTGAATGAACTTGCTCATGTGATCCTTGTGTTTATGAAAACTAGTTCATGTTCGTTATGCAACGCTTTTGTATTTAAAATATTACCTTCTGTGCGGCCGTTTATAAATTCTGAGAGTTGCTAGTCGTTGGCTTCTGCCCCCATGCAACTATTGCTGGGGTGTTCGGGATAAATCTGAACACTCTTTTTCCCATTCTTGGGTCCTTCGAGGGAGGTGTTCAGTGCAACGAACCAGGCAATCGGACTATAATGCTTTATCGCTCTCACTTAGCCATAGAAGTCTACAACTTTAAATTTTGGCGAAGCCCCTAGTCTTCGGAAAGCCGAATTTGGGGCGCTATACACACCTAAGCCGGACAAGGCCGGCTCCTCGCCCGAAGCGGAAAAAAGTCATTAGGGACTTGAGACCTCTCGAACAGCGACCAGCTCTCGCCTCATCATGATAGTCAGTTTTAGCTTTCTCTATTGAGGTGCTCGGCCGGAAGAACCGGGGCAGAATCGCAGTAGTTCTCCCAGTGCTACCTTAGCCGATATAGCGGAACGTAAGGTACCAAAACATGGGAGCCGGGAAAACCCAACTATTGACCCAAGACATGATTCGGAGCTGATGCATATAATGCTATAAGTTCGGGGTGCCGCACTATCGAAAGTGTTTGGACTTCTCACGCCGAATTATGGGGTATACGGAAGCCCCTGGCGTATTGGCCGTACCACAGTGTACGTGTCGGAGTAATGGGCCACGGGTAGGCAAACCCGAGCCCCCGGACCTTTCAAAACATCGGGGCAGACTGCGCCCCTCAAGACCCCAAGACAAAGAGCCGCCTTCTGAGAGTCGGCGGCAGAGCCGCCGACTGCCCCTCCCAGCCGAGTCCCAGAGACGGCCTCGAGATGAGCCGACTCCCAACTGGCGGCTTCCAGAGAAGCAGGCTATGGGGAGTCGGCCCGTGACTCCAACCACCTCCTGCCTATGCAACTACGGACGAGATGGGATGTGGCCGCCACGCAGCCCATCCCTGCCCCGTTCACGAAGGGCAGGCATGGCCACAGTGCACCGTACTGACGGAGATCTCCGTCCGGCGCGTCACTGTTGCCACGCCGGCCCTGACATCAACCCCAAGGGCAGTTCCCTGTACCCACGACAGCCTCTCTGTACGACCCAGAGACGGCGGGGCCGCTTTGTCGGCGGGTGCGAAAAACGGCGAGCGCGGAAGAGCGGACCAGCGGGAGTCGGCCCCCCGAGAGTCGGCCGGCCCCTCCCATGGGCTCCGCACGCCATTAACTAGAAAAGACAGGGAATGGCAATAGTGATTGCCCATCAGGCGGCGGCACTGTTGCCATGACCCCATGACCAAGCCCGCGTCATTAGAAGCGCGACTACAGTAATCCGCAGCAGGCAAGACCCGCCCGCGGCGGACAAGGCTTGTCGGCCCCATGATGGACCGTTGGCGGGGCCCACTAGTCGGCGGGCCCCAGCGGTCGGCGGAGAAGACGGCGACCAGAGAGATAGACGGCTGGGAGCCGCGCCCAGCCGGATTACCATTGTACCCCTGGGGGGTAGGCCTATATAAACCCCGTGGGGCACCCATGCAAGAGTTTGGACCCTAATAGTTTTAGACACACACAGAGAGGAGAGAAGAGCTAGCCGTGCCCTTCTCCTTCCTCACCTCGAACAACTCAAGGAGCAACCTTGTACCCACTTTGCCATAGTGATCATGCGGAGACCCCGCAGAGCAGCGAGAGGGGTGTTATCTCCACGGAGAGCCACGAAGTGGGTAAGATCCGCGGCGTGCATGCCTTCGCCTCATCCGTTTCGAGGCACCGGCGACGTTCTACTCGCCCCACCATGATAAGCCATCCTTTGGCATATATCGCACCCAACCCCGACATTTGGCGCCCACCGTGGGGCTAGGTGCACCGTCGTCCGGAGACCTGCTGCGGGCGGAACCCCTTTCCTCCTGGCGGCGCAGCCAGCCCGGCACGCCAGACGGAGTCTGTGCGACGCCCGCACGATCTTGAGATCGCTCGGCGGCGAGCTGCCTCGCCGAACTTGTCGGCGAGGTTCGCCTCTCCGACGAGCCTGCATCCGAGCGCAGCGCAGGCGGCCCGAGAGCCTCCTCGTGGGCCTCCTCGAGCAACTCCACGTTCTTTGGCGAGCTGCCAGCGGACTTGAGTCTGTAGGCTCCACCGACCCGATGCTGGTCGACTCCGACACCGCGTCGCTCGACGCGTTCCCCACCAACGTGGTGGTCTACGACGAGCTGCTCCCTCACGAGGGGAGCGGCGGAAGCACCGTCACAGAGGTGCTCGTCATGGGTCATAGCGAGCATTCCGCGAAGGAGCTCATGACCCCGACGCGACTCTCGAGACCTGACCGCGCCTATTCCGGAAGATGCCGACGCCGAGATCTTTGGAGGCACGCCGCCTTCAGCTCGTCGGCGCGAAAGCTGGCAAGCATGAGGCGCTTGTCGAAGCCTACCAGCGTGAGATGGATCGTCTTCGTAGGCGGCTCGCCGGCCCCGACGGGGCCTAACCGCCTAAGCGCGGTCCAGCAGCCGCGGCGGCTATCGCCAACCTGTTCGGGCCAATCGCCTGCGTGTACGCCACGCCCGCGGAGAACATCCGCGCCGCCCAGGCGGCGGCGGACGAAGCTGAACAACTTTGAAGGAGAAGAGCGCTACGCGATGGCGGAGGCGAGTCCAGCAGCTCCTCGGCTGCGGCTGCAGCAGCGAACGAGGCGGTTGCGCCTGAGGCGCCCAACGACAAAACGACGACCTACCTCCCGCCGAGACCAAAGCGCGATGTCTCGGACACCGGTGGCGGTGTCGCGGAAGAAAAACAAGGATCCGGCTGTCAGCCCGGTCGGACTCATATCTCCATCAGCGCGACCAAGACGGCCGCCCAAGAGCGATGGGAGCGGCGGGGCGACTATCTGCCTCCTCCTCCTCGAGAAAGGCGAGTCTCCCGCCAGCCGTCGAGCATCCGACTCTCGGCGACCGCCTTTGGCCGCCGAGAGAGTCGGAGAAAACGACGCTTCGCCACGGATCGACCGACTCCACCGGTCCACGCACCGGAAGAAGAAGACGAGTTAGGTCCGCCTGTTTTGGACCTCGCATCCGAGACGCGAGCCCTTCCCGGAGGTTCACACTCCCGAGACAAGCCCAAGTACACCGCTCCGTAAAGCGGAAGGCTGCTAGTTGACTACCCACGGCCGTCAACATAGCGACGGAAACAAGCGTGTTGCCGTGAAGTATGTTCCCCTCATGCTCGAGGCACGGCCGGACATGGTTGAACAGCCTGAAGCCCCGCAGCATCAACAGCTGGGTCGACTTCACCGAGGCCTTCGTCCGCAACTTCACAAGCACGTACAAGCGACCTCCCAAGCCTCGCCAGCTTTCCTTGTGCGTGCATGGCCCCAACGAGTCAACTCGTGACTTCCTCCACTTATTTGGGCGAGCTCGGAACTCCTGCGGCGTGCACGAGTGCAGGCTATCGAGTACTTCACCGCCGGATGTAGAGAAGGCACCCTCCTCAAGCACAAGCTCCTTTGCGACGAGCCGGAGACCCTCGACGAGCTGCTAATCATAGCAGACAAGTACATCACGGCCGACTCCTCCATGAAGACGGAGATTGGAGTCAGTGCGACTGGCAAGGTGGCTCCTCAGGCTCCCAGAACTTCGGCTGGAGACACCAGTCGGCGACAGCAACAGAACGATCACAAGTGCAAGGCCCCACAGCCGGCTTCCAGCAGCCGGCAGGTGGCGACATTCGAAGACAAATAGCCAGAGGGGCAGCCTCCGGCCAAGCGACCGAAAGGCGGAAAGTCCAACTGGTTGCCGGCCTTCTCTTACGAGCAGACTCTAGATGGTCCCTGCAAGTTCCATACCGGCGCGAAGCCGTCAAACCACACCACCCGGAAGTGTCACTGGCTCACCGTAATCGCCAAGGAGACGGCCTCCTGCCTCCCCGCTTTCTTTGGGCTGCCGCCTCCACCGCTTCACAGAGCCAGCCCGCTGTCAAAGCGGTCGGTGCAAGACAAGACGAAAGTACCGGAAGAGCATGGAGCTTATGTGGTGTTCACGGTGTGGCCGATGACCGACGCGGCGGCTGTTGCAGGCAAAGAAGAAGTGAATGCAGTAGCATCGGATACTCGAGTTCATGCCTTTGGTCCGAGAAACCTATCGCTTGAGCAGAGGTGATCACCCGAAGGTGATGCGAATCCGGGCTCCTCGCCTGGTCTTGGGAGCCACCCTTGCCACGGATAGGCGGGCGCTCGCTTCTCATGAGTCTTGATAGATGGAGGCAGCAGCATCAACATCCTGTACATGGACACGATGGAGAAGTTAGGAATCAAGCAAAGACAGCTTGAGCAGCGGACTGTGTTCCACGACATTGTACCTGGCCTTTCCTGCTCACCGATCGGCAAGATCGATAGACGTCCTCTTTGGGGACAAAGATCATTTTTGCCGAGAGCCAGTCTGGTTCGAAGTGGTGGACCTCGAAAGCCCGTACCACGCTCTGCTTGGCCGACATGCTTTGGCCAAGTTCATGGCGGTCCCCCACTACGCCTACCTCAAGATGAAGATGCCAAGTTCCAAGGGGATCCTGACCGTAGCCAACGACTACAGAAAGTCGTCCGTTTGTGCAGCTGAAAGCAGTCGGCTGGCCGAGTCCCTGGTGATCGCAGCTGAGAAGCGGCTTCTTGATCGGGTTGTGGCGATGGCCGGCAAGCAGCCCAAAATATCGCCCAACCCCAAGGAGTCGGAAGCTGAGGGCTCGTTCAAGCCGGCCAAAGAAACGAAGTAGATACCCTTGGACCCGGAGCACCCAGAGGTGCTGTCATAGGTGCAAACCTTGACAAACAAATAGGAAAAGCGAGCTCGTCGATTTCCTCCGTGAGAATCGGGACATCTTCGCATGGTCCCCTAAAGACATGCAGTGTACCGGCGGAATTCGCCGAGCACAAGTTACATGTCCGATCTGATGTGAAGCCCGTCGGGCAGCCCTTGCGCGCTGTCGTCAAGAGAAGAGAAGAGTTGTTGGAGAAGAGATGGCCGGCTCCTAGCAGCGGTTTCATCATGGAAGTGTTCTTTCCGGAATGGTTAGCAAACCCGGTCTTGGTAATGAAGAAGAACAAGCGATGGCGGATGTGTATTGACTACACAAGCCTCAACAAAGCTTGCCCCAAGGACCCGTTAAGCTCTGTAGAGAATTGATCGGTGATAGACTCCACGGCGGATCACGAGCTGTTGAGCTTCTTAGATGCATATTCGAGGATATCACGAGATCAAGTGAACTCGGGTGATGGTGAAGACCGCCTTCATCACGCCGTTTGGAGCATACGCTGCACGACCATGACGTTCGCTCGAGGAATGCGGTGCCACCTTTGGCGTTGCATGCGAAGTGCCTCCTCAAGCAGCTCGGCGAGGCATACGTCTATGTGGATGATGTGGTGGTGAAGACGAAAAGCGAGGAACACTCTTTGGAAGACCTCAAGGAGACCTTTGAGAACTGCGCCGATTCGAGATCAAGCTCAACCACGAAAGTCGTCTTGAATTACCAGCCGACCAGCTCCTTGGTTTCTGGTCTCCGAACCACGGCATAGAGTGCAACCTGTGAAGATCAAGGCCATCGAGAGGATGGAAGTACCTCGCCGACTGCTAGATGTGTAGAAGTTCACTGGCTGCTTGGCGTCCATCGGCCGATTCATCAATCGGTTGGGCGAAAAGCTCTCCGTTGTATCAGCTCATGAAAGACCACCTTCTTCAAATGGAACCATAAAGCGGATGAAGCTTTTCTCCGGTTGAAAAAATCTGACTACCCCCCGTCTGGCGGCCCGACTCCTAAAGGCCCATGCTCTTGTACATTGCCGCCACCAGCGGGGTAGTCGGCCTGCAGTCATTGTAGTTAGCGCAAGGAGGAAGGCAAGCGCTACTGTCGAGAACCGATATATTACGGCGAAATCTTGTCGACCTCCAGCGAGAACTAGCCCCACTACGGAAGATGTGCTATGGCGTGCACTTTTGTAAAAGTTGAAACCTTACTTTCAAGAGCATCCGATCCTTGTGGTTTGCACAACCCCACTAGCGAGATCATCGAGCGAGATGCTTGGCTGAGTGGCCAAATAGGCCATAGAGCTGCCCCCTACCATCTATTACCAGCCCGCACCACCATCAAGTGCATAAGCTTGCCGACTTCCTCGTCAAGCGGGCGAGACCCGGTACTGCCGCCGCCCGACTCCACCATTGGCGGATGCATTTCGATGGCTCCAAGATGTGCACCGGCTTGGGAGCGGCGTTGTCCTCACTTCCCCAAAGCGACAAGCTCAAATGCAGTTTGCAGATCCATTTCGCCGCATCCAACAACGTCGCCCGAATCTGGCGCTCATTCATGGGCTCGGCTTGCCAAAGAACTTGGCATTCACCGGATCCTGTGTTATGGCGACTCCGACTTGGTGGTCAAGCATGGCAAGCTACCGTTTCCTGGTACAGCAATTGAGTGGATATTTTGAGGGGTGCGAGTTCCTGGTACAGCAATTGAGTGGATATCCGGCGACTGGGACGCCAAAGATGCAAACATGGCAAGCTACCGTTTCCTGGTACATCAATTGAGTGGATATTTTGAGGGGTGCGAGTTCCTCCGTGAAAGCGACAACGACCAGCGGAACACCACGGCAAGAATCGGCTCCACCCGCTGAGCAATACCATCCGGCATCGCCCTTCAGCTCCTCCTCAAGCCATCTGTCAAGCCTTCACGAATCGGACTCCATTTTGTGCGGCTCCCCTGAAGAAGTGGATCCGACTCCAAAGCCTCGATGACGGCCACGAATTCTGCGGATAGCCCCAAGAATGCTGCAATCGAAGCCCGGCCGGGGACTTGAACCCGGCCGGGGAACTGCTGGCGACCATTGCGAAGACTCGAGCTCGGCCGGGGACTGCACGGTCGGCCGGGGACCGTCAACCCGACAAGCGTCCGTGGACTCCAGCCCGCCGCCTCCCAGCCCAGCCGCCCTCGTCCAAGTAGCGATCTTGTGATTGAAGAAATAGCAGCACCATCATGGGCCCAGCCCATCCCGAAGTTCTAGTAAGCGGAGAGCTACCAATCGATGAAATCTTGGCTCGGCAGAGTACTGGCAGGTGGCAGCCACCATAGTCAGCGAGAGAGCTGGTGGGCGCGGCGTCACTAGTGTCTACGGTGTTGCGTCGAGCGGAGCAAAGGCCAGCGATTCTCGAAGACATTCATCAAAGCGAGTGTGGCCACCATGCGGCCTCAAGAGCACTTCGCCAACCAAGCCTTACGACACGGTTTCTTCATTAACCGCCCTAGAAGAGGCCAAGGAATTAGTCCAAAAATGCAAGGGGTGCGGATGTTCGCTCCAAGCCGTTTCAAGCGGCTTCCACTCAAGACTATCCCCATCGCTTTGGCCCTTTGCTATTTGGGGCCTGGACATGGTGGGACCATTCAAAAGCGACGCAGGCGGCCTAACTCACTTACTTGTCGCGGTGGACAAGTTCACCAAGTGGATAAGTAAAGCCCATCAAGAAGTTGAATGGTCCAAGCTGCGGTGACTTTCATCGCCCGACATCACGACTTCGATGCGGTGTACCACACAGCATCA
Organism: Aegilops longissima; assembly: GCA_021605205.1. Taxonomy (NCBI): domain Eukaryota; kingdom Viridiplantae; phylum Streptophyta; class Magnoliopsida; order Poales; family Poaceae; genus Aegilops; species Aegilops longissima. The sequence goes on along the minus strand of CM038679.1, from coordinate 369,394,489 downwards.
TCACCGACAATGGCACAAATTTTGCCAAAAGGCATACGGCCCATTTCTTGCGGCTTAAGGCATCGGCGGGTGGCGTCCGTTGCCCATCCGCGATCAAGCGGCCCGGTGGAGGCGAGCAAGCGGCCTCATCCTGTCGGCATCAAGCCTCGGTGGTCGAACCCTTTGGGCGTTCGGCGGCTGTTGACGAGGTGCCGACTGTCCTCTGGAGGTTCGCGCCGACTCCAAACAAGTCAACCGGCTACACACCTGCTTCCTCGTCTCTGATTGCCGGCCGTCATCCCAGACGGACATAGAGTTCGACTCCCCACGAGTCACCATGTACGCAGGAGGAAGCGGAAGAAGCATGACAAGGCGGTGTCGATCTCTGGCTGGAAGAGGCGGCTGTTGGAACTCAGCCGGTCCGGCATCTACGAGCCGCAGGCCTGCGCTACTACGAGGAAGGTCAAGCGAGATCTTTCCAAGAGGCGACCTTGTGCTCAGCTGATCCAGTGAACAATGAAGCGACTAACTTCTCGGCGCCTGGGAAGGCCCCTTCATTATCGAGCAAAGTCTTTGAGCAGCGACTCCAACTACGTCGGCCTTTCGAAGCCCGAGCACATAAGAGGATGACTCGGCAAAGAGGCGGGCGGCCATGGAGCATAAATCTTCTCCGAAGATTTTTCTGATTGATCACTTATGTACTTACGCTACCTTTTGTGTTAAAAGTACCAAGACTTGGGCCCCAAGGCAGAGCTCGAGGAACTGCCCTTTTTATTATCTGTATGATAAAATTATGCCTTCCAGTATGTTACTCTTTGTTATGCCGCTTGGCACGGGTTCGACTAATCGGCCGGGGACTTCATAATATGCTATAAAATGCTTCCTCTTGATCGGGACAAGTAGTGTGCGGTGCCTAAGCCGTCTCCTATTAAAATCCATAGCTTCCTTGAAGCGTTGTTGAGTGGACAGGAGTAAGGAAGAATGGGCGCCCACATGAAAAAAATGGCTAAGGACCTAAAACATAAACATAGCTTAAGCCGGCTTCCAGCCCCTTTTTGCAAAAAAACCGACTCTTGAGTAGTTGGCTTGCTTCTTTCTATCCTACTTGTTTGAAAGACTCTAAAAATGGCCAAGTACTTGCCTTCCCAAGTAGCCAAGCACTTGATCAAGCAGCCGATCCATGAGCGGTTGTCCGAGCGAAGGCAAGCGGCCCGAACAAGGGAAGCGGCAAAGAAAAACCATAAGAGCAATGAGCAGGAAAGATAGAATTAGGATAATATTTACAGCATAGGCCCTTGGCGAATCTTGACAAAAAGTTCAAAATACACCCTTGGTGGAATTGGCCAATTAACAAGTTTTTCAAAAAGACTACCAGCAGATAAAATAAAAGCGAGACAACAGCCGAGAGGCGGTAGATGGGTTTGGAGGGCGGAGGAGGCGTCGGCGTCCGGAGCCCCGGCCCAGCAGGCAATCTCGGCTTGATCATCTCCGGCGACAGCCAGCCAGACGAGCACAGGCTCGTTCGTTCTTTGGAGCCGCAGTCGGCTGAGGCTGAGTCGCCGCTCCGTCTTCTGGCGCCTCCATCTCATCTCCGTCCTCGCCTCGCCTTCCTCCTCGGCGCTGGGCGATCACCTCCTTAAGTCCTCGTCGTAATCCCGAGGTTCATCCGAACCACTCTGGCGGCGCCTCTCTGCCGTCCTCAGCCCGCTTCGAGGGGCAAAGGCGCTGGTGTCGATGTAGTCAGCGATCGCCGCCTCAGCAGCGGGTGTCTTCGCAGCAGCTTAACCGCTGGGCCTCTGATGAGCAGCAGCCAGCCGGTCGAATCCAGCCACTGGATACCATGCCTTGGCAATTCCAAGGCCCGGCGTGCTCCAGCCCGACGCATGGAACCTCCGAGCCTCAAGGCGGCTAACCCGCGACCTCGGCCGGTCGGACTGCCGGTAGAGTCTGTGAAGCCGGCATGTGCAGGCCATAAGGGTAGCAATCGCTGGCGCCGAACAACGTTGAAGCGGCGCAACGCATCCGATGGGCCAGCAGCGAGGCGAGCCTCAATGCTCGAAGCTGCTCGTCAAGGGTTAAGGCGTTAGCGATGATCTCAGCACCACTGCGCCCTCCGGCGTCTCGTGGTCAGCCTCAATAAGCGATTGGCACTTCGCGTATGGCGGGGAAGAAGTCTGCCAAGGCGAAGAGGAAGCAAGTTAAAAAACCAGGAGTCGGCTGACCGATGGTCAGCAGCTCAAAGAAGGAAAATAAAAACTCACCGTCGGCGATGTCCTCGATTTCATGGGCGGAGGTCAGCGTGCCTCCTTGCCGGTCGGGAGGAGGCGCTCGCTTCGAACTTCGGCCAGGAAGCGGCCTCTCTGCTGCTCCGCCTCGTCCTGCGCCTTCTTAAGCAGCTCCTTTGCTCACTTGCCAGCTGCGTAGCCAACAGGTCGCTACTGTGGCGAGCTTGCTGCCTCCTCCCCTTGATCGCAAGGCGGTGTCGGCTGCGCTCAGCTCCCCGTCGGAGAGTGGCGTTGGCCTCTGAAGAATAAAAAAGAAAAGGGCGATAAGTCGTCAACTAAGAAGGTCGCCCGGGAAGATCCGGCCCGACTTCTCGCGAGTCGGCCCGAATCTCGGGGACTACCAGCCATACGTCCGGCGCGCCTTGTGAAAGAAAGAACACTCACCCGGCTCCTCGACAAAGTCGGCGGTCCGCTCTTGACTCCTCAACATTGCGGTTGAAGCGTTAAGCGCGGAGGTTGTGATACTCTGCTATAAGCATTTCGGACAAAGGTAAAAATTTGGAAATCGGCGAGATAGAGTTCGAGCCTTTGCTGCTCGGCAGCGGCCCGAAACTCGAGGACTACACCAGTGGGTGTGTTGGCGCCTGAAGAACAAGGAAAAATTCAAAGAAGAAACATATACCCGAGCGGTGGTTATGGCATAAGTGCGCCTTGGTGCAGTTCGGATGGCGTGCCTTCAGCTCGCAACCGCTGAACCGCGTCGAAGCGCTGGTTCAGCGGGCTGTGCTGCCTCCTCGCACCCACCTTGGTATGGCGCTTATCGCCTCGGCGTCACAGAATGGCCGTATGGCGGCCCGGTCTCAAAGAACTGGCGCGAAATGCGCCTTCTCAAAACGGCGGCGTCTTTGGAAGCGACTTGAAGAGCAACCGCCCGCAGCTTCATCTTCGATCGGCGGCCGTGTCAGTCCTTCTTTGTTTACCAGCGCACTCTCGAACGGCGGGCCGGAGGCGGCAGCAGTGGCAGCGGCGTGCCGTACTGGAGGTCTCGCCGCCTCCCCTCTCCATGATGGGGAACTCGCTGCGGCTCCCTCCGTCTGCCCGTGAACCCGGCGGTGGCGGCCAGAGCTCAGCGGGGTGGCGAACATCGCTGATTGGGCCTTGCGGCCTCCTCGGCTCGCCGCTTAGCCCGCGGCAGCGGCGGCCTCCTCCGGCTTCCTCAGGCGGAAGCCGCGCCTTCTCGGCCTCCGCCTTCTCGGTAGGCGGCCTCCTCCTGTCGCGCTTCTCCTGCGCGTTCCACTCCGTCGCCTCCCGGGAGGTGGGCGGGGTCAATCCGCCCGGTATTAGCGGGCGTCTCTGCAAGGCGCCATGGCGGAGGCGGCGGCGACCTCTCTAAAGTAAGGAGCCACGATGCGAAGAAGACATGTAAAGATTTGGACAAGATGAATCGAAGAAAACAAGACAAAGTAAAAGCACTTACTGCGGACACGGGCGGCTTTTTCACTTCCTTGCGGAGCGGTTAGCCCTCGCGACCGCCTCTTCCCGATTAGCGTGGCTGGCCGTCCCTTAAACTTTTTGACCTGCCGCTTAGCTAGCTTTCTGGCCCGGCCCGCGCTTCTTCGCCGCCTCGATATCAAGCGGCGGAGGAACTCGCGCTGGATGGCCGACCTTCGGTTGGCGGCGGGGACGACTTCCCTCTCATTTGTCATCTTGAGCCGGTCGGTGAAGGTAGCGAGGAACTGAAAGTCGTCAACCCCTCCTCCTCCCCCTCCTTGGCGTCGGCCTCCATCGCCGCCGCCCCCAAGTCAGGGTCGTCGACATCGCTCTCCGCCCGATCGGGGACGAATTCACGGGCCGGCCCCGTGGTGCCGGCTGAGGGCTGCATGAGGGGGTTTTGACTCAGAAAAAGCCAATAAAGATAAGAAGTCGGATTCGGCTGAAAAAGAAAACAGAAGAGGAAGAGAGACGACTTACCACAGGCGGGGGGTTGGCGCGCGAGTATGGCTCCTTGCCGAACTGCCAATCCGCCATAAGATTGCAGTTCACCAGGAAGTTCACCGTGTCCGCCACCTCCGCGTGGGGCATGTCCTTCGAGCACATCCGACTAGGGTCTCGGTGGCCGCTCATCTGACAAATCATATGAGGACGGCCTTGGAGCGGGAGGACTCGGCGCGCCATGAAGGCGGCCAGCAGGTCGGCCCCAGTCAAACCCTCCATTGCTGCGTCGGCCTTGAGTCATGTGATGGCGGCGGGTGCGGCAGGAGTCGGCGTCCTGGCCAGTGGGACCAGGCGAGGAGCCTCCCAAAAACACGCCCGGCTCCGTAAGCGGTAGGTTGACCAGTCTTATACGGGCGATGTTCTTCACGTAGAAGTAGGATCATTGCCACATCTTTACCGACTTGATCGGTGGAATGGCGGGGAAAGGGTTGTCGCCCACCGGCCTCGCATCGCGATGAAGGTGCCGCCTGAAGCCGGACGCCGCGGCGGCGTGCGTGCCGAGCTAGGCTGAAAAATTCCCCCACGCTTCGATGGTGGGGAGAACGTCGAGGAAGCCCTCGCACAAGGCGGCGAAGGCGGCCAGCAGCACCACCGTATTCGGAGTGAGGTGGTGCGGCTGGAGCCCGTGGAACTCCAAGAAGGTGCGGAAGAAACAGCTCGCCGGCAGCCCTAGACCGCACATGAGGTGCGAGCGGAATATGACCTGCTCGCCGTCCTCCGGCGCCGGCCTTATTTCGCCCGTCGGCGCGGCGCGGGTCTACACTAGGTTCTTTCCCGGGATGCGGCACGTCTAGCGGAGGAACTCGATTTGGTCGCCGTCCACCTCGGAGCCGTCCCACACGCCGGAGCGCGCGGCGGGAGGCGCAGCGGCGGAGGAAGAGCTCATCTCCGCGGCGTGGCACGGTTTGGCGCGGCAGCAGCAAGGAGCAAGAAGAAGAAGCGAGAGGAGGAAGGAGCAAGAGGCGGGGAAGCGGGGAGATGGAGTGCGGCGTGCTCGCCGCCCCCCTCTCCCGCCTACTTATAGGCCCTGGGCGAGAAGCCGATGGGGCGGGCGTGGATGCTCGCTACCCGACCCCCCGCCCCCATGATTTAACCCAAGTTACTACAGCGCGATAATGGCGTGGGGAACCCAACGCTTGTGACGCAGCAGATCCGCCCGTCTGCGCGTGGCGGTAGTAAGCGAGCCCGCTGACAGCCTGTCTCGTCATCTTGGCGTGGGTGGGCAGACTGACCTGCGGCGTGGCGCCCGCGGCGGACCCGCGACGGGCAAGCTGCTGGAAGCTTATCAGGCACGCTAACTGGATCCCGCCACAACCTTCAACCCTTGGAGGAGCAAGATGGCCTCCTGGAGTCCGACTCGGCTAGTCGGCCTAGAGAAAGGCGGCGAGCCTGGCCAGATTCTTCCATCGGAGGATGAAACTATTGAGGCTCCTCGACATGTTGACCTCGGCGCCTCACCGGCAGGGGACTCTGTCCGAGTAATGGGCCGCAGGTAGGCAAACCCGAGCCGGGACCTTTCAAAACATCGGGCGACTGGCCCTCAAGACCCCCATGACGAAGAGCCGCCGAGAGTCGGCGGCCGAGCCGCCCGGCTGCCTCAGGTGAGTCCCGAGGCGGCCTCGAGGCGAGCCGACTCCCAGCTGGCGGCTTCGAGAAGCGGCTATGGGAGTCGGCCCGCGACTCAACCACCTCCTGCCTATGCAACTCACGCGCAGGATGGGATGTGGCGCCACACAGCCCATCCTTGCCCCCGTTCACGAAGGGCAGGCATGGCCCAAAGGCACCCGTCTTGGCGGATATCTTCGTCGGGCGGCCTTTATGCCATGCCGACCCCTGTCATCACCAAGGGCAGTTCCTGCACTCCACTGACGACCTGTTTATGCGACCCGCAGACGGGGCCGCCTATCGGCGGGAGTGCGAAGACGGCGAGCGCGGAAGAAGCGGACCAGCGAGAGTCGGACCCTCGAAATCAGCCAGCCCCTCCCATAGGCTCCCGCGCCATTAACCCGAACAAGACAGGAATGGCATGATGATCGCCGTCGGCGGCGGCAATTGCCATGACCATGACCAAGCCAGCGTCATTAGAAGCGGCTACGGTAATCCGCAGCCGGCAAGACCACCCGGCGGCGGACAAGGCTTGTCGGCCCCATCTGTGGACCATCGCACGGGCCCACTAGTGGCGGGCCCCAGCGGTCGGCGGAGAAGGCAGCGTCGAGAGAGGCAGAGCAGGCTGGGACCGTGCCCACCGGATTACCATGTACCCCTAGGGGCAGGCCTATATAAACCCCAGGGCACCCATGCAAGTTTGGACCCTAATAGTTTTAGACACACACGAGAGGAGAGAAAGAGCTAGCCGTGCCCTTCTCCTTCCTCACCTCGAATAGCTCAAGGAGCAACCTTGTACCCACTTTGCCATAGTGATCATGCGGAGACCCCAGCAGAGCAGCGATGGGGTGTTATCTCCACGGAGAGCCCGAAGCTGGGTAAGATCCGGCGGCATGCCTTCGCCTCATCCCGTTTCCAGGCACGGCTGACGTTCTACTCGCCCCCACCATGATAATCCATCCTTTGGCATATATAGCACCCAACCCTGACGAAGATGAGTCTTTGATTGTCATAGATAATCATATATATAAAAGAATATAGGATGCAATAATAGACTAGTACTATGCATTGTTTATTTAATGAAATGCGTTAAAGCATACTGATACAAGTGGTGCGGTAAGCAAACAATAGGACTATTTGACATGTCCCATCCAAGGGCAAGATGCGGGCTGGAATCTTAAAACAGGTATTTAGCTAGTTATCAGAGACCACCTGGGGATTCCGTTCTACGACGTAGCTTCTTGCCTCCTTGGGTTTTGTATCATGTGTCCGGCTACCGTACTGCCGGACAAGGCTTCCAGAGAGTAGAGTCCTGAAAGAGAGAGTGATGAAGGTAGTAAGCCCCTAGTGCGGTTAAACCGCATTGTGGGACGTGCCGTGATCGTGCCCCCGCATATACCCATGGTATTTTCAATGCGTAATTATGCACGCGTGGGACGAACTTTGCCGTTGTACTAAGGCTGGGCGGGGTCGAATTGCTAGGCGAGCTCGAGCTTTGGCGGCGATCTGTTGCAGGTTATTCGACGCGCTGAGCGGTGTCCGGGGCTTGATCGCCGAACTGGTGGATTGCCTCAAAAGGCTACTTTGTTATACGCTGCGAGGGCGCTTGTGTGCTCCTCTATCTGGATCGAAGCGTTACTGTGTTTCCATTGACTGTGATGACCCCCTAGGTCCTGGCATCTTGAGCTTGAGGTATGCGTAATGCGGATCTTGCATTGAATCTTACAAATCACGGTGCACCCGAGCAGTCGCGTGATAGCCGCTCGCGAACGATATCGAAGATTAACTCCTCGCTTCGGAAGTTGTCCGGAGATCCGAAGACCACTTCCAGTGTGATTGAGCCCGTACAATGGGCCTCTACACCTGGAATAACACCTTTAAAGGTCGTTTTGGTGGGTTTGATCCGCGAGGGGTCTATACCCATTTTGTGCACTGTATCCTCATAAAGTAGGTTCAGGCTGCTGCCGCCATCCATAAGGACTCGAGTGAGGTGATATCCGTCGATGATTGGGTCTAGGACCAATGCGGCAGATCCGCCATGACGGATACTCATGGGGTGGTCCCTACGATCAAATGAGATCGGACAAGAGGACCATGGGTTCAACTTTGAGCACGCTTCCGTTCCCTTTTGGGGATGTGGGTTGCGTATATCATGTTTACTGTCCTCACTTGTGGGGGGAACCTCTTCTGTCCTCCCGTGTTCGGTGGCCGTGGCTCCTCCTCGTCATCGCTGTGCAGCCCTTGTCCTTGTCTTCGGTATTTAACTTGCCGACCTCCTTGAACACCCAACATTCTCTGTTGGTGTGATTGGCTGGCTTATCGGGGGTGCCGTGTATTTGACACGAGCGATCGAGTATGCGGTCCAAACTGGACGGGCCCGGAGTACTTCTTTTGAATGCCTTTTTCCGCTGACTGGATTTAGAGCCTCTGAATCTGGTATTGACTGTCGTGCCCTCGGCGTTATCACCGTTGCTGCGGCGCTTGTGTTTGCTGCGACGTGACCTGCCGTTGCTATCCTTGGTATCCGAAGTGCCAAGGTTCCTTGATATGTTATTGCTACGAGCCAGCCAACTATCCTCTCCCGCGCAAAAGCGGGTCATGAGTGTCGTGAGTGCTGCCATTGATTTCAGCTTTTCCTGACCGAGGTGCCGGGCGAGCCACTCATCACGGATGTTGTGCTTGAATGCCGCTAAGGCTTCTACATCCGGACAGTCGACAATCTGGTTTTTCTTTGTTAGGAACCGTGTCCAGAATTGCCTGGCCGATTCCCCTGGCTGCTGAATGATGTGGCTCAAGTCATCGGTGTCTGGTGGTCGCACATAAGTGCCCTGGAAATTGTCGAGAAATGCGTCTTCCAGATCCTCCTAGCAACCGACGGAGTCTGCTGGCAGGCTATTCAGCCAATGTCGAGTTGGTCCTTTGAGTTTTAACGGGAGGTACTTGATGGCATGTAGATCATCACCGCGGGCCATGTGGATGTGGAGGAGGAAGTCCTCGTCCATACCACGGGATCTGTTGTACCATCATATGATTCGATATTTACAGGTTTAAAACCTTCTGGGAATTCATGCTCCATTACTTCGTTGGAGAAGCATAGGGGGTGTGCCGCGCCTCTGTGCTGGGCTATTTCGCGACACAGCTCGTATGAGTCCTGCCTGCTGTATTCGGCCCGTCCGGAGTTGCTTTTGCTGTATCCGGCGAGGCGGTCACCGTCCCTTGTAGGGGCACAACCCCGTGATCCATAGATCGATCTAGCATGTTTTGCCCTGTCTTCCAATACGTCTCACAGGTCTTGCGTGTTTCCCGTTGCTTTGGTATGTTTGTTTGAATGGCGGCGGGGTGCAGGCTGATTTTCAGGCCGTACTGCCTCTCTATCTCGGCCACGGGGTGGCCGATCAGCCGCATCGAACGCGAGGTGACCTCTGGAAGGAGTTCGAGTTCAGACTCTCGCCGCAAGGACTTGATCCATCTATCCGCTAGCGATCCTGATCAGCTTCGAAGTTGTTGCTGCTTTTCCTCCGGCTGTTTGTTTGTGGCAATAAGCCGGCGCTTAAAGCGCCTCTGCCGACGGGATCTCGTGCACGACAAATTCTTTGTCGTCGAGGCTCACTTCGTCTTCGGAGGGAGGCATATAGTTGTCGTCCTCCGTTTCTCCCTCTGCCGCTCTCTTAGGAGGGCTGGCTTGTTCATCCTCCGGCTCTTGATCGTTCTGGAGGGGATTGTCATCATCTTCGGCACTGTCCATAGTAGTGTTATCTCCTGTGCCGGTATCACCGCTTTTGCTGTGGCGAGACTTAGAGCGGCGCCGCTGACGTCGGCGCTGGGGTTGCTTCTTGGAGGGGTCGTCCTCCGTTGTCTTGTCACCATTGCCTTCTTTGGGTGTGTCCACCATGTATATATCATATGATGAGGTGGCGGTCCAGTGCCCTGTGGGCAGTGGTTCCTGTTCGCCTCCGGCATCGGTGTCCATACTATCGATGTGTTCAGAGTCGAAGTCGAGCATGTCGGTTAAATCGTCAACAGTGGCTGCTAAGTGGGTGGTGGGTGGGGATTGAATTTCTTCGTCGTCCGCATCCCACTCTAGCCGGACATAGTTCGGCCAAGGTTCTCCGGACAGGGAGAGAGATTTCAATGAGTTTAGTATGTCACCGAAGGGCGAGTGCTGAAAGATATCTGCGGAGGTGAACTCCATGATCGGCGCCCAATCGGATTCGATAGGTATGGGCGCGGGTGGTACGGAGTCCGTGGCCGAGGACGAGTCCAGCAGTTCGGTGACACGGCTCTCGTGAAGGGTAAGGTCAGTATTCGGCTCTATCGCCATTGAGGGCGCGACCTCCGTGGCAGAGTCTATCCTCTCGTCCTCGGATGGCGCGATCTGCTCCGGACTAGGGGCCGGAGTAGTTGCTGGCGTGATCTCCAGAACACCGTCCGACGGCAGAGCTATATCGTGCTTGTCGTGATCGTGCGGCACACCTAGCATGGGCCCGAATCCGTCGAAGATCAAGTCTCCGCGGATATCGGCAGTGTAATTCAAGTTTCCAAACCTGACCTGATGGCCAGGGGCATAGCTCTTGATCTGCTCCAGATGGCCAAATGAGTTGGCCCGCAGTGCGAAGCCGCCGAACACGAAGATCTGTCCGGGGAGGAAAACCTCACCCTGGACCGCATCATTGTCGATGATCGAAGGGGCCATCGAACCTTGCAGCGACGACACAGTGGAACCCTCAATGAAAGCACCAATGTTGGTGTCAAAACAGGCGGATCTCGGGTAGGGGGTCCCGAACTGTGCGTCTAAGGCGGATGGTAACAGGAGGCAAGGGACACGATGTTTACCCAGGTTCGGGTCCTCTCTATGGAGGTAATACCCTACTTCCTGCTTGATTGATCTTGATGAATATGAGTATTACAAGAGTTGATCTACCATGAGATCGTAGAGGCTAAACCCTAGAAGCTAGCCTATGGTATGATTGTTGTTGTCCTACGGACTAAACCCTCCGGTTTTATATAGACACCAGAGGGGGCTAGGGTTACACAGAGTCGGTTACAACAGAAGGAGATCTACATAACCGTATCGCCAAGCTTGCCTTCCACGCCAAGAGAGTCCCATCCGGACACGAGACGAAGTCCTCATTCTTGTATCTTCATAGTCCAACAGTCCGGCCAAAGGATATAGTCCGGCTGTCCGGATACCCCCTAATCCAGGACTCCCTCAGCGGGGGACACAATGTTTACCCAGGTTCGGGCCCTCTCGATGGAGGTAATACCCTACTTCCTGCTTGATTGATCTTGATGATATGAGTATTACAAGAGTTGATCTACCACGATATCGTAGAGGCTAAACCCTAGAAGCTAGCCTATGATTATGATTGTTGTTCCTGTCCTACAGACTAAACCCTCCGGTTTATATAGACACCGGAGGAGGCTAGGGTTACACAGAGTTGGTTACAAGGGAGGAGATCTACATATCCGAATTGCCAAGCTTGCCTTCCACGCAAAGGAGAGTCCCATCCGGACACGGGACGAAGTCTTCAATCTTGTATCTTCATTGTCCAACAGTCTGGCTAAAGTATATAGTCCGGCTATCCGAGGACCCCCTAATCCAGGACTCCCTCAGTAGCCCCTGAACCAGGCTTCAATGATGATGAGTCCGGCGCGCAGATTGTCTTCGGCATTGCAAGGCGGGTTCTTCTCCAAATTCTGAGTACTTGTCGAGTAGTGTCCGGCTTCTCATAAATGTTGCACTCTTTGGCTTCTGCGCCCAATAATGGATATCCTCCACGTGTCGAGAGAATGCGAGAAGTCGGGGCATTTTTACACCTGCCACCCTAACCATGTGAGTAAATCATCTATTTAAAGAGACGGGGATTCTCAGTATCCATCGGAGCGCGCCCGGAAAAATCCATCCCATCATGGCCGACCATCGCAGCTCCTCCTCTCGCTCCCGTAGCCCTAAGCCAGGCAATTGAAAGAAGTGTTCCGTCTCCCACAGACAGTTAGTAGAGTTACAGACCCAGGGGTTTCTCCCTCCTGCGTATATGGTCCCCGTTCGAGCCGGATTAGCCACCTACAACGGCGGGGAGCAAGCAGCGAGCTTTCCCAACCCATCCATGGGGGTGCGGGTATGCCTTGTCCCTTACTTATTAAGAGGACTTGGATTTCCAATCCACCCGTTCCTCCGCGGGCTCCTGGAGTTCTACGGCCTCCAGCTGCATAACCTTGCTCCTGCCTCCATATTGCACATCGCTGGCTATGTCGCCCTTTGCGAGCTGTTTCTGGGCCGCGAAGCTCATTTCGAGCTATGGAAGATGCTATTTTGCCTCGTACCCCGTACACAGGAGGGGTCAATATATCAAGTGGGCGGAGCCGAGATATGGTGCATCGCCGAGACCGGATACCTGTCCGGTACTCCGAAGAAGACATCCGAAGACTGACCTTCGGAGTGGTTTTATATGGAGGACGTCCCCCTTCCGGACCCTATTCGGATGGGCCTTCCTGAGTTCAATAACGCCCCTTTGAAGAAAAGCCGCAGCTGGCGCCCTCGGAGCCCCCAGGAGGAAGATAACAGAGAAGTCCTTTACCTGATGGGTCGGATAAAAACGCTGGCCAAATCAGGATTGACAATAATCGAGGTTATGTCAATATGTGTAATGCGGGGGGTGCAGCCACTTCAATATCGGGGACAACCCCTGTGGCACTTATATGGAGAAGATGATGCCACCCGCTGTGGTCGTAAGGGACCGCACTTTGTCGCTGCTCTAGTGAAAATATTGTCCAATTTATATAAAGAAGAGGAAGAGGAGTTCATCCGCATTAAGCCACGGGACGGATTCTCCATGTACAACCCCCCAAACTGGGTGAGCTGCTACTTTTTACTCCGATCCTTCCCGCATGCTTCGTCATAAGTATTTACCTTGCTATTTCATAGCAGGAACTGCGAAAAGCTATGAGGGAGGTCCACAGACCGCCTCCACAACCAGAGGACCCTGACCGGGCCCTCGACCCCGGACTCGAAGAAGATCCGGACACATTTGTGGAGCTCATCGACAGGACATTCTATCAATTAAGCTGCTACGGTGCCTTGGTGGCCATCATAGCCGATTATCCCGGACTACTCCCTGCATCGTATGTAAGTATAACCGGAGTCCCAACTTCCGAGAAGGATCCTGTCACGCCCAAGATGCGACCCTATCCTAAAGGAACTCGATGGTCCCACCAAGGATAGAAGCGCATCTTGAAGACGCTTTTGCAAGGTGGATATCATTACATCAACATTACATAATACATAGGGATACATACATAAGGCACGAATGCCACAAGAATACATCATCATCATACAAGAACAACATCCGACTACGGATGAAACATAAACAGAAACTCAAACAATATCCACCCTGCTAGCCCAGGCTGCCGACCTGGAACCTATCCCCTGATCGAAGAAGAAGCAGAAGAAGAACTCCAAAACAAGCAAACTTCGCTCTCATGTCATGATCATCGTGAAACATGTACCTGCAACTGTTGGTGTAGTAAACTGTGAGCCACAAGGACTCAGCAATCCCATTACCATGGGTATCAAGACTAGCAAAGCTTAATGGGAAAGGAAGGGATAAAGTGGTGAGGTTGCAGCAGCGGCTAAGCATATATGGTGGCTAACCAACGTAAATAAGAGCGAGAAGAGAGCAAGCGGAACGGTCGTGAAGCTAGTAATGATCAAGAAGTGATCCTGAACTCCTACTTACGTCAGACATAACCCAGAAACCGTGTTCTCCTCTCGATCAACCCGAAAAGAGACACTCACGGTTACGCTTTACGGTTGGTGTATTTTAGAAGAGTTTACTTCAAGTTTACTACAACCGGATATTAACAAATTCCCATCGCCACATAACCGCGGGCACGGCTCTCGAAAGTTTATACCCTGCAGGGTGTCCCAACAGCCCATGATAAGCTCTCGCGATCAGCGAAGGATATTCCTTCTCCCGGGAAGACCCGATCAGTCTCGGAATCCCGACTACAAGACATTTCGACAGTAATAAAACAAGACCAGCAAAGCCGCCCCATGTGCCGACAAATCCCGATAGGAGCTGCACATATCTCGTTCTCAGGGCAACACCAGATGAGACTAGCTACGAGTAAAACCAACCCTCAAGTTGCCCCAAGGTGGCCCCGCAGGCAGCTCGGTTCGAACCAGCACTTAGAGAAGCACTGGCCCGGGGGGGGGCAAAAATAAAGATGACCCTCGGGTTGGCCGACCCAAGGGAAAGGGTATAGGTGGTGGTGAGGCAAATGGTAAAACCAAGGTTGGGCCTTGCTGGAGGAGTCTTATTCAAAGCGAACTGTGAAGGGGGTCCCATAAACCACCCAACCGCGTTAGGGACGCAAAATCCGGGAACATAATACCGATATGACGGAAACTAGGGCGGCAAGAGTGGAACAAAACACCAGGCATAAGGCCGAGCCTTCCACCCTTTACCAAGTATATAGATGCATTAATAATATAAGAGATATTGTGATATCCCAACATAAACATAATCCAACATGGAGCAATCTTCATCTTCACCGCAACTAGCAGCGCTATAAGAGGGCTGAGCGAAAGCGGTAACATAGCCAAACAACGGTTTGCTAGGAAGGGTGACAAAGGTTAGAGGCTGACATGGCAAATTGGGAGGCTTGAAGAGCAAATGATAGGTAAAGCAGCATAGCGATAGAACGAAGCAACTAGCATAGCAATGATAGTAATGAGATCCAAGGTGACGGTCATCTTGCCTGAAATCCCGCTAGGAAGAAGAACGAGTCCATGAAGAAGATGAACGGGAGTAGTCGAACGAATCCTCACAATTGCAACATTACCGGAACTAAGAAGCAACACCGGAAAGAAACAAACAACATGATAAATGCACAAGCATAAACATGGCATGATGCACAATCAAGTATGATGCATGTCCGGTTTAATGAGGCATGGCATGGCAAAGTGCAACAAACAATACTACCAATTAAGTGGAGCTCAATATGCAACGAGTTGCATATTGACAAAACAACACATGCACTTATTTAGTTTGATCTCGTTTAAGCTACCAAACAATATTAAATGTTGTTAAACATGGCAAGAGGTGAAGCATAAGTAAACTAACTCTTTAGGCAAGTTTAAATGAGGCCAGAACAACAAACAACAATTCCGGAAAATCCTCATACACAATTTATGAATTTGGTACTGTTCTGCCCTAAACACAATTTTAATGTTGTTAAACAGCAAAATAAAGTCCACCATGTTAAACTAGGTATTATTCCACCCCATTTACATATAAAGAACATTTAAAACCGAGCTACGGTTATTTAGTTATGAAATAAATCATTTTAACATGGCATTTATGCAAATTAAAGCAAACAGCAAGTTAAACATTTCAAACATGGATGAAAGTCACATATTACGAAACTAGATAAAAATCTAAGCATCTTACATATATAAATCATTTTAATCCGATGTACGGTTTGTGAGTTATTAGATGCATGAACATAAGGGTTTTTCTGTAAAACTGCAAACTCTGGATAAATGCTAAATTCGTAGAAGGAAAAAAAAAAACAGGAGCTGGGCCGAATCTGGCTGCACTGCTGGGCTAACAGAGAGGAGGGCTCTGGGCGCTCACTCATGGGCTTCAGCCCATTAGTGGAGGAGGAGGCCATTGGGGGGGTTGAGGAGGCGCGCTGGGCCTCGCGATCTGGCCCGGGAGGCCTAGTTGACGAAGCGGTCAACTGATGCGTTGTGTCGATGTGGCCGCGTGCGTCTGTGGATGAAGCAGACAGCAGCAGGTGAAGCAGGGGACTTGGCGGGCGGCACAGGGGCAACAACGGCGGACCAAGGCGAAGCAGGGGAGGTCCGGCAGGGGCGCGGGAACTCGATTTCGTCCGGATCCGGCCGGACTTGGTCGCGGACGGCGCTAGGATGAGGAGGACGCCGACCTTGGTGCGATGACGACGAGGCGGGCGACGGCTGGGAAACCCGGCGTGGACGAGCCAAATCCAAGGTCGGCGAGGACGCCTGGGAACGAGGCAAGCTCAGCGCAGCCATGGCGTGGAGGAGGAGTTCCGGAGAGGAGAGAGAGGTTCTGAGGAGAGAACAACGAGCAAAGAGAAGATGAAGGGCAGGGCGTCGCGACCTGGTTCTGCGCAAGTGGGTCGACGGGTCACAGTCAGTGTGGCTGGGGCCTTGGCGCAGCAGCTTCGGGTGGCACGAGGCCGAGGGATGGGGCGTTCGAGGGCGAGGACGGCTTGGGGTGGCGGCGATGGGGAAGTGGAGCAGCGGCTGCGGCGAGCTCAAGCTCCGCAGCCATGGTGCGGTGCTCTGCGATGAAAACAGAGAAGGCGAGATGTGAGGAGAAGGAACCGAGAGGAAGGAAGGGGAAGGAAGACAGGGAGGAGGGCGACGGAGTCTGGCTTGGCGACTCGGGATCGAGACCATATCGATCTGGAGGTTGGGGCGCCATGGGGCTGTAGGAGCTCAGGGACGGAGGGCTCGGGCACGGGAGGAGCTCGGGTTGGCCGGGAGATGATCCCAAGGTGGGAGGAGGAGGCTGCAAGCTTCGATGGTAGTGGAGGGGATCGATGGAGGTAGGTGGCGGGATGGATCCCGAGAGAGTGGCGGCGGGGATGGGAGTGATGGGACAGGAAGCCTAGGTTTTAGGGATTGGACTAGGGTTGTCGACTATATATAGGAACAATATGATTAGGTTTGGACCCTCCGATTAAAATCGGACGGTCTCGGATAAATAGGTTAGGGAGTCCAAAAGAGAAAACGGAGATGTTTTGTAGACGTTTGAGGATGATCCGGATCCATCGGTCACGACAGCCCGGGTCGGGTTCGGGACAAATTTCGGACGCGCGCAAGAGGGGGTGGGTAAAGTGTGGAGGGGGTCAAACGGCCAGACAAGAGGGAACGAGAAGCCGGTTGGTCTGAGAGAGGTCAATGGGGACAAGAGCCTAACAAAATAACAACGGAGGCAAAGAGAGAAAGGGCAACTCTGACGGCTACGAGTTTTATGAAAATATGCAAATGCAATGCGCATGATGCTATGAGATGAGATGCCTGACATGAACACAATGCAAAACAACAGACAAAACCCAACCACAAAGGAAATATCATATCGCATCTCCGGAAAAGGCAAGAGTTGGAGTTACGAATATGGAAAGTTGTATCCGGGGCGTTACAACTCTCCACCTCTACGAGAGGATCTCGTCCCGAGATCTAGGATGGCACCGGAGAGAAATGGAAGAGGAAGAGAAGAGGTAAAACTAAGTTGCTTCTTGACAAAAGAGTGAAACCACGAACCTTGAGAGGTTGAGCAATTTAAAAGAAAGAGTACAATAGAGATGAACGAGATTGCAAACAATCCGGTATAAAAGAGGAACAAGGAGCATTACGAGGACTTGAAGGTTGAAAGACATGGAAATAAGAGCTTCACGAACGAAAAGAATATGACCACCTCGGTATAATGAGATAGCGAAGGAACAACAATGACAGAATCTGGACACCACTCCGGTAGAAAAGAGAAGAAAACTTGATGAGATGAAAAGATATTGAAGAGATGATACAACACTCCGGTTAAATGGATAAGCAAGAAAAGAACACGATCCTCACAATTCGAGATGATAAGTGAAAAGAGCAACATCACAATGCCTCCGGAAGAAAGAGTAGAAGATAGATCATTGGAATAACAGAATGTAGGAGAAAATGCCAACTTCTGCCACAAATGAGCTTGGAAAGCACCCTTCCAAGAAGGTTATAACAGAGTTGTTGGAAAACCAACAACGAAACGAATAAGCTTGTAGTGGGCTTATGGAAAACATCTCAAGACTATGAGGTGACAACCGGCCACTAATGGAAAACCATTGATTTGATTGAGAGCACCGAAGAGATGAAAAAAAACTTCTTCACCGAGATGAGAAGGAGAAAATTGGATCATAGATACGCACCACAAATAGCAACATTCCTTAGGGAAGGCTTTAGGTGAAATATGACCCAAGATAACTCCAACAAAGGGATTGATGGATTTAAAATACCTCATTCTTGACAACAATACGAATCATGAAACATGAAGGAAATTGTCAAGAGTGACATAACACCACCTCAAAAGATAAGGTAGGAAGAATTGCACTTCGAAATGCAAGAAGAAGAATACTTGAACTCCTCAAAACAAAACATGTGTTGAACACCATGTTTATTTTAGAGTATAGCTTGGCGGATCATAACTTCGAGAGAAATCTTGAAGAGCAATTGAATAATTAAAAGAATCCTTGACGAACCACCATGTAGAACCTCCATGAAGAACTCCGATAATAAAAGGATGATAAAAAGAAAGAGAAGTTGAAGACACAAGGTGAAACCTTGCAATGATTTAGATGGAGCTTCACGATTATATAACTGAGAGGACTTGGAACTCCGGAAAAGAAAAGATGAAAACACTTAACTAGAATTACTTCATCATGAACAATCTCTGGAAGAAAAGAATTAATCAACTCGAGGAAATAAGAATAAGATTTATTGTATGCTTATCCTTCATCAAATTAAATTGATGACAAGCAATGGATTTGGCATACTACTTATTCCCGTAGAAAGGATTAAGAGAGATATAGCGCAAACTTGGAGAAGGTATTGATGGAACCACCGGTTGGATTTGGAAACAACGAATGAATTAATATGATAACGAAGGAAGTGAAATCTTGAACGAACCACCATAAGAATTGAAAATGAACGTAGCAAAGGCACAATTCACCGGGAAGAATTGGAGAAAAAGAAAACGAAGATACTTGAGAGGATTTAGATACAAGAGAATGCAGAGATCCCGAGCTGATTAGATAATACTTGAACGATGCACCGGTATGATTTGGAGAACGAGAGCTGAAAGCTTGAATGAATAATTCTGAGATGATGGGCTCCGGAGACTCAAACTGAAAAGACTCCTGAAATGCTCCGGATGGGTGAAAACAATTCTCACAATCGAAAACAATTATTAGAGGATGGGATCAAGCTAGAACCATGAATCTTTGGAAGAACGGGTAAGGATTTAAGAGGAACTCTTCTTCGGTCTTCAAATGTTGAGAAATGATGATGAGAAACATCACCATGAATTGTTGAGGCACTCCGGAATGAAAATTAGAAAGGTTGAACCAACGATGAAAAGAATTTGGAAGATCTTGGAGAAAGACATTTGACTGATGATAACTCATTCTTCGTCAAACTTTGAAAAGAATTTTAGAAGGTCCGGAAAATTAGAAGAGTCGGGTAAGATCACAGGAAAAGACACGTGGGTTAGGGCCCACTCAAAAGAAAACACCGTTGAACAATTTTAAAGAGAGGTTGCACCGGTTGAATTAAATGGCTTGAATGAGATAACAAGCTCAAAATAACTTGAACGGATCTGGAATGAAAAGACGAGCCTTCCGAGATATCTTCAACAACACTCCAGAACAAATGAATATCGAGAAGTGAATGATTAAGAGGTGCATCGGCAAGAGAAATCATTAGAAACGAGGAAAGGAATATGATGAATATCGAAAGCTTGAATTGGATCCACCAGAGAAGAAACAACAATGAAGGATGATGAACTTGAAACTGTTGAGCATCTTCATGGGAAATCACTGGATAAGAACATTGAAAGAAAAGAATGAAGAGACTTCACATGAATAAATGGATACTTGATTAAAATATATAAGTCCTTGAAGAAAATGGGTGGGAGGGCGGGAAAACAAAGGCAACTTGGGACGGATGAAATAACGTTGAGAAGACTTAGAATTGATCTCGCAGATGTTGAAAATGATCGGATCCACTTGAAGAGAAGCACGCCGGTTGGAAAAGAATTAACATGACGACCTCGATGATGAAGAAGGATTAGTATTCACATAGCAATATGAGAACACCGTTTAGGGAAGGTATGGATTCAACATTTGACTTCGAAGCAACTCGAATACCACAAATAAAACAAAACAAAGGATTTGGCTTGCAGAATAAGCCGGAACAAATACATATGATAGAGATTTAACCAATCTCATATCATGCATCTGTCGGAAAGATATTCTAGGAGCTACTTGAATTCCCACCTAAAACTCCGAAACTTTCTGGTTATGCAATCTGGTGTTGGGGATCTGAGGGACACAAAATATATCACCCAAACTAACAATACCTAGATCCAATTGTATCCATCCTTCAACACATAACCAAGAAAACTCCGAAATCATGTACCTCAACCTTCGAAAAGCATCCGTTATACGAGTTATGGCAATACTCCTGAACTCCCGATCTTTGGGTGGCGTCGAGGTTATCTCACCAACAACTGCACAAAAGAGATTTTCGATGTTGGCAAAACTCAGGTATTCCAGAACTGCAACGATAAAATTGTGACGACAACACCTCGGAGCTCAACTCCCCGGGACACTACCACAACCCCTAAATGTCAGGAGGCACCAAGAACAATGTTCTCGTCACAAGACTATCGGAACGATCCCAAGATACCCGCGTGATCCTAAAAAAAATTTCGTCAAATTTGAGGAGAGGAAAGACAAAACATCTACGTCAGGATGCCTTACCAGAGCGACGAAGGGACTAAGGAGTAAAAAGAATCCTAATCTCCGATATATATAATCCTAAGACTCAAAATAGTTTTCTTCTAGACTCAACAACGGCCAACAAACAAGGGGGCTCCTAAGGTCGGTCGAGGCTCTGATACCAACTTGTCACGCCCAAGATGCGACCCTATCCTAAAGGAACTCGATGGTCCCACCAAGGATAGAAGCGCATCTTGAAGACGCTTTTGCAAGGTGGATATCATTACATCAACATTGCATAATACATAGGGATACATACATAAGGCACGAATGCCACAAGAATACATCATCATCATACAAGAACAACATCCGACTACGGATGAAACATAAACAGAAACTCAAACCATATCCACCTTGCTAGCCCAGGCTGCCAACCTGGAACCTATCCCCTGATCGAAGAAGAAGCAGAAGAAGAACTCCAAAACAAGCAAACATCGCTCTCACGTCATGATCATCGCGAAACCTGTACCTGCAACTGTTGGTGTAGTAAACTGTGAGCCACGAGGACTCAGCAATCCCATTACCATGGGTATCAAGACTAGCAAAGCTTAATGGGAAAGGAAGGGATAAAGTGGTGAGGTTGCAGCAGCGGCTAAGCATATATGGTGGCTAACCAACGCAAATAAGAGCTAGAAGAGAGCAAGCGGAACGGTCGTGAAGCTAGTAATGATCAAGAAGTGATCCTGAACTCCTACTTACGTCGACATAACCCGAAACCGTGTTCTCCTCTCGATCAACCCGAAAAGAGACACTCACGATTACGCTACGGTTGGTGTATTTTAGAAGAGTTTACTTCAAGTTTACTACAACCGGGTATTAACAAATTCCCATCTTCCACATAACCGCGGGCACGGCTCTCGAAAGTTTATACCCTGCAGGGGTGTCCCAACTTAGCCCATGATAAGCTCTCGCGATCAACGAAGGATATTCCAAAGACCCGATCAGTCTCGGAATCCCGTCTACAAGACATTTCGGCAGTAATAAAACAAGACCAGCAAAGCCGCCCGATGTGCCGACAAATCCCGATAGGAGCTGCACATATCTCGTTCTCAGGGCAACACCGGATGAGACTAGCTACGAGTAAAACCAACCCTCAAGTTGCCCCAAGGTGGCCCCGCAGGCAGCTCGGTTCAAACCAGCACTTAGAGAAGCACTGGCCCGGGGGGGCTAAAATAAAGATGACCCTCGGGTTGGCCGACCCAAGGGAAAGGGTATAGGTGGTGGTGAGGCAAATGGTAAAACCAAGGTTGGGCCTTCCGGAGGAGTCTTATTCAAAGCGAACTGTTAAGGGGTCCCATAAACCACCCAACCGCGTTAGGGACGCTGTCACGGGAACATAATACCAATATGACGGAAACTAGGGCGGCAAGAGTGGAACAAAACACCAGGCATAAGGCCGAGCCTTCCACCCTTTACCAAGTATATAGATGCATTAATAATATAAGAGATATTGTGATATCCCAACATAAACATAACCCAACATGGAGCAATCTTCATCTTCACCTGCAACTAGCAACGCTATAAGAGGGGCTGAGCGAAAGCGGTAACATAGCCAAACAACAGTTTGCTAGGAAGGGTGACAAAGGTTAGAGGCTGACATGGCAAATTGGGAGGCTTGAAGAGCAAATGATAGGTAAAGCAGCATAGCGATAGAACGAAGCAACTAGCATAGCAATGATAGTAATGAGATCCAAGGTGACGGTCATCTTGCCTGAAATCCCGCTAGGAAGAAGAATGAGTCCATGAAGAAGATGAACGGGAGTAGTCGAACGAATCCTCACAATCGCAACATTACCGGAACTAAGAAGCAACACCGGAAAGAAACAAACAACATGATAAATGCACAAGCATAAACATGGCATGATGCACAATCAAGTATGATGCATGTCCGGTTTAATGAGACATGGCATGGCAAAGTGCAACAAACAATACTACCAATTAAGTGGAGCTCAATATGCAACGAGTTGCATATTGACAAAACACCACATGCAATTATTTAGTTTGATCTCGTTTAAGCTACCAAACAATATAAAATGTTGTTAAACATGGCAAGAGGTGAAGCATAAGTAAACTAACTCTTTAGGCAAGTTTAAATGAGTCCGGAACAACAAACAACAATTCCGGAAAATCCTCATACACAATTTATGAATTTGGTACTGTTCTGCCCTAAACACAATTTTAATGTTGTTAAACAGCAAAATAAAGTCCACCATGTTAAACTAGGCATCATTCCACCCCATTTACATATAAAGAACATTTAAAACCGAGCTACGGTTATTTAGTTATGAAATAAATCATTTTAACATGGCATTTATGCAAATTAAATCAAACAGCAAGTTAAACATTTCAAACATGGATGAAAGTCACATATTATGAAACTAGATAAAATTCTAAGCATCTTACATATATAAATCATTTTAATCCGATGCACGGTTTGTGAGTTATTAGATGCATGAACATAAGGGTTTTTCTGTAAAACTGCAAACTCTGGATAAATGCTAAATTCACAGAAGGAAAAAAAAACAGGAGCTGGGCCGAATCTGGCTGCCTTCGCTGGGCTAACAGAGAGGAGGGCTTGGCGCCTCCCATGGGCTTCAGCCCATTAGTGGAGGAGGAGGCCATTGGGGGGTTTGAGGAGGCCTTGGGCCTCGCGATCGCCCGGAGGCCTAGTAGACAAGCGGTCAACTGATGTGTTGTGTCGATGTGGCCGCGTGCGTCTGTGGATGAAGCAGACAGCAGCGGGTGAAGCAGGGGACTTGGCGGGCGGCACAGGGGCAACGGCGGCGGACCAAGGCGAAGCAGGGGAGGTCCGGCAGGGGCGCGGGAACTCGATTTCATCCGGAGTCGCGGACGGCGCTAGGATGAGGAGGACGCCGGCCTTGGCGCGATGACGGCGAGGCGGGCGACGGCTGGGAAACCCGGCGTGGACGAGCCAAATCCGAAGGCCGACGAGGACGCCCGAGGAACGAGGCAAGCTCAGGCGCAACCATGGCGTGGAGGAGGAGTTCCTGGAGAGGGAGAGAGAGGTTACGGGGAGGAGAGAACAGAGCAGAAGAGAAGATGAAGGGCAGGGGCGTCGCGACCTGGTTCTGCTGCGGGGTCGACGGGTCACGGTCCAGGTGGCTGGGACGCCGGCGCGAGGAGGCTCGGGGTGGCACGAGGCCGAGGGATGGAGGCGTTCGAGGGCGAGGACGGATTGGGGTGGCGACGACGGGGAAGGGGAGCAGCGCGGCTGCCGGCAGGAGCTCCAAGCTTTGGTGGCCGCAGCCATGGTGCGGTGCTCCTGCGATGAAAACAGAGAAGGGCGAGATGTGTGAGGAGAAGGAACCAGAGGAAGGAAGGGGAAGGAAGACAGGGAGGAGGGCGACGGAGTCTGGCCTGGCGACTCGGGATCGAGACCATATCGATCTGGAGGTTGGGGCGCCATGGGGCTGTAGGAGCTCAGGGACGGAGGGCTCGGGCGCGGGAGGAGCTCGGGTTGGCTGGGAGATGATCCCAAGGTGGGAGGAGGAGGCTGCAGGCTTCGGTGGTAGTGGAGGGGATCGATGGAGGTAGGTGGCGGGATGGATCCCGAGAGAGTGGCGGCGGGGATGGGAGTGATGGGACAGGAAGCCTAGGTTTTAGGGATTGGACTAGGGTTGTCGACTATATATAGGAACAATATGATTAGGTTTGGACCCTCCGATTAAAATCGGACGGTCTCGGATAAATAGGTTAGGAGTCCAAAAGAGAAAACGGAGATGTTTTGTAGACATTTGAGGATGATTCGGATCCATCGGTCACGACAGCCCGGGTCGGGTTCGGAACAAATTTCGGACGCGCGCAAGAGGGGGTGGGTAAAGTGTGGAGGGGCTCAAACGGCCAGACAAGAGGGAACGAGAAGCCGGTTGGTCTGAGAGAGGTCAATGGGGACAAGAGCCTGACAAAATAACAACGGAGGCAAAGAGAGAAGGGGCAACTACGAACGGTTACGAGTTTTTTGAAAATATGCAAATGCAATGTGCATGATGCTATGAGATGAGATGCCTGACATGAACACAATGCAAAACAATAGACAAAACCCAACCACAAAGGAAATATCATATCGCTTCTCCGGAAAAGGCAAGAGTTGGAGTTACGAATATGGAAAGTTGTATCCGGGGCGTTACAGATCTCTTTTTTAGCACTTCACCTACCGCACATATATGGTGTCTTATAGGGAAGGTCCTCGGGACGCCATGCTGAACCCACAGTGGCTCACCAACCAGGGGCACCGAAACCGGGTAGGCTTAAAAGGAAGGTGGTCAGGACTGAGACGCAGTCGCAATGGTATGAAAAATAACCCCACTCTGTGGTTGTCGTCTTTTAAAATATAATAACTTCCATGTTTCCTAGCAGGAAAAACGCTCGTCGGACTATATTCGGAGAGCCTGCCGGCCACGCCTCCACCAGGCAGGCTCCAGCGCCAAACTTAGAGGCAGACGCTAACGTGGGGCCAAAACCGGATGTTCCTCCTATAGAGGATGCGGATAGGCTGTCCGCTACGAATTCCGAAGTGGAGAGTGCCATGAATCACAGGCGTCGCCGGGCCATACTCCGTGACGCTTGTTTCTCTCAAGAGGCGTTCGATGCCTTCAACTCAGGAGACGCGTACATCCGAGCTGCTCAAAATGGTCTTGCCAGAGCCACATACCAGTATGTAAAGGATATACGCGTAAGAAAATTTGATAATTATGTATATCAGTAGCCCCTGAGACTTGAAACAGTTGACACAACTGATTTAAGGATCATTATTTGTGTAGGTTCTTACGGAGAAGAATACCCAGTTGTTTCAAGAGCTGGAAGAGTGCAAAGCCCAGCTACGGGCCGCAGTTACCGCAATGAAGGAGTCCGAGAAGGCCCCCTTTGGTAACACTTGTCTCTATCAAAAAGAATGACATGTACCGGTTAGTATGCGGCATGCATGCAAATCTAACAATAGATTCTGCAGATGATCCCGGAATGAATCTGGAGGTCATGCGAGGGGATGAGCAACATGCTCAACGACAGTTAAAGGCTGGCGAGCATGTGCTTAAGCAGGTTAGGCGGGAGAAGAATGATCTCCAAGATGCCAATATCCGGCTGGGCGTTGAACTAAAAGATGTTCGGGCCCAGCTTGCTGACTCCGTAAAGGAGAATAGGAGGCTTCGACGCGTCATTTTTAGTAAGTGCTTGAATGAACCTTTATAGAGTTCGGCGAAGAAACCGGCTAACAGAGTTATATCTGTAGGTATGCTGACGGGTTGTCCCACAGAGGAGATGCCCGGGTCTACAGGTGATGTTCTGCCAGAGCTCTCACAACTGCACGAACAAGTTCGGCAGGTGATGCAGGGCATTGCCCATGCCTTTTGGCCATCCGCCTCCCTGCCCGGAGGCATGGGGAGCTCAGAGGTGTGCTCAAGGGGCTGTGGCGGCGCTCCGATTATGGAAGACATCTGCTCGCCGACAAGGTGCAAGGGAAGCACTGGGCCATGGCGAAGACTCGATATACCAAGGTTGACCGAACCATATGGCAAGTCGGACCTATAAGTCGACGGAAAGAGATCCCCCCTTGATTTGGTGTATGACCAGGTGAAATTAGCCGCAAAGTATTCCCAACAGGATTGTAGGCTAGACAGCCTGTTGGATGGTATAGAAGAAGAATTTAGTCAGTCTAAGTGACTGTGTACTTCAAGTGACATGTATTGTCCCTAGCTGGATTGTAAATCATTTGTCATGGCAGACCTTTTCGCTTCGACCTCTGGACCTGACCGTCCGGAGTGTATCCGAATACCCGCTCAGTTATGTAAAACCGGGTACACGTGGAAACCAGGCGTAGGGGTCATAAATGCTTGAACAGACAAGTACCCAACTAGCTATGTTATATTACATGGATATTAAGAAACATCTTCCAGGGAGAATAGTTTTGTTAAGGGTTCCTTTCCCTGGGTACGCATGCATTAATGTGCATGTCCGAACTGCGAAAAGAGACGCAAGATATAAACATCTGGGGGCATGTATTACAATAAATAAAAGTCATCTTCTATTCACTGACCGAATATTCCCTTAAGAACACTAGCTTTCGGCTTCACCCAGTTTGAGGTACACATCCGGCTGAGCCGGCAGTAATAATCGAGAGGTGCTCCCCTTATGCCCTAGCCGAATTAACAGGAACGTAGGGCATAAACACAAGAGCCAAGCAACCCAGCTTGGCCAAAACTTAAGTCATATCGATGCATATAATGGCGAAGAAAAGGTACATGTGGAAAAGTAACACATGTGCGGGGGATAGAGCCCGGAACATAGTTATATTAAGCTGTTGTATAAGAAGCCCCCAGGTATAATGAGCACGCCTAGCGCGTCAAGATTGTGTAGTCACGACACATTTTAACCTTTTAAGGCCGTGAAGAAAAAAGGGAAGAAAGAAAGAAAGAAAAGACATATAACGGATATATAAAAAATTGACGGAGGTAAGGAGACGAACACATAGTCCGAAACTAGGCATAGAACCTTCGGAGTCTGGTTGCATTCCATGGGTTTGGCTTGAGTCGATTGTCCTATGCATCCCGCAGACGGAACGCTCCACTGGTCAGAACCCTGTCAATAACGAAGGGACCTTCCCATTTGGGCCTGAGCTTGTTCTTTTTCTTCTCCGGTAGGCGTAGAACGAGTTCACCAATGTTATAAGTTTTGGCCCGTACTTCTCTGCTTTGATACTATCGAGCCTGTTGCTGATAGAATGTGGAACGGGCTTTTGCCACGTCACGCTCCTCCTCCAGGGCGTCCAAACTGTCCTGCCGATCAAGCTCGGCTTCTTTCTCTTCATACATGCGCACTCGAGGTGAGTCATGAATGATGTCGCAGGGCAGTACCGCCTCTGCGCCGTACACCATAAAGAACGGTGTGTATCCGTAGTGTGATTCGGCGTTGTCCGCAGCCCCCATAGTATGGAGTCGAGCTCCTCTACCCAATGCATATCTAATTCCTTCAAGGATCGCACTAATCTGGGTTTAATGCCGCTCATGATAAGATCATTTTCTCGCTCGACTTGACCGTTAGTTTGCGGGTGATAGACAGAGGCATAATCGAGCTTAATGCCCATGTTGCTGCACCAACTTTTTACCTCGTCGGTTGTAAAGTTCGAGCCGTTATCAGTGATGATGCTGTGGGGGACGCCGTAACGGTGTACAACCCCAGATATGAAGTCTATCACTGGTCCGGACTCGGCCGTTTTAACTGGTTTGGCTTCTATCCATTTGGTGAATTTATCCACCATGACCAATAGGTATTTTTCTTATGGCTTCCCCTTTGAGGGGTCCGACCATATAAGCCCCTGGACATAAAGGGCCAAGTAATGGGGATTGTTTGAGAGAGGTAGGTGGCATATGGCTTTGGTTTGCAAAAGCTGGCAACCGACGCAACATTGAGCGAGGTCTGTCGTCTGCTTTCAGCCGTCGGCTAGTAAAAACCTATACGGAAGGCCTTGCTTACAAGGGCCCGAGCTGCGGCGTGGTGGCCGCCAAGTCCAGCATTAATTTCTGCCAAAAGTTGCCGTCCTTCCTCTTTGGAGATGCACCTTTGAAGTACTCCAGTAGCGCTTTTCTTATAAAGCTCTCCCTCGTGGACCTTGTAGGCTTTAGACCGCCGCACAATGCAAAGTGCCTCGTTTGGGTCCTCAGGGAGTTCTTGCCTAGTTAGGTAGGCCAAGATGGGTTCTGACAGCCATAATCACATGGGCCAAAGGTGTTATTTCGGTGGCAGAGCCTCCGATTATGTCAGAGTGTTCGGTATCTGGTGTTGTGGCCAGGTCTAGACTGTTGTTGTCGGTCTCTCCTTCCCATACAACGGATGGCTTAAACAGCCTTTCCAAGAAGATATTAGGTGGGACAGGGTCGCGCTTAGCACCGATGCGGGCAAGGATATCCGCCGCTTGATTGTTTTTCCGGACCACATGGTGGAATTCAAGCCCCTCGTACCGAGCTGACATATTGAGGACGGCGTTGCAGCAAGCCGCCATTTTTGGGTCCTTGGCGTCAAAGTCTCCATTTATTTGAGATATTGCGAGGTTCGAATCCCCACGCACCTCTAGGCGTTGAATGCGCATGGATATTGCCATTCGGAGACCATGCAACAGGGCCTCATATTCTGCTGCATTGTTGGAGTCTGTGTTTAATATTTGGAGTACGTATTGGATTGTATCTCCGGTGGGGGATGTCAGGACAACGCCTGCCCCCAGGCCAGCCAGCATCTTAGAGCCATCAAAGTGTATGATCCAATTGGAGTATGCACCGTACTCTTTAGGGAGTTCGGCTTCTGTCCATTCGGCAAATAAATCAGCCAGTAC
This sequence comes from Aegilops longissima, assembly GCA_021605205.1. NCBI lineage: Eukaryota > Viridiplantae > Streptophyta > Magnoliopsida > Poales > Poaceae > Aegilops > Aegilops longissima. Next base: position 369,365,755 of record CM038679.1, on the reverse strand, counting down.
TTGTGACTTAATGGCTTGCCGTGCTTTGTATGTTATGTCGAACGGGAGGAGCTCAATAGCCTATTTAGCAATCCGGCCTGTGGCATCACGGTTATTTATTATGTCGTTGAGTGGTACTTCAGAGGCCACTGTAATTGAGCACTCTTGAAAGTAGTGTCGTAATTTCCGGGATACCATGAAGACCGCGTATGCTATCTTTTGATAATGTGGGTATCGTGATTTGCATGGAGTGAGGACAGTGGATACATAGTATACTGGCTTTTGAAGCGGGAATTTATGTCCGTCAATCTCTCGTTCGATGACGAGCACTGCGCTTACAACTTGGTGTGTTGCCGCTATATATAACAACATTGGTTCGCCGACGTTTGGCGCGGCCAAGATTGGGTTAGTGGCCAAAACGGCTTTTATTTCTTCCAATCCGGCCGTCGCCGCATCCGTCCACTCGAAGTGTTCGGTGCGTCAGAGAAGGCAATGAAGGGGCAGTGCCTTTTCTCCTAATCAGGAGATAAAGCGGCTTAAGGCAGCCACGCATCCAGTTAATTTCTGGATTTGCTTGAGGTCTGTTGGGATGGCCAACTGTGATAGAGCTCGGATTTTAGCCGGATTTGCTTCAATTCCTCTACTGGAGACGATGAAACCCAAGAGCTTTCCGGCGGGCATGCCGAAAACACATTTTTTTGGATTGAGCTTGATGTCATATGTTCGGAGATTGTCGAACGTGAGCCTCAAGTCGTCTATTAAGGATTCGACGTGTCTGGTTTTAATGACCACGTCGTCTACGTATGCCTCCACTGTTTTGCCAATTTGTGTTTCCAGGCATGTCTGAATCATGCATTGATAGTTGCACCGGTGTTTTTGAGCCCGAAAGGCATGGTGTTAAAACAGAAGGGGTTGTATGGAGTGATAAATGCCGTTGCGGCTTGATCGGACTCCGCCATCTTAATTTGATGGTATCCAGAGTATGCGTCGAGGAAACACAATGAGTCGTGTCCTGCGGTAGCATCGATAATTTGATAGATGCGGGGGAGGGGGAAGGGATCCTTAGGGCAAGCCTTGTTAAGGTCCTTGAAATCGACACACAGGCGCCATGATTTGTCCTTCTTTGGTACCATCACCAGGTTTGCTAGCCAGTCCGGATGTTTTATTTCTCTAATGAATCCGGCCTCGAGTAACTTGGCTATCTCTTCTCCCATGGCTTGTCGCTTAGGCTCAGAAAAAAACCAAAGAGTTTGCTTGACCGGCTTGAACCCCTTTAGAATGTTAAGGCTATGCTCGGCCAGCCTGCGTGGGATTCCTGGCATGTCTGAAGGATGCCAGGCGAAGATGTCCCAGTTCTCGCGCAAGAACTCCCGCAGTGCGGCGTCTACCCGGCCAATCTGTTTTGACTGTACATCACTCTTGTCACGTTCGTGTTGCGCCCCGGCACGCTGTACCCTCCACGTCGCTCACCGAATGGAACACGCTTCGTATTGCATTTTCGCTTGCTTGTGGGACCGCAGTTGAGAGCAAACCGACGTCCCTCCCCCTCCCCCTCCCGCGTCATTTATACTACTAGAAGAGAGAGAAGTCGGGCAAGTGTTACTAGTACTCCCTCCATTTTATTTGGAGTAAATAAAAACAGAGGGAGTATACTACTAGTACTATGAGCACTGCATACTCTACTGCAGATGTTGTCGGTATTCCACTAGTACTATTGGATAGGGAGCTTAAAAAAGTTACTATTGGACTGGCTATACGTGGCAAAATCCTAGTAGGAAGAGCATGCGCGAGAACAAGCACATTCATGTGTTTGAAAACAAATCGGAAACCACTCTGTTTGAATACAAATCTAGGAGTACGTACGAATCTAACAATATTGATTGGGCGTTGTTGGATGTTGATACTTTTTTCTGTAAGTTTGATCAAAGTAGAGATACTTTGACTACACATAAAAATTATATGTAAACTAGAAAGGATTGAAGGGAGTATATTGTACGTTCAAAAGCGAAACAAACATTGAATACCCTTTATATATGATTTGCTGATGCTATGATCACCGGTTCAAAATTTTGAATCCGCCTTAGGTATCACACATGCACCCACTCATTCTCTCTCGGTTTCATCTCGGGGTCCGGAGATCGATTAAAAGAGGACTAGGGTGGGTACAATACGTTCGTTTCGCTTTTGAACATACAATATACTCCTCTGATCCCCATAGACCCCCCCGGGGGGTCATTTCTATCATAGAAACACACAAAATCTTTATCTCCTTGCACGACACGCACTTGATCTCTCAACATCAATCGATCTCGTCAAGATGTGTCGGGGCATGAACCGAATGGGATGTCAAAACTAAGATGGGAAGCGACACATAGTGGAGGCAAAGTGAAACTTTAAATGAACCGTTTGTCTGTATGCATGTCTAAAAGTGCTAGTTATCGACTAGAGGGGGGTGAATAGGCGATTTTTATGGAAGTCTTCAAAGCATGAAAGTTTTGAAGACAAACATGAAAATTAAACCTATAAACATGCAGCGGAAGATGAACTACACTAGACAAGCCATAGTCAAACAAGTATGAAGCTGAAGCATGATGACTGATAGCAGCTAGGTAGTAGGATTAGGATAGAAGAAAGTATGAAGCCAATCAGAACAAGTAGTCACAAAGTGAAGTCAAACAGGTAGAGCAATAAGGCAATGACTTCAAAAAGACAAATGTAAGTAAGGAGAGTAAGAGATAGAACCAGTGTGTTGTGAAGACAAGGATTTGTTTGAACAGTTCCAGTTGCTGTGACAAATGTACGTCTGGTTAGGGAGGCTGAGATTGAACTCAGAAGACCGTGTCTTCACCTTATTCCCCTTGAGATAAGGACACACAATCCCCGCCCAATCACTCTGGTAAGTCTTCAAGGTAGACTTCCAAACCTTCACAGACTTCGTTCACCGGCGATCCACAATTACTCTTGGATGCTCAGAACGCGACGCCTAACCGGCTGGAGGATTCACAATCCTCAAGTGTAACAAGTCTTCAGATCACGCGGATAGAAAGACTTCAGTGATGCCAAACACTCTTTGGGATCTGGGTGTTTTGGGCTTTGTCCTCACAAGGATTTCTCTCTCAAACTCTTCGGAGGTGGGTTGCTCTCAACGACAAAAGCCGTGCACTAACTCTGAGCAGCCACCAATTTATGGTGTAGGGGGTGGGCTATTTATAGCCACTAGGCGACCTGACCTGATTTGTCCGAAATGACCCTGGGTCACTAAGGAACTGACATGTGTCACAACGGTCATATTTCAAACACACTCGACAGCTTGACTTGGGCTACAAGTAAAGCTGACTTATCCGACTCTCGATAAGATTTACTCATGTTGTCTTTGCTCAAAGACATAGGATTTTGGTTGAGCATCACATCAGTCACTCTGACTTTGTTCACTTGGACCCCACTTAACAGTGCGGTAGTTCCTATGACTCAACAAAGAAGAAAAGAAACAACGAAACAGCTAAGTCTTCGCGCTCCATAGTCTTCACTCAATGTCTCCTTCTATCGTAGTCTTCAATGTGAATATCTTCACGTACCACCATTGTCTTCAATGTCTTCATACATTTTTAGGGGTCATCTCCGGTAGGTAAACCGAATCAAGGAGGGACTACTACCTGTGTTATCCTGCAATTCTCACAAACACATTAGTCCCTCAACCACGTTTGTCGTCAATACTCCAAAACCAAACTAGGGGTGGCACTAGATGCACTTACAATCTCCCCCTTTTTGGTGATTGATGAAAAACTGGTTGAAGTTTTCAACGGGGATATGAATATGTGAAATTGTAAAGGATGAGGTATTGTCTTCATAAGTAGCAAAAGGCTCCCCCTGAAGATGTGCATATAAGTAATTTGCTTTTGGAATGCAAATGCACATGGCAGGTTCTACTTGTGGAGATCCTCTTCAACTTATGAAGACAATTCATCATGCATGATTCGATGTAACGAATATAATGACATGCATAATGAAAAATGGACGTCTGCAAAATGATTTAAGTGCGCAAGTTATCATCGCACATGCGGAATTTATCATTGCATCACAAAATAGCAAATAAGTAGCAGACGACCATCGAGTTTAAGTGTTACAACTCAGAGAACCAACTGTATCAAGAGAAAGAGTTGTAAACACTCGGAAAAATCTAAAGCAACCGCCCATATGAACCCGCTTGAAGACTGTCAACTCATAGCTTCTCCCCCTTTTGTCAGTAAGGACTAAAAAGGGTTGAAGACATTGAGCCTCTACTCGTTCCCAGAAGGAGTAGGAGAAGATGCAGGGTTGGTGTCGAGGTTTGGCGGTGCAGACGAACTTGGAGCAGTGTCGATACATGTTGGAGGTGGCGAAGTAGCATCATCTTGATCATCGATCACACGAGCATTCGCAGTTGCAGCAGAAGAGGAGTACTCTGAGTCTTCAAGAGATGGAGTGCGCCGCAGAACAACCTGTCTGGGCGGAGTGGAATCAAACTTGAATCTTTCTAAGAAGCCATCGTCTTGAAGATCTTCCTCAGCACACATAAGCATCAACCCTTTCCATGTGCATCGACATGTTTCATGCGCGACAAAGGCATTCTTGGTTGCAAGGTTGCGAATGCGATTGACGTCAGTCATAAGGCTCTGCATCTGGCGCTTGATCCAATCATGATGCCTATCCTGTTTCTGATGCAGGCCAACGAGAAGCTCTCGGTCATTGAGAATACGAGATCGCTTTCGAGGCCGTTGAGCAATTGTGCTGTCAGTGGCTTCGGTTTGGGCACGGTGAGGTGCACGTGTAGTACCGGCCAACAGATAGACTTGAGTGGCAGCCAGCACACCTTCAATGGGCTGAGTGAAGCTCTGACGATCAACATTATGAAGATAAAGTGGCTCCTTGTCAGGCTCTGGATAGATGGCTTCAACGGACATATTGACATCTGGCAAGAAGACAATGTGGTTGCGTGCAGATGGCTGATAGTTGAAAGCAGTGTGAAGCTTGATCAGACGCATGATCCATGGAGCATAGAACTTCAAGCCAAAAATGTCAGATCCTGATGCAGCAAGTTGGCGGATGAAGAAATCTTGTGCATTGAAGCATTTGCCGTGAAGAATATGGAAGACCAATGTCTTCATTGCACCTTCCAGCTTAGCCTGTGGAGAATGTCCTTTGATGGGCGGAGAGTTAAGCCTAATGATGTGATAGATTGTGCGTGGCAGATACTCAAGGTCTTCAACAAAGAACTCCTTAGGATATTCTGCATCTTGAGGCAATGGCTTCATCATGCTTAGCATCTGGCTCATGTCGGGTTCTGACTTGTGAAAGATGCTCTCCAAAGCTGCAATGTGAAGGTGACAACCAGGCTCATAGAGATCACCTGGAGTGGGAAGGCCAGTAAGCTCAATGACATCAAATGCTTTGGCTTCATGATGGACATTTCCTGTCATCCACTCAAGGACCCAAGTCTTTGGATCCATGTTGTAGCCTCTGATATGAAGAGTGGTGTAGAATTGAAGCAGCAACTCTTCATTCCAGTTCTCCTTATCAGTGACAAAATGCAGTAAGCCAGCCTCTCTGAAGCAATCGAGAGCTTCTTCTAAGCAGGGCAGGCCAGCTATGAGCCGAGATCAAAGGCGCATATCTTGAAATATGCGGCCTTGGTTGTACAGAATGCATGAATAATAGATGCGCTGCTGATAACTCCAGAACTGATCAGATGAAATCTTGGCCTTTTTGTAGGGGTTCTTTTCGCTATTGAAGAAGGTGTTGTGTGCAATGAAGCCGTTGACATTGAAAGATCCTGGCGAAGTGGCAGTACCTGGAAATCTGGGCAGTCTTGGCTTTGGCTTACGAACACGAGGCTGTGTGCTCGACATGGTAATCAAATTGAGGACCAGCAGCAGGTGGAGGAACCAGAATAGGCCATTTGACAGTGACAAGCTGGCCATAGTTGAATGCCTGCTCGATAGTATGTGGCTTGGAGGCGGAACAGGAGCAGTGGCATTGACTTCAGGCTGCAGATTTGTGTCAGGTGCAACATTGACTTCATCTGTTTCATGGGCTTCATTGGCTACTGGTACATTGGCCACTGTAAGCTCCACATTGGCTTCGGCCATGACAACGTCATTGGCTTCAGGAATGTCATTTGTGGCAGCCTCAGGATTCTCACCCTCCACTTGAGTAGCTGGAGGTTCTGGCATAGACTGATTCTCTTCATGAACTTCTTCTTGAGTTGTAGGGGGAGTAGCGACATGCTCTTCTTCTTGTGTAGCTCCGGCTAATGCAGCCGGAGGGTCTTCAGCAGCATTGGCTTCAGACACAGGGACCGTCACAGAAGGATTGCCTTCAGGGAACACTTGACGTGCCACTAAACTTGACAAGTTGGAGGCCTCTTCTGTGATGGTGGTCATGGAGACGGATGGCCTCTGGCCTCTGTGAAGCCGTTGGAATACGGGCAACGCCTTTGGTGACGGTGAGGTCTCCATGTAGTTGTCATCATTGGACATGGGGCTGATGACGGGCGCAGGTGACAGTTGGGGTGTACTTGGTGAGTCTTGATTTGGGGTTGCTTGCTGGGGGCGATCAGCTCACGATGCATCTTGTGAGATTGGTGTCAAAGGACGACCAATACTGATAAGCTCACTGTTCGTTTGAGCAGCGATGATACCGTTAGGCGCTCGATCCGAGGAAGAACTACATCATCTTGACCAATGTCTTGATCGCGATGGGGTCGCATTTGGAACTCTTGAGCTTCGAGAGCCTCTGTGGAAGCAGGCTCGTGAACAATCATCCGGCGCTCTTGGTTTGCGGGCGGAGGGGAATAAAAGCAAGGGGTTCAACAACAAGGGGCTCTGTGGGAGCAGCCCGATCTCTCTTCTTGGTTTTTCTCTTCTTGGGGGGTGGTGCTTCATCAGTGGTGCGCTTGGTTTTCCGCTTCCTGGCTTCGGCTTCAGATGCCTTGGTTTTCTTCTGTTCAGAAGCCACTGAAGGAGCCTTAGGCTTCGAGCCGTGCATGCTGGCAGGGAAGACAATGTGGGGTTCTTCCTGCTGTGGTGCTTCAGTTTTGGCTTCAGTTGACTTCTTCTTTTTCTTGGCAGCCATTGAGGGGTCAATGCTAGGGCGGCCAAGTGCCTTGCGCTTTTCAGCTTCATTGTAGGCTTGAACGCATTTGTCTGCAAGTGCTTTCATGTGCTCTCTTGAGCCTTTGGCTTCCTCGCGTTTCTTCCGAAATGACTCCTTGAGGTCATTAAGCATCACCTTGAACTTTTGCACATTAGCCACATTCAGCTTGGCTACATGCTTCTTGAACTATTCCTTCTCGAAGTCTATCTTTTGCTTCAGTTCAACTATGCGCTGAGCCAGAGCAAGCTCAGGAGCAATGGCGCCTTGGAAAGCAATGCTGATGCCAATGGGAAGCTGAAGGTAATCAAAGCTGACATCTTGATTGTCGAACCACTCATCAATGAAGTTCTTTAGAATGTTTACATCAAAGAGGGGCAGATTGTTGAAGATCTCTGCCTCTGGCTTGCTCTTGATCAGCTGCTCCAGAGTATCTTCACCAAATTCTTCATTCGAAAACAAGTCAATGGTTTCAGATTCGTTCCTCAGAATGGCAGCGGTGTCGATTGCATGACTCGATTCTTTGGAGCAGGTGTCTTCTGTGGCTTCTCACGCCTCATGGAGATGCGAGAGAGATCTTCAGATTTATTACTAGGAGCAGAAGGGGCAGTTGCCAATGGCTTCACTCTCGAAGCTTTTGGAGCAGCAGATGACTTTGAAGCTTTAGTCTTCTTTTTCTTTTGCGGCTTTGGGGTAGGAGCTGGAGCTTCATCGGTGTCGGCATCATCATCAGAATGATCCACTTTGGCACCTTGAACATCAATGTGAGTGATGAGGCCATCAAGGTTGTAGAAGGGGCCGATCATGTTCTCATTGGCTTCATGGGTGCCATTGTCCCGAGGTGAGGAAGGACCAGGGTTGAAGTCAAGACCTAGATCCTTCTTGTTCTTCGCAGCTGAGTCTTTGGCAAACTGGTAGTTGCGCTTGAACAAATTGTCTTCACGACACCAGAGCAGTGAAGAAGGGTCAGCATTCTCAGGCTGTGGTCCGCACACCATGCAAGGATAGAAGCCTTGCTCAATAGCTTCAGCCTGAGTCCTGGGTGGAAGATTCTTGTACAAAATATCACCCCAGGGTGCCTTGATGGCATTTTCTCTGCATATTCTTTAGTGATGAAGCGATATTTAAACCATTCTTCTGCCCAATATCTTCGAATCCATTGGATTCGATTCTTGCGTTCAGTATAGGTTTCTTCTGGGTCAGTTTTGTACATCTCGTGCAAATCTGGAAGTAAGTCCTTGGAAGTGTTACCACGATCTTTCTCGCCTCCTTTCTTCTGACTCTTGAGTTTCCATGAAGTGTAAACTGAAGGGCTTCGATCGTGCAATGGCTTCAAGCGGCTGGTCAGCAGAACTCGCTTCAGGTGAGTTGATGTGACTCTGCAAGAATTCTGCAAACGAATGCAGACTATGAGAACCAAGGGATTCTCCCACGGACATGTACCTATGACAGCATTAGAAGTGCGAGGGAAGGGGAATAGGTCATATGCATTCTCAGAGGATTTTGAAGATAAATCAGTTTGAAGACAATGACCTCATAACTCGAAGACATTCACTTATATGATGAGAGTTGGTTCCAGAGTTGTACAAATACAAGAATAAGTACAAGTGAGGAATCTAACTTGTGAAGAAGCAAAAGTGAATATACTAGGCAGAATATGAGATGCAGAAAGAGATAGATTCATGTTTGGAGATCTAGAAACCACTTTTGGTAGGAAAGGATGAATCTATCAGATCAAAAAGACGGTAAAAAGTAAACTTTTATTACCACACGAAGAACTGCTAGACGGAGCGAAGATGGATGCCGAGCAGTTCGATCTCCCATGCCCTAACTTGGCGACGGAAGACACCTACGGCGACGGCGGAGAAGACGAGGTCCGCGGCCGGCGTGAGGACGGCGTTGAGGAAGTCGCGACAGCTAAGCGCTTCGTCGTCGGCGTCGTCGAGAGCTAGCGGAGGCGCTAGGGTTTGCGAGAGATGGCGAAGGAGGAAGAAGGATTTTTGACCGAGATGAGACATGTATTTATAAGGATAGAGACAGCACATCGCAATTACGCAGGTACCCCTGGCGGTTCACATCTGATGGACACGTGGCGAACATGCAACGCATTGAGAGTTTTTCCACGTTCCCACGCGCGCCTGGATTGTTGGGGTGGTCGTTCCGAATTCTCCGGGTTTCAGGCAAAAGGATATGTCATTAAAACTTGATATAAATGTTTGTCTCTATATCTTCTGCTGACAAGGACGCAGAGAAGACATTCGACAGTTTCAACAGAATGCATATGATTTGGATAGATAGAGCTTGAGGTAGAAAGCATAGAGAGGTTAGGGTCCGATCACATTCACTTAGTTCAAAAGATTCAAGCAGGAAGACATAGCCATAAGTGAATCTTTGTAGAGTATGAATATATATATATATATATATATATATATATATATATATATATATATATATATATATATATATATATATATATATATATATATATATATATAAATGTAGTAAAGCCAAATCAATAATCACGAAGTCAAATTAATGTTGAAGTTAAATCAATTGCGAAGACTTTGCCCCGTAGTGTGTATGACGCCGTGGAGTTCTACCTGGCCGAGGAGGGAAGCTCGACGGAGAAGTTGTTCTGGTCTCAGTATACTGGGACCGAACACCCGATGCCCGTGAGCGACCAGCTGAAGCAATTGGTCGAGCTCCACAAGGCGGCCGAACAGGCCGTGAGGGGCCTTATAGTCCGGATGTGGCCTGGCGATTCCCTTCCCAACAGCTACTTCGGCCTGGTGAGGCGGCTTGTAGATGCCTACCCACGGCTGGAAGTCATCAAGCGGTCCATCTGCATCGAAGGTGCATGCAGGGCTCTTGCCCGTGCAAAGGTGCACTGGGTGAAGATGAACACCGAAAAGCTGGTGAAGGAGGGGCCGCCGCAGGGCAAGGAGCATCGCGACCCCGAAATGTATTATGAAAGTGTCCTGAAGGGTGCCCATCTCGTGGCGGACGAATGTACCAAAGATGTAATCTTTAAATGAACTTGCTCATGTGATCCTTGTGTTTATGAAAACTAGTTCATGTTAGTTATGCAGCGCTTTTGTATTTAAAATATTACCTACGTGCGGCCGTTTATAAATTACGAGAGTTGCTAGTGGTTGGCTTCTCGCCCCATGCAACTAGTCTTTGGGGTGTTGGGATAAATCTGAACACCCTTTTTCCCATTCTTGGGTCCTTCGAGGGAGGTGTTCAGTGCAACGAACCAGGCAATCGGACTATAATGCTTTATCACTCTCACTTAGCCATAGAAGTCTACAATTTTAAATTTTGGCGAAGCCCCTAGTCTACGGAAAGCCGAATTTGGGGCGCTATACACACCTAAGCCGGACAAGGCCGGCTCCTCGCCCGAAGCGTAAAAAGTCATTAGGGACTTGAGACCTCTCGAACAGCGACCAGCTCTCGCCTCATCATGACAGTCAGTTTTAGCTTTCTCTATTGAGGTGCTCGGCCGGAAGAACCAGGGCAGAATCGCAGTAGTTCTCCCAGTGCTACCTTAGCCGATATAGCGGAACGTAAGGTACCAAAACATGGGAGCCGGGAAAACCCAACTATTGACCCAAGACATGATTCGGAGCTGATGCATATAATGCTATAAGTTCGGGGTGCCGCACTGTTGAAAGTGTTTGGACTTCTCACGCCGAATTATGGGGTATACGGAAGCCCCTGGCGTATTGGTCGTACCACAGTGTACGTGTCGGAGTAATGGGCCACGGGTAGGCAAACCCGAGCCGCCGGACCTTTCAAAACATCGGGCAGACTACGCCTCAAGACCCCAAGACGAAGAGCCGCCGAGAGTCGGCGGCAGCCGCCGATCGCTTCTCCCAACCGAGTCGAGACGGCCTCGAGACTAGCCGACTCCTAACCGGGCGGCTTCGGAGAAGCTGGCTATTGGGAGTCGGCCCGCGACTCCAACCACCTCCTGCCTATGCAACTACGGACGGATGGGATGTGGTCGCCACGCAGCCCATCCCCGCCCCGCTCACGGCGGGCAGTGCATGGCCACAAAGGCGCCCGCATCGATGGAGATCTCCGTCCGGCGTGGCACCGCTACACGCTTGGCCCCGACATCAGCCCCGAGGGTAGTTCCTCGTACCACGACGGTCCGCTCTGTATGACCCAGACGGCGGGTTACTGTCGGCGTGGGTGCAAGAAGACGGCGAGCGCCGAAGACGGACTACCGAGTCGGCCCCGAGTCGGCCAGCCCTCCCATGGGCTCCGCACGCCATTAACCAAACAAGACAGCTTAATGGCAATAGTGATCGCCTCATCAGCGGCGTGCATCGCTGCATGACCCCATGACAAAGCTCCGCCATTAGAAGCGCAGACATACGCGTAATCCGCAGTCGCAAGA